>JARJCM010000026.1:0-684546 GCA_029233265.1 Mycena alexandri
GTGGATTCCGTGGGTTCGGGTGACGCCAGGAGCGAGGCCGAGGACGAAGACGAAGACGAGAAGGAGGAGGAGGAGGAGGAGGACGCGGCGCCCCCTATCGCCACTCTGTCTGGCTCGTCGGAGAGCCCGACGCGGTCCTCAGCTCGTGCCTCCACTGGCACTTCGAAAACGGCTCAGGGAGCTTCAGCGCCCGCCCTGCCGACCGCTTCTTCTTCGCGCCAACCCGTGGCCTCGTCGTCGCGCGTACGATTGGAGGAGCGCGCCCGTTCCTACCGTCGAGGAGCCCCCGCGCGCCAAGTTCTCCTTCACCGCCGCCACCCTTCTTGGTGGTTCATCCGACCGCGTACCGCCACACGCCACCTACGCCGAGCGTCACCTCTGTGCCCGCGACGACTTCTCTCTCGTCGTTCCGCCCGATTCTTGCTTTGGCAAGCTTCGCCCGTGGAACATCCCACAGGAGGAGTATCCGCTCGAGGTCTCCGTGCCTCGATACCACGCTCGGCGCAGCTGGATCCTTCATTGGGCCGCCGAGATGGATCGTATGGCGATCTATACTGCCGGTCGCGAATTCATGGCGGCCCTTGTGCGCGACTCTTCCCCCGCCATTGACTTCCCCCCCCGAGCACTTGTCGCTCCCCGTCGTCTACGGAAACGTTTCGTACCCATGTCCCGTGCCTGAGCTGACCAACGACGCGGAGTGGCGCTCCATGGCGCTGTACAAAGCCCGTTCCTTCACGCAGACTTTGGAGCACGCGCGGATACGGAGGGTAGAATTCTACGCGGGCAAGGACGCGAGGGTGTCGGCCAATTTGCCGTCCAACTGGGACTTGGCGAATTTATGGGGCTTCCTCGCGAAGCGGGAAGCGCAGGTGAAGAGGGAGCTTGTCGAGGCGCGCGTCGATGAGGACCCTTCCTCGGTATGCCTCCTTTTCTCTTTCTTCGCGTATTCTTCTCAACTAATTCTTCTCGCAGTTGTTCCTTCCCGGCGGGTCTCCACGCGAAACGCCGTTCGACGCGGACCTCGAAGATCGAGCAACTCCCACGCCTGGCAACACGCCCGACGTTCCCTTGTCTTCGTCGTCGCCACACACGAGCGGGGAGTCCACTCCGCACGCGCGTCTCGCAGGCCGCGCTTCCATCAACTCCGAGCGCTTGCGCGAGGCTCTGCGTGCTGCCGCACCAAGACATGACAATCCGTGGGCGCAGCTCGCCCTTCGACGTGTACTCTTTGGCCACCCAGGACCTGTCCTCGGCGGAGGTCTCCCGCTCTCGTACATGCCGCCGACGCCGCCGCCTCTCTCGACTCCTCCGCCTGCCGTTCGCCCCACGCAAGAGGAGATTCTGTACGAGTCAGACGGGCGCGCCACCAGTCTCACCGCGGAGCTGTGGTCTAGTTCGCTGATGGACGACTCCGACCGCTCGCCTCGCCAGCCGCCGTTCTCCGTGAAGACCGAGGACGGGGAGCGCTCGGTGACACCTTACTTGGATAGTGGCGCGTGGGAGGAAGACGAAGGGTCGCTGGAGACCATGGATATCTCGGGCGGGGGAGATCCCACCGACTAGTTCCTCCGTGTCGCCGCTTCCCACTTGTTTTTTTATCTCTTGTATTTTTTTACTGATCCGTTTGGACTGCCCCCTTGCGGGGAATACTTACATACGCTAACTGTTCTCGATACTCCGTAGTTACCTTTTGCTTTTTTATCTTGTACCTCTTGTAATTCTTTTGCTGAATTCAATTTGCTGTGCTTCTATCCTAAAAGAGGGTGATGCGATAGTAATGGTGGGAGTGTTCCGGATCCGGATAGGGGTGATAACGGCATGACGAGGTTTCTCGAGTCGTGTTTTCTTCACGGAGAGTATTTCTTTCATTGGAAAATCGCTTTTTATTCGGGAAACGTAGGGAGGTTTATAGGTAGATCTCGTACCGAGTCACTGCCCGTTCCTCCCCACTTTTTGCTAATTTCCGTGTGCTTGGTGCTTTTATCGTGACGTTTCGCGTTTTATGCGTACGGCGCTCCAGTCCTTTAGTCCGTTAAGTCGAGAATAATTAGATTTGTGGTCCCGATTGTCCTTCCCAGTCGCGTAACCCGTCGTCCCCCCATTCTGGCGACTTCCCCTGTTTCTCCACCAACTTCTCGTGCCGTTCCACCAACTTTGTTACGGGCACGCGGACCTTCGACCGCGGGTAGTACGGCAACAGCCTAAAGGCTGCTACAGAATCCAGCGAAACCGCGCCGTCTAGTTCCGCGATGATGTATGAACCCCCCGTGGTGCGCCTGACCACGATCATGGGCCCAAAGTATTGTGGTTTGCTTTTCTTCGAGAGGTCGCTCTCGATCTTCGAGTTTCGAATAATCACCAGTTCTCCTGCCTCGAATTTGAAGTCGTAGATCCTATTGGCGTTATCCTTTTCCCACTGCCGTATCAACTTTACTCAATCCTTGTATATCTTTGAACGGAGCACCTCCAAATCTTCCTCTCTCTTCATGAGATGCCGTGCTCTGCGCGCGATTAGGTCCTCCGTAGAAATTTTCGTGTCGATAATTGGGCTCATATAGGTTGCCTCAACTATGTCAAAGGGAAATAATGGTTCCACTCCGTGCGCCATCCAGTACGGAGATCTGCCAGTTACTTTGCTGATCGACACTCTTTCCGCCCAGAAGACGTAGAATATTCTTCGCGTCCACTGCGTCATGTCGCCCTCGCACGCTTTCACCAGCGCCTCACGGACAGGGTGGTGCCTTCGCTCGATTACTCCCTGAGCTTGAGAATCGTAACCCGATATCCGTATGTGATGGATTCCGTACTTCTTGGCCAGCCAATCTACGGCTTTTATCCAAGGTTTTCCGTTGTCCGTGGAGACTTCGACGATGGCGCCCCATCGGCAGAGTATTTCCTCGAATAAGAAGGACCCGAGGGTAAACACGTCCTCGTTCACCATCATCCTCCATTCCGGCCAACTAGATACCGAGCAGCGAGCGTGCGCTACCGTGCGGAATCCATTATGCCGTGGCAGGAACATAGTGTCTGCGTACACTTTGTGAAACAGGGGCAAGGGCATCGCAACCGTGGGTGGTAGTAGAATCTTCTCCGTGGAGCGTATCTGGCATTGTGGCAAGTGTTCAGGAACCAGCGTAGGTCCTGATCCATCATTGGCCACCAGAACCTGTCCGCGAGGCGTTTGCTCGTGATTAGGTGCGCTTTGTGTCCTAAATCATCGTGCATTTGTGTCAGAATGTCCATTCGTTTCTTCTCAGCCAGATAGAGCTTGTGTTCACCGCGCGGATCGCGTTTCCACAGCTTTTCTTCCGTACGGAAGAACCCTCGTACTTTCTTCAGGAAACGCTTGTGCCTCTGTGAATCAAATCCGGGAGGGTGCTGTAGGTCGTCGAGGTATTTGAATACTCTCTCTATATCCCTGTCGGCCTCCCGTGCTCGCTCCGAGCGCGGGATTCCACCGTCTTCCGTGGCTGTGATATTTGCCAACACCCATACCGTATCGACTTCGCGTACTTCCTCACCCCTGCCCACGTACGGGCTGGTATGATTTGAGAAGACGGAGACGTACTCCTCTTCCTTCTTTACACCCGCGTATGGATTCTCCGTGGTGGAAATGGAGGCGCAGACTGCTTTGTGCGCACTGTTATTCCAATTTGCTGCGATAATCGAGAATCCGCAAGCCCTGTCTATCCAGTCTTCCGGGTCTTCGTCGTCTACGGGATCCTCTGGCGCGCCCGGCCTCCTTGATAACCCGTCTGGCGCGTGAGAAATGCCCGGAGTATGCTTGATCGCAAAGTCGAACAGCAGAATGGCCGCTATCCATCGGTTCATGGCAGCGTTAGGCTGAATGTCCGGGTTGTTGAGCATGCCTTTAATGTACTTTGCGTCCGTGCGGACCAGGAGTTGGGGAGCTCCGACCAGATATATTCTGTAAGCACGAAGGGCACGGAACAATCCGTACAGCTTGATTTTCGCCTGAGGATAACGCGACTCTCTTTCGTTCCAGGTTATTGAGCCGAAGCGTGATGGATATTCCTTTCCGTCCTCGCCTACTTGGAGCAGGATAAATCCCGCTGCAATATACGATGCATCCACGGAAAGAATAATGAGGCGACCGCACCCGTAGTCGATTTGTCGAATAGCTGGGCATTCTATGAGGATCTTCTTCAATATCTCCATCGAATATTTCTCGTCGGGTCCGAACGTGAATTCCACTTCTTTCTTTGTGAGCCTGACCAGAGGGCGGGCGTGTAGTGCGAAATCCTTCATAAATATTCGCATCAACCCTAGCGTGCCCAGGAAGGCACGGACTTCCGTGAGCGACTCGCAGTCCGGCCAGTCCCGTATGACCTGTACTTTGGACTCGTCTGGCGTACGGCCTAAGTACGAGCAGACGTGCCCGACCACCCTGATTCGCGCGACCGCCATGCTTGTTTTCTTGGCGTTGAAGGTCCCTTCTGCGTGCCCCATACGCTGAAGTAGGCGATTCGTATTCTCCATGTGTTCCCAAACGAATCTCCGTATGCCAGGATTTGGCTCTATCGTCTTGTAACTTCCATCCTCCTGTATGTAATAGTCCTCTCCGCCCTTTACTGGAGTGTTGTCGACGAAGGGTTGAGTGACATGCGGAATTTCCTCCCTCAGAATGAACGCTACGTCTCCTTGCTGAATTTGTACAGTGTTCGTGTAGCCTTGCGGAAGCCTGGTGAGCCGTAGCGTTCCCAATGGCGACTGGAAGGTGGTAAAGTCTCTCGAAGCAATATCGAGCACCCTGTGGTCAAACCCGACAAATAAGTCGAACATTCCGTAGATGACTCGTCTGCCGAATGACTCCGCATATAACTCTAGAATTGGCGGGCATCCTGCGTCTTTTATGGTCACGGCGTTCAACGGTTGGAGATTGTGAACTATCCATAGCGCTCCTTTCTCTGCTTTTGGTACACAGAACCAGCTAGATCGGTAGGAGGACGAGGAAGGTTCGTATACGCTGGATGCAATTTTAGCTTTGAGTATTTTGACCACCTGGTCGCGTATCCCTGGCGGAATGGGTATGTTTTTCTGTTGCCAGGGGGTGTGTGCCAGCACAGGGAGTTTTACTGGTTCAAAATAATCCTCCCTGAAACATCCTCGCTCGGAATCGTCCCAAGCGAAGGCCATTTCGTGATTTTTGAGAACGTCTATCACTAGCCGTTCCTCTTCCGGGAAGTGGTGAGAATGAATCGTGGAGTGGTTATAATCGAATTGGATAAGCCTTCCGCGACAATGGGGGTGGTACTCCGCGCACGGATCTGCGTTCGAGGCCCAAGCCAACGGTTACACGCTGCTAAGTTGGGCTGCTGGCCGTTTGGAAGTTTCGCTGCGCGTACTACAACCACGCGAGCTATCAACGCCGATGTTTTCTATAATTCCTTCTGGCTCGTTCTATTAAGCCGGAAGTACTACGGACAAGCCTCCTTGATTGAAGCTTTTGGTCCAATTTGACCTTGGTTGGTCCCACGGAGGGCGGCGCAACCTGAGCGAGTATGTATTGGACTAGATTCTCACCCCGTATGATCGAGGGGGAGTAGCTTAGGTATAAGCAGTGGGAGGTAATAAGATGCATTTTCTACGGACGTCCCTTGTCACAGACAAAGCCCTGCTATCTTATCTCGTCCAACTATACCCAGATAGCGGATTGGGGGGTGAGATGTGCTGAGCAAGAACTTCGTAAGGATGATCGAATAAACGACTAGGGAGGGTACAGAATACTCTACTAACTAGTTGTACTTATACTGTCTGGGTCTGTGAACTACTAACTACTAAATATGGTAACGACTGCGTGGCACTTGTTGGTAGCCTCGTGTACTCCTGTGAGTAATACCTTTAAGCATGTGTTATGCTGTCCTTCGTCGTGCTAGTAGTGTGTGTCCTTTAATATATACTTGCTGCGGCTCCTGGCGTCCAGCCCTTCTTCATGGATCGGCATACACCTTTACTTCTGTATGCTGGGAGTTCTCTCGTCGTCTCCACTGATCCCGGGTCCGAGGCTTTGTCTGTGAGCCTATAATATCCTGCATGCACCTTGGCGTGTGTCTTGCCATGTGGGTGCGGGTTCTTCGTCGATCGGTCCCTCGATCAAGGTCTTCTATTAACACCATGTGTCCTTGGTGCTTCTTCGATCTATGGCTTCTGTATTCCCATGATCGGTGTGTGCGTTGTGTGGCAGGTGACAGCTGTCGAACGGCACTGTCGGTGGAAGGCCTTCGGTGACCCGCCATGCCTCCTGGTGGGGCGCTCCCGGAGCGTCACACGTGACAGTCACTGCAGATTGTCGCAAGTGGACAATATGTGTCGTCCAAGACTGTGTTCCCGTTTAATCTACAATGGCCGGTGCCATATCCTAATAGGGATGTCTTCTATTCCCATATTGAGTTCCTGTTGTCGTAGAACTCTTCATCGTCTGAGGAGTTGTTGTCCTCGTCCTCGTACATCGCTCCTCCTCGAAAGTCCTGCGGCTCTTCGGCTTCTTCATCATCACTGCCGTGCTCCTCACAGTACTGTCTCCGGTATTCTAAGCACCTTTCCCATCGGGCGTTGTTCTCCGCGATGAGCCGTGCCTCGGCTTCTTCTTCTGTCTCGTCATCTTCGCTATCTTCTTCTAATAGCCTTCGGAAGAGATTGTCTATCTCCTTCCGGGATGTGCCTTTAACCGGTTTTGCCTGAGGGACTTCTTCCGGTAGCATGATATAGTTTAGGCGCCTGGGCACTTCTACTATTTGTTGCACTCTGTTGTGCGTCGCCTTTACTATCTCGTCATCCTTATCATTCTGGATGTATCCGAGATCTTCGACTTCAGGATCTATATCTTGGATCCTTTGGTCGGCGGCTTGGTTCTCTTTGGCTTCTTCCTGGAGAACCTTCTGCTCCAGTTCGGCCAGTCTCTGCCTTAGCTGGTTGCTGGCTTCTACGTCTCCGGCTTGGCTGCCGAAGGTGATCTGCTCGAGAGCGTTGAGCCACTCCTGGAGTTGGGCTTGGCTTTGGCTCTCGGGTGTCAACTCCTGCTCTGGCATCTCTTCTTCCGAGACTTCAGAGTTGTCGTCTTCGGCTGATTCTTGGCCGAAGGTTTGTTCCTGTTGATCTTCTGGGATGCTGAAGATCTCGTCGTCGTAGTCTAGTTCCCCGAACTCGACTAGCTCCATACTCAAGCCGTATCCCTTTTCGGGTATCGACTCGGGCTCAGGTGTCTCTTCCCGTTCTGGTTCTGACTTAGGGGTCTCGTCCGCCGTTATCTTATCTGTGTGCTCCTGTGTGGCAACACTCTCAGATGGCGTTGGAACGATTAGATCAGTGTTGATTTGATCGAATCGTGACATCCCTGCTTTTATACTAATTTCTTTCTGACCGCCGCGCGCGACCTTATTCCTCATTCGTCCACGGACCCCTTTCAACACTGCCCTCCTTGCCTCGCGGCGGGGATCTCCATGCTTTCCCGTGCGCTTGAAGGAGATACCTAACCCACGGACTGTAACGTTGCTGCCCGTGCCCCCAATTTCCGTACTCCATAGCTCGCACCTCCTTCCGTAGCTTTGATATGTACCGCGTGGCAACACTTTCCGTACTCCGTGCAGTACCCCGTGTTGGCGATGTTTACCGTTCCGTGTTCTGCGTATGCATCATGTCGATTTGTTAATTTCCGTGAGGACCGTGGCGATTTGGGGATTTTTGCAGTGGTAGGCCTGGTGGCGTAATGATAACGCGCGCATTCGCAGTCGACTTCTGCGCAATATGACAGTTGCGAGACCCTCGTTCGATTCGAGGTCAGGTCGTGTACACTTTTTTCCCACAGGAGAGAATCAACCGTGGGTCGACACCTTTTCTTTGATGTCTTGTAGCCAGGGACCTGGTGGCGTAATGGTAATGCGCGCATTGTCGGTTCCCTCACAATATTGCATAATTGCGAGTCCCTCGTTCGATTCGGGGTCAGGTCGTTTTTGCTTCTTTTTTCTGTGCGTGCTCCGTAGTGCGTATTTGCCTTTTTCAGCCACGGAGGGAGCGTATCACAAAGTGATAGCTCACACCGCTGTACGAAGACATGCAGTACCTCGTCGAGGGCATTGTTGCAACCGGGGCCGGTGCCTTCCACGCCTGTTATATCCATGTTCCGATCCTTCGGACTTAGGTCCGAGGATGGCCGAATGGCTCCGTTCGTACTCCGGACTCCGCTCCGTCGGAGCGGGACTGTTAGGCCCCGGAGCGCTGTTATATCCGGGTCCGGGGAAGGGAAGGATATGGCCGGTCGATGATGAATGAGGGATTACGGCGACCGAGGTATTCTGGTTGGCTACCGGACACAACGATGACACCGAGGGGGGAGGATGGTCGACCGGAGTAACACAACGCCACAGGACAATAGGGCGAGTGTACTATCCAAGCCACCGGAGTGAGGAAGAGAGTGAAGGGAGGATTCCGGTTATGGGGAGACCGGAGTGTAAAACCCAGAAGCAACTACAGAGCGCAGAAGCAACTTAATTATTAAACTGAAGAACAGGAGTATAGTCTAGGTGTTTATATAGTACAGTACTTGTAATCTGAACATAAGGAGTTATATGAAATCCATGTGGAGATTCCTAACGGGATCACCTCATGTTGTTGAAGAACAAGGAAGTGTGAGAATGGAAGATGTGAAGCACGTGGAAGGAAGTAGAGACCATATGGTACGCACAGGATATACGAGGAACCATTCAGATAAGCCGCATTGCCTTGATAACGCTTCTCCGGGGATTCCGGAGTCTCCGGAATCGCCTGAGAGGTCAGCGACCGTTCCGGAATGATATCTGATGGTAAGTTGCACGGATATAATAGTATCCCCCTCTTGGGTTTGGATCCCTAGACGAACATCTCGTAGTAAGGACCAGAGGGACATCGATTGGTGGTGTGCATTGCGTTGGATGTGAATAAATGAAAAAGAAAGTGATTTGCATGAATGAGGAATTTTTTCATCATTTTCTTGCCCTTGATTTTGCCCAGTTGAAATATCTTCGTTGAAACCCGTGATAGGTCACGTGCCAACTAATCACGTGCTGTTCGGTTCCGTTTGTTGATTTCAATCTTGTCTCCGAACCACCACCACCACCGAAACTCCTCCTACCACATCCATGTCCTCTACCCACCACAACCACTCTGGAAGCGAAGGAGGCAGTGAGAAGGAACGAGGAGGGTCACCGGAGCGCGAGGGGTCGCATAGGGAGGAAAGTGTGGATACGGAGACCCGTCGACTGCTTGCGGAGGCAGCGCGTGCTGATGAGGCGGCCGCGCTGGAATTCGCGGACCTCATGAACAGCGCCGACATGGTGATTGCTGAACAGCGGGCGTGGGCGAAGGAGTTGAAGGCTAAGGAGAAGGCAGAGGCCAGGGCGGAGAAAAAGGGAAAGACAGCCAAGCGTCCGGAGGAAGGCGAGAGGAAGCGCAAGCGCGTGGAGCGCATCGAGAGCGACTCCGACGTCGTCATGGTGGTTTCCGAGCCAACGGGAAGTCGCCCGCTCATCCGGAGACCCATCGGTGAAGGTGAGTACATTCTGACCGGTGGAAAATGTATTCCGGTTGATGTTACAACCTTTAGCTTGCGATGAGTGCACTCGGCGAGACGAGCATTGCTACCCGCAGCGCGAGGGTGGACCATTCTCGACTTGTGGGCGCTGTGCTGAAAAGCGCATTGCCTGCTCGTTGAACGCAGACGTTCCCCGGGCCAAACACGTGCGGAAAGACGCGTCCAAACGCAAGGGTCGTTCCCGGAGTCGGGGAAGATCGACTGCAGTGAAGAAAACTCGATCCCAACCAATTCGCCAGCGACCGGAAAGGAAGGAGACGCCATTGCTGCCCTTGGAAGGCATTCCGGGTCCGTCGCTGGAGCGACGGTCGATGCAGAGCGAGTTGAGGGAACTCCGGAGTGACTTGAGCGAAGCCGTCCGTCGTGCTGAGGACGCTGATCGTCGCACCGAAGACACCGATCGACGTATTGAAGCGTTGGAACGTTCGATGGCTGATCTTCGGAGCGAAGTCCTGCAGTTGACGCAGAAGGAGGATGGGGATAAAGAGGAAGGTGGAAATGGGAAGGAAATGGAGCATTGAGAATTGATGTATATATTTTCTTGATTTTTTGCGAAATTGTATAAGTCCGTTTGACGACAAAGATCCCGGAGTGATGATGAGCGAACCGGAATACACCGGAACCACACCGGAGTGAACCGAAGTCTAAATTTCCGGCCCAGGTTTGTCCGGATAGCAACGGTGGAAGTTTTCAATGTGATCTGCTGCGTTAAGATCGCTTGGTCGTACCCAGGAATATTGCTCGTCCGTGTTCTCATAACCCAACCACTTAACTTTGTAGAATAGGGGCTTCTTGAACCGCTTATCAAGCTTCGAACCGATGATTTGCTTGATTTCGAAGTGCTCATCGCCCTCGTCATCTATTTCCACTGCCACCGGAGGAGGTTCTTCACGTCCGGGGAAAGGATTGGGATGATGGGGTTCAAGTTGAGAAACGTGGAATACTGGATGAACTTGGGAAAGGGATTTGGGTAGTTTGATCTGGTAAGACGCCGCAGATGGTTTTCCGATGACTTTGTATGGTCTAACATAAGTCTCAGTGAACTTCCGGGTCGGCCTCGTAGTGCTGAGGTACTTGGTAGTCACGAAAACTTGGTCTCCGACTTTAATCTCCGGATCCGGAGACCGGACTCTGTCTCCGGTCTCCTTGTATCGCTCCTGGGCGCCCTTGAGCGACTCCCGGAGGAATTCATGAAGATCCTGGAGATTAACGACAAAGTCTCGGGTGTAGGTGTTGGCTACATCCAACTCCGGATTGATGGTGATAGACGGATTGTAACCCTTGTTGGCGAAGAATGGAGAAATTCCGGTAGTGTTACATCCATGCACGGATAACTCGGATGAAGGTCCGAGTGCGGCCCAATGACTCCGTTCCGAGATTCACTCCCGAGTTTTCGGAGTATCGTGGGAATCAGCGCATCCATGCATCGATGCTTCGGACCTGCTTCGGACCTCGCTCCGAGCTGACCAATCACTCCAGTTGAACTCCGACTCCGGATTACCCAATTCATCCCGAACATTATTCCGAGTCGGATTGCACACCATACACCATGTCCTGTGTCTCCTGTGATATCTCACGCATGGGACTCGCACTCCGATCCTGCTGTCACACTCTGGTCACGCTCCGCATCACGGAGCTGTCAGGAGTAACCACGCGGGTTTGGATTCCGTGCTATGGCACCATCCAACTCGTTTCCCAATGGTCCGACATGTTCCTGTCTTCTTACTTATTGTTTCAGTACTTCTTATCAGTCACCTGACTTCTTCTCCTCCTTTTGGTACTCAGCTTTATTGTTGCGTCCACATCTTCTACTTACCTTTATTGTTACATCCACATGCTTCACTCCCTATCTCCTTTATGCATTACAATTAGCCTGTTTACTATTTAACCTCTTAGTCTACTCCCTGTAAATCAGTTTGATTATTAAAGTTGCTTCACCCCATTCCTCGTGAAGTAATCTGAGTCTCTGTCCGGAACCCACTGCGGACCTCACCCACTTACTCCTGTCCGTCCGGACGAAGGGAAGTATGCTCACACTATGTCTCCCTGTTGTGTAGCGCTACTCCGGTCCCCCAGTTCTCTGTGCCCCATGCTCTGTGACTCCGGTGCTCCGCACTCCGACGCTCCGTCGCTCCGATCACTCCGATCCGGAGTCCGGACCCATCGGACCCATCACACCTCTGGTCCGGACCACTCCCTTCATCCCTCTGTCTATCTCCGAAGACTAAGGCAGTACGCTCGCGCATGACCTGTCGCGTTGTGTCATCCAGCCCGCCGATCTTCATCATTCGACCCCGGTCTCTGGTTCCGTTCTGTCCGGCCCTCAGCTCCGGTTTGGAAGGTGTCTGATCGTTCGGTTGGCCCATATCCTAAACCCCTCGGCTCGGATATAACAGGTAGATGCATTCGGAGCGTTATTGAGAGCGAACTCGCAAAGCGGAAGGAGTTGGTCCCAATCATCCTGCTGATACGAGCAGAAAATCCGAATATACTGCTCAACGGTTTGGTTCATGCGTTCGGTTTGACCGTCCGCTGATGGATGATAACCGGAGGTATAGTGCATCTCCATATTGAGGAGCTCTCCGAGTGACCGGAAGAAAGAGGAAACAAATTCCTTGCCCCGGTCGCTAGTGACATGCGACGGGACACCATGCTTGGAAAAGACGTGAATGAGGAAGAGTTTGGCGAGGCGTTCGGAAGTGATGGTGACGTCGCAGGGTATAAGGATCACCTGCTTTGACGCCTGATCAACGATTACCAGAATCGCATCGTATTCGCCGGAAAGTGGAAGTTTTTCAATGAAGTCCATGGATATCGAATGCCAAGGACGAAGAGGAACAGGAAGGGGTCTGAGAAGGCCGTAGGGCTTGTGCCTTGGAGCCTTGTTGCGCCGACAGGTGATACATGACTTGCAGTAATCCCGGACGAACGACCGGAGTTCGGGCCAGTTGTATTCCCGACGTACCGCCGCAAGGGTTCTGTTCTGCCCGAAGTGACCGGAAAGAATGTGATCATGCGCGTATTGCATAACACGTATCCGGAGTGCATCTGGTGCTTCACCGGGGACTTGCGGAACCCAAATGTGATTGTCGTACCGGAGCATACCGGAGTCATCTGTAGACCAGCGCTTGGATGTACCGGAGGAAGCAGCCTTGAGGCCAGCAATTCCAGTGGGGTCGGTGTGGATGTGAGTCTTGATATCGGAATGAAGCTGTCCAACATCCATAACCACCGAAGCTCGAAGAACTACGTCTTCAAGAAGGGTTGCCCGGAGTGACGCCTCGAGCTGATCTTGCGAGAAAATAGGACGAAAGTTGTGAGGATTCAGCTGACCATAGTGCTTATCCCCCTCTTTTGGGTAGACGTCCCATCGTCTAGTAAGTGCATCGGGCTTTCCTCCGAGTTTTCCGGGCCGGAACCGGATTACCATGTTGAAATGGCAGAGGTACTCCGCCCACCGGACCTGGCGTCGCGTAAGGATCTTGCTCGTCGCGAAATATTCCAGGTTCTTGTGGTCGGTGACAACGTCAACTGGGAACTCCGGTCCTTCAAGATAGTGACGCCACTGCTTAAAGGCGTCAAAGATGGCCAGGAGCTCCTTGTCATGTGTGTCGTAGTTAAGTTCCGCAACCACTAGAGTGCGTGAACGGAACGAAACGGGATGGAGATCACCATCTTCGCCAATAATTGACAAAATGGAGGCGATGGCATAGTCCAAAGCGTCGGTCTCGACGGTAATCTGTCGACCGGGTATCCAGTGAGACAGAACCGGAGCCTCTTCGAACTTTCGCTTGAGAGTGTCGAAAGCGAGTTGACAATCACTGGTCCAGTCCCATCGGAGTGCTTTCCGGGTGAGACGTGTGAGCGGAATAGTGATGTCGGAGTAATGGTAGATGAATTGCCGATAGAAATTACAGAAACCAAGAAAAGACTGAACATCTTTTACTTTCCGAGGAGTAGGCCGTTCCGCTACCACGGCGATTTTCTCCGGGGACATACGGAATCCGTCCGGAGACAGAATGTACCCGAGATATTCGCAAGTAGTCACGGAGAACTCACACCTAGGGAGTTTGCAGAATAGGTTATGATGTCGAAGGCGCCGCAACACTTCCTTCACATGATTTTCGTGCTGCGATGGATCGTCGGAGTAGATCAGTGTTATATCGCTGAGCCAAGAGGGAAGGAATATCCGATCATATGACCGGAGCCGGGCTAAGCCGCGAACCGGAGATGAACGGATGTCTAGATCAGCCACTTCTCGGAACACCACAACTCAGCTAGGGTGACCGACTGACTGGCCTCGGGCTGCGAGATGGGGAAGTGTCCTATGCCAAGGTCCGAGTCGTACGAGCTCGAAGATGGCGACGGGACAGGGATAGCCTGGACCGGAGACACAAGAGCATAACCGGTGTTTGTTGGGTAGTCATCCAGCGCAGTTCCGGTGTGAACCAGAATAGTTGACATGAAGATGGAGCAAAGGCAGTGCGCTGGAGCGGACTAGAGGCATATCCAAGACACGGGAGACAACCCGGAGTTGAACCGCAGTTGTTGGTATGGCCGAGCGAGGACTCCGGAGTTGTGACCGGAGTGACCGGAGTCACAGCAGGGAACCAGAGGGGGACGGGAGCAAGGCCATAGGGAGGGAGTCGTCGAGAGGCAATGACCAGAACCTCAAGAGACGATTGGCAACAGTCCATGAGAGGGAAGCATGGATAACTTTTATTTTTCGGATACTGTACAAGATGTAAAGTACCGGTATTTATACTAGGGACAAGTAATTTGTACAAAAGGGAATAAGTAACATGAGGCAATGTGAAGCAACATGAAACGAAGTGAACCGCATGGAAGAAGACACCACCATGCGGGAAAAGGGATGAAGTGGGAATAAGGAATAATAGGAAGTAGGAAAGGGGAAAGGTAGAGCATATGGTTTGATAGATGAACGGATGGATAGAAGAGTGATAAGATGTAAGTGCTATGACATCTGCCTCGAGGCGGATGAAGAAGCGATGGAGAATGATGGGAATGTGATGGAAGCGTGAAGCATATGAAAAGATAACAAGGAGAAGTGATGAGAGCGTTGAAACAATAGATGAGAAGTGATAAGGGATGCATAAATGGAATAGGAGTTGATAAGGCATAATAGCGAACGTTCCGGGGAGAGTCTGATGACTCCGGTGACTCCGGGTATCTCCGGATTCCGGAGATATGTCCGGAGCGACTGGAACGAGAGCAGGAGTGATGGGGCATAGATGAATAGCGCATAAGTGTACCAGATGTTGAACTGGTATGTTGGTAGTCGAGATGAACGAGTTCCAAGGTACTGGTGGTAAGTGTTGGTGGTTTTGGGAGCTCCGGGTCGCCGGAGTGGACACAGTTGCAAGGAATCATTCCGGAGGACGTTGGCAGTCCTTTAGGAGAGTTCCAATGCGTAGGGGCAGAGGTCCGAGACGACGTGGGTGAAGTGGAGCTGAACCAAGGAACGTGGAGGACCGGAGTTCGGAGTGATTACATAATCACAGTCCGGAATGTACCAAGGAGTGCGGAGGTGCCACAGCCTGTATCACAGTGAAGGACCAGTGCGAAGTACAGGTGGAATGTTCAGGTAGAATGTTCCGGGGCGATATGGATGAACCGCAGAGAACCGGTCGGGGCTGGATGACTAGTCCAGAGGTTCCGGGATTAACCAGGATGACCGGAGGGTGAACGAGGTGAGGAGTGAGGCCGGAGGTGGCCAAGATAAGGTGAAGTAATGAAAGCGAAGTGGGTAATAAGGAAGAAGTACTCAGCAATCCATGATTGGACGAGAGCTATGTATTCCGGGATGGGTCCGGGAACAGGTGAACCGTTAATCAACCGGAGTGAGCTGGAGTGGTGCTGGAGTATTACCGGAGTGGTGCAGGGTCTGATGTAGTGCGTGATTGTGTGTCCGGAGGTGACGGGAGCACGGTCAGAGTTGGATTGAGTGCGACCAGAACCGATAAATGGGAAAAAATGAAAGACTGATTTGCACGGACATAACAATCAGGATGTCGTCCAGATATACGATGACGGTTACATCGAGCAAGTCAGTGAAAATTGTGTTGAGGAATCGTTGGAAGGCAGCAGGCGCATTGGACAGTCCCTCAGGGACAACCTTGAACTCATATGAGCCATAGCGGGTTCGGAAAGCGGTTTTCCACTCGTCTCCGGGAGCAATCCGGAGCAAATGATATGCGTGCCGGAGATCGAGTTTGGTGTAAATTCGAGCCCGTCCAGGGGCATCGAGTAAGTCGGCAATGAGGGGAAGCGGATACTTGTCTTTCTTTGTGATCCGGTTCAACCCTCGGTAGTCTACGCATAACCGGAGACTGCCATCCTTCTTCTTGGCGAACAGAATTGGAGCCCCGTGACTCGAAGAAGAAGGATAGATAAATCCAGCCTTCAAATTCTCGTCAATGTATTTTCGGAGCGCTGTTAACTCAGCCTCGGAGAGGGAGTATACATGGCCAATAGGAGGGAGTTCACCGTCGATCGTCTCGATCTTGAGATCGAACTCTCGATGAGGAGGAAGCGAGAATGCTTCCGACTCCGAGAAGACGTCGGTGAATTCGTGATAGGCTTCAGGCAGTCCAGTTAGGTCCGGAGCAGCGGACGAGACTCCCCGGAGCGAGACATCGTCCGGAGGTGTTGCGCGCAAGGTATACTGAACGGTATCCTTGTCTTTAAGCAACACTCAATACGCAGCAGCGGATACCAAAGACACTGGCGGAGGAGTAATGAATGGACGAGGCGTAGTCGCCTCCGGGGTATCCATTGAAGGATCTAGAGTACTCCGGTCAAGACCGGAGTTTGCTGGCGCTATTCCAGCACTATCCATAGAAGGACCGGGAACCGGAGTAGTCAGCCCGATCGGTATAGGCACTGCGGAGGGATAAACCTCTTCCGGAGTGGCCTCATCCGTAACCGGAGCTACCGAAACAGAATCCAGCATTTTTGCCGGAGGTGTCGACAGGGATGAACCAGAGGGAGTAGGTCTGAATGAGATAGAGGCCCGCATCCAGTCAATCAACGGATTGAAGCGGTGGAGCCAATTGTATCCAAGAACCATTTCACAAGGAGAATCCAGACGGGTGACGTAGAAGTCCTGAGACAGGACTTCTCCGGTAGGAAACCGAATCAATAGATGCAGTTTCCGGTTGATTATTGATGAGGAGCCGTCGAGGTACCGGAGTTTTACTGGGGGCACTGAGTACGGAATAAAGCCATTTGATTCCACAAATTTTCTAGATATAAAACAATGAGAAGAACCAGAGTCAATAAGCGCACATATCAGGGAGTTGAATCCCGCAGCAAATCGTGATACACTGGACGGCGGAATGGATGAACATTCCTCCGTGCCAGACAGAGAGGATTTAGATAATATGAGGGATGGGGCAAGGTCAACGTAAAGGGCATTAGAGGAAAGAGCGGACGCGTTGAGACGCACCTCAGGGAGATCCCCGGAGTCAACACAACCCGGATGGGGATCGGAGGTATAATCCGGATTGCTAATCAATTTTTTGACGACTCCGGAGTGGACGCATCTCCCTGCGGGGGCGTTCCAGCCTGAGCGGAGCAACCGCTGGCTTTTTCCGGCCGCTTCTTGCAATCCTCGGCCGAATGACCTTGGCCTCCGCAGTACATGCAGAGGTTGTTCTTGCGACAACGTTCACGTTCCGCCTCCTTGATTTTACCATCGGCGCCCAGCTTGTCAGCGTAGGGCTTTGAGGGGCCAGCCTGTTTGTTGGCTTGGCCACCCTTACCTCCGGCTCCGGGACGATTCCCGGGGTTGGAGTAGGGAGGAGGAGCGGTCGAGTTCCCAGGCGGTTTGGTATTGTTTCCGCCCTTTTGTTTCTCCTTCTGCTTGCCGGAAACTTTACCGGTGCGGTCTCCGGTGTTGTCCGGAGGACCGGAACGATTACCGGAACGACCAGCAGCAGCCTGCTCTAGTTCCCGCTCGCGCTGCTTCTCGGCCTCTCGTCGATGATACCAGGCATCGATGTTCCGGGCCACCATCTTTACCCCCAAGAGGGTGTTGTTGTGGGTGTGCCGAACCATCTCGTCCTTGATGCGACGGGGAAGGCCTTCGTAGAACTGATGCCGGAGAGCAGCGTCACCCCAGTCCGTGAGACTGGCCAGGGTGTCGAAGGCGAGAACGTAAGTTGCGATCTGATCGCCATTTTTCATGCGACAAAGATAGATGTGATCCTCCGCATCACCAACCGGATCATGGGGTCCGAAGTTGATGGAAAGTTCCTCGATGAAGCGAACGAAATTATTATCCCACGCCAGAACTTTGGTATTGTATAGGTTCGGCGTGAACCACTGCTGAGCGATGCCGCGGAGATAAGATATAATGAAATAAATCTTATCGTCGTCGGTGGGGAAATCTTGAGTACGCTCGGCAAAGTGAAGATAACATTGGGCGAGGAAGGAGGGCAATTTGTCCGGATCGGAACCATCAAAGGTGTCAGGGTTCCTGAGATTAGATTTGGTGGAACGAGGAGCTCTGGCATTCCGGGCCCAAGTTGTCATAGCCTGGGAAAATTGCCGGAGGGTATCCCTCATGAGCTGATTATCTCCATCAGGAGTGTAGGAGCGACGACGGGGCAGACCACCGCCACCTCCACCGCCTCCACCGCCTCCACCACCACCACCAGGAGGAGAACCACCAGGACGTCGGGGAAATCCTCGACCGGGGGTCTTCCTCTGCTGGGAGAACGTCTTCCATGACTGGAAGGCGAATCATCACCACCGCCTCCTTCTCCTCCAGGTGCCGGAGCGGAACGGGAGCGGGATGCCTGTTGACCGGAGTGGTGGGAACGACTACGGGATCTTTGACGCGATCCCGCGCCGACTGGAGAACGTGCTGATTCTCCACCCGTCTCCTCCGGTATGACGCTCGTGGCTGCCTGGTGAATAGGAGCAAATCCCAATCCCGGAGTGACCGGAATCGGAGAATCTTCGAACGCAGGCGTGAGAGGTGTGATCGGATGACGTGATGGGGTGTTGGGAGATGTGACAGTTCCAGGAACGTTGACTGGGTTTGTTGCCACAGGTGGCAAGGAACGGCGTACCGTTATTCCGAAGGGAACCGGAGTCGAACGTGTTCCGCTGGGCCGCAAACCAGGGTTGGCCATGAGTCGAGCGGGAGAGGGTAAGGGAACCATGGTGCTGTAGAGCCGTGAATTGCGACGATCAGGGTCGTCAGGTTGGTCGTCGTAATGAGACATGTCGTAGGATTGATTGATTTTGAGTAGCGTGGATAGGTGAGTTTAATAATACTGTTATATCCAGGTCCGGGGAAAGGAAGGATATGGCCGGTCGATGATGAACGAGGTATTACGGCGATCGAGGTATTCCGGTTGGCTACCGGACACAACGATGACACCGAGAGAGGGGGTTGGTCGACCGGAGTAACACAACGCCACAGGACAATAGGGCGAGTGTACTACCCAAGCCACCAGAGTGAGGAGGAGAGTGAGGGGAGGATTCCGGTTATGGGGAGACCGGAGTGTAAAACCCAGAAGCAACTACAGAGCGCAGAAGCAACTTAATTATTAAACTGAAGAACAGGAGTATAGTCTAGGTGTTTATATAGTACAGTACTTGTAATCTGAACATAAGGAGTTATATGAAATCCATGTGGAGATTCCTAACGGGATCACCTCATGTTGTTGAAGAACAAGGAAGTGTGAGAATGGAAGATGTGAAGCATGTGGAAGGAAGTAGAGACCATATGGTACGCACAGGATATACGAGGAACCATTCAGATAAGCCGCATTGCCTTGATAACGCTTCTCCGGGGATTCCGGAGACTCCGGAGACCCGGAGCTCCCGGAATCGCCTGAGAGGTCAGCGACCGTTCCGGAATGATATCCCGATGGTGAGTTGCACGGATATAATATGTGCAGCGCGTAACTCAGTCCGACGCAACTCAGCCCGACGTAACTCAGCGCGATGCGTCCCCCAACTCTGCCGAAATCGACGACTTGATTCTTGATTTCGAGGAGCAGGATTTAGGTACGTACGTCTCAGATACCAATGTCAGTATATTGCGCTAAATATTGCCCTTCCACCAGAACCCGAACCAGCGACTCCACCTCCTTCATCCTCTGAACCTCCTGTGACGCCGGCCAGGGCTTGCAGATATGTGGCTTACCCCCCGAAAGATGGAATAAGGCGCAGGTTGAAGCGCGAATCGGGGCCGAGCACCTCGTCCAAATCGTAGTCGCGGTCCTCGATGAGGGTGGGATCGAATTTACCGCCGCGCGCGACCATTACTGCCGCACGCCGGGGTTCGCCTCCAATTCGTTGTCTTACCAGTACCTACAGGGCTAAGCAGCAGGAGCTGCTGGACTCCCATCGTGCGCGCTATTTCAGAGACCAAACCCGACTCATCCGAGCTAGGGCAAAGGCTCGCCGGGACCACAAGCGTCCTCTTCCCAACATGAGGGACTACGACCTGTGTTGTGAGTACTACCGCGAGATATACATGATGCAGGCCGCCTCTTCGGCCTCCTTATACACGTGCGTACTTTTCTCTCTTTCCATCTCTCTCCTCAGTCGTTGACGCTGTGTTGTACAGCGAGGTGTCTGAGTACGCAGGCTCGGACACCGAGTCCGATACAAGCAACCACTCCTCGATGCCCCCTCTCGGGTCCTCGGGTCCCGCGTCGTCGGTTGTCAAAGAGAACATGTTGGTCCCCAACAGCCCGCCCGCCGACACCGCCCTCGTTGACGCCACCTCTGCCGCCGTCGATACCACCTCCGCCGCCGACACCACCCCCGTTGACGCCACCGTCACCGTGGACGCCACTGCGTCCTTGCAAAACGGAGAGTCCTACACCAATATGGACATCCCGTAAGTTTTGGCTGCACTCTATATGTATGTGTATGTCGTCTCACAGATATTGGCAGGCCCTTCACTCCAACTCTTTACAGTACGGACATCCCGTAAGTTTTGGCTGCGCTCTATTTGTATGTGTACGCCGTCTCACAGATATTGGCAGGGTCTTCATCCCTGTCGCTGAGGTCCCGGAAAACCTGCGCTTCTCTGAAAGCGACATCCCCAGGGACTTCATCAGGCACGAAGGGGTCCACACGGATGCTGAGAGTCTCAAACGCGTCTGGTCCCTGCTGAACGAGGTCAACCGCCCCCAGTTCCCACAGTTGATGGGTCCTCGTCGTCGTTCCAGCTTGTCTGAGGCCTACCAGCCGCCCACTCACCGTCTCAAGGTATGCATGTGCTGATATTCCTGGGGCGCAAACACTGACTTTTATTCCTATACAGATATTTACCCGCACTGGTGTCCGCCACATCAGATGTCGCTGCACCAACGGGAGGCACTCGAGTTTCGAAAGGCGCCAGGCGTACGCGTTCCCAGATGGGAATGGTAACATCGTGGTGAAGAAATCCAAGTCTTTGCTCCTGCCGCTGCCTTAAACGTACTCCCGTAACATACCTACGTGTTTGAAATGAATATCGTTGTCTCTGGTCTCTGGGAGAAAAAAAAGAATAGTATATTTAATGACATAATTCGAACGGCCCGGAATAAGTGGGCACGTGGAATCCCAACTTTGCTCAAACCCTCAACTGTTGAACCTCGCGTGCGTCCCCACCACTTGTGCACAAACACCGTCGCTATGAATCACCATAAATCACCGACCCACTGTTTCTTCTTGCGTCCACCTCCACCCCCTCGCCTCGCCGCCTCCTAGAATGGCGGCATCCACATCCTCTAACTGGGCCCCGAATCGCTTGCAGCGAGACAACAGCAGCTTTTACGAATATGAGACGCGCCCGGCAGATCTATCCCGCGACCGAGGGTTCTTCCAGTCTCACGATGGCCGACGAGGCTTTCAGTCGGCGCACAACATCGGGGCAAAACGCCGCAGGGTCTGCCCGTCCGATCTGGTGGACTCCTTAAGAGACTGGGTGCCCCTTCCAGACGAGGCAAATGGAGAACTTGACGCCGACGAAACCTCTGCTGACGCTGGTGATAAACGCAAACATTATCTCAGTTCGGTCGGTGCTTTCTTTTGGACGCCTCGCTCTTCGATCTATCTGACTTGGATCTATCTAAATCCAGGACGAGCCGATGGTACCCTGGCGTGCTCTGAAGCAATTCTTCCTCGATGAGCTACTGCGAAACGACGGTCTGGGCGACGCGCTCGATGAAAAGACGTGCTCATGCTGCAAAACACCCTTACACGAGACAGTCACCTCGTTTTCGTTGTCGCGACTGTGGGGTCTTTGTACAATGTCTCACCTGTGTGTTGTCCCGTCACTGTCTGAGCCCTTTGCATCGTCTAAAAGTAAGTTAATCTTCCTTTCGCCGACCGGGGCTGAACTAATTGGGACGATAGGAATGGAACGGGATGTTCTGGGCCTCCACCACCTTGAAAAAGCTGGGCTTTGTCTACCAACTGGGCCATGGTGGATACACTTGTCCGCACCCTGCGCCAACGCCGCACGACATGGTTGTGATGGACACGGAGGCCATCCACACCGTGTCCTACAGGTATTGCAGGTGCGACAAGGCGGACCACGCCAACAACCTGCAGCAACTATTGCGCAACGAGTGGTACCCCGCGACGACCGTCGATCCCGCCACTTGCGCGACCTTTCGGGTGATCGAAACCTTTCGAATCTTGAATGTCGTCGGCAATATAAATGTCCACAACTTTGTGGGAGCCATGGAGCGACAGACAGACCCCTCGCAAGTCGAGAAGGTGCCGGTAAGTTTCCTTTTCTCTTTTAAGCACGAGGAACTCAATGTGACTGCCCGCTATCAGGATCGGTACAAATCTTTTGGGCTCATGGCGCGCCAATACTCGTTCGCCAAACGCACGAAGCGTGCGGGGCGGGGGCATGACCCCGCAGGTCTGGATAATACCAAGAATGGATAATGCGCGCTGTTATGCTGGCCATGTCCTCACGACGAGAAAAATCTTCCCCCCGGCTGGCGTGACGTTGCGCCTGAATTCCAGTACGAATGCAGTCATCTATCTGGTCCATTGACGTACTAACCGTCTTCTTCATAGGTTCTTGTACATGCTTATATTGGCCATGGACGCCAATTTTCGTCTGAAAAATCGCCTACGTGCCAACAAACGCGATGATCCGCCTTTAGGCGATGGCTGGGGATATATAGTCGAAGAAGGCCCGTACAAGGAGCACCTGCACGGGTATGTGGCAGAGAAGGACGTAAGTGCGCGCAACGTCAGGCGATCATCTGTGGCTAATCAATTTGGTCGCAGGTCAGCACCTGTATAGCCTTCGCTGCACTCCTGCAGAAGGACACGCGCCTGACAACCGGCCTGCGCAGCTCCGGCGTGGGAGGAGTAGTGTGCGCCTGGCACGAGGTTGTTCGTCCGCAGGGGATCGGAGATTTACAAAAGGGGGAGCGGTACGTACTATAGACTGAAAAATATTGCCTTACTGATGGTTCCCCCGTTCTTAGGTATGCAAATATGGATTATATCCTCATGTCCGCGATACTGGGCATTACAGCATTATACCTTGCCATCTCATTAACATTGCGTGTACTACAGTAGCAGACGAATCTCCGCGACAGAGAAATTTCCCTCTAGAGGACGAACTAATTTCGTGCTTTTGCCTGACTATACCACACCCGGTCAGACAACTCACGGAACCGCAGTCCGTATCACACCGGACTTGTGAATTTGAGAATTTTGGAATTGGCAAGAGGAAAATGCTGGAAAAGAGAACCGGTATAACCTGGGTAGAGTATCTTAGAAAACGTTTTGCAGGACTGTGCCGAGATGCCGATAACCAAACAAAGGGCCGCGGAAACGTTTGCGCCTGTGCCGGAGGGCCTAGAGCCAAATAAAGGCGCCGAACGAGGGTGGGAGGAACGAATGAGAGGTGAGGGAAGGAAACGGAACTTCTGATCGGAAAAATGCGGAGAGGTAGTCAGAGGGATTGATTGCAAGCAAGGGCAAAGTGAGATGTTTGCTGGTGCGGGAGGTTTCAGATTGATTGGTCGGGGAAAGACGGGTAAGGGCTGGATTCCAAACAAGGCCAACGCGAGAATGATTAAATTCCGGCACAGGTCGCATTGATCGATTGATCGCAGGCAAGGAAGTTTCCGATTGATCAACAGAGAGGAAGGGGATGCTGGTTGATGGGGAGGAAAAGAAATATTGATGGGAAGCTAATTATAGCGCAACATTGTTCTGGTACAGAGAAATGATGTCCCATCAGACCTACAGCCCAAATGGGGGAATAAAACCTTTTTTATGAATATATTCGGGTCCCGATTTGGCCGAAGGACTTGTTGCACGCACATTGCATTGCACCTATAAGCTACTGTACAGTAATTACTAGCCACGATGCAATGTGTATTACTGTTATTACTGTGTATATTGCATTATTGTTAACACCTTTACAGACCGGTAGGGGAGACCTTGAATTGGATGACCCAGGACTGGAGAGGCCGCTTGTTATATCGCTGAGCCAAGAGGGAAGGAATATCCGATCATATGACCGGAGCCGGACTAAGCCGCGAACCGGAGATGAACGGATGTCTAGATCAGCCACTTCTCGGAACACCACAACTCAGCTAGGGTGACCGACTGACTGGCCTCGGGCTGCGAGATGGGGAAGTGTCCTACGCCAAGGTCCGAGTTGTACGGTATTTATACTGGGGACAAGTAATTTGTACAAAAGGGAACAGGTAACATGAGGCAATGTGAAGCAACATGAAATGAAGTGAACCACATGGAAGAAGACACTACCATGCGGCAGAAGATATGAAGTGAGAGAAAGAAATAAATGGGAAGTAAAGAAAGGGGAAAGGTAGAGCATATGGTTTGATAGATGAACGGATGGATAGAAGAGTGATAAGATGTAAGTGCTATGACATCTGCCTTGAGGCAGATGAAGAAGCGATGGGGAATGATGGGAATGTGATGGAAGCGTGAAGCATGTGGAAAGACAACGAGGAGAAGTGATGAGAGCGTTGAAACAATAGATGAGAAGTGATAAGGGATGCATAAATGGAAGAGGAGTTGATAAGGCATAATAGCAAATGTTCCGGGGAAGAGTCTGATGACTCCGGGTAACTCCGGATTCCGGAGATATGTCCGGAGCGACTGGAACGAGAGCAGGAGTGATGGGGCATAGGTGAATAGCGCATAATTATACCAGATGTTGGACTGGCATGTTGGGAGTCGAGATGAACGAGTTCCAAGGCACTGGTGTTGAGTGTTGGTGGTTTTGGGAGCTCCAGGTCGCTGGAGTGGACACAGTTGCACGTATTAATTCCAGAGGACGTTGGCAGTCCTTTAGGAGTGTTCCAATGCATAGGGACAGAGGTCCGAGACGACGTGGGTGAAGTGGAGCTGAACCAAGGAACGTGGAGGACCGGAGTTCGGAGTGATTACATAATCACAGTCCGGAATGTACCAAGGAGTGCGGAGGTGCCACAGCCTGTATCACAGTGAAGGACCAGTGCGAAGTACAGGTGGAATGTTCAGGTAGAATGTTCCGGGGCGATATGGATGAACCGCAGAGAACCGGTCGGGGCTGGATGACTAGTCCAGAGGTTCCGGGATTAACCAGGATGACCGGAGGGTGAACGAGGTGAGGAGTGAGGCCGGAGGTGGCCAAGATAAGGTGAAGTAATGAAAGCGAAGTGGGTAATAAGGAAGAAGTACTCAGCAATCCATGATTGGACGAGAGCTATGTATTCCGGGATGGGTCCGGGAACAGGTGAACCGTTAATCAACCGGAGTGAGCTGGAGTGGTGCTGGAGTATTACCGGAGTGGTGCAGGGTCTGATGTAGTGCGTGATTGTGTGTCCGGAGGTGACGGGAGCACGGTCAGAGTTGGATTGAGTGCGACCAGAACCGATAAATGGGAAAAAATGAAAGAGTGAGGCCGGAGTTAGCCAAGAAGGTAAGGTAATGAAAGCGAAGTGGATATTAAGGAAGAAGTACTCAGCAATCCATGATTGGATGAGAGCTATGTATTCCGGGATAGGTCCGGGAGCAGGTGAACCATTAATTATAATCGACCAGAGTGAGCTGGAGTGGTGCTGGAGTATTATCAGAGTGGTGCAGGGTCTGATGTAGTGCGTGATTGTGTGTCCGGAGGTGACGGGAGCACGATCAGAGTTGGATTGAGTGCGACCAGAACCGATAAATGGAAAAAAATGAAAGACTGATTTGCACGGACATAACACCGCTAGCGCGTCCTTCGCCTGCCGGAACGCGATTTCATGCTTGGCCGTCCACTCGAACTTCACTCCCCTTCGGAGGAGTCGAAACAGAGGCGCAGCGATGAAGGCGTAGTACGGAATGTAGGCAGAAAAGTACACGCACATGCCTAGGGATTTCTGTAAGTCCGAGACATGTGTCGGTGTCGCCAGATCCTGTATCGCAGCCACCTTTTCTTGAGGAGTCGACAGGCCGAGTCTTGAGACCTTTTGTCCGAGTAGCAAGATAGACGAATAACCCACGAAGCACTTGGGTGGAGACAGAGTAATCCCTGCTTTGGAGATGGCTCCGAGAACTTGGTCCAGGTGCACTATATGCTCATCCCAGCTTTTGGAGAATACGACTATATCGTCGATGTACACCAGTGTGAAAAGCCATACCTTTTGTCCGAGTAGCAAGATAGACGAATAACCCACGAAGCACTTGGGTTGAGACAGAGTAATCCCTGCTTTGGAGATGGCTCCGAGAACTTGGTCCAGGTGCACTACATGCTCATCCCAGCTTTTGGAGAATACGACTATATCGTCGATGTACACCAGTGTGAAAAGCCATAGGTATGGCGCGAGCACGCCCTGCATCACTCGCATATTATATCCGTGCAACTCACTGTCAGCGACGGCACTTTAGGTCAGCCTGACTGCCACGGAGCCAAACACAGCCATCGTCCCAGCGCGGGTGTTGAGGGGAATCCGTCACCGTCTCGATAGCGGGTGACCGCCTGCCGAGGATCCGTACAAGTTGAACCGTGGGAAGAACCCGAACGATGCGTGACCAGCATGTCACGCAGGAAGAACCCGGTCCATAGTCACCGCATGTACTCGTCTGACCGGGTTATTCCAGGGTTTGTTCAACAGGAGAGATCCAAAGGCAGGAAGTGTCCGATTTGAGTGTTCTCGGACACATGTAACTCCAGACCGAAAATACGAGTGTTCCAGGATGTCGTGGTGTCGTGTTCGATGATGGGCGCTATGCCTTCTGCCCATGCAGCCCTCTGCCGGATAACATCCCGAGGTTCTGCCTCGCTAATCCGTATGGACGCGAGTGGTGAGGACATGTTCCGATACCGAACCACTAAGCCCTTAGGCCGTGGCAACCAATCGTAGAGGTCAGGGGTTAAAGATAGGAGCCAAGGGTTGCCAACGAGTCAACGACAAAGACCAGGATAGAAGGCAGAGCCAGAGGCAATGAGAGAGACAGAAGCAAGACAAGCTTAAGTCACACACAAGTCCAATCAAGGCCAAAGTAAGGCCGGAGTATAGACGAGGTAGAATCTACTGTACAAGGAGATTCTACCACTACTTATATACTGTATAATAAAGGGGTCCGATCACAGGAACAACTGTAGTCCTGACACCGATTGGCAATGTACATAAAGGGGTATGTCGAGGCGTCATGTGGAGCTAGGGCACGATCCCTAGCGACACAAAGAAGTCAATATAAAACATTAACAAATGAAACCAAGGTGAAGCATGATCCTTGGCGACGCAAAGGAGTCAATATAACCCATTGGCAATTGAAACCAGTGTGACAAATAATCCATGGCAACACAAAGGAGTCAATTCAACCCATTGGCAATTGAAGCCAGGGGTAGAGTCTTGGCGGCGAAAAGGGGTTGTGATGTGGTGATGAACCAGGGAATCCTATCTGTCGATCCTGGTCATCCTATCTGTCGATCCCGGGTTATCCTATATGTCGATCCGGGTTATCCTATATGTCGATCCCGGGTTATCCTATCCTCGGTAGGGAATAAGCCGGAAGCGTCCGGGTTATTCCAAAAAAGGAAAAGCAGTGCTGCTTTTGCCCGAATCATGACACTCACCATCGGAATATCATTCCGGAACGATCGCTGACCTCTCAGGCGATTCCGGGAGCTCCGGGTCTCCGGAGTCTCCGGAATCCCCGGAGAAGCGTTATCAAGGCAATGCGGCTTATCTGAATGGTTCCTCGTATATCCTGTGCGTACCATATGGTCTCTACTTCCTTCCACATGCTTTACATCTTCCATTCTCACACTTCCTTGTTCTTCAACAACATGAGGTGATCCCGTTAGGAATCTCCACATGGATTTCATATAACTCCTTATGTTCAGATTACAAGTACTGTACTATATAAACACCTAGACTACACTCCTGTTCTTCAGTTTAATAATTAAGTTGCTTCTGGGTTTTACACTCCGGTCTCCCCGTAACCGGAATCCTCCCCTCACTCTCCTCCTCACTCCGGTGGCTTGGATAGTACACTCGCCCTATTGTCCTGTGGCGTTGTGTTACTCCGGTCGACCATCCTCCCCCCACGGTGTCATCGTTGTGTCCGGTAGCCAACCGGAATACCTCGGTCGCCATAATCCCCGTTCACCATCGACCGGCCATATCCTTCCCTTCTCAGGACCTGGATATAACATCGCACCCATAGCCGTACCCTATAGGCTCCGAGGTTGGACACAGCCATATGGTGCTTTGGTTAGATCCCCGGTCCCAGCCATCCCACCCAACAAATATATTGCCTATGCCTATACTGTACCAAAACCCTAGTAAATCACTCCGGAGCATCTCCTAAATGGTAAAACTATCCTGTCAATGTTCCAAAGAGTGATTGACTGTGATTTCTCAACGGATTCATCTTATCTGGCCCAGATCACTTAGATGCAAAGATTTCGACATCTAATCGACGTTGATATTGGCTCAGCCGGGCTACATACACATCGGACTACCGACCGACTCCTCTGATCACTGCCTCCCGCATCAATCCGTGCGCACTGACAGCTGTCAAAGTCGTCGCGCACACAGCGCGCCCGCCGTCAAACATCGAGCGCTGTAGAAGGTCGTGAGACACAAAACACCATGAAATTCGGTGAACTTACAAACTCCCTCACCAAATAGCTGATCCAGATCCGGAACGTCGTCGTTGACCACCGGAGCCGCTACCACTGATTTTGCAGCCTGGCCGATTGAGACACTCCACTGTGACTTGAAGAAGGCGGTGAAATGCCGCCTGCTTCGCTGCATAAGCGGCAAGTCCGTTCTGCAGCCCTATCAACACCTGATGCTCCCCCCTGTCCTTCTTCGCTCCCACCACGCGGCTTGCCATTCCAGGTACCGTAACATGCGTCGCATCTCTTCGCGCAAGAGTATGACCTCTTCGCACCACCGCGTCTTCCACGCCAACGCCCTTGACCACTCGATGTGCATGGCTAGAAATGTCTATTAGCAATAGCACCAGTCTGATTTAAGCTTACACCACTTACACTCGTGTAATTGCTCCTCCGAGGAATCCATCGAGCCCTGCGCGCTCCAGATCCACGACATAACCTGTTTTGAGCTCCCCTTAATGTGGCGCGGTGTTCGCTTCCCTTTCCCCGCCTGGATCATCTTGAGTTTCTTGACGGCAGCTGCATCGGCGTCCTCCACTTGGCCATCCAGTGTAAGATCTTGCGGCTTCAGCTCCTTGAAATGAGGGATGGAGTCAGCGCCCTGAAGCTGGATGAGCAATACTCTGGCCTGGGTATATTTCTGTGCGCTCGCGGTCACCCTGTCCCCAACGCTGTCGATGAGCGTGCGGGATTTCGTAGCCCGCACCTGGCCCGTGATGTTCCCATCGCGGAACATGATCAAGAACCATTTGCCATGGAGACGGCAGCGGATGTTGGCCAGAGCATCGCCGCATTGCGCGAGACGAAGCTTGGCCTCCATGGCGGGTATCCCCCGTTGGCATCCCGTAGCGCGCTGTTGTTCCGTCAGACCCGAAGGTAAATACAGCTTGGTCTTCTCGATCGGGACGGGCGGCGCGTTTGGGTCGCGGGTGGCCTCTTCACGCTCCATCGCAGCAATGGCGCCCGGCGTGTATATCCTCTGCAAGGTACGCAGCTTGCTGATCAAGGCCAGACGACGTTCCTGTAGTTTACCCTCGCGGTCTGCTGTCATGAGCGCGAGGCCGGCCATTTCAGCGAGAATCCGACGTCTAGATTATTTGAATAAACACGACTCATCCTAAGCAGCAGTGGACTTACTGCGCATCTTCCACCTGCAGCCCAGCGACCAGGAACGCGGTGATGCTCGTCCCGTGTATAGGGGTGTTGCCCTTTCTCGCCTCCGCCTCTTCGTCCGCTTTAAGCGCAAGGCGAGTCTCCGCTTCTGTTGGTGGATCTTGACCCACTCCTTTAGTGATGTAACACCTCCAAATTGAAGCCGGTACATACCTGACTTGCTCAGGGAATATGGATTTGGCTGTTCGTGATCCTCGACAAACACCGCAATTTGCGCCCGCCATTCCTTCTGCAAGTCCTTTGAAATCGTCGCGCTCACTTCCTCGAACGCCTCTACCTGGTGAGCGCGCTCCGAGAGGGCCACGATGAGCTTGCGGTGCAAGGCGTCCCCTGTGTGTGCAAAGGGATTAACTTGTGATATCAGCGAGCAATACGATCACACACCTTGAGACAAGTTCTTTTGATGATTGTGGTAGTCGATCTGATTCTCCAGCGTGTCAGCTCGATTCCCCAGTCCCATATCCTTCGTGTGATACGCTGCCAGCCCAACGTGCGACCAGAACCGCTCAACCCCTTCGCCATCGCTTTTCCCCACGCCTTCGAGGTATTTCAGCGAGTTTTCATCTTCGCATTCCTTCTCGTGAGACCCCGCGTGCCAAACAGGGATCCCGCACTGCACATTGACGCGCTCGAGGTCGAGCCGAATCCAGGTATCGAGTTTGGTGTTACGCTCCGGCAGATTCTTCTGCCATTGGCAGGCAATATCATATGATATGGTAAGCGCCAGAAGGGCAAAGCCTGCAAGGGCCGACATTAATATATAATCCATATTTGCATATCTGCGGAGGAGCTCAGTAAAGCGACAAGCCCATCACGGATGACACACCTTTCCCCCTTTTGTAAGTCACCGAGGCCATTCGGTAACATGCATTCGTGTCGAGCGCAGACGACCCCCCCGACCCCCGAGACCCGCAACCCGGTGGTCATCCTGGTGTCCTTCTGCAGAAGAGCAGCGAAGGCAATGCAAGTACTGATCTGAATGCATTGGTTAGTTTGGCGGCGCGTGATATAGGATAATAAAGACTTACATCCTTCTCAGCGACGTAGTTCTTCAGATGAGCCTTGTAGTCAGTCGGCTCCACAAACGCACCCCATCCCGGGCCTAGCGATGGGTCGTTGATCTCATTTTTACGCAGGCAGTTCCGGAGTTTGAAGTTTGCGTCGACAGCTACTATCAGCATGTACAGAAACCTGCGTATTAATTTGATCAGTGCATGTATCGCACAATCTATAGAAAAGATTCTCGCACCTATAAGCCGAATCGACATCGCGCCACCCGTTTGGCAGATTCCAATCGACCTGGGGGCAGGGCCAACACTTTGGCGTGAGCTCGCCTCGCTGTGTTGCTGCGAGACCGGCTGGATCGTGCGAGCGTCCCTGGCGTTTGCAGCTTTGCAAAAAGGTGTATTGGCGCGACATCCGGACAAACTGCTTGTAGCGGTCCTGCATAATTACCGTCAGTGAAGCGCAGTGCCCAATGACTCGTTGTACTTACGGGCATCCAATCCATCCCTGTAGATCCGGCGGCATCCGTGAGGCGTTCGAGAGAACCCATGAAATCATGGCAATTCACATTGCCGACAACGTTAAGAAGACGAAACAAGTTGAGGACATTGAAAGTCGCACATGTCGCTGGGTCGGTGACCGTTGCCGGATACCATCGGTTGTGCAGAAGCTGAACCAGATGTTGGTTGTCGCCGAGGGTGCGAGAACAAGTGCAATTGCAATATCTGTACCGTAGCTGGTGTATCCCCATTGTGTGGATGACAGTCATAGCGAGAGCCTTCGCAGCGGGGAACGGGCAGGCCGCGCCGTCGTGACCAAGTTGGTACACGAGCCCCATGTCGCGGAGACTCGTAGGCTGCCAAAACTCTCCCTTCCACTCCTTAAATTAACCTAAAGTATCAGCCATAATAATGAAGAATCCGCCGATGTGTAGGGCTTACCTTGATCAAGTGCAGCGGCGTCAACACATGTCGCACTAAGCAACAGTGTATACACTACGTGAACTCCCCGCACTCCGCACATTTGAAAAGCCACTCGGTCTCGACAATGTTCTTCTTGCATAGGGCGCAACAAGGAGTGGAATCACCGACGGCCTCGCCCCACATAAGCTCGTCCAAAAAGAACTGCTTCATGGGCCGCCATTCCGCCATATGGTCGTCCTAAATACCGTGTCAAGTTGTCAACATGTTTACTACAGGAAGAAGGCTAAATCATACATACAGAACTTGTGTAGCACTTGCGCTTTGCACTAGAGGTCAAATCTTCGGGGACCGCAGAGATTTGGTCCGCCAAATCAGTTTCTAAATCCTCCTCATCTTCAGCGGGAATCCAACGCGCCAACATGTCGTTGAGATGCTTGGGATTGAGCCACCGTTTCTTGTGAGTTATGTTGAGGAGCTCCTCGGCCCTGCGGTTGCCGTCCATTGAAATATGAACACCGCGGTCGGCGCCGAGCTGAGTTTGGTCCTCGTCTCTGAATCCAATGCTCACGTTGACGAGCCGTTGCGACCGATATTGTAGTATTCCTTTGTGTTTGGACATCCTCCCCAGAAGAGCGGAAACACAAGCGAGGCTGTCTTCACCATCTTGGCACCCAAAGCATCGAGGTCGCGTCGCAAAAGAGGGTTTTCCCACGTCACGTAATTGAATTATCGTATTCGGAATTTTGAATTTTTCAAACAAAAAATGTTCCACACAAAGCAATCGACAGAAAGATGCAATTAATATACGTATGTAATCAACCTGAACCCAGCCCCAGCGTCACGAACGTTACGCACTGCTTCACGTTGGTGGCCCTCGCCGCGAACCATTGTGCCCGAAAGAGTTGAGTGAATTTGTTGTGGTGCCTCGGACATTCACAGTAGCAGAACCGAACGTGGTGCGACCCATCCAGCGAAATAACCGTCATGACGTGGGCCAGACCCGGCGATGGACACACAGCACCATTGTGACCGAGTTGAAAAATAAATCCGAGGCGGCGCAGAGCAATGGTTCACCAGTGTTGCCCGTTCCAATACTGTGTTATATGCCAAGCCGCGGGGTTAAGGGATAGTGGAACAGTCGGCCGGAGTCGTACAAGGTACTCCGGAATAACCGGGGTGCCGGAGAGTAGACCGGAGTAACCGGAGTCGACAAAGGGGATTGGCGGAGCTGCTTGACACAACACCACTGAGGCGCAGGGTGAGCGTGTACTGCCAGGTATCGTCTAGAGGAAGAGGAAGAGTCTGGGGGAAGAGAGGAGCGACTGGCACCACTCCGGAAGGGGGGAAGCGACGTTTATTAAACTACTGAAGAACAGGGAGTATGCTAGCTGATTAAATAGTGTTGGATCCTAATTTAGTGTAAAGGAGATAAAGGAGAAACATGTGGACGAGCATATGGTTGAAAGAATAGGAAGTCCATAAGCGGTAAGAGAAGTTCGACCTGTATCAGTATTGATCTTGGGAAATGAAACATGAGGTGATGAAATCTGCCATGAGGCGATGGAAGGCAAGAGGGAACATGTGGAGAGGTCGTTACCCCTTGATACCAGCCACGACTGACCGCGAGAAGTCATCCCAATACTAATACCAGGATTCCGGTTGGCTCCGGGTTTCCGGTTGACTCCGGAAACACCGGAGTGGACCGGAGTGCCCATAGAGAACCGGAGTGGTCTTGGGTGACGAAGACCATTGTCCAGGGGTGTGGTTGCATGGATATAACAGTATCCCCCTCTTGGGTTTGGCTCCCATGCCAAACATTCCAACCGGAGTCGAAAACTGTTTAGCAAGAGAAATCCAAAGGGATACCGGTATGGGTTGATAACCAAGGCCGAATGATTTGAAAGTTGGGGAAATTCGTCAACGAATTTTTTGATGAAGATTTTGAAATTTTTTGTTGAGGACGGAAAAGTCCAAGATGATCACGTGCCCGGCCCGTGCGCCGAGTCACGTTTTCGGTGCTGTAAGTTGACACGTCAACAACTCTCTTGCTTTCTACCACCACCCGGAAACCAACCGCAACAACAACAACATGTCCGCGACCACCAGCAACACGCACGGAGCAGGAGGGAGTGCAGGGGATGGTGCTGGGCAGGGAGCGGGACGGAACGGTGGCGAAAACGTCGGAGGAGGCAAGGGGAAGGGAAAGGCGACGGCGCGGGAGATCCAGGACGACGAGGCGCAGGAGGCTGCTATGGAGCAGCAGCAGCTCAACGAGCGGAGGTCTGAGCTGCAGCGTCAGCTCAGAGCTCTGCTCCGGGCGCCGAGGCCGGAATCGCGGTCGGAGGCGGACGAGAGTGCTCGACGTCTTCTCGTCATACGAGAAGAGCTCGATGCGCTCGGTCCCCATGTCAGCGTCGTGGATTTGATGATGTCGCTCACCAAACCCCGTCGCGACACTCCTGGACCCGTCGCGCAGCCGGACGACTCCAAGGTCGCTCCCGGTGGTGCTACGGGTGCCGAGGACGACGCAGACGACGAGGACGAGGGAGAGACGGAGAGGGATGAGGATGAGAAGGAGAAGGAGGACGAGGATGGGGCCCCGGATTCCGGTGACGACCGGAGTGCGGAGTCCGACCCCGACGACGGGATGGAGGCCAACGACACGGAGGTCGAATGGCCCAACTCCGACTACATTCGTTTCGAGGGTGATGAACGTACGCCTTTTATTTTTTGTTTTATTTTTTATTTTTTGTTTTATTTTGATTTTTTCTGTTTGCTGAAAGTTATGAATTTTAGGATGTGGCAATTGCCAAAACAAAGACCACGCGTGTCTCCGGTTGCGCGAAACCCGCAAGAAGACGTGCGCGTCGTGCCGCCGCAAACGAACAAAATGTTCGTTCAATCCACCCACCACCAGGATCAACAAGAGATCCGTTTCGCGCCAGGCCGGCCCCTCTCACCGAGCTTCCGGTGACTCCGGGCGTTCCAAACGTCCCGGAAGCTCGCGTTCGCAGCGGGGAACGAAGCGTCGCCACTCCGTCGCCAATTCCAGCGACGGAGACCGGAAACCTTTCTTCAAGTCGACATTCCGGGGCGAAGGTTTCACCGACCCGGAGTCCAAATGGTACTCCGGCACCAAATCCCGTCCGGCCAAGAAACCCCGGACTACCTCGCGCGCCTCAACTCCCTCCTCCTCTAAGCGGCCTTTCGACGGTTTGGTCCGCCAGTTCTACGATTTCGTGGATGAACTGGAGGAGCAGATCGAGGGCTTGGAGGAGGAGGTGGAGTCCCTCAACAGCGAGCTCGCTGTTGAGCAGACTAAGAACACGAGGCTCCATGAGGGATACGAGAAGGCGAAGAGACTCATGGAAGAGGCTCAGGATTCGGAGCAGAGTGTGGAGATGGAGTTGAGGAAGAGTCAGGAAGTGATCGCCCAACTCCGGGGTGAGTTGGAGATTTACCAGAAGCAGGTAAACCTTCCGTTGCGCTCATTCCGCAACGTTCTGCTGACTCCGGAACCGGAGTTCGATCTCGGTCCGTTGGCTCCCCGGTCACCGGAGCGCATTTCCCCATCGCCCTCTCTTAACGACTCCCACCCCGACGATGAAGACGTCGACATGGATCTCGGGTCGCCTATCGACTCCGGTCCGGTAATGGAGATCGGAACCGGAGGGCGAACGCGCGAGTCGTCGGTATCGGAGGACGCCACTATGCCACCTCAGCTGGAAGATGCTGATTGGGATGCTGGTTCTCTGGCCCAGCGCGGGACGCCGCGCTTGGGTCGAGAGATTACCCCGGCCCTGGGTCAGATCGCGACCACCCGGAGCTCTGGCTCCCCCACTCCGGTCCCCGGAACCCCCATTTTCTTCGAGAGTGCTGACGATGTCGAGCACCCACACCGTCTACCAGCCGTCGAGGTTCTCCCGAAGGTGGAACCTGTTGAGCCGGTCATTCCGGATACTCCGGCGACTGCCGGAATGGAATCGACGGAGAACGAAGGAAGATGGACGACGGAGGAACGGGAGTTGATGGAGCGGGATGCAGCAGAGGAGCGGGAGATGGTTGGCGGTGTCGACAGCGCAGTCGAGGATGAGATCCCGTTGGATCTCAGAAATATCCTCGACTCCGCGATGGATGTCGATGTACCGGGGATGATGGAGGCATCGGGAAGCGGGAGCGGAGCGAGTGGGAGTGGAGGCCCGACGACCCAGGTAAAGGTCGAACAACCAGAACATCCAGTTCCGGTTCCGGGCCCATCCCAGCAATTCCGCGTCCAGCGATTGGAGGTTAGGCGGAAGCGAAGGGCAGGGGAAGAAGGCGAAGGTGACGTGGTGAAGCGGTATGCGGAGATTATCGTGCTGAGCGACAGTGATTGAATATGTAGATTTTTGTATTTGTATTTTGCTGATTTTCTTGGAGCCCATTGGGCTATAAAAAAATGTAAATACACAATGATTCATTTGAAACAAACCAGAGTGATGAGGAGTGAGGTCCGGACAAGACCAACCAGAGTTAAGGACTCCGGTGAATACTCCGGAATTCCGGACACTACCGGAATGCCCATATGTGACCATGCATGAGCGTAGTGATCCCGGAATAGAAGGTGAAGAGTTATGAATGGATGTAAGGTGAAGGTTTAAAGATGGTGACTTCGGAAAAGGTTTTCCAAGACGACCGTCCAGAGTTCCGGTCCCGATAACGGTATCTGGAGTTCGGAGATCGAACTGGATTACAATCCCAATGTCAGTCAAGTGGAGGGAAGTATGCCAAGAGTAGAAGTAGAGAGTGCGTGGCATGTGGATTAGGTCGATTGGTGATTCATGTAGGGAAATCTGCCAAGACCTTGTGGGAACGGCAATTGGAACTTGAACACCGATGTACTGATGAGACTGAGGATTCTCCGAATGTTGAATGCGCCAACTCCGGCTACTCGCTGGCCTCAACGAGAGGTCTCCGATATTCCGGAGTACGACCGGAGGTTGCTGGAGTAGAACGGTGAGTGGACTTAACACATTCCAGCATTCGGAATCAGGATTATGATCTTCCTGAATTATACTTGAGTGAATCCTAGAATCAGTCAACAGTAATCTTGAGTTTCGATGAACGATCCATATGCGGGTGTCAGTACGAAGCCTGCTTGTCATGAACGTAAAGACAGCAAGTTCCGGAAAGACGGAATGACTCCAGTAATTCCTGCTTCGATGCTGAATGTTTAAGACAGCGACCGAATTGTGCGAGAAATTTTGATTCATATGCGGAGTTGCATGGGCGTATCCCCCTCTTAGGGTAGACTTCCCACAGGCTACCGCGAATCGTTTGGGATAGAGTCGAAATTTGGCACGAAGCCAGGAATTTTGCCTTGAAGGCAGAGAAATGCTCGTAGACGAAGGATTTATTCCGGTCGAAGAGCGCTTCTTCCAGATTTTCCCAAGTCTAGTGGTCGTACTGCGACATGCGAGATTACCAAGCTGACGAGCGAGGTCACCGAGGTGACGCTCGGCCGGCCTTTCTCGATATTAAAACAGTCGCAGTAGTGGAGTTCCGGAGGTCCGAGCGACCGGAGAACGGAACACGACCACAGAGTCCAGCCCCATTTTACCGGAGAAGGAGTGATGAGGCCTCTGACGTAGCTGCAACAGGGCGCTGCAAGCGGATGCAGAGGTTTCCTCGGGAGGAAGCCGAGGTATTGAATTTTGAGGCTTTTCCGGCGACCGGACACGACAAGACGTGATTCCGGAGGTGTAGGCGCAAGTCGAGTTCGGAGGCGCGTTGGAGGAAACACTGTGAAGTGTCCTCCGGTGAGCTCTTACCCGATATCTCGACGGAGCATAGATTCCGGATACGCGAGTCTTGACCGGAGTGCGGAAAAGAGAGTTCCATACCCGAAACTGAGCGGGCTCGGTTGAGTACGTTTATTAGACGTCCCAGATGAGCGTTTTCCGCGTCGTTTAAAGGCGCGAAACCCAACTATTGGCTTAGCCCCAAAATACCAAGGCGTGATGAACATGGAATAAAGGATAAAAGGAGGTGAGTATGTTGAACGAGTCCAACATCTCTAAGAAACGATCCCCGGCGTATAGGGACAAGGTGTCGAATTTGCCAAGAGATCGGAAGCATACAAGCTTCACGAAGGATTCCGGTAGCGGAGCGGAGCATTTTGCGTGCGCGTAGCTATACCGGAGAGGTGATCGAAGGGAAAGGCTTGACGCCATGACCCATTTACGAAAACCATTGGTGGCCATTTGGACACCTGACCAGACGTCGAGGCTCCGGAATTTCCGGAGGGTCGAGTCCCGATCCAGAAATGTTCGGAAGAACAGGAATGGCGAGTAGCCAATGAAACCGCAGGAATGAAATTCCGAAGGTTTCAAATATGGTGAAGACGTCAGAACTGTCGGTGTCGGCGGTAAACACCGGTCCCTCATGGGAACGACCGAAACAATATCCGGCATAATTGCCGGTCGTGTGCACACTAATAACCCCGAGGATTAAGGATTCGGATTGGTGGAAACCATCATCTTGCATTCAACGGAATGCGGTTGAGAGGTTTTCCGGTTCCGTTATCCAGAACAAAGAAGGAAATCAAGAACGTTGACGCGATTTCGGAGTACGAACAACACCAAAAAGAGGAGACAGATGGACTGTCGATTAATGGAGAGAGTTGCCAAGGGAAAGCTTGTCCGGTGGGATTTTGCCGGAAATCTCGCATGCGAAGCCAAAACCGAGTGAATTCCAATATTTATATAGTTACAGCGATATAGGATGTCGAGGAAATGTTCGCATGCGGGAGTTGAATCCCGAGGCAATCTCAGAGAGATATGATTGTTGAAATCGTAAAACTCGACTCCGGAGAGCGAGCGGTCGTGAATTTTGAGCGAATGTAAACGTGATAGGTTGTGGTATAACTCTCCGGGAACGACGCAGACGTTCCGGGTAGAGTTTTCGAGCTCTGCATGTTGATCAGCTATCATTACCCGTGGAGCGTGATTCTCTGGTGTGCTGACGCTTGTCGTGAACAACGCGCGTAATGTGCTGACAAGTTCCAATGTGATGTCCACCACTGCCGCAATACATGCACAAGCCTAGACGTCTCCGGCGTTCCGCTTCCTCCTTCCGGAGTTTGCCTTTGTTGTTCAGCAAACCGGCCGCCTCGGCAGAGCGCTTGCGCGAGGGGTCGACCGCCTTCCTGGCATAGCCAGAAGAAGGTCCGGCATCTCCAGACCCTGATGCACCCGTCGTTGGACGAACAGGTGTTCCGGAGTGCGAGGAAATGTTGTAAACCGGGATGGAGGCTAGGGAAGGCATACTGGGAGAGATGTCCGAGAGAGCAGGGGATGCTTCGCGAGGACCGGAGCCACCACGATCAAGGAGATCGTTTCCGGAAGGCGTTCCGTGATTATCCTCGGAACCCGGAGACCCGCGTCCAGGGCCATGATCGCCCCAGAAATCGCGTGCGTTCCTCCGAGCCTCGGCGAGAGCTGCAGCAGGCTGTGTAGCCCAATACTTGGTATCCAGGCGTGTTAACATTGCCCGGAGCCCAGGATAGGTGCTAGGGTAGCAAACACATTCATCCAGCTCCATGCTCAATCGCAGCGGAAGCGCGTGGTGAAGAGCATGGCACTTTGCGGACTCGCCCCAACCGAGATGGTTGAGCAAGTCTTCGAACTCGCGAAGGAACGGCCCAATCTCCTCCGTGGAACTCATCCGGAGCAAGCGGAGTTGATCTTCCGCGTTGCCGTACGAGTCCGGTCCATCAAAGATCTCCAAGAACTCCGAGATGAAGGCGGAAAAGTTCCCATGCCAAGTGAGGCTGGCAGAAACTGGACGCCCGTAGATAGTTGCGGCAATTCCCCGGAAACGAGTCAGTATGAAACTGATTTTATCGTCATCCGTCCGGTGCTCGCGAGGGTGAGCAGCCAGATGTGCGTAGCACTGGGAAAGAAAGAGCAAGACGTCCTCTTTCTTGCCGTCAAACAACATCGGATATTGGAGCTCCGAGTTTTCGGAGTCTGGAAATGGAACAGGAGATAGTGCGGGAGATGGAAGATTGGCGGGAGAATTCTGGGCAGATGTGGGATAGTTGGATGGATAAGGAAGATCGTGAGGAGGCATGTGCGACTCGTCAATGGCAGATACTCGAGAGTAAGGTCTTGATCGAGTTCCTCCAACCGCTGAAGGGATTGCTGGAGATGTTGATCGTCAATCTCGACAGCCTCTTCAACAGCGTCCATGAACAAATAATCCGGAGACGACCCCGAACTGGGAGGCGTCACGGATACCGGTGGAGAAGGTGTGCCGGGATACACCGCGATGTCGTCCTGAGGCGGTCCAACATGGAAGGTCTCCATGGGAATTGATGCCGCCGCCATGGGAAACAACCCACGATGCGTTACCGAAGCTTCACCGGATAGGGAAGTTTTAGTTGCAGCCTCGTGCTGGGGTGTCGGTGGAGCAGAAGAATCATGCAACATAACGACGTATGAGGCAAGAGTTCCCCGACTAGCAGAACGAGGGGATGGCCAAGAGCGCAAGAGGTAAATTGTTGACATGCTGATGCAGAACTACGAGACCTGAACAGGTGAGTAGTTTAATACTGTTATATGCCAAGCCGCGGGGTTAAGGGATAGTGGAACAGTCGGCCGGAATCGTACAAGGTACTCTGGAATAACCGGGGTGCCGGAGAGTAGACCGGAGTAACCGGAGTCGACAAAGGGGATTGTCGGAGCTGCTTGACACAACACCACTGAGGCGCAGGGTGAGCGTGTACTGCCAGGTATCGTCTAGAGGAAGAGGAAGAGTCTGGGGGAAGAGAGGAGCGACTGGCACCACTCCGGAAGGGGGGAAGCGACGTTTATTAAACTACTGAAGAACAGGGAGTATGCTAGCTGATTAAATAGTGTTGGATCCTAATTTAGTGTAAAGGAGATAAAGGAGAAACATGTGGACGAGCATATGGTTGAAAGAATAGGAAGTCCATAAGCGGTAAGAGAAGTTCGACCTGTATCAGTATTGATCTTGGGAAATGAAACATGAGGTGATGAAATCTGCCATGAGGCGATGGAAGGCAAGAGGGAACATGTGGAGAGGTCGTTACCCCTTGATACCAGCCACGACTGACCGCGAGAAGTCATCCCAATACTAATACCAGGATTCCGGTTGGCTCCGGGTTTCCGGTTGACTCCGGAAACACCGGAGTGGACCGGAGTGCCCATAGAGAACCGGAGTGGTCTTGGGTGACGAAGACCATTGTCCAGGGGTGTGGTTGCATGGATATAACATACCCGCCCTATGGTCTCTCCGCTAAATGCTCCGGGTCTGGTCTCTCTGCCCCAGACTCCGGAGAACCCTGTCGTTTATCCCCGTTCGCCTTATCCATCTCGCCACACTCCCGGACACATCCTAGACACTGGGTCTCCCATTCCGGGCCCCCAGTTTGACTCCGACACTGCCGGTCCCGACACTGGACCAATCGGAGGCACATTCCCCGTCCTAACTCGGACACCACTTTCCAACATACCGGAGGTGGCTCCGTCCGTTCACACTGAACATTCGGAGCATCGGGAATCTCGAAGCCGCTCTCACTCCGCTCCGCCAGGTGGCAACGGAGGTGGAAGCGGGCCGGGAAGTGACGGCGACGAAAGTCGCGCCCCTACTCCTCCGCCTAGACGCTCCGGCGGAAGTCCTGACTGTGGACGTCGCGGAGGCGGAGGCGGGGGTGGCGGAGCAGGCGGAGGCGGAGGTGGCGGTGGTGGTGGTGGAGGTGGCGGCCCTCCTCCGGGGCCTGCAGTTCCTCCTGGGCCAGCCGTCCCTCCGGGGCCAGCTGCCCCTGAGAATGAGAGCAGAGGAGAACGTATCCTCATCGACACTCTCACCAAATTCGCCACTACCTTGGATCGGTACAACAATCAAACCACGGCACCACGGTCGAGCAAGTCGAACCTCCGGAACCCGGATACGTTCGACGGCACGGACCCCGCTAAACTCCATCCTTTCCTCACCCAGTGTTATCTCCACTTCGCCAAGCGCTCCCAGGACTTTCCGGAGGACGATGACAAGATCCTTTACATGATCTCGTATCTCCGCGGCATCGCTCAGCAGTGGTTTGCTCCAAATATGTATGACCCCGCAGCCATTCCGGCCTGGGACGGGAACTTCCCGGTGTTCATCAGCGAGCTTACACTCAACTTCGGACCACACGATCCGGTTGGAGATGCGGAGGATCGCATCCGTACTTGCCGCATGAAACACAGCGATCGGATCGCGACCTACGTCTTGGCATTCGACACTCTCGCTTCCCTAACCACATGGGGAGACTCCGCGCTGCGACACGCCTTCTACGAAGGACTTCCGGACCGCATCAAAAACGAAATGATGCATCACGCTTACTTGAACACCTTGTCCGGTGTCAAGCAGGTGGCCCGGCTCATCGACAGCCGCTACCACAAGCGCGAGGCCGAGAAGGCGCGTCAGCGGGAACGCGATCCCGGCCGCGGACCTGGCTCCGGTCCCTCAGGGGACTCCGGAGACCGCTCCGGTGATCGTTCCGGGAAATCGTCGGGCAAACAGAAGGACAAGAAGGGCGGTCAGCCCTCCAAACCTTCTGGCGGCAATAACGCGAACCCTCCTCCTCAGAACTCCGGTAATCAACGCGCCGGAGCGGGGAATGCCAACGGGAAAGGCGGCAAAGTGTCGGGGTCTAAACCTAAGACTCCGGCCTACATCGAGAACCTTACCCCCGACGGACATATCAAAGAGGCGGAGCGTGAGCGCCGGCGCCGCAACAACCTCTGCATGTACTGCGGAGGTTCGGGACACAAAGCGGAGGACTGCAAGAAATGCGCCAACGCACCCTCCGGGCGCGCTGTGCGCGCGGAGTCTTCTTCCGCTCCTCAGGAATCCCCCGAGCAGTCAAAAAATTAGACAGCAACTCGGATCATACCTCCGATCCCTATCCGAGTTGTGTTGACTCCGGGGATCTCCCTGAGGTTCGTCTCAACGCGTCCGCTCTTTCACCTAATGCCCTTTACGTCGATCTATCACCCTCCGTCATCAATTCATCATCATCTATCACCGTTTCGGACGAATGTTCAACCATTCCTCCGTCGGTTGTATCAAGTCTCGCTGTGGGATTCAACTCCGTGTTACGTACTCTTATCGACTCCGGATCATCTCACTGTTTTATATCAACTAAAATAGTAGAATCCAATGGTTTTGTTCCGTACTCGGTTCCCCCCGTAAGACTCCGATACCTCGACGGATCATCATCCATCATCACCCGGAAGCTTCGGCTACTCATCCGGTTTCCTTCCGGCACAGTCCATCAACAGGACTTTTTCGTCACCCGTCTTGATCCGCCTTGCGACATGGTTCTGGGATACAATTGGCTCTACCGCTTTAATCCGTTGATTAACTGGTCCGACGCCAATATCTCATTCCGTCCCACTGTCTCCGAGGTTGGATCCCTGTCGACACCTCTGGATACTACTCCAGATTCTGTTTCGGTAGCTCCGGTTACGGACAAGACGGTTCCGGCTGCGGTTTATCCCTCCGTTCCGTCTACACCGATCGGGTCGAAATCACCGGTCCGAGGTCCTTCTATGGGCAATCTAGGTCCTCCGATGGACGTTCCCAATCCAGCTCCTTCTATGGAACGCCCCGCTCGAGCTCCGAAAACCAACGGACCTCGGCGGAGCACCTCTGAGGCCTCAGGACCTCGTCCCTTCCTTAAACTTCCGCCCATATCACTGGTGTCTGCAGCGGCATATCGGGTCCTCATCAAGGACAAGGATACGTGTCAATATACTCTCCGTACCACTCCGTCCGATGAGGCTCAGGCGCGCGGCGCCTCCGCCTCCGATCCGGACCTTTCTGGATTGCCCGTCAGTACCACAACTTTGCTGACGTCTTCTCGGAGAGGGACGCATACCAGCTTCCCCCTCACCGAGAATACGACCTCAAAATCGAAATCCTCGACGGAGAGGTTCCTCCTATTGGCCACGTCTACTCCTTGTCCGAAAAGGAGTTATCGGCGCTCCGAAACTTCCTTGACGAAAACCTTAAAGCGGGGTTCATATACCCTTCTACGTCGAGTCACGGAGCTCCGATATTGTTCGCCAAGAAGAAGGACGGCAGTCTCCGGCTTGGCGTCAACTATCGGGGGTTGAACAAGATCACCAAGAAAGATCGATATCCGCTTCCCCTCATCTCGGACCTCCTCGACGCTCCCGGTAGGGCTAGAATTTATACGAAACTCGACCTCCGACATGCCTACCATCTGCTCCGCATCGCTCCGGGCGACGAGTGGAAGACGGCTTTTCGCACCCGCTACGGCTCCTACGACTTCAAAGTCGTTCCGGAAGGCCTTGCGAACGCTCCGGCGGCGTTCCAGCGCTTCTTGAACTCGGTCTTCGCTGATTTACTCAACGTGACCGTCATCGTATATTTGGACGACATCCTCATTTACTCCGACGATCCCGCCGATCACGAAAACCATGTCCGCGAAGTGCTCCGCCGCCTGCGGAAGCACAGTTTGTTCTGTGAACTTCCGAAATGCGAGTTCGGAGTCACAACCTGCGAATATCTCGGTTACATCCTCTCCCCCGACGGGTTTCGGATGTCCCCGGACAAGATATCGGCCGTCGTCGACTGGCCAGTACCTCGGAAGGTTAAAGACGTGCAGTCTTTCCTCGGGTTCTGTAACTTCTATCGGCGTTTCATCCCCTATTACTCCGACATCACGATACCTCTCACGCGGCTAACTCGGGCCAGCTCCCGTTGGGAGTGGTCCGACACCTGTCAGACCGCGTTCGAAACCCTCAAGGCAAAGTTTATGGAAGCTCCGGTGCTGTCGCACTGGATTCTGGGCCGACAAATCACTGTCGAAACCGACGCTTCCGACTACGCCATCGCCTCTATCCTGTCCATCACCGGAGACGACGGAGAAATTCACCCCGTCTCGTTCCGGTCACGGACCCTCGGAGGCGCGGAACTCAACTACGACACTCACGATAAAGAGCTCCTGGCCATCTTCGACGCTTTCACGCAGTGGCGGCACTACCTCGAAGGCCCGGACCTCCCTGTTGACGTTGTCACCGACCACAAAAACCTGGAATACTTCGCGACAACAAAAGTTCTTACTCGGCGCCAAGTCCGGTGGTCGGAGTACCTCTGCCATTTCAATATGGTGATCCGGTTTAGACCGGGTCGTCTCAGAGGGAAACCTGACGCTTTAACTAGACGATGGGACGTCTACCCAAAAGAGGGGGATACGCGTTACACGCAATTAAATCCTCACAATTTTCGCCCCATTTTCACCCAAGATCAACTTTGGAGCGTCACTCCGAGCGACATTCCTGGAAGAAATTGTCCTTCGCGACATTCCTGGAAGAAATTGTCCTTCGCGCATCGGTTGTCATGGACGTTGACCAACTTCACTCCGATATCAAGACCAACGTACCTCTTGATCCCATCGGAGCGGCTGGCCTCGACTCCGCCACCTCTCCGGAGCCCTCACGCTGGAAACTCGACGACTCCGGTATGCTCCGCTACGACACTCGCATCTGGGTTCCTGCAGTACCAGGCGACGCTCCGGACCAGCTCCGCGTGCGTGTCCTGCAGTACCTGCACGACCATGTCCTGGCCGGTCACTTCGGACAGAACAGAACCCTTGCGCTCGTCCGCCGCGAGTACACTTGGCCGGAGCTCCGAACATTCGTTCGGGACTACTGTCGTTCGTGCATCCTATGCAAACGGAACAAGGCTCCGCGACACCGACCGTACGGACTTCTCAAACCTCTTCCGGTACCGCTCCGTCCGTGAGACTCAATCTCCATGGACTTCATCGAGCAACTTCCGCTCTCCGGCGAATACGATGCCATCTTGGTCATCGTGGACCGTGCGTCAAAACAGGTTATTCTCATTCCCTGCGATATCTATATCACCTCGGTCCAACTCGCCCAACTTTTCCTTATCCATGTTTTCTCTAAACACGGAGTTCCGTCGCATGTTACGTGCGATCGGGGCAAGGAATTCATCTCCGCTTTCTTCCGTTCGCTTGGCGAATTACTTAACATGAAAATGCACTATACGTCCGGTTATCACCCCTCGGCCGACGGACAAACCGAGCGGATGAACCAGACGGTGGAACAGTACATTCGGATCTTCTGCTCCTATCAGCAGGACAACTGGGACAAACTCCTTCCGCTATGCGAGTTTGCTCTCAACAACGCTCCGAACGCTTCTACCGGCATCTCTCCGTTTTTCGCCTCCAAAGGCTATGACCCCACGATCACCGTCCATCCGGAGGTTGATGTCGCGAACGTCTATGCCCGGAACTATGTCGTTGACTTGCAGGAACTTCACAAGTTCCTCCGAGAACAAATCACCTACGCCCAGACTCGGTATAAGGAGACCGGAGACCGTGTGCGCTCTCCGGACCCCAAACTCGAGATCGGTGATCAAGTTTTCGTCTCCGCTAAGTTCCTTCGAACGACTCGTCCGACGTGCAAGTTCTCCGAGAACTTCCTCGGACCGTACAAAGTCATCGGAAAGCCTTCCGCTGCGTCTTACACCATCCGCCCGCCGAAGTCACTCGCGCAGGTACACCCGGTGTTCCATGTCTCCCAACTTGAACCTCATCATCCGAATCCATTCCCCGGACGCGAGGAACCTCCTCCGGCAGCAGTGGAGATCGTGGACGGCGACGAGCATTACGAAATCAAGCAAATCGTCGACTCCAAGTATGATCGGAGGTTCAAAACGGACAAACTCCGCTATTATGTTGAGTGGCTCGGTTATGAAAACACCGACGACCAATACAGCTGGGTTGGTTCTAAAGACATTGACGCTCCGGAACATTTGGAGAATTTCCACCTCCGTTATCCCGACAAGCCCGGACCCGATTGAGCATCGGTCCGTGGCTTCGGAGTTCACCCCGTTCCGCTTTAATTCACTCCGATCCGTTTCCAATTCACTCCGTTTACGTTCAGATCATTATATACAATTTTTTCAAGAAAAAACAGCAAAAAATATCTATACAACGTCCATATCGTCGTCATCCCCCAATACCCAAACCATTCTCATCTCCCCCGCAATCACCTCCTGTTCCGCCGCTAAGTCGAACGGCGGAACATTCGCGTTTCCACCGGGTATCTCGCCCTCCAACGGCTCCACCTTCAACTCTGCAGGCGGAGCTCCCGCTCCTCCCTCCGTCGACCTGCCATTCCGCCGTCTGCCCGCGTCGAAGTTCCGCGTTCCGGAGTCCCGGGGAACAACTCCCGTGCGACCTGGTGCGCCCCAATGATGCTTCGCATGGGCGCACCCGATCCCCCTGGGATGGGAGCGTCCACGGGTTCCACCTTCGGCCATTGGTGGGCCTCCCAGTTCGGCGGAGCGAGGCGTTCCGAGCGCCCAATCCTGGGCCCGGGTGCGGCTACCTCCCGTACCGCGTCGGGCCCCGGGGTTACCGCAGGCGTTTGCGGAACCGCGGATGGTGCCCTCGGAGCGGACTGCTGTCGCTCCGGGGTTGCGGACTCCCGCTCCGGTTGCTGGTCAACCTCCATCTCGTCCTCCCCCTCGCTCTCTACCACACGACGGCTCTTGCGCCTTGACCGCTCCACCCGAGACTGCTGGAGGTCTTCAAGCGACCTCTGCTTGGCCTCCGCGATGTCGGGGTGGTCTTCTTCGTTGTCCCCCGCTCCCCGGCGCTCCAGCAAGTCGTCCAGGCGAGCAAGCTCCCGTCGGTCGACGGCAACTTGCTCCCAGAGCGCTGCATCGGCAGCGCGGTCGGCGGTTCCCACTCCGGACCCCAAGCCAGGCCGCGGGGACGCTGCGCGCCGACTCCGAAGGCGTCGGGCTGGCTGCGCGCTGGTCTCCACCGTCACCTTCTTCACCGCCCGCTTCCTCTTCTTCCCCTGTCCCGACTTGCCCGCTCCGCTCGCCTGTTTCTTGGCCCGTGGGACCGTGCGCGTGCTGGTCGGCGTGTAACACGCGTGGTCGTGTCGGCGGCACTCCAAACACCCTGCAAAGAGGAATAAAATAAAAAGATGAAACCAATGCGGAACTTACGGTCGTCCCCAACCAAGCGCTCCAACCCCGGAGTCCGCTGGTCCACCTCCGTATCCTCTGCCTCGTACCCTACGTCCGAGTCCGAGCTCGGCGTCCGCTCCGTCCGCCCCGAGATGCGACGTCGTGTCGGTTTCGCGATGAGTCGCTCCACCGGAGGAAGCGAGAGCCTCCTCGCGATGGTTGCGAGTTCGTCGTCCTCGACGACGTCCCCCATCGCCTCCAACTCCCTCGCCGCCGCCAACTTCGCCTCACGCGCCTGCTGCAACGCAGCCAGCTGGGCCTGCAGACGCTTCGCGTGCGCAGTCCGCGCTGCCTGCGCCTCGGCCGTGACCCGCTGGCGCTCTTCCTCGCTCGCCACCCTCTCCTTCCCCGTTCCGTCTCGACCTCCTCCGTTTCCCCTCGCTCCACTCCCATTTCCCTCGTTCCCTCCTCCGGGTGCTCCTGCCTGGGTGCTGGTGGTGTTGGACATGGTGTAGTGGCTGCGGAGTGGTTGGTGGTGGCGGTAGGAGGAGAAGTGAAAAGATGCTGTCAACAACTTACGGCATCGGACACGTGATCACTTTGCGACTCAGAAGAAATTCGGCGAATTTCCACATCATCAATTTTTAAATTATCCACCATCCATTTCATGATCATTCAAGCAGTATTCTTCCGGACCCTTGAGGTTCGCCTAGGGAGTCGAACCCAAGAGGGGGATACTGTTATATCCATGTCCCGATCCTTCGGACCTAGGTCCGAGAATGGCCGAATGGCTCCGTTGACTCCGGACTCCGCTCCGTCGGAGCGGAGACGGAACGACGGAGCGCGGCGGACCTCCGTCAGAAGTCCGTATCGCGCCATAAGGCGACATCCTTATTGTCCGCCTCGCTCAGGACTTCTTACTTATTGTCCAAACTACTTCTTCCAAGTCACCTGACTTCTTCCACCCCTTTCGGATATAACCTTATTGTTACTTCCGCATGGAACCTTACATATCTCCTTTCCGTATTACAATAAGACCCTAGTATTTAATCACTTAGACTACAGCACTGTACTTCAGATTTATTATTAACGTTGCTTCGCACTCCTTGCAAGTAATCTGAGTTAACGCTCCGGAATCTCACTCGGAGCTCCGTCTTGTCTATCCCGTACTCCGAGACCAAGGGTAGTAACGCTCACCCTGCTCCCTAGTGGTGTAGCGTCATCTGATCCTCCGGTCACCCTTTCCCCCCGACTCCGTCACTCCGCTCCGTTCCGACTCCGCACTCCGGTATCTCGGAACTCCGTCCGACTGGTCGGTCGGCCCTCTTATCCGTAGCTCGGATATAACAGTCTCGCAACTGTCATATTGCGCAGAAGTCGACTGTGAATGCGCGCGTTACCATTACGCCACCAGGCCTACCACTGCAAAAATCCCCAAATTGCCACGGTCCTCACGGAAATTAACAAATCGACACGATGCATACGCAGAACACGGAACGGTAAACATCGCCAACGCGGGGTACTGCACGGAGTACGGAAAGTGTCGCCACGCGGTACATATCAAAGCTACGGAAGGAGGTGCGAGCTATGGAGTACGGAAATTGGGGGCACGGGCAGCAACGTTACAGTCCGTGGGTTAGGTATCTCCTTCAAGCGCACGGGAAAGCATGGAGATCCCCGCCGCGAGGCAAGGAGGGCAGTGTTGAAAGGGGTCCGTGGACGAATGAGGAATAAGGTCGCGCGCGGCGGTCGGAAAGAAATTAGTATAAAAGCAGGGACGTCCGTAGAAGAATGCATCTTATTACCTCCCACTGCTCATACCTAAGCTACTCCCCCTCGATCATACGGGGTGAGAATCTAGTCAAATACATACTCGCTCAGGTTGCGCCGCCCTCCGTGGGACCAACCAAGGTCAAATTGGACCAAAAGCTTCAATCAAAGAGGCTTGTCCGTAGTACTTCCGGCTTAATAGAACGAGCCAGAAGGAATTATAGAAAACATCGGCGTTGATAGCTCACGTGGTTGTAGTACGCGCGGCGAAATTTCCAAACGGCCAGCAGCCCAACTTAGCAGCGTGTAACCATTGGCTTGGGCCTCGAACACAGATCCGTGCGCGGAGTACCACCCCCATCGTCACGGAAGGCTTATCCAATTCGATTATAACCACTCCACGATTCATTCTCACCACTTCGCCACACACACGCCCACAGAATTGACACTCCTTGGCTGTACCACCACAACGTAGAGAAAAAGCCAGGTTACGAAGGACTACGCTATAACCTGTACGCGTTGTGTTCAACAGTTCTGAAGATACTGCTTGCCCAACCTATACGAGGCAAGGAGATAAGAAAAGGAACCATATAGCCCAGGCATCTCGACACGGAACGGTGTTCATCTTGCGGAGCGTTGCCCTTCGCGCAAGTGTAGAAAACCCTCCGATCGAAGCTTTCCTGGAAGGCTAGCCCCCCAACGAGGAAATAAATCCTCGAGGAACCTAGCGAGACTGTTCATTCCGTACGGAAGGAACTGTACCACCACCACCACCATTTTAAAATACATAACATTGCGTGTACTACAGTAGCAGATGAATCTCCGCGACAGAGAAATTTCCCTCTAGAGGATGAACTAATTTCGTGCTTTTGCCTGACTATACCTCACCCGGTCAGACAATTCACGGAACCGCAGTCCGTATCACAGCGGCCCCTCTTTGATCTCACTGCGAAGGGCCGTGCATGGCTTTGGACTGAGAAGGAGGCCGCCGTGTTCCAAGGACTCAAGGACACGGTCACCTCCAACCCAGTACTTATCCTGCCCGATGAATCTCAGATGTATCGGCTTGAGGCAGATAGTTCCGACTTTGCCTCGGGGGCGGTCCTTTCCCAGGAAGGCCCCGACGGGAAGTGGCACCCTGTAGCGTTCTTCTCCAAGAGTTTGAGTCCAGTCCAGCACAACTACGAGATCCACAACAAGGAAATGCTTGTGATTGTACGGTCTCTTGAGGAGTGGTGGCACTTCCTTGAGGGCGCACAGCACCCTGTCGAGATCTGGACCGACCACAAGAACTTGGGGTATTTTCGGAAGTCGCAGACTCTCAACTGGCGACAGGTGAGGTGGTCCCTCTACCTGTCTCGGTTCGACTTCACGCTACACCACAAGCCCGGCAAGCTGATGGGTCGACCTGATGCGCTCTCCCGACGCCCCGACCACGGGCAGTCTTCCGATAACCAGGACGTAACTCTCCTGGATCCGAAGCTGTTCCATGTCCGTGTGCTGGAGGGTGTTGTCATTGAGGGTCCTCAGGTCCCACTCCTTCGAGACATTCGGGAAGCCCTGGCAGGCAACCCGGACCTCAAAGACCCCGTGGCGGTTGCTGCACGCGAGCTTCTCAAAGTCCGAGGTGCTCGCTTGTCGCACTCTGCTGAGTGGCGTGTTGACGCTGGTCTACTCTACTTCCGTGGCAAGATTGTTGTCCCCTGGGACAAGGACCTCCGTCGCCGGATTTTAGAGCAGCACCACGACACCAAGGTCGCTGGGCACGCCGGTCGTTTCAAGACATTGGAGCTTGTTTCCCGGAACTACTGGTGGCCCCAGATGTCCCGTCATGTCGGCCGCTACGTAGCAACCTGCGACCTGTGCTGCCGCACAAAAGCGCTTTGAAGGCTTCCCACCGGCGAACTGCACCCAACGGAGATTCCTGAGGAGCGCTGGAGCACGGTCTCGGTGGACTTTGTGGTCGAACTTCCGGAGGCTCATGGATACGACGTGATCATGGTGGTGTGTGATGTTCTTGGTAAATGTGCCCACTTCATCGAGACCACCACCCACATTGATGCGGTTAGGGCTGCCCGGTTGTATTACCGGCATGTGTGGAAACACCATGGCACCCCAGAGAAGTACATCTCCGACCGGGGTCCGCAGTTCATCGCTGAGTTCACTCATGAGCTCTGGCGGCTCATTGGCATCGAGCCCGCTACCTCCACGTTGTACCACCCCCAGACCGATGGTCAGACCGAGCGCGTCAACCAGGAGATGGAACAGTTCCTCCGGCTTTTCACCAATTACAAGCAGGACGACTGGGACGATTTCCGGCTGCTGAATTTGCCTACAACAACCACATCCACTCCTCTACCCAGCAGGTCCCGTTCATGACCGACACCGGACGGCTCCCTCGCATGGGGTTTGAGCCAAACGGGCTGCGTTCAGAGTTGGAGTCGGTAAAATGAGTTCCGCGACCGGATTGCCTCTGGGGTTTCCGAAGCCAAGGCCACACTGGTCAAGGCTAAGGATGAGTACAAGCGGTATTACGACCGCCGCCGCACTCCAGCCCCAGAGATCAAGGTTGGCGACCAGGTGTGGCTTGATGCCTCCGACATCCAGACCACCCGCCCCTCGCCAAAGTTCTCTCACCGACGCTTAGGCCCCTTCAAGGTGGTCAAGGTTGTTGGTCAGGGTGCGTACAAGCTGGAGCTGCCGCCTCGCCTCTCTCAGCTTCACCCTGTTTTCCCTGTGGTGAAGCTGCAGCTTGCTGAGGATGATCCTTTTGAAGGCCGCCCCCGCTATGACGAGCCAGCCCCAGTCCTTCCACAGGTGCCTGGAGACGCTCCAGAGTGGGAAGTCGACGAGATTCTCGAGGCCAAAATCCGTTGGAAGTCGCTGTGGTATTGGGTGTCTTGGAAGGGGTATGACCCTTCACATAACCAGTGGGTCAAACACTCTGACCTCTTTGCTCCTGAGGCTGTCGCTGAGTACTACTGCAAATATCCGGCTGCCCCACGGGTTATTGCTGTCACCTCCTTTGATTTCCTACCCTTCCGGGACCCAGCTCTTCGTATTCGGTCTATGCGTCGAGGCGCCACATTCCAAGGGGGGGGTGATGTCAGGGGAACCCCTATTCTACGCCGGTCTGGTCGGCCTGATGCCTCCCGATGGCACCGTGTCTGCGATCAAGCTCAGGATCTCTGCCGATCACTCCGGTCACGTACATCTGTATAGTAGCTTTTATACCCACAGTCTAGCGTGGGAATCCTCAGAGTTTCTTCTCTTTGGATCTCCCTCGCTAGGTGCGTTACAGTTTCCTGTACTCTAGTATATCTTATTTATATCTTTGGATCTCCCTCGCTAGGACTCTTGAGTATTCTAGGGCCTCGAGGTTGCCCTTACATAGAGTGTGTTCGGTGAATTCTGAGATTCAGAATCAGTTTCAGTTTCAGAAGCGGGCGGCTCGGTCCGACCAGCCGATGTCATAGATAGCGATCATAGGGGTCAAGATAATTGTAGATAATTATTTCCGTCTCTTCCTACCATTGTCCATGGCTCCCAGCGCCTGGAACATTGCCATACATGTTGGCAAACACTTTCAACACCTGAATAAAACCATTTCCAAGTTGGTAGATTTTCAATGGGTGTGTGCATTGATTTAAGTAATAGCAATACAGGTTTTTTCGTAATGGTCTCCATCCTCTCCAGCGATACTTTCTAAAACACCTATATCACCGTTCTGCAGATGTTGAGAAAAATAGCCACCAAGTAAGTACCCTAAGCCCCGCAACTCAAGCAACAACATGACAAAAATATGTAGGTGCACCCCAAGCTCATCATAGATTTGTTTGGGATGCCCACAGATAAGCTCTTCAACCCATTGCTGCCCAGTGAGCTTCAAAGTGTGGTACGATTGCAACCAATACCAGTTACTGCCATAAAGCCAGCAGAGAACGGCCACAAGGCGTACAACACTGGTGGAAGAGTTTTGCCACACCTGCATTTGGTGTATGGTAATGTTCCGAGCGCCAGGAGCCATGGACGATGGTAGGAAGACACGGAAAGAGTTATTTACGATTATCTTGACCCCTATGATCGCTATCTATGACATCGGCTATGGTCGGACCGAGCCGCCCGCTTCTGAAACTGAAACTGATTCTGAAACTCAGAATTCACTGAACGCACTCTTAGTATTTAATCACTTAGATTACAACACTGTACTTCAGATTTATTATTAATGTTGCTTCGCACTCCCTGCAAGTAATCCGAGTTATTGCTCCGGAACTCCACCCGGAGCTCCGTCTCCTCTATCCCGTACTCCGAGACCAAGGGTAGTAATGTTCACCCTGCTCCCTAGTGGTGTAGTGTCATCCAATCCTCCAGTCACCAGTTTCCCCGACTCCGTCACTCCGCTCCGCTCCGACTCTGGCACTCCGGCATCTCAGAACTCCGTCCGACTGGTCGGTCGGCCCTCATATCCGTAGCTCGGATATAACAGGTTGTTGTTAAAGCAAAAGAGTAAGAGGGTTCAAAAAAGTGTAAGCACAGAGACTCTGATGTTCAGAGTACTGTAGTATTTCATTCAATTCGCATGTCACGGGTCACAACGGGCAAAATATACGAAAGTTTTCGTACCTGTCACGGGTCACCGAGGGCGTTTTCGAATATGCGAAACAAGTCACAAAATTGGCGAAGAATCAAATTCTCGCGCGCACAGCGGCCTTTGCTTCAAAAACTAGCAAAAAGGTGAGTTTCAACCAATTTGGGTACAAGTCAGTTGAAAATCAAGTTATCCTGCTTCCAGACGCGGTTGGCCTAGGTGGAACGAGCCGCGCTGTCATAACACTGCCGGCCAGTTCAAGATGGCGATGTCAGCCCGTCAAAGATGGCGATGTCAGCCCGCTGTAATTGATCGCTAAGCCCCTGGTCTTGCCGTTGTTCGCACAGTCTGTTCGTACATAGTCTGTTCGTATTTCTGTCAACCCATGGAGGAGGAGGAGTCCTTATTTCAAAGAATCTAGGTGTGTCAAAAGCAATCGTGTGATCTGAGAACTCCTGCGTGTGTTCGCATTTCCAACCCAGGGCGGCGGGCGGCGGCCCCTTCTAGTTCGACTTTTCAACAACCCAGGGTGGTTCCCATTTCTGCCAACCCAGGTGCGTGGTCCCTTTGGTTCGTATTTCTCCAACCCACGTATGCCGTCCCTTTTGGTTTGCATTTCCAACAACCCAGGGTGGTTCATTTTCGGTTCGCATTTACACCAACCGTTTCCAACAACCTAGGCATTTTGGTTCGCATTTCCAACAGCCCACAGCAGTGAGCATTCTGGTTCGCGTTTCCAACAACCCAGGTAAGTGGTCCCTTTTGGTTCGCGTTTCCAACAGCCCACAGCAGTGAGCATTCTGGTTCGCATTTCTACCAACACAGGTGCGTGGTCCCTTTTGGTTCGCGTTTCCAACAACCCAGGTACGTGGTCCCTTTTGGTTCACATTTCCAACAGCCCACAGCAGTGAGCATTCTGGTTCGCATTTCTACCAACCCAGGTGCGTGGTCCCCTTTGGTTCGCGTTTCCAACAACCCAGGTACGTGGTCCCTTTTGGTTCGCATTTCCAACAACCCAGGTACGTGGTCCCTTTTGGTTCACATTTCCAACAGCCCACAGCAGTGAGCATTCTGGTTCGCATTTCTACCAACCCAGGTGCGTGGTCCCCTTTGGTTCGCGTTTCCAACAACCCAGGTACGTGGTCCCTTTTGGTTCGCATTTCCAACAACACAGGTGCGTGGTCCCTTTTGGTTCGCGTTTCCAACAACCCAGGTGCGTCGTCCCTTTTGGTTCGCGTTTCCAACAACCCAGGTACATGGTCCCTTTTGGTTCGCATTTCCAACAACCCAGGTACGTGGTCCCTTTTGGTTCACATTTCCAACAGCCCACAGCAGTGAGCATTCTGGTTCGCATTTCTACCAACCCAGGTGTGTGGTCCCCTTTGGTTCGCGTTTCCAACAACCCAGGTACGTGGTCCCTTTTGGTTCGCATTTCCAACAACCCAGGTACGTGGTCCCTTTTGGTTCGCATTTCCAACAACCCAGGTACGTGGTCCCTTTTGGTTCACATTTCCAACAGCCCACAGCAGTGAGCATTCTGGTTCGCATTTCTGCCAACCCAGGTGCGTCGTCCCTTTTGGTTCGCGTTTCCAACAACCCAGGTACATGGTCCCTTTTGGTTCGCATTTCCAACAACCCAGGTACGTGGTCCCTTTTGGTTCACATTTCCAACAGCCCACAGCAGTGAGCATTCTGGTTCGCATTTCTACCAACCCAGGTGTGTGGTCCCCTTTGGTTCGCGTTTCCAACAACCCAGGTACGTGGTCCCTTTTGGTTCGCATTTCCAACAACCCAGGTACGTGGTCCCTTTTGGTTCGCATTTCTACCAACCCAGGTGCGTGGTCCCTTTTGGTTCGCGTTTCCAACAACCCAGGTGCGTGGTCCCTTTTGGTTCGCGTTTCCAACAACCCAGGTAAGTGGTCCCTTTTGGTTCGCGTTTCCAACAGCCCACAGCAGTGAGCATTCTGGTTCGCATTTCTACCAACACAGGTGCGTGGTCCCTTTTGGTTCGCGTTTCCAACAACCCAGGTACGTGGTCCCTTTTGGTTCACATTTCCAACAGCCCACAGCAGTGAGCATTCTGGTTCGCATTTCTACCAACCCAGGTGCGTGGTCCCCTTTGGTTCGCGTTTCCAACAACCCAGGTACGTGGTCCCTTTTGGTTCGCATTTCCAACAACACAGGTGCGTGGTCCCTTTTGGTTCGCGTTTCCAACAACCCAGGTACGTGGTCCCTTTTGGTTCGCATTTCCAACAACCCAGGTACGTGGTCCCTTTTGGTTCGCGTTTCCAACAACCCAGGTAAGTGGTCCCTTTTGGTTCGCGTTTCCAACAGCCCACAGCAGTGAGCATTCTGGTTCGCATTTCTACCAACACAGGTGCGTGGTCCCTTTTGGTTCGCGTTTCCAACAACCCAGGTACGTGGTCCCTTTTGGTTCGCATTTCTACCAACCCAGGTGCGTGGTCCCTTTTGGTTCGCGTTTCCAACAACCCAGGTGCGTGGTCCCTTTTGGTTCGCGTTTCCAACAACCCAGGTAAGTGGTCCCTTTTGGTTCGCGTTTCCAACAGCCCACAGCAGTGAGCATTCTGGTTCGCATTTCTACCAACACAGGTGCGTGGTCCCTTTTGGTTCGCGTTTCCAACAACCCAGGTACGTGGTCCCTTTTGGTTCGCATTTCCAACAACCCAGGTACGTGGTCCCTTTTGGTTCGCATTTCCAACAACCCAGGTACGTGGTCCCTTTTGGTTCGCATTTCTACCAACCCAGGTGCGTGGTCCCTTTTGGTTCGCGTTTCCAACAACCCAGGTAAGTGGTCCCTTTTGGTTCGCGTTTCCAACAACCCAGGTAAGTGGTCCCTTTTGGTTCGCGTTTCCAACAGCCCACAGCAGTGAGCATTCTGGTTCGCATTTCTACCAACACAGGTGCGTGGTCCCTTTTGGTTCGCGTTTCCAACAACCCAGGTACGTGGTCCCTTTTGGTTCACATTTCCAACAGCCCACAGCAGTGAGCATTCTGGTTCGCATTTCTACCAACCCAGGTGCGTGGTCCCCTTTGGTTCGCGTTTCCAACAACCCAGGTACGTGGTCCCTTTTGGTTCGCATTTCCAACAACCCAGGTACGTGGTCCCTTTTGGTTCGCATTTCCAACAACCCAGGTACGTGGTCCCTTTTGGTTCGCATTTCTACCAACCCAGGTGCGTGGTCCCTTTTGGTTCGCGTTTCCAACAACCCAGGTAAGTGGTCCCTTTTGGTTCGCGTTTCCAACAGCCCACAGCAGTGAGCATTCTGGTTCGCATTTCTACCAACCCAGGTGCGTGGTCCCTTTTGGTTCGCGTTTCCAACAACCCAGGTAAGTGGTCCCTTTTGGTTCGCGTTTCCAACAGCCCACAGCAGTGAGCATTCTGGTTCGCATTTCTACCAACCCAGGTGCGTGGTCCCTTTTGGTTCGCATTTCCAACAAACCCAGGTACGTGGTCCCTTTTGGTTCGCATTTCCAACCACCCAGGGTGGTTCATTTTCGGTTCACATTTCTGCCAACCCAGGTACGTTGTCCCTTTTGGTTAGCATTCTCAACAACCCAGCACTGTGACCCTTCTGGTTCACATTTCCGCCAACCCAGAATCCGGCCCAATCGGCTTAATGAGGATTTTGATGATCGGGCTTTATGATCGGGCTCTCGAATAAATCTTTCGTATTTCTTCACGTCTGGGGGGTATTAAAGATATATTTTGAAACCTGCTCTCAAATCTTCATAAATGCAGATGAAGTCCTGCAATTTTTCATCTCAAGCTGACAGTACAAAATGAAGAAGGTCATACATGCCCTGTTCTTGTTTCTAAAAACCCGGTTATTTCTTCAGTCACAAATCAATTCCTATCTCATACACCGATGGCAGGAGACGAAGCAGATGTTGGCCCCTCTTCCTCTTGAAGAATCCATCTAAATATAAACGCTATTATGAGAGGTGAGTTTAAGCACACATCCTATTGTCGCTCTCAACAAACCGCTTGCAACAGGAATAAGGCAACAGTCCTGGCTAAAGCGGCAGCGTACTACCTGTGATTTTCTACCATTCCTTCCGTCTGATTCTTGTCCCAGGAGAAGAGCCCAAAAGAAAGCTGAAATTGCTGAGGCCCGGTCTCTTCAGGCTCTCCAGGCTATGGGTAGCTCTTCCGACGCTGAAGATGGCTCCCAATCGGACTACAGCGATTCTTCTTATAAAGACACCTCTGATTCCGACATGGTCTCAGCCTCCACCATCTCAGATATGTCGCACGCATCGTCGGACGCCCAGAATCTGGTGCAATATACAGACTTCACTCGGCAATTGCACTCGGGAATGTCCGCAATTCGTCGACTGGAAATACTCACCCAGGATGTTGGGCTATGGGGGTCAAAATGGGGAGGTTTGCCTCAGTGGGGCAATCTGGAATACTCAGGCGAGCTTTTGGACCATCTACCTATTCACCGAGACCGTGGTCGTGCTCTCCTTGACTTGCTCTTAGAGTTGTCTTGTGCTACAGACCTACCTACAGATCCAGACTCGCAACAGCACCTTCTACAGGAGGCTGTTTCACTTTCCCACACCGTTCATCTTGGCATGGAAAATCTTTTGGTACTTACTCTTTACTGGAATGAGGTAGACCATAAACATGTTGAGCATAAAGATGTACAGACTCAGACAGAGTAAATAAATACTTGGTTTACACTGCCGAATACTAGGCGCTACAAACTTCGAATGCGCTGTCTATTCCAGATAGAGAGGAAAACCTTTGTGTACACTATAGCCCTATCCTGGGCCATGTAACTCACTGATTTGCGTATTCGGGATATTCCGCTATTTCCACATTCTCCAGCGCTGGAGTTTATATGTCGAAGACGGGGATCAACAGCACAGTAAGTCTTCAAGAATGCTGCGGGAGCGCACTTTGAATGCCCCACTGCATGGAAGTCGTCAATTAGAAATTGAGTTTCCGCAAAGAACTCCGGCTCCCGAGTCATGCAATATGGGCCAAGAGCGCAAGCAAAGTCATAGATAACCCGTTTCGGTGGACGTTCCCATCGTGTGATTAGGGCAGAGAAGACATCATTTCTCCCTTCTCCCTTTGGGATGCAGTGAAACCCATAGCAAATGCTATGAGTACACCAAACACACATAATACCACCCGTGAGACGCTTCTCTCCATATTGAGAGTAGTACTTGGAGCATTTGGCACCGCGTTTTCCTCCGGGATCGGGGCGGGTATCATGCTTCAATCGAGGATAAACAGGGCGCTCTCGTATCTTGGGCATCCCATAGCAGCAACCTGTCTGTAAAATTAAAAGGGAGAAGTCAGCTACAATGGATGGTATGATTTCCGGGACACGCTACCTCAGTCCAAGACTTTTCTGGACTCGTTATTGTTTTTGGCACCGCTCCATCCTTCTTGAGCCATGCAAAAACTGTTCTCCCTCTTTGAGCAAGCCACAGGCACACTTCTAGAATGTCGCCTTTTTCTGCAGGCAATTGATGCAGGTCCCCGAGCTCCAACATCAAGATATCATGTAACACCGGAATGCCGACCAACGCGGATGCATTTAATCGAGTCGGACTTTTGACAAACTTTTCTAGCACCTCAAGAGCACTCATATTCACAGTCTGCAAGACAGACTCGTCTGCGCTGATCTAAGATTTCATTAGCGCACTGTTCAGCGTACAGTCGGGAATAAATCCTGAGCCCACCTGGAAGAAGAACCTCTTGTAAGCGTCTGGTGGCACTTTTCTGGTGACGACAGCAGAATTCCCAAAATGCAAGTCAAAAAACCTAGAAAGCGGTGGGTTGGTACCCGAGATGCGTGCTACTGCAAGGGGAATCGATTCCAAACGCTCCAGAATGTGCTGCCTGGAAGAAGAAGAAGACGTGGACTGTTGGTTACCCCCATCCTCTTCTTCCTCTGCATCCATCTCGGCGGTTGGAACAACATTCTTATCCAGTCCGTCTCCGAGTATCAGAGCGGGTCCAGTGATAACTTTACGAATGAGTCTTCTTGTCGCGCTATCTGAAAGAATTTGCTGGCTTGGTACATACACCGTCGACTGGCGGATTAACGAAGTCTCCTGACTAACGGTAGGCGGTTCCAGCGAAGGTAACAGGTGCTTCCGATTGAATGCCAGAGTTACGCCATCCCAAATTGTGTTCTCAGGGCAAGGCCCACATTTGGGACACACCATATCCGCTTCGAGGTGAAGAAGGCGGACATAGGAGAACCAGGCAGCCCGAAATATGTCAACACTGCAAAACGCTGCACCGCGTTGGCCGTATCTGCGCGATACAACAAGTGCCCAGGCAGAGAACGGTGTTTCCGATGTCGTGAATGCTGATGTATATTCATCGAGTATTTCATGGGTGAATAGAACCTTGTTGTTGTAGTTGAAGATGCCGAGATATCCGCATTCAGGCCCAATGAAACGCCTCTTGCACAAGCACGACTGAAGCTCCAACATGGTAGTGTGCGGTTTAAACAATCTGTATATTGTCGCAGTGCGGCGTTTGATAGCATTGCGATCAGTTGGCCTATAAAAGTAACGCTCCTTTGTGCAACAGCAAGAGGAGTCTTCGGCAAGCAGTATTTCACCGGGCAGAGAATTGTCGTCCGCAAAGGGGTTTGGCGGGAAAATTGGATCGGTCGGCAAAGCTGCCCAGACCGGGGGAGGACGTCTGTGATAAGAAACGGACAGATCACTCCCAGACGATTTTGCTTTTCTGATTATTGGGGCTGGGGCTGTCGATGTCTCAATAAGACTTCATGATTGAGAAGAGTTCGGAAAACATACCATCAAATTCGGGCGCCACTAAGGCACCATCTTGTCCAACATAATCGGCTGAATTAACCAGCTGCTGAAATCGTGTACGACATATACCGATGTGACCGCATATGTGAGTAGAGTCTTTCTCACATCTCCAACGTCCACGGCCATCGTCGCAGCCATCATACGTGACAATAACACGGCCACTTAATCCCCTCTTGTTGGGTGATGGACACGAAAAATGGTTCAGGAAATTATCGTCGTTGTCAAAGTCTACTTGACGTGTGAACAGGATGACCTCCTCAGTATCTGAAATGTCATGAGTAATGCTGTTCATGATACGCAATAACAGACAGACCATGCAGCCCAGAATCAATGGGAAACAATTCAGCTCCGTTTTCTCTCAACAGATACTCATGAACGCAAAGCACACCATCCGGGTTACTGCTCGGGCAGGTGCAAACTACCACCAATTCAGAGCCGATGAGCGATCGCTGAATGTGTGTTATGTCCGTGCAAATCAGTCTTTCATTTTTTCCCATTTATCGGTTCTGGTCGCACTCAATCCAACTCTGATTGTGCTCCCGTCACCTCTGGACACACAATCACGCACTACATCAGACCCTGCACCACTCCGGTAATACTCCAGCACCACTCCAGCTCACTCCAGTTGATCTATGGTTCACCTGTTTCCGGACCTATCCTGAAATACATAGCTCTCGTCCAATCATGGATTGCTGAGTACTTCCTCCTTATCATCCACTTCGCTTTCATTACCTTACCTTCTTGGCCACCTCTGGCCTCACTCCTCACCCCGTTCACCCTCCGGTCATCCTGGTTAATCCCGGAACCTCTGGACTAGTCATCCAGCCCTGACCGGTTCTCTGTGGTTCATCCATATCGCCCTGGAACATTCTACCTGAACATTCCACCTGTAGTTCGCACTGGTCCCTCACTGCGATACAGGTTGTGGCATCTCCGCACTCCTTGGTACATTCCGGACTGTGATTATGTAATCACTCCGAACTCCGGTCCTCCACGTTCCTTGGTTCAGCTCCACTTCACCCACATCGTCTCGGACCTCTGCCACTATGCATTGGAACTCTCCTAAAAGACTGCCAATGTCCTCCGGAATGATTCCTTGCAACTATGTCCACTCCGGCGACCCGGAGCTCCCAAAACCACCAACACTTAACACCAGTACCTTGGAACTCGTTCATCTCGACTACCAACATACCAGTCCAACATCTGGTACACTTATGCGCTATTCATCTATGCCCCATCGCTCCTGCTCTCGTTCCAGTCGCTCCGGACATATCTCCGGAATCCGGAGATACCCGGAGTCACCGGAGTCATCAGACTCTTCCCCGGAACGTTCGCTATTATGCCTTATCAACTCCTCTTCCATTTATGCATCCCTTATCACTTCTCATCTATTGTTTCAACGCTCTCATCACTTCTCCTTGTTATCTTTTCATATGCTTCACGCTTCCATCACATTCCCATCATTCCCCATCGCTTCTTCATCTGCCTCAAGGCAGATGTCATAGCACTTACATCTTATCACTCTTCTATCCATCCGTTCATCTATCAAACCATATGCTCTACCTTTCCCCTTTCTTTACTTCCTATTTATTCCTTACTCCCACTTCATCCCTTTTGCCGCATGGTAGTGTCTTCTTCCATGTGGTTCACTTCATTTCATGTTGCTTCACATTGCCTCATGTTACCTATTCCCTTTTGTACAAATTACTTGTCCCTAGTATAAATACCGGTACTTTACATCTTGTACAGTATCCGAAAAATAAAAGTTATCCATGCTTCCTTCTCATGGACTGTTGCCAATCGTCTCTTGAGGTTCTGGTCATTGCCTCTCGACGTCTCCCTCTCTATGGCCTTGCTCCCGTCTCCCTCTGGTTCCCTCCTGTGACTCCGGTCACTCCGGTCACTCCGGTTTCCGGTCACAACTCCGGAGTCCTCGCTCGGCCATACCAACAACTGCGGTTCAACTCCGGGTTGTCTCCCGTGTCTTGGATATGCCTCTAGTTTGCTCCGGCGCACTGCCTTCGCTCCTTCTACCTGTCAACCGTTTCGGTTCACACCGGAACTGCACTGGACGACTACCCAACAAACACCGGTTATGCTCTTGTGTCTCCGGTCCAGGCTATCCCTGTCCCGTCGCCATCTTCGAGCTCGTACGACTCGGACCTTGGCATAGGACACTTCCCCATCTCGCAGCCCGAGGCCAGTCAGTCGGTCACCCTAGCTGAGTTGTGGTGTTCTGAGAAGTGGCTGATCTAGACATCCGTTCATCTCCGGTTCGCGGCTTAGCCCGGCTCCGGTCATATGATCGGATATTCCTTCCCTCTTGGCTCAGCGATATAACAATGTGATACCAGGTGTCCTATGCACGAAGAGAGAGGAATCAGAACAAAACCTCAGGAAAATTGCAATATAAAACCTTGGAGCGTTGTGCTTTCAAATCCCAGCCATTGACCACGAATAAGTCTTGAGAGATTTGCAGAAATGCAGTGCCATCTTCAAGTACAGAGTCGACATAGTCACTGTAAGCTCTCTCACTCAAGGGTGTTGTCAAGACCGAGGAGACCGGTGTCGAGATAGGAAAGGTGGAGGGAGACATAAGATCATTGTCCGCGGATAAAGGTGGATCCCCCAAATCCACATCCATGGCCTCCTCCATTCTCATAGGAGTCTCGAGGGCATTTCCCAATCTGGCCCTTTTGGTTGCACTTGGAGCAGCAGGCCTGGATCTGCGCTCAACTGTACGCTCTACTGTACGTGTCCGCTTTACAGGGGAGACGATCTCATCGTCAATAGGAGCCAGCGAGATGCGGCTTAGTTCCGGGGAGGCAGGAGGTGTTGAAAGAGTGATTCGGGAGTTGGGTGAGCTCATTTTGCAAGATGGTTTTTCGTTGAGTTAGGACGTTGTCCGAAAGCAGCTAACTTCTATAATTGACTGATCACAAGTGCCGTAAGTGGCTGTGTATGCCATCGGGCTCACAGATCTTTCGACGCAGATCACTTTCTTGTTGTTGGAATCCAGAACTTAATTCAGGTTCTTGGAATTCAGAACTTACTTCTCGGGAAAGCCCTGTTTAGATATTCCAAAACTCAAAACACGTCATGTGTCATTCATTATTTGCATGACCTATGCCTGCCTCCCTCCTCCCCTGTCATTCCTGCAAGCAAGTTGTAGCCAAATGACTTCCCAGCCCCCGCGCAGACCACGGAAATGTCGAAGATGTGATGGAGAGCCAGAGCTTGCTAAATGTCCGCTCCATGGCTCCAAAAAAAAACCGTCAACCAACATCCGTTCCAACTCTGGGATTGGGCCAGGTAGAGGCTCCAATGGGTTTACCCAGCCCCAGTAGAGTAAGGCATAATCTATCCTGCCGGCCTCACACTGCTGAAGATATTTTGCAACAGCCTCCTACGGGATTATTCACGTTTGCATATCCACCAGCGTTACCAAATAATTCAGGAGGGCAACAGACCGACATTGATCCTTTCACCAGAGCACATAATCCAGCGGATCCTTTGTTGCGTGGCTCTGAAACCCCAAATCTCTTCTCAATGCCTGCAATGTCACCGTATTCGCCGTATTCAGCTTATGGTTCAAGTGTCTACTCTAATTCATCGCCAACTCAAGCATTCTCTCTTCAATCTTCGAGTAACCCACTTTTGGGTTTGAGAGTTCACGATGCATCTCAAACTGTAAGTCATTTGAACGTCTGGTCTGATTCTAGCGGAGACTGGATGCTGATATTTCCTACTACCTAGCAGTCCACCGCTCCTCAGAGCATTATCCCTTCGGCGGCGGACGAACCTCAGAACGGTAAACAATTTTTTCTTCTCTTTTCATTCTCCACTTAGCTTGAGTAGTTATGTCTGGAACACCGGAGCGCTCTTCCAATGATAATGATCAAGATAATGACCAAGATAACGACAATGATGATAACGATAATGATGATAACGATGATAACGACGGTACGAATAATGACGGTACAAAACTTGGCTGACGATGTTTCTTTAACTGATGTGATTGACCCAGATACACCAGGTTCATCTAATGTTAGGATTCGCGCATCCAGACACAACCCTCAATTTGGAATGGTTAAAGGAGCGTATCGCGGGACTCGGCCCCTTGGTATTTGTTCTCTTTCTCTAGAGGTCCATGTGTATTCAAGCCTGTGCAGCAATCGTCCGGAGTCACCCTATGAAAGAGAAAATAATCCAAAGCAAACAGTGTAGCACACGGTTTTCACGGAAAGCTAAGGAATTAATTGAGAAGGTACGATTCCTACGTTGGTTTTCCGATTTACCCTTCTCATTGATCATAGTGCGAAGATCTTGCTCAAGAGACCTCTTCCTGGATTTTCTTTGCAGCACAGCATGTTAATGCAAATGACGCATTTCTTCATTATACATCTCCACGGCTCCTTCGTGATAGTAAGGACGATGTTGAGGAGATCACCAATCATTTCAACAGGGTGTTCCTTGATTTGAAGAACGCTCGTCAGAAGGATGCCCTAGAGCTAAGTAAGAAACTTCGAGATGCCAAAGACCAACATGCTAGCACGAGCAGGGACCTGGACACAGCGACTCGGGAATTAGAGGCGGTCATTAGCAGGGAAGCTGATCAGAAGAGGTTGTTGGCGGAGCAGGCAGAACAGTTGGAACGGTACAAAGCACTACTTGCATCGCGTTCATAGTAGCATAATCCAGTAGCCTGATTTGAGTTCCTTAATCTCAACTCTCAACTCTACGTCAAATCAATTTGAAGTCTGAAACTCAAAACTCCGGTCTCTGAAAGACTTGACTTCGAGACCATGGTAGGAGTAGAGTATTAATCCAAGTACTCTTAGATCTGCTTTGTGCAGGAGTACAAATTTTCAAAAAAAATCGGAAGTTGAGCTTGGTTTCCCAATATAGTTATGTTCATGTCGTTGAAACAATGCGACCCCAAATACAAACATGATTTATGGCAACAGGAGATTCATAAATTGGGCCTGCGTAAGTTTGTAACAGTCAAGGCTTGATCTCTGAATGTCCTCCCTGATTTCTTTGGGATGTAGGGGCGGATTATGTTGAATTTACTTTTCCTTTACTACGTTTTGTGTGACAGTTTACTACCTTTACTACCCATAGGTCACATAGGTGCTACTTTACTACCCTATTGTCACAGGTGTTTGCTACCACGGAAGATTTTACTACCTTTATTAATCCGATAGCCCGACATTTACTACCTGACCACGATCAAAGATGCCAATTTGGTCGACTGAATCCCTCTTCATCCACTACCGTTGTCGTCGTGTACACATTAAATGGTCTGTCCAACTTAAATACGACCAGCCTGAAGTAACTGAACAGCAAATAAAATTTATAGCCTGTCTGTGGAGACCCTCAATGTCGCCAGAAGGACTGTCTTTGCCACGACTCCTTCGACTTGATTATCTACCTGCATCCACGTCAGGGAGGGTATGTTTCCAATGTCTTGAGACTTGAGTATTGTGAGACTGATAACCCTTACAGTAACAGTGTCCCTATCCAATGGTTTGGCAGACTCACAGAGGGCGGAGGCTTCGTCCCTGCCAATGACAGTGCCTTGCTTCACCGCTTGGGGAATGACAATGTCGAAGTATACCGTCCGGCGTTGGGGAAATGGATCAAGTTCCCACTCACTACTCCCATCTATGCCGAAGGGGAGGGGACCCTCATCTATCGGCACTGTTCCCTGCCCGACAACCAATGCATGGAGCTTTCGCTTTTAATCTGACATCTGCACCACCGTCTCGCTGCCTTTGCTGGAGAGAGATTCGTTGAAATTCCGACTCAATACTTAGTGGACAGGGGAGACATTGTTGATCTGGCGCTCATTAATATTCTGGACGATGAGAACGTTTGATAGTCTATAGTTATGAGTATTCTGTAGTCCCAACAAAAGAGAATGATAATAGGAGCAACGTGACACTGACTTATGTCACAAATATTCGCCTTGATTTTTGTGGTCCACATCGACAATGTCTTCAATGCCTAGCCCTGTCAGCAGTCTGTCTCCTAGTCCAGGTTAGTCTTACAACGACATCGTAATAGGTTGTGGACTCACATTGAAATAGAACCAGCCCCTGTCAATGCCGCATGGAATCGGGCCAAGGAGGACGTCGAAAAAGCAAAGCTCGATGTAGAAGAAAAAGCTTCCGTCGCAAGAAATCTAATGCCAGAGGAAATACTAAAGGCGTGTATATTTCTGTCTTGCTTGCGATCGCTATTTACCCCCTTTTACTTTACTTCATGAAGTTGCTCGCGACCAGGCGGACCATGAATTGGAAGAGGCTACTATGACTTATCACAGTGCACTGCAAGCGTTCACCACTTTGGATGGCCAAGGACTGGGTTCTCAGCTTGGGACCAATAATCAGACGGCAGAGGCTCCTCCTGAGGCTCCTCCGTTGAATGATGTGGTCCCCTCTTCGGGGGATTTTGCTAATGGGCCTAACACGGTAAAGATATCATACTTTGTTACGAACCAAATATAATGTTTGCATACAGGACCATACGCTCCAGGACAAAATGGCCATGGACGATTATTTGGCGTTTGAAAACTCTATCATCAATCCCGACATTGCCAGACTGTTGTCGCAAGAGCATGAAATGCCCCAAGTCATCAAGGAGGAACCTGTGGAAGCCAGGTTTCCAGCAGTGCGCACACGCGAAAACCAAGGAACCATCGAAATTGTCGACACCGATGATGAAATGGACGGGGTAGTCGTATCTGGGAAAGGTATGTTAGACCATATCTATACATGGAATGTTGACACCGAGATCCTTGAGTCAGCCGTACCCACTGAAGCCATCATACCTATTGTCGTCAAAGATGTCGAGATGAGTGTCGTGAAAGATCCCGACGTTACGAAAGGTCTAGACGCTAAACCTGATGTTGATGATCCCAGTAAGATGGAGTGTACCTACATTCATTTTGGAGCTCACAATTATCGTTTCAAGCTTCTATGAATCTCGATACCGAAGGTTTTATCAAGTCCAAATTGGTCGACACAAAAGAAGCCTTGGCGTTGAAGGCCACGACTGCTGCTGAGAATCTGTTAACCAAGCCTCAGAAGCAGAGACTTAAAAAATTCCGCCAGACCGAGAACGAATTTCTCGAGGTTCTCGCAGATTTTGAGAAGTGTCTCCAGGAGACGACGATCAGTGACATGGTCAGACTTAGTCTGAATCGTGCACAGGAACTGGCGGAGGACGGTCTCCGTGATGCTCAGCTAAAAATCCAAGCTCTACTTGACAAAGGGCGCAAGAAAGGTGTGGACGTCAGTATTACGGTGAAAATTGCTTACATTTGCCAAGGCGACGACGAAGATGAAGATGGCAGCGAGGATGACGGTGGCGACCATAGTCCTGAGGCCACTTCGGACAAACCTAACAAGACGTCAGCGGAATCTCACTTCATTGAGCTTCGTTGGTACGATAGTTATAGTGATAAAGAGAAGGACGACTTGCTTGGTACGATTACGCATTGTCTTGGTCTGGTGCTGGTTACTTATCCTTGAGCATAGTCAAAGCGCGTAGGGAAACCCAGGAATTTCTCGCATCGAAAAGGGACTCCATCTCACATGGCGTTAGACGCCTCATGAGACTGGTGCCCGAAGTTGTCCCCGAGTGCTCCTACACCACCCGGAAGTTAGCGCTTCATATACTGACAAATCGTGGAGGAAAAAGCGAGTGCATATACCATGCTCTCAAAAGCGCCGGTCGTAAAGAGTACTCGGACGGCAGCGGGAAGTTTGCGGTGAACGGAATCCCTTTTATCAAGGCCCAGACATCCTTGGATCGCGAGCGCAACACCGAGAGGAATGCGCTGTCGTGTGGGTGTAACATCGATGAGTCCCTGCTTGACTACATCTTCTACAAGAACGCTCGCGCAACCTCATACAACCCCCGAATCAATGTCGAAGAAGATCTTTATGCCGATCCCATGCATACCAGACACCGCACCTTTGTTGTCCAGACTTTCAAGGCGCTAACCGGACTGAAGCTAGACGATCTTTATGTTGGAGCAGAATTTGGGAAAGCCACGCATTTTCTGACCCTAGTGGCACGAGTGCTGTCAAAGGTTAACCAGGAATTGCCCGATAATTCCAAGGTTGTCATAGGTCGCATTTCAGCTGTGGCAGGATCGTCCGGGGAGTAGTCTGCATGCTGGATGTTACTGCCTGTTATGTCACGTCATTTATGTCACCCTTGTCCCGAATATATCTCTGATTTTCTGGTACATGGGGGCCCTTATTCAAAATTTTTGAAATGCTTTGTAAAATCGTAATAACTGCCCACGTGTTGGCTACAATTTTTTTCTCGAGGTGAGGACCCAACATTAATATTACCATTAGCCCTCGATAATTTGCCACATTATGTCCGTGGGAATGCGAAATGATTGGGTCCGATTAATCCGATTATTATTGGATCCGATTATTCCGAAGATTCTGAAGACAGCGCTACATGTCTGTTGTACCACAAGGTGTGTTACTGTGTGTCTCTGCTAAGGAGTAAATATTTGATGATAATCCAACTGGTTCAATGCCAATCTAATTTGCTGTGCCGCAGGCGTTGAAGAGATTTGGTACTAATGGTGTTTCAGGGCTAGCGAGAGCTAGATATACATTTACATCACAGAGAACAAGAGCTAGATATACATTTACATCACAGAGAACAATTTACGTCGTTTGTTATGGAAATCTGGGGCCTTCTCCCTTTTGCGCTCAATACGCAGCAATTTATGGGTCTCAACTATCGCGGGTTTCTTTTCCTCACTGTCAGTCTCCTCAAGCTCTTTATAACCTCTCTTGATTGTTGCGGCTCTCCAATTACGCTCCGGTTGAATCAGTGCCTTTGGGAGCTTACGCATCCCAATGTCATATAGACCACGCTTCTGCTTGTGGCTTTCAACAATCTGACGTTGTTCCGGTGTAAGGCCAGGATCCCAGTGGCAGAGTGCCATGAATCTTAAGAATGAATTGAGAACTTGTAAGATGTAGCGTTGAAGAAGTCTTACTTGGTTCTCCGCAACTTGAAACCCTGGGCGTGACCACAGAAATCAGCCCAACCAACGGTCCAACCTTTGGTTTTCGTCTTAACATATTCAATGGTCCTGGAGTCCCGGACGGTGTCGTCCAATTTATTCCACACCAATCTGCTGTCTGGTCTAAGGAGGCACCAGTCAAACAAGGGCAGAGGAGACTATAGAAGGAACATACTTGTTTCCAAGTATAACGGGAAGGTTAAAAAATGTCCAGGACGTTCCCCGCTTTTGAGTTCCGACAACATACAGTTTTGTATCAAATAGGTAAGGAGATCCTGAATCTGGCAGGAGGTGCCAGTTTTCGGGGTCTATTTTGAAAGGAGCGCGCGTGCCGGGCAAAGGTTTGAAAATGAGGTGAGGTGATGTCGTGAAGAATTTGTTAAGTACAGATTGCCCTTTGCGTTTGGACACTTGATCGTTAAGATTGATTTTAATTGAGAAAAGATTACACATACCTAAAGCCTGCTGCGTTGAGGGCTTGGCTTTATTGGCCGAGGCAGGATTTTTGAGTTTCTTCGATTTGGATCGTTCACGGTATTCTTTGTATTCTTGATCGTACTGAGATTTGTTTTTGAAGTAATCAAGAATCGGATGGGAAGGATATTCTTTCGACAAGAGACTCTTGTCATCTGCTGTGAGCATAGTAACTGGTTGTCAAGCTCAATCTCTGGAGCTTTGTAGTCCCAAGAGGTAATCTGTCAATAAATTTCCGCAAATCAAACTTTGCCGAAACTGAGCTCAATGCGTCGTGAGCTTCGGATTCAACAAGACCTGACCACTGGTCTGCTGGGAGGATGTGAGAGGCAGCTCGTCCCCAGAGGAGGGATATATGGTGTATGGACGCAAGATCGAAAGGGTGTACAACAGAACACATATCGGCATCCTGATCTTGCATGTCATGAGTTCGCGACGACATATCCTGAGGAAGGTGGGTTAACCGATTACCCGACTGAAATGTGTGAAATTGTAGCTACATTATAATCATCTATCAGTTGTGCAAGTCTCGGGCTAACCCTTGCTTTTTTCTTGCCATGAACCCACAGATTACGAGAAAAACTAGGGCTTGAAATTAAAGAGTGATCTCATTAGGATATAAGGAAAGGAAGCTAACTCAATTTGTTCCTGATGAGTAACACAAAAGGCTAATTCCCCCGGTTCATTATATTGTAGACTAGTCTTGAGTTGTTCGCTATAGGTGTATGAGCATAATTTGCTAATAGGTACGAGCTAAGACAAACATTTCGCGATAAACTCTCTCAATGAGCATTTGTGGTACAATATCCGTGAGGAGCATCGTGAGGATTGGGTTGTTGAGGACATCATAAGCGGGTATATTGGGAGGTATGCCTGCCCGTGCAAGGGCCTCGTCAGTCATATAGCTTCCCAAAGCTTGCATGTGATGAGTGGCACCGGGGTTAGCTAGCCACTGATAAATGGTAGTACTTGTCCTGGATCGAGGAGCGTAGTAACGAAGCCATTTGGCCCCCCAGGTGCACCAGCCAAAATAATCAAGGACGGGATCTGGGACTCGAACCTCCTTCAGGAGTTTCGCTTTCTTTTGAGTCCGCCAAACTAACTGGAGGGGAAAATATCATTTATGACAAGAGAGACAAAATTGATATCAACGTACACGGAGATTATTGTTGAAGGAGGGGAACACTAGCACATACTCTGCCATGACTAGGGCAAGGCCAACTTTGAAGCCACGATACTGTAGAAATATTGAATTAGATCAGTTCTTCGTGAAAATACCACGGCACGCACGTCTTGTGGAACCTGCCTTACACGCTCCCATTGTCGGGTTGAATATATCTGCAGTGAAGTGTGGAGTTGTAGGTGTACCTAAAAGAGTTGAAAAGTTAACCTATGCTCCTCATACATGAGGAACGAAACCTCAAGGGTGCAGCAATTCAAGTCCACAATGATTTTTCGAACGTGATAGATAAAGCCGACTAGCCTCATCTCACTGGCATTGAAGGCTTCTTGAGCTGTATAATTGTGGTTCATGAAAAGGTCGCGGAGCAATTTTTTAGGCCAAATATACTGATGAAATCGAATAATAGAGGAGTCTTTGGCTGTAGATTGTAAGAAGTTGCTAAGAGGGAATAATAATTCTCACAAGTGATTTGAGAATCCAAGTATGAATCATCCGAATCCAAATTGCCCGAGTCCGAGTCCGAGTCATCGTCGGAATCCCCTGTCCCTTTGATTATCTTGTTCTTGTTCTTTGCTAAGAAAAGAGTAGGGTTCGAAAAAATGAACTCCTCCCTCTCTGGAGGATCCTCGTGGTCCGTGTCCATTTCTCGAACAGGTTGGCTGACATCAAGCCTAGGATCCTGTTTCAATCTAGAGGTGCAAAACAGCTGTTCCGAGTCATCAATGTAAGCCCTGCCGGTCTTGTTATTAACAGCAGGGTCGGGATTTGAGCCCCTCCAGATGGAGGGCATAAATCTATTGAGCTGGATAACTAGGCCAGAGTTGGATGGCTCTGTCCCAATACTGTAAGGAACGTCTGGTGTTAAATTTTGGTGCCAGGGAAGAGGTACTAGGAAGTGAGATGAGACTGATATAAGTTAATGTATGTGACGCATACGACTGATAGGACTAGTTTGGCTTGTTGCTGTCAGGTTTGAAAGGGCGTCCCGGAATGACACCCAGTTGGGGTAGTTTCTACACAGTTGGGCCTGGATGGCAGAAGGAAGACATTCCAGGCACTAAGAAACAGTTGAAAAGACTAGAGGATGTTTTGTGAACAGCGCATACTGGAGTTATAAGCAACCCATGGGTGTCTGGTACAGCAAGCGCTAAAATATAGAGGTCTTGAACCCAAGGGTCATGCAAGTTTTTGAGAAAGTTCTGGTGGCTCCAGGTTTTCGCAAATTTCACGACGCGTTTGCCCCGGGAAAGCATGGCTTTTCTTTCGCCGTCAAGATAGTCCACTTCAAGTGCAACAACTTTGGTGGAAGAGGGACGAGAGTTGGCTATATTGGTCAAGAAGTAGTTCCCATAGGAAGGCATGTCATAACCTGCTTCAACTATCTCAGGCATAGGGAACAAGATGAGCTACAGGAGAGACACAGTTGTGGGTCCATGTGGACGTGAGATACTGTTTGGACCGGACCGTTGGACCGGGCCGGAGAGAGTCATGTGTCCCGTGTTGGACCCACAATACTGTTATCCTGGTTCATAACGCTCATCTCACAACCCACTATGTCTTCGCATTGTTTGCCTCCACCGGGCTTCCGCTGGAAGATTAGAGCTCCCAACTACAAAACTATACTGAACAACAAAAGAATGAAGCACAGAAAACCACCTCTGATCGCAGTAGGCCTCGGAAGCCCCGAAACACCTATCGAGATAGATGGCCCAGGAAGCTCAGTAGAACCGTTTGAGATTGATTTGGAGGGCCCAGAGGATGGTAGATCTGGTCAAGGTATGTGTCCTAGTTTTTTTGTGTGTGCTGAGGTCATGAACGCGAATAACAGACCATGCCATCGCAGCTACCTCGAAATTGAGGAAATTCAAGAAGCTGACTCCTGAGGACTTCTATGTCAACAGCATACTGCCTCCAGTTCGCCCGAACGGTAATATCGACCTCGAATGTGGCATTTGCTGCAATACATTTTCGCATCCGGTTTCGTGAGTCCTTTCAGTCAAATATGGAATCTCTATACTCAAGCTCTTCAGGCTTGAATGCCGCCACACGTTTTGCTACGCCTGCATTCGCTGTGCAGTTCAGAATAACCACCGCAAATGTCCAATTTGCCGCATCACCATACTCAACAAACCAGTGAGGGTAGCACGTCCATTGGAGCATGTTCTTGAGGCTGATAACAAGGCTGCTGGGGTGGTGGATGCTAGTGCTGTCAGTTACTCTTGGGCTGGCGTGAAATTTTGATATTGTGTCCTGTCGTAAATTTGCTTGATGTAGTTTTCTTGATTTTGCTTGATGTAGTTCTCTAAAACAGTGTTTGAAGATTATTTTACTGCATGGTTCAGCAGTTTGAATACATTCTTCAGAGATTGGTGTGAGATTGTTCAGAGATTGGTGTGAGCAGTGGACAATAAGGCTGATTGTTGAGAGTTGATCGTCGGTAGAAAGAACAATTCATGGTGGTTCATCTACAATTATCAGGATTTAAGAGGGTGTTCCATAATATATCTATAACGCCCCCCATGCATGCAAAAATCCACAAGTTTATTCTCGTGATTACGGTCAAATCATGTTCGGCCATATCCGATCTTAAACCGAATCTCCGGCGGTTTTGAGTTTCAACAACCCAAGGATGCAGTGGTTCTAGCTTTGGGATTCTTCCACAGAGGTACCCGTTGGTATATTCAAGAACAGCCTTCTTCAGATCCCAATTTTGGAATTCAACAACAGGTCGAGCCAACAACAGAAACGACAGTATTGGGATTCAAGTACAAGAGCATAGATATTTTAGTTGGCAGATTCAACAACTACAGAGAGCAGATTTATGGCTAGTTGGCAGATTCAACAACTCTCGATGATATCTTGGAGTTGATGGATTTGAGAACTTGGCACAATAATAATCCACCAGTTGTTGGAATTCAAAACAGAAAGCTTTGATTCAACAGACACATGGCCGGAGCCTGGGAGCCTGTTGAATACAGCAGGCTGAACCCATCATTTCAGCGGGCTGACACCCAATATGGTATCAGGCTGTCATTGTTATGACAGCGGGGCATACGCTGGTTATTCGACGCGGTTTTCTCGTTGTTTGAACCTGTATTCCGACTCCGCGGGCCGTACCAAATATACGAACTTTTTTTGGTGTCACGGTCCACATGGGCGAAATACGAAAACCAAAGTTCGAATTTTGCGGTCACAGGTCACAGCCGGGGAGAATTGAACGAAATGGTACAGTTGTCTGGCCACGAGAGAAGACTCAGATTCGCGCAAGTGAACAGAGATGAACTCTATTGCGAAAGGAATCCTGTAGATACAAAAAGTAGCTACGAGTCTTATATAGTCCGTCAAAAAAGCAGTGCAGTCGCTCGGCCCGGGGCCGAACGACCCAGAACCCTACAATCATCCTGCATGAACATCGTCAGCGCAAGTACTAGCGGGAACTAAGAAAAATAAGTACCAGACTTCCGTTTGCCTTTGCCCTTCTTCCCGGACGGCACCATCTCATATGCGTTCGGCTGCGATGTCTCCTCCAGCTCAGCAACCACCGACATCTGCGGGTCCCTCTGCGCCGCAGCACCACCATCGGCATCAAGATGTGGGTGGTGATTATGATCGCGCCTCGGCCGCGCCCTCCCGTCGTCTGAAGAATCCGAATCCGAGTCCGAGTCCGAAGAATCCTCGTCGGACGACTCGTCAAAGTTCTTGGGCTTGTGGTAGATGCAGCATACTGCAGCGTTTGGTGTTAGCGAACAAAGGCGGTGAAAATCGTCGCATATTATACGCACTCTTCGACGACTTTCTTCCACATCCCTCGTTGTCCACTACATCATCATCCCACGCGAGCTGCTGCCGCGTCCGCCTCGGCCCACCGCGCAGATGCAGGGCGCCGACCGGCGCTGGATTACTGCTCGATGTTCCGTCATCCTCTCTTGGTGATGCATCGGTTATCGTTACTGTTCGAGAGCCATCGCCGGGAGCAGAGGTACCAGGTCTCCGTTGCGTCGCGAGATATGCCATTATATTTGGTCGTCGTGGGCGACGTTCAAGCTGTCGATCAGCGGCGTGACGCACGGCGGTCACAAATCTTTCACAGAAAAGAAACCCAGATAAATATCATAAGAAAACGAGTACAGTGGTCTTTGTTATTTATGTTTAAGAGGCCGTATTAGATAATTGTCAGTGGAAAACAACGGGATGTAAATGTGTAGCAATGCAGAAATCAAACCGGCGAAATACAGATTTTGAATAGGAGAACGCTACAAAAGGCCGGCAGCACGAAGGTCCCGTGCAAGGCGCGCCTCCTCGAGCAGCTCCTGCGTCGGAATGGCAACGACGGCGCCGTTCTCATCGCGGCGCACAGGCTGGCGCCGTTCACGCTCTTCGCCGAACGAGAATCCAAAGACGCTCTCGAGGTTGCGACGGACGGCCAAGTCGCGCTCGATGTCTTCGGGCGTAATGGGTACAGATGATGCACGGATAGAACTCTCCCAGCGTTTGATGCGCCAGAAACCGATGAAGGAGGAGAGGAGGAGGAACCATCCTAAACAAAATTTATCAGTTGACGAGTATTTGAGAAGAGTCAAGGCGGTCGTACCAACGGTCATGAAGACGAATGAGAGCCAGTCGCGCGTAGATACACCGCCCAGAGTCATATCATCGTTGGGTACCGGCGCTTCGGAGTTGGGAGAACTCTCCGTTGACGAGGCGACCGCATTGGGGGTGAGGCCAGGCCACTCGGGGACCTCATCGGTCTCACCGTCACTGGCGACGCCTGCGCGTGAGTAGAAACCGTACTGGATGAGGGTGAGCCCCAGACCAGCGCGACTGCCGTACTTGGCGGCATGGCTCGTGTGAAGAAGGAAGGTGAGGAGGAAGCCGACGAATTGGAAGAAGAACGAGATGAACATGTTGACGAGGAAGACCCACACGGACCCGGAAGGAAGATCGTCGATGATCATATCATTACCATCCATACCTGGGGCATGGACGGTCGTCTCCCAGTACGGGGGGACGGACTCTTCCGCCTGGGCGCTAGCGTACGACTGCAAGAAAGGTGAGCAATTGTTCCAAGCACAGTAAGAATGGGTGTACCGGCGGGGGCTCCTTCTGGTTGTCTTCTGGAACCATGTATATCTCACCGTCCTCAGTGCGCATTGTGCGGGCACGCTGGGGCTTGGCCATGACGTTTGCAAACACACCATCGTTCTCGATTCCGCCCCCACGGACGCCGCTGGCTGCAGGGTCGCTGCCGGGGAGACGAGCATAGTGCGTTGGCAAGATAGCACCGACTGCACGACGGAAAAAAGACGATCTAGGGGCCGGGGGGATGACGGGCTCAGTGGGGACCCTGCCGTTTGAGTTGCCAATGTCGTTTGGGAGAGCCAAGGCAGAGGGACGCGGGGGTGAGCCTGGGGGCGGGCAGTCGTACTCGCGCTCAAAGTCGTAGGCGCCAGGGACGTGGGCGACGACGTTGACGAACTGAGGGTTGAGGGGAGTCTGCTCGTCGTCGTCGTCGCCAAAGGAAGCGTCGAGCTCGCTGTCGGCGTCCTGCGCTGAGCGGCTGGGGAGGGGGGCGTAGCGAGCGGAAGACATGAGAGAGGAGCGAACCACGGCGATCACAGATTCACAACCAAACAATCAGCTCAGTTCCTGACTCTCTCGTCTCCGCGTCCCTGTGCGAGTCAGAAACGCGTCTATAACTCAGCGTTCACTACTGGACTCGTGTCTTCTCGTGTCTTGCGCCCAACATGGCCTTTTTCAACTCTTCAACTTCGTCTGGGTTGAACACGGGCACCGCGGCAGCCGCAGAGAAGGATATCGAGATGGGCGACCCGCCCACTGATTCCATCTCTTCGCTCTCCTTCTCTGGCCAGGCAGATTATCTCGCCGTCGGCAGCTGGGACAATAGTGTACCGCCCATTTGTCGCTTTCGGTTCCGCTTCTCTGACGCGCAACTTGGGATAGGTTCGCATATACGAGGTCGGTGCTGGAGGACAAAGCCAAGGAAAGGCCATGTACCAGCACGAGGGGCCCGTTCTCAGTGTTTGTTGGAACAAGGTCCCGCCAGTTCAACCCGCTTTATTTTAATCTCATTCACGGACGACATTGCAGGAGGGGAACAAAGTCTTTTCCGGGGGCGCGGACAATGCCGGGCGCATGTACGACCTTGCAACGGGTCAAGCAACCCAGGTCGCCCAGCACGACGCCCCAATAAAAGTCGTCAAATGGGTGGACACCCCGCAAGCCGGAATTCTCGCAACTGGCAGTTGGGATAAGACCATCAAGGTGCGCGGCCACTCTGTTTCCTCCGCTTCGCTTGACTTGACACCTAGTACTGGGACCTGCGCACGCCTGCTCCCGTCGCCACCGTTCAACTCCCGGAACGCTGTTACAGTACGGCCGTTTATCCACAACCTCCTCCATCGTCTAACAATTCCAGGTGTTGACGTTCAATACCCGCTGATGGTCGTTGGAACGGCCGAGCGCCATATCCAAATTTTCAACCTAACGAACCCGACAACACCTTACAAGGTTCATGTTTTTCGCCTATATAGTACCAATTCCTAAACGAGCCTCCAGACCATGATGTCTCCACTGAAGTGGCAGACACGCGTCGTTTCTTGCTTTACTGCCTCCTCGAACAGCGGATTCGCTGTTGGTAGCGTAGAAGGCAGAGTAGCCATCCAGTATGTCTGTCAGTCTCCTCTTGTCGCCTGAAATTTTATGCTCGTTAGGTACGTGGAGGAGAAGGATGCCGGGTAAGATTGCATTCAATATGTACCCACACACCATTAATTCCCTGTGCAGAAACAATTTCTCTTTCAAATGTCACCGCCGCGATTCAACTCCAACCACCAAAGACGCCGCGATAGTCTTTGCGGTTAACGATATCTCGTTCCACCCAGTTCATGGAACATTTTCAACGTGCGTTGTCGAACCCTTTCAACTTTCCCCTGATTCTTATGATACTACAGCTGCGGCGCCGACGGCTCCATCCATTTTTGGGATAAAGACGCCCGGAATCGTCTGAAAAGTGCGTCTCTTCTCATCTTCCACCCTCCTCCTCACGGTCGTCCCCCAGCTTTCGATGCCGCCCCAGGTCCCATCTCCACCACCGCCTTCAACCGAAACGGCTCCATCTTCGCCTACGCCGTCAGCTACGACTGGTCAAAGGGCCACTCTGGCATGACCCCCGGCCACCCCAATAAGCTCATGCTTCACGCCTGCAAAGACGAAGAAGTGAAGAAGCGGCCCCGAAAGGTCTAAAGGGAACGTCTTGAGTCTTTGTAGTTATTGTTTTGTTTCTGTTTTCGTTCGCTTGAAATACCATATCAAATTATCATCTCATACCGTACACTCTTCTACTTATATTTTCCGTCATTTTACATCCTATCTAACGGCCGGATGCTCAACAACCGCATCGCCGCCCCCAACACATCCCTCGCACACTCAAACATCCACATCCGCGCGCGCGCCTTGTCCAGATCCGGCTCGCTCTTCACCTGCAGCACCTCCCACGCGCTCGAAATCGCGTGGCTTAGCCGGAAGGCGTATGTGACCACCCCGCTCGGCTCCTGCGTCTTGAGCGCGACCTTGACGATATCCGGATACGTCCCCAACAAGAACACGATTTCGCGCGCGTGCGAAGACGACGCGAGCGAGGTTGTGTCGATTTGCGAGGGTGGCGGCAGAGGAATGAGGTGCGGGTTTTTGCGGGAAATGGAGGACAGTCGGACATGCGCATATTGGAGATACGGACCGGTGTCGCCCTCGAAAGATTTCATGCGGTCCCAGTTGAACGTATAGTTGTTGATTCTAAATGCATCCCGTCAGTAACAGAATAAAGAAACAAACACTAGATTGTATACCGTTTTGCAGCCATGTCTTGAATCTTCACGCCCGTTATGCCAATCTCCCGACTGACTGTTTCGGGATCGATGACTGCCTGATACTTCTCCTCGTTCTTCTGCATCTGCTCGTGCATAACCTGCGCCGCTTCCTTGATGATCTGATCCAAAAACACGACGGTACCCTTGCGCGTGCTCATTCCCTGTACCAGGCCGTAGTTTATGTGCTGGAGTGACGCAGCCCAAGGGAACTCCATGAGTTCCAGGACTTTGAAGAATTGCGAGAGATGAAGATCCTGTTGCGACGACACGACGTAGATCATTTTGTCGAACTTGTACTTCTCGTATCGTTCGATTGCGCCGCCAATGTCGCGAGTAAGATATATCGATGTGCCGTCTGAAACCTCGATTAACAGAAGGTCCTTGAGAAAATGATAGAATAGCGCACCTCGTTTGCGTAGAACAGCCTTGCCCATTTTCCACTTCTCCAGATTGACTATCTTGGCCCCGTCAACATCCTCAATCAACCCCATCTCCTCCAACCGCGCGAGGGCTTTATCCTGCCACTCCTTTCCCACCATGCTCTCTCCAGTATAAACGTCAAATTTAATGTTCAGACGTTCATACTCCTCCGCGTATTTTTTGACGCTCAACTCGCGCCAGACGCGCCAGTTCTTCAACGCAGACTCATCCCCGTCCTCCATCCGCTTGAACCACCGCCCGGCTTCAGCCTTGACCTCAGGGTCCGCATCCGCATCCTTGTTGACCTTGACATACACTTCGAAGAGATGCTTGATAGCATCCTTCTCTAGCTCCTCATACGAGCCGTATTTTTCAAACCCAGTCGCAATTAAGCCAAACTGTGACGCCGCACGTTGTTAACAGAGTGAAAATTAGCTAAAATTGCACGCACCTGCGTCCCCCAGTCACCTAGATAGTTCAGAGATACAACCTCCCATCCGCAAGCCTTGTACAAGTTGGCGAGGAAACCGCCGATAATGGTACTTCGCAAGTGGCCCACATGGAAGGATTTGGCGATATTTGGCGAGGAATACTCGATGAGGACCTTCTTGCCCTCGCCCGAGGTGTTGCTTCCGTAGCACGGTGTCGGTGCAAGATGTGTGAGGGCGTGCACCTGCGTCAAGATCTCACGAATAACGGTCGTGCTCCTGCATTGAAAGTGCAAAAAGGCCTTGTCGTGCGAGATTGTTTCAATGTACTCGTCCGGTTGGAACTGCGACGGGATGAGCAAAAATTCGGAAGATCCAGTATTAATGTTTTTTTTTCTCACCTGCTCAATGACCTTGGCCGCAACATCCTCCACCTTGCCGAGCTTGAATCGAGGGAGCGCAATGGTGAAATCGGCGCCTTTTTTACCATAGTCCACACCGGTGTATACTTGCTCAAACGTGAGCGAAGGAAACGTAGCGGCGACGCGCTCGGCGATGGACGTCCGGAACGCGTCGAGAGCACAAGTAGCCGGGTCCGGCGGCGAGTAAGCCATTTTTCGGGAGACTGACCTGCGGAAGAGCGCAGGGAGGAACAAAGCCCGTCGAAGAGAAAGCAGAGAAGCAATGGTTGCTGGGTTTGGAAAAAAAAGACAATCGATGGATCGAGTCATCACATTTCGTACATACTGACTCGTCTCAATACAAAAATTGTATATACACTACTGGCCGTTATGGTACCCATACGCCGCCGCCTGCTGCGACCCTCCCCCGTGCCATTGCGCGCCATCCCCGTATTGATGTCGCTCACCATCCCGCCGAGGAACACCATTTGATGCCGCATAGTGGGCGGGGGGCACATTCCAGCCCTGTGTTACCGGCCGCTGCTGCTGAATATGATCGTGAACAAAGGCGTCGCACATGATTTAAGAGCATCGTTACCGGGTAAACTGGTGCGCGGTGGCCATTGACATTGGGGGCAATGTGCTGGAACTGCGCTGGGGACCGCTCGTACGTTGCGGGATAGTGCTGCTGCTCATGTTGGTTATTCGCAGCGCCGAGGTGCTGCGACTGCGACTGCTGCTGGTGATGGTGTTGGTGGTTCGGAGTATTGTGGTGTTGGTGCTGATGATTTGAAGCAACTTGGTGCTGGTGTGGGATTGAAGGCCCGGCGGAAATTCGCGGCGGCGGAGGGGCCGACTGCTGCGGGCGATAATTCACGGAAGATGTCGGGTATGGCATTTGCTGCTGGGAAGGGGCCAGAGCAATAGTGGGTTGCTGGGCGTATCTCGACACCCCGTTGACAGCCACCGGATACGCGCCAGGATAATTTCGTGGCGGGTGGGCTGCAGGTTGTGGCTGCGGAGGCGGCCCATGCCCATATTGCGAGTACGGCATCGACTGGGCTATTGGCGTCGTCTGTGACGTGTACGGGCTGGGAATAGACGCCCGATGCTGCTGCTGTTGTTGAGGCGGGTACTGCCTAAAGGTCTTGACTGCCATGCGCTGTGTCTGGCACTGGCGGCAGATGAATTCGACCTGGTCCCAATTGCGCTGAGGCCGACCGGCCTTCGCATCCGCACGGTCATGGCAACTAACGTGCGACCACTGAGAACAAAGACCGCAACATACCAACGGCATGCCGTCGTCCTGAGGGAATATGGTTCCGAGTCTCTCAACATCAAAGATGGAACTTACAAGATTCATCCCAGATCTTTGACATATCTCGCAGTTGAGAACCCAATCGTCGCCCATGGGAGTGCGAGTGCCGCTCGTCGGCGTACTTGCTGCAGCGTTTCCGTTTCGCCGCCTTGTATCCGGCGCCAAATACGTATTTTGGCTTAAATGTACTGGCGAAAGGTCGATCCCTCCCACTACATCGACTTGCATGTCCGTGCTGTAAATATTTAATTCGTGAACGACTACGAAAAGGAGGGACACGCACCTTTCCTCGTCAGGCGCAGACTCGCCCTCTTGTTCTTGCTCCTCCTTGGCCTTTCTACGTTGCTCCCTAGCAGCTTCTCTCCGCTCTCTCTCGGCCTCCTCCTTCGCCAACCGCGCCTCGAGCCTCTGCGCGCGATTCTTCTTCTCCACCACCTCCGCCTTTTGTCTCGCAAGCTGCCGCGCCTCCTCCTTCTCGCTCTCCTTGTTCGCAATACGCGACGACCGCTTGCGATGCACGACCGCCTCTTCTAAACGTCGTTTGCGTTCAATTTCCTGGGACGATGAGCAAACAGAATGCAAAGTACGAATTAAGATGCTCACCCGAAGCTCCTCAGTGATGATGGGCACAATATCTTTAACCAAGACTTTATACAGCGCTTTTTCCGCATAATGCGTGCCATTTTCGAACCGCTCCGCAATGTGTTCCCAGTCAGAAAGAGTCACGCATATCTGTGTAGTGTTAAACAAAGGGCTGAGAACCGACGTGAGCACTGACCGTTTCCCACTCGACGAATCCGTCAGGTTGTTCTTCCTCTCTATTATTCTCTACCAGAGTCGCTTCTGGGGCGTCGGGAGCAGGATCCGTCTCCTCTGCATCTGCTTTCACCGACGCTTCCGCATCCTCTTCCACTTCGTCCCCGTCCGGTTCTTTCATCGCTTCTTCCGGATCCTCCTCGCTGAGCTCAGTCAAATCGCTGACACTGTCGTCGTCCGATTCCAAGCCTGTTTTCGGCCTCGGCTTCACCGGAGCCTTCTTCTTGCTGCCCTCGTCCGCCAGCCAATCCTGAGGGACCGCCTGCCATTCATCTTCGTCCGCACCGGTGCGTAGCCGCGCGCTTACGCGCGTTCCCAGAGGTCTCACAGCCGCGACAGGGTTCCTCCCACCATGCGAAGTGCGTGTCGCAGGCGTTCTGGTCCCCGCGGCGCGATTCAGCTCCGCGAGCTCCTTGGCCTGCGCATCCAACTTGAGCTTGGCCTGCGCTTTGGCGGCGCGGCCTCCACTGACAGTAACGGTGATTGTCAATTTTGGATCCTCACTGGCAAGGCGCGCGCGCTTCGCAGCAGGCCGCTTGAACTTTGTCGTGCTAGTTTTAATCTCGGGTCTCTTGCGCTTGAGCGAAGAGGTGGTGGCGGTGTATTTCGGAGGTTTGGGAAGGGCTCGTTGAATCCACAGGCGGTCGGCTAACAGAGCAGTTAAAATCACATCAGATACTCGGGAAGCAGCAGCGTACCGCCAATGAGCCAGTAGGCATTAGATTTGGCGTCATAACCAATGGGTTCAATACGCTAGACGGAAGAAAAATGAGTAAAATATCAGGGACAATGGATGAAACGAACCCAAGTGGCGTCTTCGTCGTCGCTTTTCATCATGGTGCGGAGCCGCGTTGCGTTTTGGAACTGCCATTCGGTGAGCAGATGCATCGAGTCGAGCTTTGCCAACATTGGGAGGTCGAGCCAATCCCTGGACTCTTCCGGCTCCTCCTCTTCTACCTGGGGGAGCACCTCGGGTGCAGGAGTTGTCTTTTCTTCCGTGTTTGCTCTGGAACCGCTAGGAAGCGCGGATCCGACCTTGTCTGAGACGGCGAAATCTCCGTCGCCGTTAGCGGCGCCCTCACGCGGTTCGGCGTCAGCATCGTCGGGGGTCGTCGTCGGGTCGTCGACAGACACGGACTCGTAGCGATAGCGAGGTTCTGGGGTCCCGGTATGAGGCTCAGGGCCTATGGGATTGGACGCGGGGTCGCGTCGCTTGTGCTGCTTCCGGAGGGCCGACTGCCAGTTGTCGAGACTGAAACGCGATCAGGACGCGAAATTTGTGTGTAGGATGGAGACGGGCTGGCTTACGAGACTTTGCGGTCGTAGGACAAGATAAACAGGAGTCTGGCCATGACGCGTGGTAGGAAGATGTTGGATTCACGGACGAGATCGTCTTCGATGTCCTGGGCGGGTAGAGGACGATGAGAGACACGAAAAAAAAGCGTTGAACGACGCGATAAAGGGTGACTGACGGTCAGGGAGACGTCCTCCATGGCGAAAAGATGAGAAAAGGTATAGAAGAACTGGCTGAATGCGGCCCATTTCCAGTGGGTGCGGAGGCGGGCGAGGTTGAGGTCGACGGGGTCGGGCGCAGAGGAGGCAGGGTCAAGCTGGTCGGGGTCAGGGTCGACCAAGTCTGCTGGCGGAGGTGCGGCGCGACGAGGCATGGTGGTGTTTGGCAACGGGCGGGGACACAACGCCCACAGATGGCGACAAAAAGGCGGGGAGAGGCACGGACGGCAGCGGGGTGGTATCGCGATTTCAGCAAGGGATAAATAGGAGGAATATGCGGGGGCCACAAGAGGACTGAGCGGGGATGAAAGAGACTCGCAGATGTATGTAAATCCGATCAAAACATACGTCCACACGCCAGGTCCCCCAAGACGAACGCGACCAATCCATCCACCATCCCCTGCCCCACAGCGTGCCCAACGCCCTCAAACACCTTAACCTCCTTGCTCCCCCGCGGTCCCACCTCCAGTCCTTCCACAAACGCCCGGCTCGCCGCCCACGGCACAACCGGGTCGCTCCCACCCGACAGTACGAGCACCTTCTTCCCAAGGAATGGATTCTCGCCGGCCGTGCTCCTGTATGGCAACGCAGTCAACGCCTTCGCCTTGAGCACCTTCATCAGGCTGTCGGGAAAGTGTGGTGGGCCTATTGCAATCCCCAGCGCCGTTGCACGCGCTTCAATTAGACCAAGATAGTCAGGACACCCGATAATGGGCACGACCAGCGTCACCCGCGGGTCCGCCGCCGCTACCATCCACGCCGAATGCCCACCAAGGCTGATCCCCGCGACACCCCACTCGACGACTCTCCGCTCGGCCGCTGGGAACAAATACGACTCCAAAAAGTCGATCAAAAAGGACACGTCCTTCGCTGTTCCCGCTAACCTCCCAAGTCAGTGCATTACCTTGGGATGGCACCAAACACATGCCTAGGATAGAGTACATGTCCTGCGTGTTATCAGTTAAAACCATGACTGAATGTGCACGATATACCGACGCATGGTTATCGTTCTCCTCGAAACCCAGATTCGCCACTTTGCTTCGGAGTCGTGTGCCGTGGTTACGATGATCCTAAGTACTAGGTGTAAAGCAGATATCTTGTCCATCTTCAAAACTCTACCCACAAAGGCAACGATCATAAGATCTTTCTCGCCTTCGTGTTCTCCTGCAGCTTTGACTACGGTGGTGATAAGAGACCGTACATTTTCGCTCTCTGTCGATCCCAATCGCCCATGCAGGACGAAGAGGGCGAGGATCGGTTTGGTAGAGGTCTTGAAGGCGTCGGTGGTGAAAACCTGAACTTCGAGGCCTGCTACTACTGTGGTGTGCTTCATAGCTGAGCCCGAAAGCCCTGCGAAAGCTATATTTTTCTTGAAAATTTTCAAGGTAAGCCGCTGCGATTAGATTACCGGACCGCCTTCCAATTGCAAATCCCAACGTTGGACCTTGACTTCGATGGCAGACCTGGATCCGACGACACAGTCGAATTACTCCAAAATTGCATCCAAAGATGTTGCATTCGACTGGACTCTCGATTTTGCCACTCAAGTTATTGGTGGATCTATAACCCACCACTTGAATGTTCTGGTCGATGGCGTTTCCGAAGTCATGCAAGTTTGCTGCAGTCCCACAGATGCCATGTCTTTAACCATTCCGCGCACATAGCTTTGACACCTCCGATCTCGAAATCGACCGTACGGAAGTCGAGGGTTCACTGGTTCAGGTACATCTCCAACTTGGCTGATCGCGCGACGATTCCGACCCGTTTCCGTGCTAGCACGAGCTGAAGGCCAAGCATGCGGTCATGGGCTCTGCCCTACATATTCCTCTTCCCGAGGGCTTAAAGTCCGGAACCTCAATCACCGTCGCGGTATTTTATAAAACGACGCAAGATTCCACGGCGCTCCAATGGCTCGAGAAAGAGTATGATCCAACATGCTTCCAAGCAACCCGAAACTCACTTGGACAAGACAAACGCAGGGCAAATCGTTCCCATACCTTTTCAGCCAGTGCCAACCCATTTATGCGCGCGCATTGGCACCGATGCAAGGCGAGTTGATGACATACACGCGTCAATTGGCTGCTCATGTTATCCCTCAGACTCACCCTCAGTGAAGATTGTACGTATATCGTCTGGTACAAAATTTAACCGCCGCGACTTGAACGTCCAATAGACATACACCGCCAAAGTTACTTCAGTCCTGCCCGTCCTGTTGTCTGCGTTGCGCGTCTCCCCTCCAGCAGAGGGCCCCGCGCACGACGGGAAGACCGTCGGGAAGGACGCCGTGACGTACACATACAACCAGGTAGGCGTACTAAATGTTAAATCTGCAGCAACCGACTAGAATCCCCACCAGCCCGTCCCCATTCCATCGTATATCATCGCCATCGCCTCTGGCAACGTTGTATACAAGCCCTTCCCGCAGTTTGAGGACAAGCAATGGCGCACCGGTATTTGGGCAGAGCCCGAACTGATCGACGCAGCATACTGGGAATTTAGCGCGGACACTGCGAGGTCGGTCCCCGAGTTGGATTGCACACGCGCTAACTAAGCGGTGGTCATAGATTCTTGGCAGCGGAGGAGAAAATCGTAGGACCATATAGGTTTGGCGTATACGACTTGCTTGTCCTACCCCCCTCTTTCCCATATGGCGGCATGGTACGCTTCAAGTTCTACCCGACGAAGACGACGTCCTAATTCTTATTACTATCGTCAGGAAAACGCCTGTCTGTCCTTCTTAACGCCAAGTAAGTCTGGCATTTCAAGATCTCTTCGCATACCAACAAGATTCAGGCTTGCTCACTGGAGACCGCACGCTCGTCGATGTTGTGGTTCACGAGCTTACGCACTCCTGGTTCGGCAACGGCGTAACGTGCTTATTCCGTCCTTTCTCCTCGACTGCCCTCTCACCTTGTGCTTCAGACACGCGCATGCGAAGCACTTCTGGCTGAACGAAGGCTGGACAACCTACATGGAGCGCCTTTTGGCCCAAGTCTTGCACTCGCCTGCTGCACGCGGCTTCTCCTATGTCATTGGCGCCAAAGGTCTCGAGGCCGAGCTAAAACTTCGCTCCTCCACCCCACAACTCCAGCGACTCGTAATCGAATTCGCGGTCGGCGAGGATCCCGACGAGAGCTACGGTGAGATACCTTACGAAAAGGGCTCCAACCTTATTTTACATCTGGGTAAGTGCACTCTCGCAACATACAAGCGCTGTGTTGATGAATTTCACAGAGCGAACTCTTGGTGGGCTGGATGTGTTCCTTCCATACGTGAAAGACTACGTCGACACCTTCATTGGAAAAAGCACTACGACCGAAGAATGGAAGGCTCATTTATATGCGTATTACGAGAAGCATGGTGGCCCCGAAAAAATCAAGGCTCTCGACACCGTCGACTGGAATGTGAGATATTCTGCGCGCGGATCATTTCGCTGGACTGATGCACAGCTAAGGCGTGGTTTTATGGCGAGGGTCTGAAGCTTCCCGTGGAGATGGAATATGATCTTACACTTGCGCAAGCGGCCTACGCCCTTGCAGCTCGCTGGGACGCCTCGCGTTCGGTACCTGAAACCGCAAGCCTTGATTTCTTAAAGTCAGATTTGGACGCTTTTAGCTCCACCCAAATAGGTCTCTCGCTTTTTCTGTTCAGTCCATTTTTCCCCTGCGTTCGCTGACACTTCATCTCAGTTGTCTTCCTTGAGCGTCTTCAGGACAGCGCCCCGTTGCCCGCTACGCACATAAGACACCTTGGCACCATCTACGAAATAGCAAACACCCCAAACTCGGAGATCCGACTCCGCTTCTACAACCTCGCGCTCTCACCTCCCACCTCAGCGGCAGCTGCGCACTTTGCACCTGAGGCCATTAAATGGGTAGTAGGTACTGATGGGAGCGGGGTGATCAAAGGCCGGATGAAATTCTGCCGTCCGGTTTTCCGTGCCGTGTTCAACGCTCACGAGGGCCTTGCAAAGGAGGCCTGGGAGAAATACAAGAGTGGGTTCCACCCGATTGCGAGGAAACTCATCGACAAGGTCGGTCTCCATTTCCCTCCGTTATCTTAGACTTGATTCAACGTGTAATTCTTTCAAGGACTTGGGACTCGCCTAGACAGTCGTGTTATTTATACGGTCCGATAAATGTACGAGTATGTACAATAATTTGACTGCCCTCTTGTAGTCCAGCCAAGTACTTCAGTACTGAAATCTAGGCAATCAAAACTCAATCAAAACTCGTCGGCACGCTGTTTCCAAATCGAGACTTGGAACTACTCGGTGCCCACAAATAACTAACCCCGACCCCGACAAAGTCCGTGACAGGCATGTCTTCTGCCATCCTACAGTCCCCGGCTTCTTGGATTGTACTCGCGGAGGCGACGCATGTACTCTGCAATGTATACGAACCTCAAACTGCACTACAAGGGATTGCATGGGTGGTACTAATCCCGGGTCTCTTCTTCGGCATCAGTGGTTCATCTCTGAACTTACCTTCGGTGCTCACGTCCTACGGCTATTTTTTCTGCTCTCTCAGTCTTTCGATCCTCCTATATCGTTTATCTCCCATCCATCCGCTATACCATATACCGGGACCACCGCTATGGCGGATAACAAAACTCATCGGAATGTATATAACCTATACTGGCCGCCAGCATCTTGCGATTAAGCAGGCGCACGACAAGTATGGCCCTGTTATTAGGACCGGTGAGTGGTTCCATCCGCTCTTTGTCTTGTAGGGCCAACTTGACGCTGGAATAGGCCCCAACGAGGTTAGTATCGTTGACGTCGACGCCGTCACCTCGGTGCTCGGTGCGGGCGGACTACCCAAAGGACAATGTGAGAATGTATTTTTATTCAATTCCGTCCCTCAATTCCGTGCCAGACTACGAGGGTCGAAAAGATCCCAATGCGCCGCTCAATTTGATCGTACTGCAAGGAGACGGTCACGCAAATAGACGGAGACTATGGAACCGAGGGATGAGCACCGAATCCCTGAAGGAATACGAAGAAATTATCGCGAAGAGAGCAACTCAATTACTCAATTGCATTCTCGGCTCGCCGGACCTCAAATCAGTGGACTTGGCTGCTTGGATCTCATATTTTTCGTTAGTACCATGATGTTGCTGATACGTCTGGTCACTAATATCAAGGTCCTATAGGTTCGACTTTATGGGAGATATGGCGTGCGTGAAACAAGATTTTTGAGATAGCATGCCTTTGAACTCGCGTCTTTTAGGTTCGGCGGTGGGTTCGAGCTCCTTGCCAATGAAGCTGAGCGGAAGCAGACGTGGCCTATCATCGAACAATTCGCGATGTGGGTTCGCAAACACCTCTGGATACCGCCACTGACCAGAAGTGACTAGAATGGCTGCTATATACTGCCATGTACCATGGGCAGCTCGAAGCCTTCTTCTCATTCCACTTCCTGCCCGTGATAGATTGCGGAAATTCGGGCGTGACAATGCTTTGCGTCGCTCCAAGTCAACGGCAAAGACAAAAGATTTGTGGTATCATCTGGTAATGATATATCTTTCTGATTGTATAAAATCTCTGACTGGACGACTAGACGGATGAGGCCGGTTTGGAAAAGAAGAAACCCACCCTCGGTGACGTAGTAGCAGACGGAGCCATCGCTGTTGTTGCTGGAGCCGATACAACCGCCGCTGCATTGGCTAGCCTGTTCTTTTTCCTTTTGTCCCATTCAAAATATTATCAACAGCTGCAAGAAGAAATCGATTTGCACTTTCCTCCTGGCGCTGATCCTCTCGACACAAGTAGCCACGCCGAGATGAAAATTCTCGAAGCCTGCATGTACTAAATTTTCTCCGCTGCGCGTTTATCTCCTCCTGACACGTATTTAGAAGAGAAACACTGCGGCTCCACCCTCCGGTGCGCACAAGCGGACCACGACAAGTAGGCTCTCAAGGAAAGGTCATCGCCGGCGTGTGAGTACACACAATAGAGTGTTTGTTTCCCGTTCGCATACTTACCCACGACCAGATTCATACCCGAAGGAACGCAGGTCTACGTGCCCCCCTTTTCGCTTCACCTCGACCCCAGATATTTTGACAACCCGGAGAAGTTTATGCCTGAACGATGGATCGATCCTTCACTGGCACCGAACGCAACCGCTTTTATCCCGTTTTCTCATGGCCCCTCGAATTGTGTAGGACAGACACTGGCGAGACAAGAAATGGCGATGGTAGCATGTCTGCTACTCAGCCAACTCGAGCTCCGGTTTGTCCCAGTGTCTTCAGAATCACCCGGACTCGTCTTAGTTGTGCTTCTAGGTTTGCTCCGGGCTTCGACGTGGCAGGGTGGCCTCGACAGTTGCATGATTATTTTATAACTACTAGAGGCCCACTGATGGTGTCGGTGAAAAGGCGGTTCTAGTTACACAATTGTATAAATGGAAATGACCCCTAACCGAAAGGGGATTGTTGTGCAGATCCTTTTGACGCAAACAGTTTGAATCTCTTTCATGGACTTGTCGGGGGTGTCTGTCGGGACACACCCAGAACTCTCCCTGGGCTCGTTTGACGACGACCTCAACCAGAAGACCCCCGCAAAACTTCGGGTGCCCTCCTCGTCGTCGGGAACCTCCGCGCAGTCTTCGGTGCCCGTTGCAACCCCCTCGCCCCCCACCTTCTCGAGAAGGACTACCGTCACCGACAAACCCAGCTACTTTGACGCCACTACCGCCCCAGACGACGATGCCGCAGACTATGGTGTCGGCACACCCGTGGCAACACGCCCCAAACGCACCGCACGTCCATCGGCGTCTGGCGCAAAGGGCGCACTCACTTTGCGGGATCAGGAGAAGGTGCGTGTTTGTGCCCTTATTCACCACTAGATTGTAATGGATTGACTTAGCACATCGACAACCTCAAAAAAGAAAACTTCAACATCAAACTCCGCGTTCACTTTCTCGAGGAACGTCTCGCCCAACTCGCACCCGACCAGATCGATGCCGCCCTCAAGCAGAACATTTCCCTCAAAATCGAGGTCCAGCAGCGCGGCATGGAGCTCAAGAAACTCAAAAAACTCGTGTTGGAGCTCGAGCGCGAGTTGGACCGACTGCAACGCGCCGGCGCCGGCACTCACCGCGTCGGGGGCAGCACGAGCCGCGAACGCGAGTTGGAGGAAAAGTTGGAGGAACGGGATCGCGAATTGCGCGACCTCCGACGTCGTGCAGCAGACAGCTCCGCCGACGCCCTCCTTGCGGACCGCAACGCCGAGCTCGAGGACGAGTTGGACAATATGCGGGGTCTCCTCGAGGACAACATGGACGAGCTCGAACGATTACGGGACATCGTCGAGCGGCGCGACACCGATTCCCCCGACGCCACCCGCGTGGCTTCCCTCGAAGCCGCCAACGCCGAGCTCCTCGCGCGCGCGGAGGAGCAGGCGGATCTCGCCGGACAACGCGAGGACGAGAAGGAGGATCTTGCCGATCTGGTGGAGCAGCTCCGGCTCGAGAACGAGGAGCTGCAGCAGCAGTTGCAGCGCGCCGAGGCACTCGAGCGATCCGAGAGCCGCGCCATGATTCTCGAGGAGCGGGAGGAGCGGGAGGCGGTCGAGGACGATCTGAATGCCGCGCGGGACAAGCTCGCGGCGGCGCTGATCGAGCTGCAGCAGAAGGAGGACGAGTTGGAGATGAAGAACGCGGAGATTGACGAGCTGGTGGCGGAGCATGAGCGCGTCGTGGGTGTCGTAGAGGAGGAGTGGCGCGGGGAGGTGGAGGAGGCGAGGGGGCAGGTGGAGGAGTTGCGTGACGTCCTCGCCGAACGCGAATCGGAATCCAAAGACCTCCGTCTCAACATCTCCGAGCTCGAGGCCAACACGGACGACTTGCACTCCAAGTTCGAGACCGCGCTCGCCCATCTTGAGGAGGAGACTGAGGCCAAGGACGCCGAGATCGAGTCGATGGGGCAGACGATCGAGAAGCTGGGCGAGCAGATTTATGTGCTCGAGGACGAGAACGACCGCTTGAAGGAGGACAGCGATCGGTTGAGGGACGACGAGGCGGCGGAGCGGGAACGGTTGGAGGCGTTGGCTGCCGCGCTCAAGGACGTGCGTTCTTTCTCTTTCAAGATTAAATCAAACTAAACACGACGCCAGAAAATCGCGGCCCTCAAACTCGAGCTCGAAGAAATGACGCAGTTGTACGAGACGTGCAGCTCCGAGATCCACGCGCACCGCGATCGGCAAGAAGAGCTCGCGTCGCACGTCGAGGACCTCGTCACGCAGCTGCAAGCCGCGCGCGCCGCCCTGACGCAGTCCGCCGCAGACGCCGACGCCGCGGCCAAGACACACTCTGCGGCGCTGCGCGCGGAGCGCCGCACGCTCGACGCGAAGGAGTCGGCGCTACAGAGTGCCCTCGCAGACCTCGCGCGCACGCAGGCGCTGTTGGGAGCACGGGACGCGGATTTGGCGGCGGTGCAGAGCGCGTTACAGGCGCTCGAGGGCGAGTCGAGGCGGGCCGGGGAGACACATTCCTCTGCGCGGTTCTCGCTCGAGCTCGAGGTGGATCGGCTGAAGCGCGATTTGGAGCGGCTCGAGGCCGAGTTGGCGCGTGCGCGGACCGAGTTGGCTGATAGGGAGAGTAGAGGGCGGGGGAGGGACGAGGTAATTGACGGGATGCATGCGGAGATCATGGAGCTCAAAGGGGAGGTGAGCGCACAAACGCAAGCAAGGATGAATGTGAGTGAGCGGCTGGATGGGGCGCAGGCGGCGTTGCGCGCGGCAGAGGGCGAGGTCGCGGGGTATAAGAAACGGTTGGTGGATTTGGAGGCGCGGTTGAGTAAGGATCAGAGGGCGTTGTTAGCGGCGGAGAGCCAGTATCGGGATCAGTTGACAGAGAGGAATACGTTGCTGTTGACGATTTATCAGTATATGGATAAGATACTGGGGGTAGATAAGACGCCGGTCAGTTCATTCCCTTTCCTTTTCCCTGCTTGCGTTTCCATTTGTTGACGAACGAACATACAGAAAAAATCTGGCCAAGCAGAAACCAAGCCCTTTACGAATTTCAGCGTCTTCCACGACAACCTCATCACGCGGCTCAAGGCGCTCAGCCAGATCCAAGTCGATTTTGACCGCCGGGCCAAGGATGTGGAGGCGCGGTTTGTGGAGAAGCTCGGGGAGATGCGGAAGCAGCTCGATATGCGATGGCGGCAAATTGACAAGTTTGAGGCGGGGGTAAAAGGCTACGCGGATGCCAAGGCGGGGTGGAGGCGGAAGTTTAGTGCGAAGGAAGGGGAGGTGGAGGCGTTGAAGACAACGAACGCGGAGCTCGCGGCGCAGCTTGCGGGTACGCGTAAGCCGGGGCAGTCGGACCCGATGGAGGTGCGGTCGTTGAGCACGCGCGCGGCCAATGCCGAGCGGCGGCTCAATAACGCGCAGAATCAGCTCCTTGCGACGGAGGAGAAGGTTGCGGCGATGAATCAGAAGAGCGTCGCTGCAGACGCCAAATGGGAGGCGCGCGTGAAAGAGTATGAAGCGAGGCTGAAGGCGGCGGAGGAGCGCGTGAAGCGGGAGCGCCAGGGGGGGAAGGAGCGCGTGGCGGAGTTGGAGAGTAATCTCAAGTGCGTTGTTGTTCCCCGCTGCCTTTCTATTATCGTGGGGATACTGATTTTGGGGGTTTTTTTTTTTGCAGGAGTCTGCAACGCCAATTCGAGCTCGCGCAAAAGCGGAATCAACAGCTGAACGAAGTCGTAGAGGCGAACAAGCTACCGCCCGGCTCGCCTGGGACGTCTCCGCGATGACCCCTTGCACGCTTCCACCCTTCATGTCCATGATGATTTTTTACGCCTTTACGATACCCCACTTAATATCGCTTGCTCGCTTGCTTTCCATGTTGTCTTTTGTCTGTGGCATTTTCCTTTCCTTTCCTTCTCTTTCTTCATATTATTTCTTCAACGCAATGAATTTAATGTACTATTCACGTGTATATTTCTTGGTGGGGTCGCGTCGAGTGGAATTAGATGTGGATTTTGACGTGCTGTGGAATGTGGTGTGTGTTTAGTTTTGTGGATGTGTCAGATCTCTTTCATTTTCTGCAGATGCAGTCTGACGACGAGAATTTCCGCTGATTCGAACGTTTGGCAACATGACTGCCTCGCTGGACTCGGAGTCTGTGCTTGATTCTCCTCCATGCCACCTTACATTGCCTGCTTTGCAGTCCTCACATGTATCAGAGATGGAGGCTGGCGACGAGTCTCTCTATCTATTTCTGACTCAATCCTCCTCGCTATACACTGCTTTCAGGCCCGCCGGCGTAGACCTAGGGTGTTCGTACGCCCCACGTTTTTTTCTTATAAGTACCTCCGCTTGCAACAGACTTGCAAACAAGTGTTACGTTTCCATCGGGAATCATTGTTTCGTGGTCATTGAAAGAGGGAAAATGCGAGAGAATTTACCAGCCGTGCTCTTGTAATAGTCGCTCTGTGATTCTTCCGACTTTAATCAAACGTGCATTGTTTCCAAGACTGGGTGACTTCCCATAACGATTAAAAAATGTTTTCAGCATATTTTGAAGCTTTCCGACCAAACTCCGCGACAGCTGTCGGGACCCCGGGCAGGAATTTATTCGAATCTAATAAAATCTGAATAAACTGTTTGGCGGAGTGACGATAGGTGACGATGCTTCCCTCCGTCCTCTTCAATGTCCAAGTGGCCGATTTGCCCCAGGAAAAATTCAGTGGGCTCTCGTCGCATCACGGAGTCCATTCCGGCCGGTCTTCTTCCAAAATGGCTGAACTCAGATTGTGGTTTTATTCCCGTGAAACTTAATTTTTGGCGCGCAGGGTGATTATTCTAAACTTGGCCAGCCATCACTGGCACTCTCAAACAAGCTCAGAAAAACTGAAAGATATTTTAATCGTTATGGGAAGTCCACTGGTTGACTTCCCATAAGAGTAGATTTTCTTTCTGGATTTTTTTAGGGCTGCCAGGGATGTCGGCATAAGGTGTTTAATCCAGGATTCCGATTTCCCAGTTCCCATAAGAATATCTTGGAATAGAGACGAAGAATATATCAAGAAGTTGAATGCCGGTGTGCCGCATAACACCCAACAACGCATCGACGCTCTATCCACCACGAGCAAGCTCCCATCAATAGATCTCGACGTGTTCGCTTGTCGGCAGCAGCCACAAAAAATGAATTAGGACAAAATGAACGAATAAATTTGGCCTGTGGGGGCTCTAGTGTGCGGCAGGGCATGTTTGAGACTGAGAGCCTGGAGTGGGTGACCGGTGAGTGGTCCAGTGCACACGGCCCGGGAGCGATGGGTACCAGCACTGGTATCGGGAGGGCGGCATGAGATTGATGGGTATGCGTCGGTCCGATTCGGTCGTGACACATCGCCCAATCGAGGCGGAGGAGTTGCTAAAAGTGTTTATTCTCCTCTATTATATTCTGGAGAGAGGGGGGTACCCCTCTCCAGATTAGAATAAATTTAAGGTTTATTGGAGGGGAAAAGCGACGTTAGACGAGATCCAAGGTCCTGACAGCTGTCTCGGCATCGCTGCCGGAAATGCGAAAAAAAATCCTAAAACATATTTCTAATCTTATGGGAAGTCAACCACTGACAAGCAGAGGATATATCCTCAGGATACAAGCGCTATGAAAGCTTTTGTAATGGCTCTATGACCATGCCCATCTAGACGAATAATAAGATACCAGGCTCTCAGGTATTTCGTGAAACGACGCACCTTCTTAACAACCCGCGGTAGCGTCCCCTTCTGGAATGCAACCCGTGTGTTCCATTCGGCACCCAACGGCGCCTCCATACTACGCTCGAACTGGGCTCGGCTGGTAAACGGATAGGGCAGGTCCTTGACCTGATACTTGGCCGCCTTCTTATCCCGTTTCTCGGAAATGATAATATTGGCCTTGCCGTGGTCCACACGGTCGGACGGTGCGATGCCAGGGATTTTTTTGATGAACTGTGGTTTGGGTTTGCTCTTTTGAGTAGATGGGCCACCCCACGATCCCTGAGGAAAATGAGCGACAGCAGTGTTAGAATGGGAGATAATTTACCCATCCGGGTAATGTGGTGTCGACTTCTCGCGGAGCATCCGAAGCGATCTCACGTCGTTTCGCATCCTCAAAGTCCTAAAATACAACTTTCAGCCCATAGTCGGTTCGGGTTTTAAAAAATCATACCCGAACGACGTTGTCTCCGGCGAATGCAAGAGCAACGAGATCCCGTTGCTCAAACGCCTTGACAGCGGCCTTACCAGCCTTGCCCTTCTTTTTAAGTTGAAGGGTTTGCTCTTGGGCATCGACCTCACTATTCGCATCATCTTCGTCGTCGTCTGCAAGGTCTGCGGCGTTCTTCGACTTGGACCGTGCGTTGGGTTCACCCGCTCCGAGTATCTTGTCCATTGCGATTTCGACAATCTCGTCATCTTGAGCAATAGCGACAGCAGTCTTGTTCAGTTTTTTCTCGTTTTTAGCAAGTTTGTGCCGCGCCTTGTCCATAGTCTTGCTGTCCTTGCTGACAACGACATCATTCTTTGTGCGGGGAGCCTTGGGGCCGGACGAGGGTGTCGTCTGAACGAGCCAGGGGTTTTCGACTACGGGTGCCGCAGAAGAAAGTAGCGGGCGAGGTCGGACGGGCTCCGCGGGAGTAGTATGAGCCACGGGTGACATTGAGCGTGCGGGAACGACCGCGGATCCCTTTGAAGGTATCATATTGCTCTGTAGCGACATATCAGCGGAATCCCATATGTGCCAGGATGAGAATGAACCGTTTTGGAAGTGGCCTCCGCTCCAGGACGATATGTTACCCGACCCCCAGTACGCTGAGTAATTACACCGGAGGGGGCGCCGTCCTCATCGTCTTTTTCGCCGTCCTCTCCTACACCCATACCCATTTCCGTCACGAAGTCGTCGGCCATTTTGTTGGCCTCGACATTTCGCCGTTGCATGGCGTCCTGCATGAATTTCATACCAAAGACGCCCTTCTGCTTGGAAGGACCATCCGCTCCCTCCGCAAGAGTTTTGAGCTCATTAAATGCGGAACGCTTGATACCCTCCTCGTCACCCTCATCTTCAGAGTTATCGTCGTCACTGCCGCTTGAACCCTCTTTCTCGCCGCGAATTAGACGAGCTAACCGCTCCTCTCGCTCGAGTTCAATTTCCATCTCTCTCCGCCCACCCACTCCGTCGAACTCCTCGTCCTCCGCTTCCCCTTCCACTCTTGCACGATTCCACTTTGCATTCCGTTTGATCCGCATCCCCGCGCGTTCCCTTGCACGATCCACCTCCCGCCGCATCGCACCTTCGCCGTCGTCATTGTCATCCTCGTTATCCAGCCCTGCACGCTCCGCACGTTCCTTCTTCCCGCGCGCGATTTTGCGGTACACCTTGCTCTTGATCTTCGCGACGCGCCGTGCCTTCACCTCCCCACGGAACGCCAACTCGCGCATCTGCCGCAGTTCGCCGCGCCGCCGGGCGACCTCCTCAGGTGAAAGTGTCGCCGCGAGTAGTTGGTTCTCCGTGCGTTGTATGTCCGCATCCTGAGCAAGATGCGCCGTCGAAAGGAGACGCGACACGGCCGTTTCGAGTTCCGTGGTGGGCTAGACGTCTCCTGTTAGGATTGTAAACTAAGGAGAAGTGCGAAGAATTACTTTAAATTTAGCGGCGAGCTCAGCATTTGAGACGCGACCCGCCTGCTGCGGTGCCTGTAACGGGAAGCTCAGGTGCTCTGCCTATATCAGCGAGTGTCAGCAGTAGACAGTGATGTCAGTGCGCGGACAGACCTCTCGAATGCGCTTCATGCTCGGACCCCATTTTTCCACCTCCTCCTTCGTTGCCTCGTACGCTGCCTCGCGATCCACACGCGCTTGCGTGCGCAACGGGAGTGGGGCCGCGAGCGCACCACCACCGACTGCCTTGACCTTCTTCCCGGTAGATTTGGTTTTTGGGCGCTCCTCCGCGGGGCCCGCTGCGAGAGTCTTCTGAACAGCGCGCAACGCGGCGGGTGCAGCGGCCGAAAGCGGCGCAAGCAAATCCGCGAGGGAGAGCTTCTGCGCGCCTGTGCTGCTGCCCACCTGGAACTCGCCTTCTGCTCCGGCCTGGGTGCGCTCTTTAATCGCGACCACGGCGCGCTTCTTACGCGGCGCACTCGCGTTAGCGTCGGCAGGGGCCTTCCGTTTGGCGGAAGCGGGAGAAGGCGCGTCGGAAGGCAGACCGGAGATGAAATCGTGCAACGCAGTCAGAGCCTCCGGGGAGGTGTCAATTTCATTGTCGTCCTCCAGAGGCTCTGCGTCCTCGTCTTCCGCCGAGTCCGCTTCACCGTCCGCATCAGAGTCCAGTTCTTCGTCGTTGTCTTCGGAATGAGGAGGTACAACAGCGTCCCGTAAAGGTATTGGCGGTTTCTTGGGAGGAGGACCTTGCTCCGCATCCGAGTCCTCATTATATACCTCACCCTTGCCGTCCAGTACATCCAAAATATCAATGAATGTGTCGGAATCGAGGTCTTCTTCTTCCTCCCCAGAATCCGCGCCGGGCATTTGCGTGTCATCGTCTTCGTTTAGGTCGACGTCAGCAAATTGCACAGCCCTTTTCTTTTTCTTTTTCTTCGCCGGAGCTTTCCTCTTCAACGAAAATTTAGCGAATGGCGACAACAATAAATTAAGCACTCACCCTCCCAAAAACTCCAGCGAAGCCATCCGCATCTCCGTCAATGTCCTCAAACGCGGCGTCGCTGTCAATCTCCTCATCGTCCTCGCTGTCAACCTGGTCCCCCTCCCCGAACAACCGCGGCTCCTTCCTGTCATCGTCGTCGGGGTCGTCGTCCCGGCCGTCGGCGCCATCTTCACCGTAGTCGTACTCCAGGTCCACTGTTTCGCGACGGGGTTTTCGGCCCTTGCCCTTGCCTTTGCCGCGAACACCGCCTTCGTTCTCCACAAGTTCATAGACATCATCTATTCGAGGAGTCGCGGTTTTTGTGCTGCGGCGCTTTAAGTATCCAGCCGCGTTGGCCTTGGCTCTAGCATCGGGAGCCTTGGGTTTGGGAGCTAAAGGTCGGCTTGACCTGGCCATGATCGATCGCGAGCAGGTCGAGACTCAAAAATTATTGGACTTCCCTTTTCGGAAGGTTATTGACTTCTGTTTCGAGCGGATGCCCATGGCTCGGCGGGCCGCCCGCGAAAAAATCGCAAAAATGTCGAGGAGCATGCAGCAAGAATAAGATGTCCAAGAAATAGATATAAACCAAAGACTATGTGACAAACATTTGACTTCTACATACAGCATAGCTTAAATAGTAACCTCCGACACAGCGTCTGCAACGCGTCCAACTTCCGTGTCCACTTCCTTAGCCTCCTCCACCTTTTTCTCCGGGACATTTTCCTTTTTAGCGGCCGCGCTGGCAAAGCTAAGCGTCGGCCGGACGGTTGGTGCAGTGGAAGGTGCCGCAGGCTTGGGAGCAGGTGCAGCGGAAGGCCCCAGTTTCGGGGACTTGGGGGATTGAGGAGCGGAACCAGGGGGAGGCGTTCTGGTACGATTAAATATCGTCCTTTCAGTCGCAGTCCGAGAATTAGTACGCGACATCGTTAATTTTTCCTTGATGGCGTCCCGGTCCTTCTCAACGCGTTCGGTCACCTCTTTCTCTTTCGAGGTGACGTCAACGGGCCTACAAGCGGTTAAAATGCGAAGAGAGAGCGAGTGAAAGATTTGTTGTTACCTTGCAGCACCAAAAGGGCTGGATCGAGGGGCAGCGCTCGCAGGCGGGGTAGGGCCGATTTTGGGCGACGACAAGGGACTCGGCGCGGCGGACGCGGCGCCAGATCGGGGTAAGAGTTCCAGTTTACGGCGGTTCAGTTGTGGGGTAGGAGGGGTAGACGCATTGGCTAAGAGAAGTAATGTTTAGGAAATACGTTTTAGTTTCGGAGCCAACGTACGAGAAACGCTATCGCGAGAAACGGGCTTTGGCCGGGAACTACGCCAGTCACTCTCTTCCTCTTTCGGGGGTGGCATCTCGCTCCGGCCGCGTATATTGCCGAACCGACTACCCGAACCACTGTCGTCAGCCACCGGAGGTGCTGGTTTAAATTTGCTGCCAATGGCCCAAACTTCTTCCTTGTCCGCGGGGCTTGAGCCATCAGGTGTGGAGAACCCGGAAGGCTTCCGCTTGTATGATGAGGTGTCAGTGTCGAGAGGTGTCGTCCGAGCTGGCCGACTAGACCGCCAGTCGCTGGGGCCTTCGGAGAGGGAGGGCAGCGAACGATCACCAGCGGGGGGTCCATCGAACCGTCGGCGGGAAGAGTCTCGTGAGTCTGAGCTCGGAGGAAGAGGGCCATCACGCCGCCAAGGGTTGTCGAATTTGGAATCGTCCTCGAATCCACCAAAGGCACCGCGTTCTTTGGCTAGAGACGTGCGTAAATTACTATGTCGAGGGGCGCCGAGCACATTTCACTCACGGGGTTCCGCGACGCTGACACGGATAGTCCGGCCGGAGAAGTTCTGGAGCGGGCGGGGTCAGAGAATAAGAAACCAGGAGCAAGTTTGTCAACCCACGGAACCGCTTTTCGCGAGGGCTTCTTTCAAACTGTCCAAGTCCTCAAACTCGATGTAGCCGAATCCTTTTGGTTTTTCCTCCCTGTCCTTGATTATTTTGATGGTTTTCGTCTGCGAATGCTGGTCAGGTGCGCTGTTTGTGTATTTTGCCGGACACAGCAGACCTTGGAAGAGCCAAAAAATTCCTCGAGCTCCTGCTCCGTGAGATCAAAGGCCAAGTTGCCGATGAACGCTGTGTACGGGGGCTGAGTCGGGAGAGGGAGATCTTCGCGAGGGGGGCCCATTCGATCCGCTGAACGAGAGAACGTGGAGAGAATTGGAAAAGCACTACAGATGGCCAAAGTTTACGCACGTCGGCTAGATAGAAAATCGTCGCGGCGTCCGTAGCGGTCGTTGCCGCGCGCCATTTCCTCGTCAGTCCTGACGGCGGCTGAAGAGGTGGATCAGGAGTCGGACTGGGTGCAGCGCGCACGAGAGCTTACGGGCGTTGGGGAGGGAGTCCATCTCGTCGGCCCATGATCCTAAGGCTGGGCAGATGTGGAGTCAAGGGCGGGTGTGGACGGGGGCCATTTCATTACGCACCGCTGTCGCCGAGGAACTCGTTCAGCGATATTTTCTTGGCTTTCTTTGGCGCTGCATCGGATATGCAAGGTGAATAGGGGCCCAGGAAGCTACAAAGGCGCACTCACGCATCGTTGCAAAAAGTTGAGGACAAAATTCGGTATCGCTTAGACGCCCTAGCCAGACACAGCCAAACATCGCTTAGAACATTTTCGTTTCCGAACGCTTTTTTCGTTTTGCTCGACCATGGAAGGCTCTGTGCGTTGGTATTCCGGTTATATCTGAACTTATTTACAAGAAAGCAGCCAGGGCTCGAATGTACTCAACAAGCAAATGCAAGGCCTTTGGTCCACCCACCGCCGCGGCAGGATGAACCTAAATGCACCACCACCGACGCCGCCAGTCGAGGAAACCGTGGATAATGTCCCAGAGGGTCAAGCGTCTGCATCTGCGGATGCACCAGCTACGCCTTCAGTTGTTGCCAATGGCAAGCGCAAAGTGCGCTCGTCTCGCACCGACGACAGTACCGCAAGCAAGCGGCCTAAAATTTCCGGTGGTGGCGCAATATCCAAGGACCATACTCCCCCAACCGCTCGGCTTGCAGACTTGGGCGGTATCGAAGGCTGTATCGAAAAATTGCTTGAGCTTGTCGCGATGCCGTTGTGCCATCCTGAAATTTACCTGCACACCGGCGTACAAGCACCGCGTGGAGTCCTCCTGCACGGCCCACCAGGCTCTGGAAAAACTCTCCTCGCGAATGCCATAGCCGGGGCACGTTCAGATTATTTTAAAGCGTCTATTAATCGACTGATTCTCTCTCCAGGAACTCGGTGTGCCCTTCATTAGCATCTCCGCCCCTTCCATCGTATCAGGAATGTCCGGGGAATCAGAAAAAACTCTTAGAGATACATTTGAAGAGGCAAAGGTTGGTTCTCCATCGTATATACTTGTCGACCCTATTTAAATGTTTCAGAGGGTCGCCCCGTGCCTGCTCTTCATCGACGAAATAGATGCCATCACCCCAAAACGCGAAAGTGCCCAGCGTGAAATGGAGCGGCGCATTGTCGCTCAATTTCTGACGTGCATGGACGGTACATTCGATGTTCTGTGGCAGGTTCAAGAGCTGATTTACTTGCGTCAGAAATGTCCTGGGACAAGACGGACAACAAACCCGTCATCGTGATGGGTGCAACGAACCGACCGGACTCACTCGATGCAGCCCTCCGTCGAGCAGGTAGATTTGATCATGAAATCAGCATGGGTGTTCCAGACGAGGCAGCCCGTGCAAAGTATGCGATTCTATCCGAGGGAAAAACCTGTCTAATGCTCACACTCAGAATTCTCCGCGTTTTATCTTCAAAGTTGCGATTAGACGGCGATTTCGATTTCACTGCTCTTGCCAAGGCTACCCCGGGTTACGTTGGCGCAGATCTGGCGGCTTTGACAGGCGCGGCGGGGATCATTGCCGTGAAGCGCATCTTCAAGCAGCTCTCGGACGGCACTCTTGTCCTCCCATCGGGGCCTGACCCAGAGCAGGAGCAAGGGGACGTCCTCATGGCCGACCCATCTGTATCAACCGCACCCAGTCCTGGTCCACTCGCACTTGCACCTGCTTTCACTTTTTCCTTCCCCATTGCCCCTACTGCCAGTTCCATCGCACATTTCCTCAATGCGTATCCTGCACCCCTCACCCCCGAGCAGCTCGCACCGCTACTGATCACCCCCGATGACTTTATGCACGCGCTCAAGCACGTTCAACCGTCCGCACAGCGCGAAGGCTTCGCGACGGTCCCAGATGTTACTTGGGCCGACATAGGAGCGTTGCATGGGACGCGCGACGCACTGCAAATGGCGATTGTCCTCCCTTTGCGTCGTCCGCTGCTCTTCCGCAGCGTCGGTATTGCCGCGCCCTGCGGTGTACTGCTCTGGGGTCCACCCGGTTGTGGCAAAACTCTCCTCGCCAAAGCAGTCGCGAATGAGAGCCAGGCCAATTTTATCAGCGTCAAGGGCCCTGAGTTGCTCAACAAGGTTCGTTGAATATAGACTCCAAGATTATTCAATATTAAACTCATGCAGTATGTGGGAGAGAGCGAGCGAGCAGTGCGCCAAGTGTTTGCTCGCGCTCGTGCCTCCTCACCGTGCGTCATATTCTTTGATGAACTCGACGCTCTGGTCCCGCGGCGAGACGACAGTCTTGTAAGTCTTGTTCACCTTCCATAAACCCAGCTTAACAGTATCCTAGTCCGAGTCCTCCGCCCGCGTCGTAAACACGCTCCTGACGGAGTTGGACGGACTCGACGCGCGCAAGAGCGTGTACGTCGTCGCCGCCACCAATCGCCCCGACATGATCGACCCAGCGATGGTGCGTCCGGGCCGACTCGACAAGCTGCTATACGTCGACCTTCCCGCTACCCGAGAACGCGGGGAGATCGTTCGCACCCTCATTCGCGGCGTCCCCCTTGGTGGCGCGGAGAGCGCGGTGGAGCAGCTCGTGCAAGATCGCTGTGAAGGGTACAGCGGTGCCGATTTGGCGTCCCTTGTGCGGGAGGCTGGGGTGAGCGCGCTGCGGCGTACCCTGGGACGACCCGATGAAATGGATGTTAGCGCTAAAGCAGATGCAGCTGGGGACGACTCGCTGACGGTGACGCTGCCCGACTTTGTCGATGCTCTCGACAAGGTCGGGCCCAGCGTAAGTGTGGCGCAGCGCCGCAAGTACGAAGCGCTGCGAGCTAAATTCGCTGGGCTCCCTGTGCGGGTAGGGAAGGAAGAGGAGGAGAAACGAGTAGACGCGTAGATGGAAAATTGGTGTCTTCTGATAGAATGCATCTCGCAGTAAAAGTGAATCCAGGCTCGGAGATAAGTAGGTATTTTGAGTGCCGAAAAGCCGCCGAACATAACGACACTCGAAAAGTTATATAAATCACTCGAGTCAATTTGAAAGGGCTAGTTGACCCTCTTACTCCACGACCAAAATGTGCCCCCATGAGAACGGCGACACTCTGCCCTCTGGCCCCGCCGAGATGGTCGAGGTCCCCCTCGGCAACACTTCAAACGGAAAGCGCGGAACGTCGGCCAAGGTGAACGGCTTCAACGGACACACCCAGTCCCAGGACCAGACCCGCAACCCCTATGCACCGCGCCCATCCGACTTTCTCTCCAACATCTCCAACTTCAACATCATCGAAAGCACTCTCAGGGGTCCGTCGCGTGCAGTCAACCTCGCGCTGTTCGTGTTAATTCACAGCCTCTTTTTATTATTGTAGAGGGTGAGCAGTTCGCCAACGCGTTCTTCGACACCAAGACCAAAATCGCCATCGCCAAGGCCCTCGATGCCTTTGGTGTAGAATACATAGAGCTTACATCCCCCGCCGCCTCGGAGCAGTCGCGTGCCGACTGCGAGGCCATCTGCAAGCTTGGACTCAAAGCCAAGATCCTCACCCACATCCGCTGCCACATGGACGATGCTCGAATCGCAGTAGAAACTGGTCCGTGAATTTCGGCTCGTGCGCGCTTGATCTGCCTATTGACATTTTGCTCGTAGGCGTCGACGGTGTCGACGTCGTTATTGGCACCTCGTCCTTCCTGCGTGAATTCTCGCACGGAAAGGACATGGCGTACATCACCAAGACCGCCATCGAGGTCATCAACTTTGTCAAATCCAAAAACATCGAGGTCCGGTTCTCGTCCGAGGACTCGTTCCGCTCCGACCTCGTCGACTTGCTGTCTATCTACCAGACAGTGGATAAAATTGGTGTTCACCGTGTTGGAATTGCCGACACCGTCGGCTGCGCCAACCCCCGACAGGTCTATGACCTCATCCGGACGCTTAGAGGCGTCGTCGGCTGCGATATCGAGGTCCATCTCCACAACGACACGGGAATGGGTAAATGCTTCTCGCGTAGCGCTGATTGGGTGACTGCTAATAATATTGCCTAGCCATCGCGAATGCGTACACCGCCCTCGAAGCTGGCGCAACACACATCGATACCTGCAAGTCATCTCGCTCGGTTATTTCTCAATTGCCTAACCAAATTTGCTGCAGCCGTGCTTGGTATCGGCGAGCGTGTCGGAATCACCCCTCTGGGTGGCCTGATTGCGTGCCTTTACGCTGCCAACCCTGAATATGTCAAGAGCAAGTACAATCTCCCGATGCTGCGTGAGATTGAGAACTTGGTCGCCGAGGCCGTCGAGGTCAACATCCCCTTCATGAACCCAATCACGTATGTTGCAGACATAGTATCTTCTCAACTCCGTCTTACAGCAATATCCAGCGGGTATTGTGCATTCACGCACAAAGCCGGTATCCATGCCAAGGCGATCCTCAACAACCCCAGTACGTATGAGATCCTCAAGCCAGAGGACTTTGGCTTGACGCGATACGTGTCCATTGGGTGGGTTTGTCCGCTTCTTCGTTGACTCGAAACTTACCGCGCCCCAGACACCGTTTGACGGGCTGGAATGCCGTCAAGTCGCGGGTGGAGCAGTTGAAGCTCACTATGACTGACGAGGAGATCAAGGACGCAACGGCCAAGATCAAGGAGCTGGCGGATGTGCGGACGCAATCCATGGACGATGTGGACTCGCTGTTGCGGATTTACCACTCGGGGATTCAGTCTGGGGAGCTGGCGGTCGGGCAGAAGGAGGCGCTGGACCGGTTGTTGAGACGCCATCGCGAGCAGTCGAATGGGCGGGAAATCAGCCCGTCTCGAGAGCGGGATGCTTGAGGGTAGTCGATAAAAAGATTTTGTATAGAAAAGTCTGCAAATGATGTATATTGTTTTGGATTGTATCTTATTCAGGGCTATCAGCTTCGTTTCTCCCCTACATCATCCTTAATCGACCGCACCACCACCACCATGTTCGCCTCCCTCCCTCTAACCGCTCTCCTGCTCGCAGCCGCCGCCGTGTCCGCCCAGGACATCGTCTACGACGCCGCCCACAACACCACCCCCATCGTCGGCACATGGAGCTCCGGCAGCCAGCATGTTGTCCCTGGGCCGGTCCGTCCTCTCTTTCTCGCAGGGTGCCATCGTCCTCATGCTTGTGTTCCAGGGTTTCGCAAATCCCGCCCAGGAATCCTTCACTTACCCCAATACCACCGGCGTCGGCTACTCCTTGTATGCCCTGCATTTGGCTCTAAAAAGCCGTTGATTGAACTTGTTCCGCAGCTCTGACGACGGCTGGTACGAAATTGCGAGATATAGGTTCGCCTCGAACGGTGCGTGCTGTCGCTTCTCGTCGCTCGATCGAGGTCCCTAACTTCCCACCCCAGCGTCCGAGCCCAACTGCATCATTGGGACCGTTGTCTGGGCACACGGACACTACGAGCTCGTCGCCAATGGTTCCATCGTCCTCAAACCTATCGGCGACGGCTACCAGCAGGTCCAGGCGCCGTGCGCCGCGACGTCCAACTTCATGCAAAACTACAACTTTACCGAGTTGTTCGTTTCGTGGCAAATCTTCACCGACGTCGCCTTTGGGCCCAAGCTGCACCTCTTCCAATTCGACGGCTCCCCCGTTGCACCGCTCTTCCGCCTCTCAGAACAACCCAACATGTTGCCCAAGCAGATGTTGAGGAACGTGTCGGCTGCAGTCGTAACCACGACGAGCAACGGCCTCGTATCCGAGCAGACCTTGACTCCGCGCCAGAAGCGCAGCGGCGCCGCTGAACTGCAGTGTCCGATGGGCCTGGTAGCGGGGTTGGTAGTCTTGGCGATGTCGACGATGCTTTGAAAGCTCTTGCCCTCCCGACAGACAGTTCCTGATATACATACACATTATTGACAGTCATGTATCCGATAGACTGCATACCCAACGGTCTTGACCGTCCTTCCGCTCGTTTATAGCACCTGCGCGCCGTCGCCGTCAAAAGGAAAGTTCAAAGGATATTTATTTGACCATGAAGATTCTCGTGGGTGTGAAGACAGTCTTTACAACAGCTCGCGAGGTACTTAGGGTATAAATTAAAAGAGTCAATTACACGACAAATCCTCCCAAGAATCGGCTGTGCCTATTAATCCCACTCTTCTTCGTCCTCTTCCTCATCGCTATCACCCATGTTCTTATTCCGCTGCTTGAGCGCCTCGGCGAGGGCACCAGCCAAGTCACCTCCGCCACCGCCGGGTGAAGTGGGTTCTTCGGCTGGGGCAGCGGGCGCTGAGCGCGCAGGGGCCGAAGATGGGTCGGTCTTGCGGAGGGAGTGTATGCCCTTGCCCTGGATCGACTCGAGTAGTGCATTGCGGCCCGGCTGGGGCGGCGGGAGGCTTGCGAGTACACCACCTCCTCCCGGGGGCGGGGGCGGAGGTGGTGGCGGTGGAGGTCCACCAGAACCGCCCGGAGGAGGTGGAGGAGGCGGCGGCGGCGGGGGGGGTGGTGCGCCATTACCACCGGGTGGACGCGGCGGGGGCGGTGGGCCAGGAGGCGCTGCGCTGGTTGGACGGGGAGGCGGCTGCGGGACGGCAGTGTTGCGTGCACTGGGGCGAGCGGGCGGAGGCGGGGGACCGGGAGCAACGGCAGAGGGACGGGCAGGGGGCGGCGGCGGAGCAACAGGCGCCTGGGACGCTCGGCTGCTGCGTGGCGGAGGGGGCGGCGGTGGCGCTGCAACGGACGAAGACGTGCTGTCCGTCGTCGCGTGCCCCCGACCACCACCGCGTGACGGGGGCGGCGGGGGTTTGGGCTTCTTGGCCTCCTTCGGCGCCGGCTGGGGGTGCTTCCGGACATAGTCCTTGATAAAGTCCATCTCCTGTGCGATGATCTTCTTGTCAATGCCCGAGTTCTCGAGCTGGCCGAGGAAGGCGGTCCAGGAGGGGTCGACGCCCTTTGAGGTGAAGCCCTGGTCCTCGTCGTAGCCCATGTGGGCGACATGGACGAAGGAGCCCGAGGCGGGGCCTGAGATCATGGATTTGTCGATCTTGCCGCCCTTGTTCGCCTTTTTCTTCTTCTCAGAGGCGGGTTTCGCTGGATTGCGTGCGGTGAGATTACCGCACCATTTTGAGGAACGTAGCGGCACTCACATCCCTTTGAGTCCTTCTTTGAGGTGACCTTCTTCCAAAACGTCTTGGCCTCGCGCTCGTCGGCGAACACAAATCCTATCATGCATTCCTGTGCGTTGCAGGGTATAAGGAACTATAAATGAAAGTAGTAAAAAGAAACGAACATCGGACGGAAACGAATGAAAGAAAGCCCGGTCTGGATTATACTCGAAGCCGTTGTAAAGCTCGTGTTCCCAAATGACGCCGCGGGTGCCGTCCAAGTCGACGAGACGGAAAGCATGGGTGTTCTTCGAGTTGTCCTTGACAATTGCGAGAGCTCCCTGCAAGCCCGAGTAGGACCATTCGTTTGGTTGGGGGTGGGCATAGTAAATGCGGGCCAGCGACGCAAAGAGGATTTTATTGGAGCTTGCGGGGATGGCAGCCTTGACCTTGTTCTTCTCCTCCGTGTTCAGCGTGGACTGCGACGGCATAATGGTAAGAGGAAAGGAAGGGCTTGGAACAATTGCACTGCTTTCTGTCTCTTGTTTACTGCGCTCATCTGCGCCGCAATTCTATACGACTCAGCAAGATAGACTCATCGTCGGAACGAAATGAAACTCGCGGTCGAGTTCAAGAAACCAACTACGCAAATCTTGAAAACAAGACTCCTTTGAATTCGACCCGGGAAGTCCAAATGCCATTGGACAATTTCGTCCAATCAATCGTCTCTTCATCGCTGCGCAAGGCAACGGTCTCCGCGAATCGTCTTTTTGAGGCACATGTGTTGCCGCGGATTCCCTGCGGAAGCTGAACTCTCGGCCTTGCTGTTGACTTCCAGACTCACAGACAACTTCCAAATTCACGACTACATATCGTCTCAACGCGGGTTCGAAGGATCCGCAGCTTCAACGCGATTTATTTTTATTTTTTTGATGAAGAAATTGCTGGCTCTCCCCCTCGGTCGACGCTTCAACTCCTTCCAGCATGCCGTTTGTCGCCTCCCCTCTCCGGATGTCTATCTCTTTGCGTTTCCTCAACGTCTCCGCGGCTCTCTGTCTCAACCTATCTGCGTCAACACGCTACGGACGCTTCTACTGACTCAAAAAGTCTACCTACGCTTGTGTGCGGCACATAGGACGTTGCGTACTCGTCACGCCTTGCCTAGGTTTAGACATCCTCGGCGTTTCGTACGCGGATTGTCGGTCGTTACAACTATTTCGTGCTCAAATGTAGCGTACTACATAAACTTGCGAAGTACTTCTTAGTTTGAAAGCAGAAGCTCCGATTCGACATAAACTGGACTGATCCTAAGACAATTATACCGTTCCCGGCCTCGGTCATCTCCCTGTTTTTGAGAGAGGAAAATCCGTTTTCACTCAAGTTGTACGTGACAGCCAGCTACTGTGACGCGCCGTATAAATTCACGGTCACGCGCTGTCAACGCCAAAACTTTTTCTTCCACCACCACAACCACGAGCAGGCGAGTCCTTTTCCTCGCTCTCCTTCTCCTGATGAACCCAGTTACGGATGTCGAGTCAAAGACTCACCTTGTCCGAGAGCGCATAAACCCCATGTGGATTCTTCCGTTGCCTTCCTTCTGACTTTTTTTCTTTCTGTTTTGTTCTTCCGGCTTGGCTGACTTTGTCTTCAGCAGGAGTCATTGCGGACCTGCTTTTCGTAGTGTATAATGTGTATTATTGAATGCCTGCTGAATGAATCGAATGCGTGCTATCTCTCTCAAAAATGACCCACCTGACCCACCTGCGAGTCTGCGACTCGGGCCGAATACCCAGATGATGATGATACTATCAGTGGCGGTGACGACTTAGGGGCTTACTTTTTCCAACCTATATTTGCCCAATATGCCTTCTAACAGGGTATGCCGCTCCCCGCCTACGCGTCCGTGCGCTTCGATCTGTTCCGATGAGAGGAAGTGCTCGCACATACTTTCCGTCCCCAGAAGTACGAAGTCGCCCCGCAGTAGTACAAACTTGAAGGACCTGTCCACCCGAACTCCGTTGGCTTCTCCACCCTCTTCGTAGTCCATCATATCCATGGGCACCCGGTTTGCTGCAGCGGCCCTTAGCTAACAGGAGGGCTGATGATCGAGAGATGTCGACAGCCTCGGTATCAGCGCCATTGGCTCGAAATTCGCCGTATACGAGTACGACAAGGCAGCGGCTGCGGACGTTGACACAATGATAAGTAGTGAGTCCAAACCTCACGTATCGAGTCGCACTTGCGCTAGACGTCGTCCTCTTTTCGGACAGCGATGGTAAGCTCTGTCCGTAACATCCGCTCAACGCCATGCTCCGTCACTTGGCTCCCTCTTTTCAGGGTTTTCCGACAAGGCGGCCACGCGGCTAGCGCGCCTCAGGTTCACAGGCTGCTGAGCACTTCTCTATGTGAATCTCGAGGGGAATCTGACATCGAAATCCCCTGCTTCCCCGGGATCCCAGCGGACCAAGGATATCTCAGGCCGGGGGTCAACGTGGATGAGCCCACAGCGGACAATCCCAGATTATGCAGTTCCACGGATGGATTATAAAATCAAATCCAGCAGGAGTGCATTCTAATTGATTAGGTGCGCCTCCGCGTGGGGGGACAGAGAGGTAGGCGCTACTGCGGTCTAAGCGACACTGAAAGACGGAGAAGAAGAGAAAGGAACACACAGACACCGCGTCTTCACCCGCCACCAACGCGAGGGCTTCCTCCACAGTGGACCGATATCGTTGCACCGAGCTTTCCAGCCCTATCTGGCCGCTCACCAGGAAATGAACTCTCGTGACGGGAGACTGTCGGATGGCGGCGACGAATCGCTCCCATTGTTCAGACTCGAATCGGGGAGCCTGTCTGAGATCGGTGGCGTGTCCTTCGAACGCGATTTTCTCCAGGTCAGTGTTCGTGCATTCCTCCAGGATTTGCCGGAAGATTGACAGCCCGAACGGGGCGCGGACGCGGAGCGTCCTTAGACGGAGGAGTTATGGAATGCAGAGCACTTCATGTTCGCGGAGGGCCTGGAAAGCTACGGCAAGGATAGTCGATATAACATTTATTCGTTACGTGGTGGAATAGATCCTGACAGATCGGGTACCAGATCCTGAGGCTTCCCGCCACGTTTTCTTGGGGTAAGGCCTTCAAGAAGGCGCTGATGGCTGGGCTGTTCAGGCCAGAGAATGACAGTGAACGCAGATTGGAAAAGTCTAGCTGGGACCCGGACGAAGCTCTTGCGAATTGAGCCGACGTATAATGGTCGCTGAAGGCCAGCGCTCTAAGCTGCGGTCGCCAGTCTGGTGCCAGAGTGAGATTGGTGATCATGCGGCGCCTCATTTGGTAGGAGATTGAAGGGGATTTCAATCCTTCTGCCTGGGAGATCATGAAGAAGAGCTCGTTGGCTGCACTGGTCGTAATACCGCGAAGGTGGAGAACCTCAAGGCCGGGAGTCGCGTCCCTCAACGCGGCCCTGAGTGATCTGGTCATGAGTTCCCACTTCAGCTTTGGCTTCGCCTCAACGGAAAGCCGCTCGAGTTTGAGGACACGGAGAATCAAGGAGAGTGTGCGCGACGACTTGATGGCCCAAGGTGTGCCTGTATTCTTCATTTCATTCCAGTCGTAATCCCGATCGGCTACCCGAAGACGATTCGGAGGTCCTTGACCAGCGGCGCGAGATGCGCAGAAAAGTCAGAAGTTGGTCAGAAGTTTATAAAACTTCTGACAATGGGTTTGAGTTTTCACCGTCTTGGGAGGCATAAGAAGACGAATGGTATGCAAGAATGGCGCAGGCCTAAGTAATCGGCATCATTTGAACGGAAGCTTAAAGAACCAAGTTCATCGGCGGGAGTTTATCCAGGATAATCTCGACGAGCTCTTGTGGGAGGAGCATGCAATATGAGACCCGAGAGGTGGCCGCAGTGAACGACTGGCTGAGACTCGCGGGTGTTATAGGTCGGGGGACCGGCTTGCGTCGGCCGAGATTTCGCTGTTATGGAACAACCTTTTTCTCGTCCCACCACAACACCCAGGTGAGCTTTTCGTCCTCTCTGCTCACACAGGATGTTGTATATTTATTGTCGGTGACGCTCCTCGTGAGCACTTGAACGCATCCTTTTACCCTGACTTTCCTCTGTCTTTTTTTCTCGTTTTTTTTTTTTTTTTTGCTGACGAATTTTCTCGTAGGCTTCACAAAGACACGGCGCCTTTTTCGTCTGAGTTGACCAGCGTAGTCGGTGGGTCTCATTTCTGTCCTCATCTTGCACCACGCATGATTAAATTACAATCTATCTGTCAATCCCCCGAGCGCTCAGCGCGATGGCGAGACACGATCGCTTGCATGGCTTATATGATTCACTTCCTTCTTACCCCACTCTTGCTCTTACTGATGACGAAACTCAGAAACTCAGACCCTCACCTTGGAGTGACTCGTCGTCATGAACGCGCCTAACCGACACGAGCTTTTCGTCCTTGACGATGGCGAGAAGGCGTGCGTGCCGCTCTTTTTCGACACAATGGCCTCGACCTGAGCGCGCGTAGGCTCGAACTGAGTGAAGACACCAAGATCCCGAACGCCGCCACGTTCAAGATTGTCAAACAGGACCATACGCTGGGAAATATGCTTCGCGCGTACATCCTCACCTCCCTCTCCCACGACCTGCCTAACTCCCGATAGTCAACTCCTCACATCCCCTGTCGTGCTCTTCGCCGGGTATAAAACGCCGCATCCCCTCCACCCTCACTTCCTGCTGAAGATCCAGACCGACGGCTCTATGACTCCCGCCGCTGCCCTCGAGGCTGCCGCCAGTCGGCTCATAGCCACCCTCTCCTCACTTGAAGCCAAGTTCCGACGTGAGTTCTCGTTCAAAGATGGAGAGACTGGCGGTGGGGCTGGTGGATTTAATGCAGGTGTGGGGATGGGTGGAGAGGGCGACCCGTACGGCAGCGGGGGAGCTGCATGGGGCGGGGCGAGCAGGGATTACTTGGATTTTTAACTGTAGATATATGTGTATTATTTCCGGATTCCGTTATTAAATCTTCGAGTATGATGGACGGAAGCAAGAATTTCATCTGACTCACGTGGAAAAGAGACTTCTGTCTTGAACTCGACTATGCGGTACTACCAGCAGAAATATCCCGAGGTGGATGAGCTAGTCATGGTACAGGTGCAGCACATCGCAGAGATGGGCGCGTATGTCCGCCTGCTCGAGTACGACGGCACAGAGGGCATGATCCTCCTCTCCGAGCTCTCCCGCCGTCGCATCCGATCCGTCCAAAAACTCATCCGGGTAGGCCGCAACGAGGTCGTCGTCGTGCTTCGGGTGGACAACGAGAAGGGCTACATTGATCTCTCCAAGCGTCGAGTCTCGCCAGAGGACATCACCCGCTGCGAGGAGCGGTTCATGAAGAGCAAGAGCGTTGCATCCATTCTGCGCCATGTCGCAAGCAAGCTCGGCGGCGAGATTCCCGGCGAGAAGGAGAAGCGCGTCCGGAAAAAGGGCGCAGATGCAGAGGATGCCCCCGTCGAGGAGGCCCCGCCCCCCGTCGCAGGCGAGGCCGAGCGCCTTGAAACGCTCTACGAAACCATCGCCTGGCCCCTCGGTCGCACCTACGGCCACCCCTACGATGCATTCAAGCTCGCTCTCACGTCCGCTAACCTTTTCTCCTTGCTCTGTGTTTAATTCTGACCCGACAACTAGCGAGCCCGACACCGTTTTTGCAACTCTCGCCACACCCATCCCTGCCGCTACATACGCCCTCCTGACCGCCACCATCGCCCGCCGCCTCACCCCGCAGCCCATTAAGCTGCGTGCCGACATCGAGCTGACCTGCTACACGCCCGCGGGCATTGATGCCATTAAACGCGCCCTGCGGTCCGGCGAAAAGGCCAGCACAGACACGGTCCCCATAAAGGCCAAGCTCGTCGCCCCGCCTCTATATGTTCTTAGGTATTCATTCGGCCCTAATAATTTTATGTACCCACTCTAACGCCGATATTTACAGCACCAACGCAACGGATAAGTTCGCTGCCGTAGAACGCCTCGAACGCGCAATCGAGGGGATCGTAGCGAGCATTGAAGACGAGGGCGGGAACTGCATCGTCAAAATGAGGGTCCGTTCTGCGTCCTCAAGTATACCTTTATCTCTGACCAGCACGACAGCCCAAGGCTGTCTCCGAATCCGACGAGGCAGACTTGGCCAATCTCATGGCCAAGGTGGGCCAAGAAAACGCCGAGGTTTCTGGCGACGAGGACGACGAGGGCGAGCTTTTGTAGCTTTAGTGTGTGTGTTTTTTTGCATGGCGACGCTTACGATGAAATGCGAATGTATGAATTGCAATACCGTCGTGGGTTACTAACTTAAGTTAGGAAGTTAATCTTAGTGATTGAGAGGCCCTCTGGTAATCCTTAACGATATTTTTCACGATCAAGAAATGCTTCTTCCGCACCCAAAAATTGCGGAGCGATGGATACAACTTTGCCCGCCTGACAATGCAACACAGGCTCGTTTTGAACCGACACTACCGTCTCGAGTTGGTTTCTGCAATTCATTGACTAAGTCAAGCACTATGATGAGAACGAAATACGCACCAGGATCGACATACATCATCCTCCCGCGGCCTTTTAACCTCACTCCCCCATTCGTCGTTTTGACTTCACTCTCATACCGTGCCTTGAGGTGCTCCAGATCCTTCTTCCTTTGCGCCTCATTCCGCTCATTCTCCTCCCTCTCCAATCTTGCATCGTACTCTTCCTCCGTCTCCTCCGTGGGCACCGCCGGCTCTTTACTCGCCACGGGCGGCTCCTCCTCGCGCTTGGACCGTTTCGACTTTTTGCGATGCTTCCGCGGCTGGTCCGATTCTACGCTGCCAGACCGTTTGGACTTTCGTCGCCGCGGTTCGTCCTCTTCCGCATCCGACGCGGGGGACGCGCGTTCCGCAGGTTTTGCGACTGCGAAGAGTCAGGGTTTATATCAGCAGAGTAGCAAAATAGGGTACCCTTTCGGAGCTCAAGCTCCCCACAATTTGAAATCATCACGGTCGACAGTGGTCTGGATTTTTCGTCGACGGGGACCTCAGCGAGCTTGGCCACGACCTCGTCGTAGCCACGGATGACCTTGCCGAATACGACGTGCTTGCCTTTGAGGTTTTAATTTTAGGAATACTTTCACCCTAGCTTTATCTTGACTCGCCGTTCAAGTGGGGGCATTCACGCAACGTAATGAAAAACTGAGAGCCGTTGGTATCTGGGCCTTTGTTCGCCATGCATAGTAGCCCCGGCGCGTCGAGGGGGCGGTCAAGGTCCTCATCTGCGAAAGCGGCACCGTAGATGGATTCACCGCCCTGACCGTTGCGTTTTGTAAAGTCTGGAACGCGTGAGCGAGAAACAGAGGAACGTCGTGTGCACCAACCGCCTGCTTGGATCATAAAGTCCTTGATAATTCTATGCGATATGCTGTTCTTGTAGTACAGAGGAACCCCCGCAGACGAGACACCCTTTTCGCCGGTACATAGCGCGCGGAAATTGTCGCAAGTTTTGGGGACCTGGACAAGTTGAATATAACATATGTACCTCTTCGGAAAGCGGAAGCAGACCTCATCGCTGAACAATTCAAAGATTACCCTGTGGTAGGGTTACTTGAGCACAGACTGCGCGTCAAAATAAGCGTACCTGCCCAGCGGCTGGTCTGCGACGGCGAAATCGAGGAATACGCGTGGACGGGATGGCATGTCCTGAGAGCGAAGTGAGTCTGACAGTGGGTGATGCCATCCCGTGGACGGCATCGCCTTTGGACAAACAGCCATGGTGAGTCCCGCCCTCGACAGCCCCGGGAGACGTCCTTATGCCCGTCCATCCGTAGCGGCAGTTCAACGTCGTTGTGCTCGGAGGTATTTTTTGTCGTCTCCGTCTCATCCCCGTCTGACGCGTACAGCTGGTGGTGTCGGCAAATCCGCATTAACAGGGGAGTCAACTACTCTCTGCCACCACCATTTACTTACCCTCCTCCCAGTCCGCTTCGTGCGCGATGTCTTTGTGGAGAATTATGACCCCACCATCGAAGGTGAGTGCTCCTTTCCGTACTTTGCCTTCGCAATTTCACATCCTCGCAGAACAGTACCATCGGCCCATAATGGTCGACGGCGAGCTATCTTCGGTGCGTCCAGCTGCCGCAATGCCGTTATTGCCCAGTGTTCTCCCATTTCTTCACGATATCCTTCTTATTCGTCATCAAATCATACAGAGCGTCCGTCGTTCTTCCCTTCGTCCCTTGCAATCCTTCGTTTTTCCATAATCTGATGCTTGGTCTGTCTTCTCTAGCTTGAAGTGCTCGACACCGCCGGCGCAGAGCAGTTCACGTCGTTGAACGAGGTCTACATCAAGGTCGGTGTCTGTATACCGCAAGACGCGTATCATAATTAAAAGAAATACACCCCTCAGTCTGGTCGTGGATTCGTTCTCGTTTTCAGGCAAGTCCCCAGGCGAACGCTGCTCCACGACCTCTCGTGACGCCCCGTCGAACAGCTTGACGCAAGAAGTCAGTCTGAAAGAGGTCGAGAGTCTCCGGAAACAGATATTTCGGATAAAGGGCTCTGAATCGGTTCGTTACTACCTCCGAACGTTCTCTGTGCATGTGATCGCAATACTCAAGATCTGCACTAGGTTCCCATCGTCGTGGTCGGGACCAAGAGCGACCTCGTGAGCGAGCGAGAGGTGCCCACGACCACCATCGAGTCGCTCGCAAGCCGGTGGAATTTGCCCTTTTACGAAACGTCGGCAAAGCGCAACTGGCATATCAACGATGTCTTTGAGGACTTGCTACGACAAATGCGGGCACGATATCCCCCAGATGCACCCAAGAAGCAGAAGAAGAAGAAAGACAAGGCGCCGTGTATCATCATGTAATGTGAACCTGCTAATGTCTCTAACGGTGCGAACGCTTTCGGTGCTTTTTTACTGGCGGCTGACATTGGCTGCAGCACCACATACCCTCAAACATATACCTCACTACCGACAGCCGACGGTACACGAATCCCGTTCACGATCTTGTTCATGCTCTTAATATATATTCGCCGGACAAATAAGATTATTAGAGGGAGCATGTTAACAGGAACAAGCGTCTACTGAGTATATATATTCCAGGTCTGTAACAGTCGTCAGTTTGTTGGGAGGTGAATAAATATTGTGGAAACCTACTTTGCGCCATAGCAGGCCTTTGTGCTCGCCGATGGGTCCGTCGATACCGAAAGCTACACCCTTGAACCACCAGAAACATAGTAAAAGAGAACCTGCGCATATCCCGAATGCGATGCTCTTTTGTTGATGTGTTAGGCGGCGGGAAGAAAAAATGAAGTGGTCCAGGAGATGTCCAAACATGAGAACCGCAAAGTACAGTGTCGGAAGCTGGAATAGAGGTCAATGAAACGATGCAAAACGCACAAATCAAATCATACATAGTGGTGAAGATAAGTGACACGCCCCATGATGAGGAATGGAGCTGAGACGGCCGTTAGTGCGATGCAAACAAGTGAAGCAGAGCGGATTACCGTAATGCAGTGCCCAACCGAAAAACGCGACCTTTCCGACGTACAGAAAGTGGTCCCATTCGTCTGGAATCCGAATATCAGTGGAATGTATGAGAACGTCAACAACTGCCACGTACTCGCATCCATATCGACGTATTTGCGCTGCCACCTAAGCAGGTACACCGCAAGGGCCCCCAGGGACACGATGAGGCTCGTTGCTGCTCCCCACCAAATAATCGGGGTGCCCATCAAGTAATACTTCGCCTGGGAGTCGCCCCAGCCGCACATCCGCAGACCAAGGTGCAGGAAGGGCCAGTCGAACGGCTGGGATGCGAGGATGTCCTCCTTGTCGGGATCGGGGACCAGGGCGTTGTTGGAGGTCATCATGGCGACGTTAAGATGCCAAAAATCGCGGAAGAACGGGGACCGGTAGTACTTGGTCTCGCCCGCGGGTACTAAATAATTTTCAGGACTAGTAAACTAGCCCAGGATGGATACTTACACCGCGAATTCCAATGACTCTCCACATTCCAGTACGTGTGGGTATCCTTGGGGCTGTTTTCCGGTATGCAGCTGACTTCGATCTGCTTGAAACCCCACTGTGGCAGGATCGCGTTCGCTGCAATCAAATAGCAGCCAAGCGCTTGATGCCGGAATCGCAAACGGGTTGTGAGCGAGTGTATCCGGTCGACATGCTCCCTCTTGCCCCGATGGATGTCGTCCACGACCTCCACAACCCAGTGGTCATACACATCGCCGACGGTGAGGTTTCCATAGCCCGACACCTCGTGATTGAGCTTGGTGACGGGGGCGGGAACAACATGAGAGTGCAGGTTACGCCCGGTCGGCCCATGCGAAAGGCGGACAATATCGTTGTGCTTGAGGTATCGGATGGGACCTTCAGGATCGTACTCAGGCATCCCCCATTGCGGGGAGATGTTCCACTCGTTGTTTTCGTCCTTGTAATGGTAACAGGTGACCTGTTGCTGGGCGGATCCGATCGGGTACATCTGAACATGAGAGTGAAGCAGCCCTCCTCCATAACCGACGTTCTTGAGAGTGACCTTGGAGCCGAATGCGACCTCTTTATAAAAGTTAATTGAGGTAGTTTTATAGGCCTTTGAACGTACCCAACGGATTTCGTGCAAAGTCGTTTCCTTCCAGGTTGGCTTGGAAGAGTGAGCTCATTTGCGCGTCACCAGGCCCCGTTTGATTCAAGACCATAAAGTGGATTTTGAAAGAAGCCATGAAGACGAGGAAGGGTAGGATGATCAGACAAAACACTCTTGCCCCCCAGTGCTTTATTTGGTCTCGCTGGATTTGTAGGTAAGAAAACCCACAATCCTTTCGGCGCGAGGACTTACCACGGGCATTTTAAGATCTCCGAATTTCTCCCATAAATCCTCGATTGTATAGAGGCCAACTAGCGCCGTAACGAATAGCCCAACCATCTTAACACTTGAACGGGGTTAGACACGAAGCAACGGAAGATGAAGCGAAGACTTGCCTGGTCACCAAGCCAATGGAGACGCCGGTCATGACAAGCCATGTCCACCAATCAAAAGAGAATGGTCTACGTGGCTGTTAGACGCGTCAAAAGTTTCCGGATCAGGTATAAGACTTACTGATATTGCTGGTTGTGGAACTTGGACATGCAGAACACCGTAAAAAATGTGAAGAATAATAGCATCGCGTCGAGCAGAATGAATCGAGATATACATAACCAGCCCACATCTGAACAAGAATGTTAGCATAAAGCACACTCGTGGGCGGCTCACTCACCGAAGAGGACCATCATAGTAACAAGATGGCACGCCCACTGGCTCATGCCAAGTTCCACTGCGGTATACCAACCCAGCGGCACCATCCCCACACCAAACGTTGCAAGCATAACGCGCATTGCGACATACGGCACGTTCTCCGGGTACTGGACCCCGCTTTTGAACTCGAACTGGCCGTCGTACCCAGCGAGCAAGCCAACAAGACCGACGATCATCTTCCCTAGTGGAGGATGTACATCGAAGTAAAACTCGCGCTTGATGTAGTGGGAACCGAATTTGCCAAAATGCGCTTCGTCCCAGACCACCGAGTTTGCGTGCCCAATTTTGTGGAAGCGGGTCCAACACGAGAGCAGCGTGTATATTACCGGTGCAACGTGCTCCACGTTTTGCAAAAGGAATTCTTTCTGTTTGCAAGGCTGTGGTGAGCGCGGCTCGTTTAATTACGTGGCACAGCTCACTATGGACGTCGGAGGCGGCGCTGGAGGATACCGAGGTCGTCCGCTGCCCTGGTATGATTTGGCGGAGCGCGGTTTATTGTACACGTCCTTGCCCTCGTCGTCGTAGATATTCTGATCGAGGTCTGCCGCCCAGGGCATTGGCTTTGGGACCCGCCGTCGGGCTTTTTCCTCGTTCAGGGAGAACAACGGGAGCTCCTCCTCGTTGCGGGAAGCCGCCCAGTGGGACGGGGGATATGGAACCTGCTCAAAGTCATCGGAGGACCTGCTTGGCGGAGAATCGCGGTCGGAAGGGCCAAAGTCTACGGCCACGGCGCCAGATGGACGCATTGAGTGTGCGAGGAGGCCTGCTGGCCACGAACAGTCGGAAATGAGGGTGCTATACGCCGCGCTGTGCCTGTGTTTCCGGCTATGTCCTTATGTGCTCTTGTTGTGACACATCATTTTCTTTTCTCTCCCAACCACCATCTTCAAATACACAAAATGGTCCTTCTTACCCTCATTCTCCTTGAAAAACTTACTCACTCGTCCTTTTCTAGAGCTACGGTGGATATGGCGGCTATGGCGGCGGCGGTGGAGGCGGAGGGGGTTGGGGTGGAGGGGGAGGCGGGGGCTTTGAAGACCGCATGTCCAACTTAGGGGGCAGCCTCCGTACCATCGACTGGGCCAGCACAAAAATCGAGCACTTTGAAAAGAACTTCTACATCGAGGACAAGAAGGTCAAGGACCGCAGCCAACAGGAAATAGACGACTTCAAGCGGGCCAAGGAAATCAAGGTCCGTCATTCGTCTTTGCTTGTCGACCAGCAACTAACCACATATATTAGGTCCAAGGCCGCGGCGTCCCCCGGCCAGTCACCTCCTTTGACGAGTGTGGATTCCCCGAGTACCTCATGACTTCGATCCGGGCTCAGGGCTTCGCCTCCCCGACCCCCATCCAATGCCAAGCGTGGCCCATGGCTCTCAGCGGACGGGACGTCGTTGCTATTGCCCAGACCGGTAGTGGTAAAACTATCGCCTTTGCTCTCCCAGCGATGCTTCACATCAATGCGTATGTCCTCTGCATTTCTTTACTCCGTCCGAGTCACTTATATCCAAACGTAGTCAACCCCTGTTATCTCCTGGAGACGGTCCTATTGCACTCGTCCTCGCGCCTACTCGTGAGCTTGCGGTTCAGATCCAGCAAGAGTGCACCAAATTTGGGCAAGTTTTCTTTTTCTTTGTCATCATCGGAGCTTGGCGGTAACCTTCTCCCGAACAGCTCCAACTCCCGGATCCGCAACACCGCCATCTACGGCGGAGCCCCGAAGGGCCCGCAAATTCGCGACCTGCAGCGCGGTGTCGAAATCGTCATCGCCACGCCTGGTCGGCTCATCGACATGCTCGAAACCCAAAAAACAAACCTTCGTCGGGTGACCTACCTTGTCATGGACGAAGCCGACCGCATGCTGGACATGGGGTTCGAGCCCCAGATCCGCAAGATTGTCAGCCAAATTCGGCCCGATCGTCAAACCCTCATGTTCAGTGCTACGTGGCCCAAGGACGTCCAAAAGCTCGCGAACGTAAATTTTCCACTCTGTCTGCTTCTATGTCCTGCTAATCTTCGCCCTCAGGACTTCCTCAAGGACATGATACAAGTGAACATTGGTTCCATGGAGCTGACAGCGAACCACAACATTGCCCAAATCGTTGAAGTTTGCAGTGACTTTGAGAAACGTGGCAAACTGGCCAAACACCTGGATCAAATCGGGGCCGAGAACGCAAAGGTCCTCATTTTCGTCGGCACAAAACGCGTTGCGGACGACATAACAAAATACCTGCGTCAAGATGGATGGCCAGCCCTGGCCATTCACGGTGACAAGGAACAGTGCGTATTGCATTTCTCAGAGCATCTCGTTACTCACCATCTTTAAAGACGCGAACGTGATTGGGTATTGGGCGAGTTCAAGGCCAGCCGATCACCCATCTTGATTGCCACTGACGTCGCGTCTCGTGGTCTTGGTACGTTCCTCTATATTTTAACAAGCGCTATGACAAGGTGCATGGTAATGGAGGGGCCGTCGGCCTCCTTCGCTTCACAGCTAGTATGGTGTGGTATTATCCTAACACTGTACAGCTCACGAGGTCTTTGTGAACTGAGGACAGACAGACTTTTGAGACTAGGACGCGCGCCACGTCGAGAGGAATTCACCCGGATCAAGACAGACAATTGGTTCATCATCCCTCTGACCTCTCCTAGAACGGCCCAAATACGCTCTCTTCAAAGAAGCGTAAGCGGGTTAGGTTACCCCCAACGAACATTTTATCCAAACTGTTTGCTGGTACATGGTAGCGAGCGGTTACGGACTTTTGGCAAATTGATCGATCCTCCTCCTCTCGTCGACAAACGGCCTGCATCCTCCTGCTCTGTCTTCTCATCTGTTCTCGGACTCTTGGGTGTTGCTTCCTAATCTTGTCCCGAGCGCTTGTCCTTTTCTGCCTGTTGCCTTGCATGTTATTAACCTGTCTTTTGCGTTTTCCTTTCTATCTTTTGATGCCCGTTGTCTTGTCTGTGTGTCGCTCGCTTCGCATTGCATGTATACTCGTGGCTATCACTTGAAACCCGCAGACGTCAAGGACGTAGGATATGTCATCGTCAGTATTTCTTTCCTACTCGTTTTGTTGCTTTCGCTGATTGTTTCTGCAGAACTATGATTTCCCCAACAACTGTGAAGACTACATCCACCGCATTGGGCGTACTGGGGTAAGTTCTTCCTCTGCGCCATTTTTTGTTGTTGTTGACCTTTCATGTAGCGTGCTGGTATGAAAGGTACCTCGTACACCTACTTTACCACGGACAACGCCAAGTCGGCTCGTGAGCTCCTTTCCATCTTGAAAGAGGCAAAAGCCGTCGTCCCTCCTCAGCTGGAAGAGATGGCTATGTACGGTGGCGGCGGAGGTGGCCGTGGTATGTCTTTTTTGTTGTCCGCACTTTATCGGCGGTCGTTGATTTTTCTTCGCAGGGCGCTATGGAGGAGGAGGCGGCGGCGGGCGGCGGGGTGGTGGGGGTGGGGGCGGGCGATGGTCGGGAGCTCAGGATCAAGGCTATGGAGGCGGTGGTCGTGGAGGAGGAGGGGACCGCTGGTGAAGTCGTCTCGTTTCTTTTGTTTGCATTATCGTTCATCGCTCATTGGCCGCGCTTCCCCCGTTATGGCTGTCGCACGAGAATGACATTCACCGCTAGAAGTAGAAAAAAACTTAGAACCTACTCGCTACCTTAATGCGATCCTATTCTTGTTGGATATACATACATATAAGACTTGTATAAATTTTCGTTCTCCATGAAGTGATCGTGCGAAATTTGATTCGACGCCAAAGTCTTGATTAGGAAGGAGCAACCGAGAATGAGTATAGGTTGAGTGTAGGAGCGAGTTTGGTAAGCCCGTGGCTCGCTGCTGGCAACAGGATCTAAAATGACATTTGTGCCGAGAGAAACTTTATGTATGTGTAGGTCTGGGTCCTAGCTTCTCCACTGCCGAGGCGAAACGCGAGGGCAGGCCTGAAAATCACCTCTCTTAAGCTCTTGCTAGACAATATGCATGTGCCCCACAATTAAAGTGAATGGGTTTGCCATCAATTTCTTCTCTAGAAAACCTATCCTACGCGGCGTTCTGACCAGACAGGGGAGTGGATATTTACAATTGTCTATTGTAAAGAAAACGCGGGTGCACTGTATGTCGAATACTTTCACGGTCAGTTTTGAATGTTAACGCCTTCACGGGGAAACCCACCGCAGTGGAGCATCCTGGGAGTGTGGAGACTATTGTCGCAAATTGCAATCTTCGCTGATTCGGTTGGAGATTTCAAGTTATCCATATGTTTCTTGCGCTTATGTTACCTAGATTCAGCATGGCGATGCAGATATTCAGGCAACTAATTTCTTCACTCGGATTGAAGGCTCACAGTCTTATATGTATCAGCATGTACCAAGTATTAAGAAGAGAATGGAGGACGCAACAGCCCCACGTAGGTCCTCGGCGTAGTTACATCGAAACTCGCAAAGAGTACGTTTCAGGCCAAGTTGCGGAAGCGGAACTGAAGAAATGAGAACCCTCAGAACCGCTTATTCGAACTGGAAAAGTGTATTACATTTGCTAAGAAAAGAAACTATCTACAACAGCGTAGACTTGTGAAAACTAAAAATATATTCATTCTATCCAGAGTCGAAGACGAGCATCATAGCAGTGCGAAGAGAGAAAAAAAGACAAGTCATCATAGCCCCGGAATACGGTCACTTTTTGGTTGCTGTGGCGGCAGCGGCGGGAGGACAGGTGGGGGCGGCGGACCCAACATCGGAGGCGGCGACGGAGCTCTACTCGTCCCCTTCTCTCCCTTGTCGCCCTTTTCCGACTCGATACCCTTTGAAGGATGATGCATACCCAGCGGCGGGGGCGGCTTACCGGGATACGCAGGCGGTGCCGGATTCGCCATGTTCGCGAACGGGCCAACGAACGGCGAGTCATTCCGCAGACCCCCACTGGACAGCTTGTCGTCCCCAGCTGCTGCCGTGACGGTCGGCGTCGTTGTCCGCGGCGAGGCATATGATGGTGGGGGCGGACCGTTTATCATCGCGCCGACCATCATTTTGTTGGACAGTGGAGGCGGCGAGGGGAGGCGCTCGCGCTCCGCTCGATGTAGCACAGGCGAGCGACTCGGCGTGGGTGCGCGCGCTGCGATTCCACCAAGCCCACCGCTCCCGGAACCCAAGCCCGTCCCGCCCGACATCATGCTCGACCCCGTCAGAATGGGCGTGTTTGTTCCATAACGCGGACCGCCGCCACCGCCACCAAACGATGAGGGACTCGGCGGCGGAAGCGTACGGTGCATCGGCGGCGACAAGCCAGAAAGCCCACTGGGTCGTGATGGCGCACGCGATGAAGGTCCCGACGCGGAAGGCGGAGGCGGAGGGGCCTGCGAGCTCTGCGAGTAGCGTCGCGGCGACGAAGGATGAGACGATGGGCGATGGCCTTGCACCGCGTCACCCAGATACCCTACAGACGTGGACGACGAAGGCGGCATCCGGAACGCGTCCTCGAGCGTCCGGGATCCCCTTGGCGCAGTCGGCGTGTTCCCCGGCGGCGGCGTATGCATACTACGCGGCCCACCAGGTCCACCACTATTATACGAGCTGCTCATCACAAACGGCGTCGCTAGCGGTCGGTCACGATCGTCCATCTGTGGCGGGGGCGGGCGTTTCCGATAATCCCCGTGCTGCTGCTCTCGCTCGCGTTCGCGTTCCCGCTCGCGATCACGATCCTCCTTCCAGCGGTCATTGGGAATCGGCTTTGAAGGCCCACCGAGACTAATCATCTCTGCGGGGTGCGAACGGCCATCGCGGTGCCCATCATGCACGCGATTGTCAAACTCGCGTGACGCGCGCGGGCTCAAGGACGGACGCGCGGTTCCAGGGGCAGAGTGGACATGGGGCGCAGACTGTTGGTGGGGAGGCGGCCCTCCAGGCTGGGGATGGTGGTGGTGCACGACATGATGATGATGCGGGCGATGGTGGTGATGCGGGCCCACAATTCCATGGTGATGTGGAGGCGGCGGGGGCGCACGATGTTGCTGCTGTTGTTGCTGCATCCGCATCATGTAATCGCGCTGGTCATACTCCAGCATATCGCGCTCGCGCTCCCGTTCCCTCTGCTCCCTCTCCCTGTCGCGGTCACGGTCCCGATCGCGGTCTCTGTCTCTGTGTTCCCTCTTATCCCGCTCCCGCTCCCTCTCCCGCATCATCCTCTCCCTATCGTCCTCCTCTGGACCCGGCCCAGGCCCCTGCCCCCTGGGCCTCACCATTGGCATCCCCATCTCAATCACCCGTCCCTGCTGCTGCTCCGACGGCGGCCCCTCCCCCCGCGCATCTCCACCCGTCCCCGCCCTCCACTCCGCCGGCTTCACCCACCGCGGCGGCGGACCAGGCGGCGGCCCTGCCGGACTCTCCGCTCTCCGGGTCGCCGTCCCAAACACCCCATACCCCATCTCGAACGCGCTCTGCTGCTGCGACTGCCCTGGATGCCCATGATGCCCATGCAGCGGCGGCGGCGGATGATGGTGGTGCGGAGGCGCACGGAATCCGGGCGGCGCAAAGCCTCCTTGCGCTTGCATATGCTGTTGCTGCTGCTGTTGATACTGTTGTTGTTGCTGCTGCTGCTGTTGCTGGGACGGCGCCCCATGCGGGGGAGGCGGCGCACGCCCAAAGCCCGGCTCATACATCGGCTGGCCAGGCGGCGGGCCTTGCTGCAGTTGTGGCGGAGGCGGCAATCCCATGCCCATGCCCATCCCGCCCATGCCCATACGGGGTGGCGCCTGCTGCTGCTGGGGTGCATTCCTGCCAACAACCTGCTGGGGCGGGGGAGGCAGCACATGATGCGCAGGCGGAGGCGGGGGATGCGGGTGCTGATGCTGAAGCATAAAATCGAGGTCGCTCTGGATGTCCGTCGCGCTCAGCGGTGTGAGTTCAGGGAAGACGAGTCGCGGCGCAGGCGGAGGGGCCGCGTTCTCGTTGTGCGCTGCCCGTTGGCTGCGAGTACGCGCACCTGTACGCGTCGCGCGCGGTTGTTCGGAGCGCCGGAACGGCAGTGCGGCCTTGACGATACCACGCAGACTTGGTGGTGCGGGGGGAAGAGTGTGGGGCAGAGGCGGGGGTGGAATCCGACGCACTGGGTCAATCTTAGTATTGTGGCAAAATAAAAAAGACAACACCTACTCGGCTGCGGACGTTCAATGCCCCGTCGTTCGCGTTCCAATCTTCTGCGCTTGCGGTTCGTCTCTGCGATCATGTCCGTCTGCAGCTCGTCTCGAGCCAGCTAAAAGAGACAAAATCAGCACCCGTTTAGAATTGAAAATTGAACCACAAACCTTCCACCAACCCCATACTCCACCCTCCCCGACGCGCCTCTTCCGCTCCGCATCCGCGTGCTCAAACGAGCGCTTCCTGGTCGCGAGTTCAATCCGCCGATCACGCCTCGTCGCGAGCTCGCGTTGAATATGCAACAGCTCGGGATGCGTCCCGCTTAACACGAGGGCCTCCTCCCACCCCAGTCCCTCCATGCGCTCAACATACACCGCCTCGCGCAGCAGCGCGTACTTGAGCTCGATGCTCGCGAGCACGTCGAGCGCCTCGGCGCGATGCGCGGGCTGCACCTCCATCTCAACGTCCGGATCCACGTCCTCCATGTCGCTCTTCTCGCTCTTGACGTCCGCGTCCACATCCGCATCCTCCGCATCGCTCTTCGCGTCCTCCTCGATATCGCTCTTGGCGTCTTCCGCGTCGGCCTCAAGGTCCGCATCGCTCTTGTCTGCGTCCACGTCCTCCATGTCGCTCTTGTCGCCCGCGTCTTCCGCGTCGCTCTTCTCCGCTGCATCCACATCCACATCCTCCGGCTCGTCCTCCGCGCCCTCATCACCCAGATCGTCCTCCGCGCCCTCCTCATCCCCATCGACACTGCGCTCCGAAACAGGCGACACCTCCCGACTCCCGCCCTCACCCTCATTCTCCACCTCGTCCGCATCCTGCGAAATCGGCGACACGGGCCCGTCTTCCGTGGGCGGTTCAGCAGGAGCCGCCGCGCGCCGCCCCCTTCCGCGCGTGTTTCGCTTTCCCGGCGCCTTTGCATTCGCGTTCGTCTCGGCCGTCGTCGTACCAGCAAGTTCGCGGCGCCTTTCCTCCACCGCGGCGTCGAGCACGAGCTCGTCCTCCGCGTCTTCGCCGTCGCCCTCACCTTCGACTTCTCCTTCATCGGACGCCTCCGTCTCGGTGTTTTCGTCCGCGTCGTTTTCGTTTTCTGCAGCGGGGGTGATGAGGGGGAGGGCGGGGGCGAGGACCATCGGCGGGGAGGACGCGACGGCAAAGAGGTCGAGCAGGCTCGCGGCGGCGGCGGCGGTGCTTGCGGACGCGATAGGTGCGCTTGGCGGGGCCGGGGCTGGTTCGTCGACGTCCATGGCCGTTGGGCGCTGTGTCCAGCGTGTTTTAGCTATAGAGAAAGAAAGTATTACCACTACAGCAGCCTACCTCGTCCGCGTCCGTGTCGTCCTTGTCTTTCGCATCCTGCACCACGAAAAGTATGAGTAAAAGATACAGATCACAGTGAAATGCTGCCACCTCTGGGACAGCGCTGTCGTCGTCCTGCTCGCTGTCGGCCGACTCTTCCTCCATCGGGCGCGGCTTACCCGCCTGCTCTTCCTCCTCCTCCTCCTCCTCGACGGCAGGCGCGCTCCCCGGGGCAGCCCACCCCCACATCGGCGCAGGCACAATGCTGCTCCGCTTCTTCCGCCCCCCGCCCCCGTTCCCACTCGCACTCCCGCTCGTGCTTGCGCTCGTCGTGCTCGCCGCCGCGCGTCCCTTGACAGGCCGTCCCCTCGCCCGCGCACGCCCTCGCGCCTTGCCCTTGCCCTTGCCATTCCCAGCCCCCGCCTCTTCAAGTTCCTCCTCCTCCTCCTCGCCCTCGTCCGGCTCGCCCTCCGCCTCCTCCTCCGTCAGCTCGGACAGCTCCGACCCCGAATCGAGCGCATCGAGGCTCGCGGAGGGCAGCGGCTTGGGGACCTCTACGCCCTTGCGTGGGACGCGCACGGGCGGCGGGGGCGCCTTTTTGGGGGCCTTTTTTGGGCGGCCGACTTTTCTGGGGAGGGGGATCTTTGGGGGTGGTGGAGAGGGCGAGGGCTCGGTGAGGTCGTCGGACAGAGACGCAGTCGACATTGGTGCAGAAAAGAGGCGCCTCGTTGTTTGTCTCGTATCAACCAGACGTCGATCACCACAATCTTATCTTATCGTCAAATAGGGGCCATTTTCGAGACTGAAGGCTAACGACTCCGAAAGCGAAAGTACCGGCACCTTAGAGCCTCTGCCAGTCTTCTGAACCGCCTTGGACATGGCGGACTATACGGACGGTGGACTCGATGGATCCAACGATTCCTCCATCGTACGACGGTACTCACTGAGTCACTCCGGGGGCTTCACGACGTGTCCCGATCGAGCACGAATACCATCTCGCGTCCAGATCCAAACCACCATGGGTGACGCTCAAAGTCTTCAGGGCTCCATGGCCAACGCCCAGAAATCTTCCAACCTTACTGTAAGGCGAGAAAATTGTTGGGACTTTCGGAACATCTTTCAGTGCCGTAGTGATTCATTTGACACCGGACTGCGGTCGACGTCGATTGCGTGGAAGGAGTCTGGGAGCGGGACCAGTGAGGGGTTAGCTGATAAGAGCGCTTGCTCATTATCCTCAGGAAAGAGGGCAAGTAGAGGATAAATTGCCGAGGAGTGAAGCATTGCGCCAGACTGACAGGCGACTAGCAAACTATCCGTATACGCTGATGCCCGACTCCTGGCCCAGAATGCATTCATTCGCTTCCCACAGACTGCATGCATGCATATGGATTGGGATTGGACATAGCAAGGTACATGACATAGTAGCAGCAAGGACGGACGATCACTCGGATGCGGCCTTCTTGACGCGCTTCGTCGCCGTCGTGTTTTCTCTGCGGGGCGTCGGTATATTGGTCAAAGGAAAGAGGATCATGCGCACCTAAAGCCATTCTTGAACCGCCTGGACACGTCCTTGAGGTAGCGCATGCGTCCCGTTCCGGTGGTCTTTCTGCGCTTTGCCTTCTGGCCCCACTCATACGAGCGCAGCTTGGCTGCCGGGTACCCGCACTGCGCGCATGCTGGTCGCGGTCAGTATTTCGCGTGCAAGTCAACGAAAAAGATGACATACTTTTGTGCTGCCTGTGGAAGGCGCGGTTGCCGCAGCGACGGCAGAGAGTGTGCGATTTTGTGTGTCGCTTACCGAACGACGACGTTCCTTTTGTCTGTGCAGCGCATCAACATCGTCCACATAAAAACACGACATCCACAACAACTGGCCCGCATCCGCCCCGTTCACCCCCATTTTTCGCCACAACGGGGCCAGCAGGGTTGGGACGGCGTCTGGGCAGAGACTGGGTGGATTGTACGCACCATCTCGTCTTGCTGGAGGAACCGGGGCTGGTGGTGGTTTTTGCGGAGCGCGGATTGTGGCGATCACTGATTCCCATCACTGGTAACCCTAACCCTCAACTCAACGTTATCTCAACTTCAACCGTTCTCTCGATGCTTAGCTCCGAGTCTCTAAGGATTCAAGTGGACTTGGGTCTATGAAACCGTATCCCTTTTCTGCTCCGCGACGCACGCGAGATCTCTTCCTCCGAGTTCCGCGTCGCCCCCGAGCTCATCACATCCTTCTTCCCGACCAAGGTTCGCGCCGAGCCGTACAAGATCCAAGTTCAAAGCCCACCGCGACACGCCCGAGACCGATTTGGTGGGCACGTTCCTCCTTGGCTTGGTGACACCACCAGAGCCCCCGACTCAAACAGCGGCGCATTCCAGATCAAGCACCCCAACCACGACTCGTACTACTCCGATTGGACGCACCACACCGCGACACTGGGCAACCGGGTCGCCTTCTACCCCGACGTTGACCACGAGGCTGGTTGAGATTGCCAAAGGGTACTAATATTCCGGCAGCGCCTCCCCACGCCCGAGGTCCCCGCGATGTTGCGTTGCGCGGTAAGGTTGGCAAAGATGTGCTCACAAAGCTGCATATGCCACACGGGATCCTCTTGCGGCACCGCTACAGCCGCAGGCGAGACGGGCGGAGACGTGAAGCTGCTCCCGGTGCTCATAAAATGGTACATACGATGAACTCACGGATGGGGAACCCGAGTGCAGCGCCGACGTCTTTCCCGTGACGCAAGCACACGTCGACTTCGTCCTCGCGTATATCAGGGGCAAAACGGTCGAGGAGTCGAGGAACTACTACGGCAAACCCCAGGTGAAGCTGCTCCTCAAAGGGACGGACGTTGAGTGGATTGACGAACGCAAAAAATCCATCCGTTTCTACCGTCCTAAATTTGATGCGACTGCGTATGTGAGCGATCACCCTGGGAACGAGCCGCGGCCGCACGAAGAGGGCAGCATTTATCTGTTACGCGGTGGTGGTGTTGCCGACGAAGGCGGACGAAAAGCGTGGCGACTGAGAAAGGAGCTAGAGAAAAAAGAGACATCGTCTTCCCAGATTGTTAGAGCCGCTGTATAACTAGTCTACATACAAAACCCCACCGAACTTACCCGTAGTGTACGGTGTCAGCTTGGCCAGATACAGCGTATATAGAATAAAATAATGAAATGAAAATACTTGAACCCCAAAGAGCATTGCTTGACCTTCCCGCAGCTTTCTGTAACCTGGGTGATGACGAAATTTATCCAACAGAAATACACAGAAATACACCACGATATATCCTCAATACTCTAGATCTCGCTCTTACTTGAGCTTTAAGGGTATCACATACGTCACCCCCACGAACCAGGTATAATGCCTCTCCCAGCTCCTCAAATCCATCTGTATCAACAGCCTCAGCTCCCCAAAATCGCAGGGCAGCACCGGCCACGCCTTCAACGCGTTCACCACATACGTGATGACCGACGAGCGCTGTAGCCTTGTCCCCGGTTTGAGCGCAAGCTCGATGCACATCGTATCGATGTCGCGCCCGCCAAGCCGCCAGTGGCGGTACGCGCGTAGGAATTGCGGCATCATGCCCGACGCCTCCATCGCGGGCGTGAGCAGGACCATCGGAACGGGCGGCAGGGCCGCGATTTCCCACTCCGTTAGTGCTGGCTGTGGTTTCACGTATGGCGCCTCAAGGATGGAGTGATGCACCTCCCCAGTGTATCTCGTGGGATTGAGTGGGATACCTTCCTCCTCTGCGAGCGACATGAGGTGATTATACACCTGGAGGCCGCAGTACACATCGTTGGCTGCGTCTACAGTGGGGGTCAGCGGCACATTGGCAAGAAATTTGAGTTGACGTTACGGACAATCGAGCATCGCTTCCTGGTCCTCTAATCTAGAGTTCTCCCAGTTGCTCAGGCGGACATCGTCATCCTTGAGAAGCTTCTTCTGGAGATATCGCTCAACCAACTGCGGTAGACGTTAGGCGATGCAACTCGGTAAGAGCGAAAAAGAAACCTTGGCCAACGCGACGATCTTCTTGCCGTTTCCCCAGATCTTTATATCAGTAGACGGGGGATCTGCTTGTCTCGCAAGGGCGCCCAGCTCAATTAGCCCAGTCATCATAACTCCGTAGTCCTTGAACAACTTCTTGGCGTCGTCTGTGGCGCGTAAGATAAAATTCAACACACCACATACACGACTTACTCAATATGTTCGCGCCCATCTTCGGAATAGTACGATCCTCTAGTATCCGCTGTAGCTGGCGCGGGAAGCGGGGCATTGAAGTGGCTGGGGTGCGCAGTTGAATAACGATAATATTCTTCGCGTCCGCGACCTGCACGATCGACACGGGCCTTATGCCACCCTTCCGAAAGACCACGACCCACTCAAGGTCCACGGAAATAGGGCCTGCCCTCCATGGTATCAGCCGCGCTTCTATGAAATATAGGCCATGGCGCCACTCACCCGTTATCGTCGAGCTCGGCGACCCACTTGTCCGCCTCGGCCTCGTCGCGGGTGAAGCGCATCGTTGGCGCAGGCGACAGCGCCTTGTAGCTGTATACTGGCCGGTCAACGGGTGCCTCTACTTCAGCCTCAAGCTTCCGGCTCGTCCGTCACGGCGGCGGTTTTCTCTACGACCCTGGGCGGAGAAATTCTAACCAACGTCGACTTCTTCCCTGGCACCGGCAGAGAGGTTGTGGCTTTTATCTGTGGCGCGGAAGCGCGGGGCTTCACGGCCGGGGTTGTGGCAGCGCGAAAGAAGGGATGTGTGGCGGGTGGCTTAGTTCTACAAGATAAAACTTAGCCATTTAGAGATTTATCCTGTGAGAACGCACGATTCGACGACGGTGGATCTAGTGTCAGCCTAGTTCTGTGAGAGACATGCCCGCGAGAGCAGCGAGGATGCGGCTCTCTTTGGGAAGCTGAAGCGGTAGACATGGCTGTACGACGTGGGGGAGAGCGCGGGGGAGAACTGGGGGCAGGCCGACAGCGAGAGACAAAAGACAATGGCTTCGACATTTAAGTAGCAATTGAAGGACAAAGGTCGACGCGTCTGATCAACTTTGCGCCGTCACATGATCGAAACTCTTTGTCTTTCGCGTCGCCTTGTACGCGCCGGTACAATAGCGGCTATAGGGATGGTGGAACAGAATGATATACATTAGTCGTACAATACAGAATAAAAAATCCCCCCCGTGTGTAGATCGGTCTAAGTATCATCAATGGCACATCACTCCTCGTCCTCCTCAGGCTCCTCCACTGGTGCAGCCTTCTTACGCCCTGATGCTTCTGCGGAAAAGGTCAGTGCGATGCAAAATGATCAATGCGCTGAATCTCACTTCGCTTCGACGCCTTTTTCTTCGCAGCCGCCTTTCTTGCCTTGCACTCGCTTCTCGAGATCCCGGTCCGCCTCCCCTTGCATCCGGTTGTCATCCAGGATCTGTACACATATCAGTTTTGAAACTCATAACCACTAAAGTCAACTCACCTGCTCAAACTCCGCCAGCTCCGTATCTGGCTTATTCGGAGACTTGTTTTGGCGAGCCTACAATTGCCGATACCTCAGTCTCCAAAGAAACATTGAACAACGTCACCAACCTTGACCAGAATCTCATTAAATCGCTCAAACACCGTCTCCTCATGCAGCTTGTCGCGGTAAAACGGCAGGCCCCTCAATCAGCTTCTTAACCGACCGCTCCGACTTGAAGGGCAGCAGCGAGAGGCAGAACGCAATATCCCTCCATTGCCGTGGCTCTTCGGAAAGATGGAACCGCTGGCACAGCTTCTCGACGATGCTCTCGGCTTGTTTTTCCTAGCCCACATGCGTTCAGATATGTATCAGAGAAATTGGCGGCAAGCTTACCTTTTCAATGAAAGAAAATATATACGTCAACGTGCGCTGGAACATCTCCTCGTCCACTGCATGCTCCCCAATTCCAAGGTGGCTGATAACTGCGGCAAGTCAGGATCGTGCTCACGAAAGCGAGGTTCGCAACATACCATCGGGCAAATTGTTATAAATCGCATTGTCCTTCGTTGACAGCTCCTTGAAGAACAACTTGGCCAGGTCCGAAATCCGCGTATCCTCGTCCTCGATACACTTCGCCATCTCCCCGAGCTGCCCCTTCACCTTGATCATCCCGTTCAAGATCAAATGCGTGAGGACCATGAGCGTGTTCTTCTTCACAACAAGGTTGGGGTCCGACAGACCCTTGTACAGCTCATTGCTGTTCTCGTCGATGATGCTGCTGAACGACACGGCGACATCTCCGAGCGCGATGACGATGTTACTCCGGATGTTAGCGTTCTTGGACGTCTCGAGGATCTTGAAGAGCAGCAGGTGATTCTGGTCGCAGAACTGCGAGCTCACGCAGAGGAACTTGCTGAACGAGAGTGTGGCGGCATGCCCTGAGGGTTCGGTTCTGGGCAAAACTAAATCAGTACACATCTCGTCGCAGTGAAGTTTTGACCGACCTTGTACTTGTGTGGGCTACCACAGACATGAACGAGCATCGGCCCATAGATCGCCAACAACGATTCGGGACCATACAACAACTTCCGTCTCCCGCACCCCGGCAATCCGCTCTCCAATTTCATCCTCCGCATTCCCTGCAACCTGGTCCAGCTCCTCCCGCTCCTTAGTCTTTGCATTTGCCTGCTTCTCCGCTTAAACAACGGATAACACACGTTGCAGTAAAGAGAAAAGACAAAAAAACACCCACCTCCCTCCTTCTCATCTTTCTGCCTCTTCCACTCGCGTTCCACCAGCTCCAAATATACGATATGCTTGATCGCAACATGCCCCACAACGAAAAGCAGCTGGCTGAGCTCAAACGCATCTCCCATATCCCCGCTCTTCTTCTCCTTCGGCGGCGCCGTCGCCGACTCCTCTGACCCTCGCGATATATCCCCCGGATGGTCCTCGTCCATCGCATCCGGGTCCTTCTCCTTCTCCCTCTCGTTTTCCTTCTCCGCGCCCTCCTGCTGCTCCTCCGACTGCGACGTCGGCTCCACGCTCGCCGCCTTGGCCTTCGGCGCAAACGCCTTCACCGTAAGCTTCTTGATCAAGTCATTGCATAGCACATCGGGATGGTCCCCCAGCGCATACGCCGTATTGATCGCCTGCTCCGCCAACCCGAACCACTCCTTCGAGCGCGACGGGTTCTCGACGGCCTCCTGTAGCTTGTGGAAGATCGGGTTGTCCATCTCGATCCGGATGGTCTTGTCCAGGAGCGAGCCCTTGATCTTTTTCGCGCTCCCATTAAGCCGCTGCAGCTGCAACACAGGTGTACCGCGCCAGCGTCAAGTCCGCCTTGCCTAGGTGCCCGAGGCCGACCCTGAGCATTACGTCGACGTGGTCCGTTAGCACGCCGCGCTTCGCCAGCGCCAGCATCCCCAGAATGATAATCGCGCCCTGGCGTTGCGCCTTCGGGAGGGGTTTGTTGATGCCTGGCGTCCAGATTAATCGGATTCTTAGGGATGTGCAAAGAGGACACTACTATACACGCTCCAAAGCTTGGCAATAACATCCGGGTGAATCTGCTCGTCGTCCATCATAATACGCATCATCTCCTCCAAGCTCGTCAGCTCGGCGAGTGTGGCGTTGTACGTCAGTCTAGAAATATTCAGCACCGACACAATGAAGGATAAAAAACACCGACTCGATCATATTCTTCGCGATAGCGATTCACCTGCGCCTTGGGCTCCATGCCCGCGATGGGGTCAAAGTACAGACCACGATAACACTCGAGGAGTCGCTGGCGGATACCCTTGAGCTCCTGCCCGTCCTCCGACGTCGAGTTGCTGTTGTCCTTCGACCAGATGAGATGCAGCATCTTCTTGATCCCCGCCTAAACGCGTCGTCAATTTCCAGCTCAAAATAAAAATAAAAACACACACATCAGCCCTTGCGAACTTGTACTCCTGTGCAACGCGGAAAAACTCAATCGCCTCCAGCACCTCGGGCTTGTTCTTGCTCCCAAGCAACTTTTCCATAATCTCCATCGTGCCCTCGATCTGGCGGATAAAGTTGAGCGCCTCAGCGTAGTACTTTTTGCGGAGCCGGAGGTGCAGGAGCTGGTTCGTCTCGAGGGTCTCGAGGGCGACCTGCTCGTCCGTCATGTCGACCGCGATCTGTGATTTGCGCGGCTTGAGTTTTGGCGCCTTTCGCTTCTTCTTCTTGGGCGTTGCCTCCGCATCGCCGTCAGGATCGACCGACATAGCTGACGGGTCCTCCTCATCCTCTTCTTCCTCGTCGTCGTCCTCCTCGACGTCGGTATCCCCGCCGTCCTCCTCCTCCTCCTCCCCATCAACATCCATCGAGTCGTCCCCGTTCCTCGCCTTTTTCTTCTTCTTCTTCGGCGTCTCCCCCTCCTGACCCTCCTCCTGTGGCGCACTCCCATCCCCAACTTGATCCTCAATCTTCTTCAACTCTGCCTTCAATAAATTATAATCCTCCTCCCACGTCTCCAGCGTCAACATCCCCCCATACATCAGCCCGTACGGGTGCGTCAACAGCAGTTTCACAATGAGCGCCGCCGCGCTCTTCCGCACCGTCGCGACCTTGTCCTCGAGCGCGCCCTACGGCCGCCTGCGTCACTGCGAGCCGCTGCTTGGGGAACTTGGCCTTCTTCATGTCGCACAAACGCGAAAGCACGCCGAGGACCTTTGTGCGTACATACGACGACACATCCAGCGCACGCTCGAGGAGGAGATCGTACAGACCGTTGATCTGCTTCTTCTGCGGCCCGTCGGAGGACTCCTCTTCCTCCTCCTCTGCAAGGTCGTGGATGATCGCGCCAATGACCTCGACGACCCCGATGCGCATGGGATACGCCTGGGGACCGGTGAGCATGTCAAAACATAGAGCAAGAAGGGACGAACCTCAGAGTCTAGCTGCCCCAGGAGCAGGCTCATCTGCTTGAGCATGAGCCTCGGCGCAAGCTCCGAAAACTTGATGAGGAACTTTGAAAACGTCCGCGGGCCCTTATTGTCCTGCCCTCCAAAGGTCATGCCCGCAATTTCGCGCAGGACCTCGTCCCCGAGCTGCGCGTGGTCAAACTCCTTCGCCAGAATAGTCAGACACTCGGCCATGGGCTCCGACAGGTGCTCGTAGAACTGCAGACTCTGTATGATGGTGATCTGGGCGGTGAGAGCGTGCCCGTGGTGCTTGACGGCGAGACATATGACTTTGTACACGCTCAGCTTGATGTCCTGCTGCTTCATGTATACTTCGCTCTCAGTTACATGGTAGGCGGGGTGGGTGAGGCAGCTACAACGCGTCAGACACGATTACGTGCTATCGTTAAAGAGAAACGCACTTGATAAACGTATCTTTTTCGGCGGTGGTGGTCCATATGCGTTGTGTTGACAAACGGAGTACCTTGCTGATGAGGTTGAGCGTCGCAGGGATCTGGTCAATCCACGTCCACTCCGTCTTCTTGGCGGTCGCGCGCGCACCGCGTCCAGTCGGTGGCGGCCTTTCCTCCCCGCGGCTTCCGTGCCTTGGGAGCCGGCGTCGACGGCCCATCGCCGTCGGTCTGCTTCACCTTCTCCGCGGCGGTGACGAACCACTGCAGCAAAAACGCGTACATCTCGAGCGGGCCCTTGTGCGCGAGGAACACCTGCGGCGCGTCCTCTAAATCGCGCACAGTCGCGTCGAGCTCGGCCTGCAGCCCCGAGGTGAGCGAGTCGAGAAGCTTGCTCATGATGGGGCCCGGGACGGCGTCCGAGGATTTGAGGAGGCTGCGGTAAACATCAAAGACCTCCGGGTCGCCGATTGCGTCGCTGGATTCTGCGACCGCCTCGACGGCGCCTGTGGAAATGTGAGGAATGGAGTGGCAAGAAGACAGGGGACGTGCCTTCGAGCAGGCGAGCGGGGTCTTCACTGGACAAATCATGGTCGTGGGGAATGCTGTATGTGTCGAGCTCTTGCAGCGCTTGCAGCTCGTCCCGCAGCTCGAATGAGGCCGCCATTTGGCGTGGAGGTTACTTGCAGGTCAAATTCAACGCGTCGCGTCCACGTGCAGTCACAGTCACGCGATAAACACGACCACACATGACGCGTAGAAAGTCAACCGTGGGAAGATATTGGCCGAGCGCTTCTCGTCCTTGACGCTGAATGACCCGAGCGGCGCTCACCATGCCATTTCCCGTTCTCAAGGACGACATCGCCGCGGCCTGTCCCTACACATCGCCCCGACGCGCGGGGACATGAGCCCCGCCTGTATAATAGACCCCAAGTCCGTTTGTCCGTCCATCCTCAACACTGTCCATTTTCCCGTTGTCGATCGATATCACCCGCATACTCCGCAGCCCCGCACGCGCCGCATGAACTGCAATTCAATTCGGGATCCGGCGGATCGACGTTGGTGGTCTGCTTGGAAAGTTACATCCGTGGCGACAAGGCCATTCCTGAAGTGGCGGCTTCTTCAGCACATGTGCGGTGTCTGCCCCTGGGAGGACATCAGGAAGGGCTGTAAAGAGAAACTTACTGGTTCAGATTGGCCAACGAAACTATGCTCGTCCATGCCTTGAGCATGTCCCGACATGGTGCCGCGTTGTCCTGGGAAGTGATTCAATGAATTTATCGAGCTCTGGTTCAATAATGACACATGCTCGGTCTCATCGGCGTTTTGAATGGCCAACGCTGTCTCGTCCACCGTCGGCGTCTGCCTCTGTTCCTTGGCGGATCTGCGACCCAGGGCCAAGACTTGAGGGAGTCGAAGAATGTTCTAACGAACCAATATCGGCACATCCGGGCAGCAGTAGATTATCTGCCCGAGACTGAGCGACCGTCTTGACAGAGTGGAGGTCCTGATGTGTGGCTGCGTGCAGCACCACTGCTGCGTCGCGTTTCCCGGCGGGACTGGGTGCGCATTGCAACATGCCTCGCGGCATCTGGTCGGGGCGGCACTTGTTGCTCTGCGCAGCTCTTCTTGGTGCTTGTCGATAAATTCTTGGACCGACAGCTCGGTGCTGAACTTGCTACATTCTGCCGAGTCGCGGCTGAGCCAGCCAGTGATTCCGGCCAAGCGAAAAAAACAAAAGCTAGTGAAAGAAAAAACGGGCAAGACTCAGGACAAAGAACATCGCGCACCAAAGAAAAACAAAAGCTTGTGCATGAAAGAAAATCTTCAACCGCAGCAAACTGCGGTTGATCATGAAGAAAATCGTGCGCCAAAAAAAAAAAAAGCTTGTGGCACAAAAAAAAGACTCGTGCAAGCAAGATTTATTTTTTGGTTGGTCGTGCATTCGGTTTTCTCTTTCGTTGAGCCCTATTTTGATGGCATCAGATTACGTGAGAAATCTTTCGACGACACACGCCCGCAAAAGGCCTCGCTCAACCGCCCACCACCCGCCGACCTCGACCCCCGCCCTGTAAGTCTCGAATCTAGTCACTCCCAGGACGCCAACGCCACTTTGCTGGCGAAAATCGGGGCAGAAATGGGCTGGATTGGGGTAGATGGCGTGGATACCGTTGGCTGACATTTTCGCAGCCGGAAGTAGTGCGACACAGCGCGCACCTCCGCCATACACACTCGCCCAGCATGATTATCACCAAAGAGAACAGGCGCGTCATCTACGAGAACCTCTTCAAGGGTGCGTCCCAGCTATTATATGGATATACAAAGTTAATGTCGCGCAGAGGGCGTCCTAGTTGCGAAGAAAGACTTCAACGCGCCGAAGCACGAGGAGCTGGACGTGCCCAATCTGCAGGTCATCAAAGCCCTCCAAAGCCTCACCTCGAAGGGCTTCGTCAAGACCCAGTTCTCGTGGCAGTGGTACTACTACGTCCTCACCCCCGAGGGCGTCGAGTATCTCCGCGAGTGGTGTGTGTCCCTGCTCGTTCCTGGTGTCCCTGTTCACCGCCCACAGGCTCCACCTCCCCGCCGAAATCGTCCCCTGCCACCCACAAAAAGGCCGCCCGCCCACCCCGCCCCGCAGGCGTCCGTCCCGGCGGCGGCGACGGCGCCTACCGCGCCCCCCGCGGCGACCGCGACGACTACCGCAAAAAGGAGGGCGGAGGTGCCCCCGGCGAGTTCCGCCCCCAGTTTGCTGGCGTGGGACGGGGTGCGCCCAGGGAGTAGATGTGATATGCTTAGGTCTATGCTGTATTCCTTGCATCCATGAATCCATGATCAAGCAGACGAGCGTGAATTGTGAGGCGGACTAAGGAATTAAGATATGCGGGCTGTTGCTACTACATGTACAGGCTGCAACTACGCCGGCCCGCCAAATGATCGCTTCACTTTTTTTCTTCCAACCACGACGCTAGCATGGCAATCCCCGCGCTCCCCGCGTCCTACTCGCCCCCCGCGTCGACCTCGAAACTCACACCCTTCCTCACCCAGCCCGCAGGCACCCTCATCGCCGCCGGCCCCGCCTTCCTCGCCCACCTCCAGCTCACCCGCCACCACGCCGGCGACTTTTCAAAGCACCTCGCCGCAACCGCCGCCGCCCGCGCCGCCGCCCAACCCGCGAACGGCAATGGCGAGGACGACGACCTCGGTGTCGGCGAGGAGAGCGAGGACGAGGGCCTGTTGTCCCTCGATCCCAAGGAGTGGAAGAAGCAGGACCATTACCGCGTCCTTGGCCTGAGCCATCTGCGGTTCACCGCGAACGCGGCGCAGATCAAGGTTGCTCGTGCGTGCCTTGCCTACTTTCTTTCAAGCACGACACTGACGCGGTGGTAGACCGCAAAAAGGTGCTCCGCCACCACCCCGACAAAAAGGCGTCTGGTGCGCCCGCTTCCTTTCACATAAAAAATATCTAACACCGCACAGACACAACCCACACCACCGCCTCCGCGCTCGGGATCAACGTCAACACCAACGACGACGCCTTTTTCAAATGCATCCAAAAAGCGCACGAGGTCCTCACCAACCCCGAGCGCCGGCGTCAATTCGACTCCGTCGACCCCGTCTTCTTGGAGGAGATTGACGACGTGCCCACTGCGGCGGATTTCAAGACCGCGTCCGACAAGGACGCCGGCGAGAAGAAGGGCGCGAAGGGGAAGAGCGAGGGCAAGAAGGCCCTGCCGTTCTTGCCGACGTTCGCGCCCATCTTTGCACGGGAGGCGCGCTTCTCCAAGACGCAGCCGGTGCCGGGGCTGGCCGTGCCGACGGGTGGGTGGTCCTGCACATGTCTTTTCGTCAACCGCGCTCACGCCCATTACAGACGGACCCCCCACAAAAGACCCCAACGACATCGAGGGACACGAATTCGCCGCCCTCAAGGCGCACGTAGAGTCCTTTTACGACTTTTGGTACAACTTTGACTCGTGGCGGAGCTTTGAGTGGTTGGACAAGGAGGTTAACGAGGGGAGTGATAGGTGCGTTGGCGTGGCTTTCTCTCTCTCTCGCGTGTCTTTATAACACGCGCGTCGTCCCTTTTGTTTCGAAAACCAAACGTTGAATGCTAATGACGCGCACACACAGCCGAGACGACAAGCGCTACACGGAGAAGAAGAACAAGTCTGAGCGCGCGCGGAGAAAGAAGGAGGATATCGCGCGTGTGCGCGGGATCGTGGATTTGTGTTTGAGGTGGGCTCTGCTCAAATATATATCCCCCGTCCATTCAGCGCTAACGCACCCACAGCGTCGACCCGCGCATCAAGCACATCAAGCAGCACGAGAAGGAGGCGCGCGAGGCCAAGAAGACTGCGCCGGGGAAGAAGGGCGCGGCACCAGCGGTGTCGGCGGCGCAGGCCGCCAAGAGCAAGAAGGAGGAGGAGGAAGAGAAGAAGAGGAAGGAGGAGGAGGAGAAGGTGCGTCGATACTTACCCCCTCTTTTTGCGAAGGAAGACACGGATACTGACGCGCTCCTTTTCAGACTGCCAAGGCAGAGGCGAAAAAGGCCAAGGCGGCGGCTGCGAATGCGGCGAAGAAGGCGCGGAGGGCGGAGCGGGCTGCGGAGGACGGGGCGTGAATAGAGTTGGATACGGTTGCCAACAAGTCCCAGCTTTGTTTTGTTTTGCTAAACCATTGATGATTGATCAACTTCATGCCGTGTCCACCACTTCCTCACAACGTCGTCCCAGAACGCGCGTGCCGCTGCACGATCCTCGATGCGCTGGTTCGCAGTCTCTCATTTTCGGACCCATATCTCTTGACAACAACGTGCAGCAGACGCGCGGGAGCAACAACGAGCCCCGCGTGTCTTATGTGCGTCGTTAGTGTCACTTCCGCGTCCTACCGTGTTTGCCCCGTTTTCTTGGACACATTTTTTCCTCTACTCCCTCCATCCTCCTCTCAAGTGCCCCTTTAGAAGAGCTCAACTTTAGACTACTTTACCATAGGTTAAACGAGGAGGTGCGTTGTTTTTCTGTCGTTCGAGTTCTTTTGCTAACGTTCTGACCCGTAGCCTCTTGTTCTTTGACAGCAACGCGCTGCGGACGTCGGTACCTGTTACCGTATGCGCATGTGTTCGGTCTGAATACATGTTTCTATGGCTTCTGGCTTCATGTGCATCGTTTTGCATTCATGTAAGGTCTTCTGCAGCTTGTCTGCACTGATAACGCGTCCAAAGACGGCGGCACGCTGAGCAACTACAACATCCAAAAAGATAATTCCCTCTCCGTTTGCAACTGGAGTTTCTGCCAGTAATTTCAAGACCCTGCTTTGCGCCGCCGTACTTTACCATCCACGACACCACACTGCGCTCGCGTCGCGCCTCTCACCCGCCTCTCATCACCTTACCACCGCCCCGCACTCGACATTGCTTCCCTCCTCACTTCCACCTCCCCTTCCTGCTCCTCTACGTCCTGCGATTCAGTGTTGAGCGGACGGGAACGAGTCAGAGCCGCCGGGTGTCCCGTCGAATTCGTCTTCTGCATGGGTGAAGTCTCCAAACTCTGCCTAGATCTGTCGCGGCAGTCGAGAAGCTAAGGACATGTCAGTCGACTGCACAAGAAGAAAAAGCAAAAAGAAAAGGCGTACATCTACTCTTCCGGGTGGGATGACGGTGTTACGGGCAATGAGCTTAGTGAAGACTCCACCGGTGGTCTCGATACCGACCGAGAGTGAGGGGGCAGCCATCGACGAGACGACGTCCGCGGTTCCCACAGCGCCGGAGAGGATACATCCCTTCTCCGAGATCGTATGGAACTCTCCACCCTTCTTGTCGAGACCATAGGCGATGACGGCGGTAGTAGGCTCGTTGAAATGCCCGCGATGGTGCCCGGTGTCCTCGGTAGCGAGCCATCAAAGCAGGCGGAGGCATGGTGGATGGTGATGGTGAGCTATGATTCTGCAGTCTCCTTCCTTAGGAGGACTATGGAGGAGATCTCTTCAGGCAACCGCAAACGACTAGTTAGTAATGAAAGACGATGAAAGGAGCAAAAGATGAACAAATTATTTTTGCTCGCCGCGGTACTCGATGCGGATGTATGGCTTGCCGCCCTTGCTGAAGACGGTGATGTGAAGTGCTTCATGCTGGGGTGCAGCTCGTTGGGGTCACTTGCCTGATATGTTGGCGATGGGCGGGGAGACACTGCGGTGAAAGCCCTCCCCCGCCCGTACCCGAGGACCCCACCACGACACTGGTCCCCAGATACGCGCCCGAAGGCCAGCGAGTTCGATGGCCTCGAGCATCGGTGGTGAGGCCTTGAGGGAGGGTGACCGGTGAGGGCTGCTGAGTTGGAGTTGGATGGATGACGGTAATCATTCGTTTACGAAAGCAAAACAAAGCTGGGACTTGTTGGCAACCGTAGTTGGAGTGCGATTTATAGTTCGGTATCTAGAGAGCTTATACATGCGTTTTGCGGATGGATTTTTCGTGGTTTGCTGTCCGAGCGCTTTCGCCCAAAACGGTAGTCGGCGTTGAGTCAAGTCGGCAATCGCCGGCTGCCAACAATTCCATCTTGTCCTCTACGCGAACCCTACGCGGTCCCTCACTCGCTCTTTCACCTTATTGGACTAGCAATCTCACCCCGGACTATTTCTTAGCCACTAATCGTGCAAAAGGCTACTCAAAATGACGCTCGACATCCTACACTTCATCGACAGCAAAGGCGGCAATGCACAGGAAATCCGCGACTCGCAAAAGAAACGCGGGCACTCGGTCGAGCTCGTCGACGAGGTTATCCAGATGTACGCCGATTGGGTGAAGAGTGTGTGCATTGCGTCGCGTCCCCGTCTGCACCACCAATCCTGATGCAAAATCCAGTGGACTTTGACGCCGCGCGCACCAAGAAGGAGGCGAACGACATCCAAAAGGAAATCTCCGCAAAGAAAAAGGTACTCCTCGGTCGCGATAAACTGTAGGTGCATTGGGAAATTTATCATGTCTATGATCGCAGGCAAAAGAGCCCGCAGACGAGCTGGTGGCGTCCAAGAAGGGACTCGATGCAAAGGTCGACGCGATCCGGAAAGAGGCGAAGGAGTTTGAGGCAAAGATGCGCCAAAAGGCAGGCATGGTCGGCAACATCGTCGGCAAAGACGTGCCCATCTCCCTCACCGAGGTCCGTGTCCCTTCCTCCTTCTTAGCCGTTGGTGTGAAACGCAAAACGCGCCCACGCAGGACGACAACACCACCCTCCGCACATGGCACCCCGCCCAGGAGGCCGCCGACCCGCCCACGCGCACGGACATCATGCCGCACCACGAGGTCCTCCTCCGCCTCGACGCGATTGACCTCGATCGGGGCTCCAAGATCGCGGGCCACCGCGGGTACTTCCTCACCAACGACGGCATCGACCTCAACCACGCGCTGATCGCCTACGGGCTCGAGTTCCTGCGCGCGCGGGGGTACAAGAAGATACAGCCGCCGTTTATGATGAACAAGGACCAGATGGCCAAGACGGCGCAGCTGGATCAGTTTGACGAGGAGCTGTACAAGGTGCGCGGACCCTTAAACATTGAAAGCGGTTTATTTACCTTTACAACGCAGGTCATCGGCTCCGACGACGAAAAATACCTCATCGCCACCTCGGAACAGCCCATCTCCGCATACCACTCGGAAGAGTGGTTCGAGCAACCCGACGTCCAGCTCCCCATCAAATACGCTGGCTACTCGACGTGCTTCCGCAAAGAGGCGGGCTCCGCCGGGCGCGACATGTGGGGCATCTTCCGCGTGCACCAGTTCGAGAAGATCGAGCAGTTCCTCGTGACGGATCCCGCGAAGAGCTGGGAGCTCTTCGACACGATGATCGAGAACAGCGAGGCGTTCTACCAGAGCCTCGGCATCCGGTACCGCGTCGTCGGTATCGTGTCGGGCGCGCTCAATCTCGCGGCGGCCCAGAAGTTTGACTTGGAGGCGTGGTTCCCGTTCCAGAGGGACTACAAGGAGCTCGTGTCGTGTTCCAATTGCACGGATTATCGTGCGTCGCGTCGCGTTCTACCCCGTTCTCACGCTCACGTCGCTCACCCCCCATTGCAGAGAGCCGGCGGCTCGAAGTGCGATGCGGCATCAAGACCAAAGAGCAGACGCGCAAGGTCTACGTCCACATGCTGAACGGCACCCTCTGCGCAACCGAGCGCGCGCTCTGCTGCCTTGTGGAAAATTATCAGACGCCCGAAGTTTGTTCCCTGCTCTTGTATTTCTCTCGATTCCATCATGCTAACGACCCCGTTTCTTCCAAGGGCCTCATCATCCCGGAGGTGCTACGACCGTACATGCGCGGACGCGACTTTTTGCCGTGGGTCAAAGAGCTGCCCAAGGGTCTGCAGAAGAAGCAGGCATAATTAGATTTTTCTTTTCTGTATTTCTCTGTGTAATACATGTGGATTCGAAAGAGAGGGCACAAGTATCGGTTTCCAAACGGGGGTCTACGACTCCTCGCCGCCAAGAAAGGAAACTTCCTCGAAAGAAAACACGTCACCTTTATCCATTGTCGATGCACTCGGAGTTTCGCTACTAGTAAGAATTGATAATATTTGTTGGTGATCATTGTTGAGCCCTAGAACCTTTATCCCATTTCCCACCTCCCATATAAAATGGCATTCTCGTAGCCCATTTGAACCCTTCAAAATTTCACCTCGCGTCTATTCAAAAGTCTGGATCGATGCGAGGCTCCTCCTTGGGAATGATAGGCCCTAAATCCACCACCGTATAAAACGCAAACGTCTTGATTTCGGGCGGCTTGCCGACAGCCGCTTTCGACGGGGTACCCTCGGCATCATTCGACTCGGACGGCGTCGGATCGTCTGAACGATATGTGTACGAGACGAGCATGTTAAACTGCAGCATCCGTTAGATTATTTCGGGACGCTTTTTGGGTCCTAGCCTCACCTTGACATTTCCTCGAGCCTCCTTGCCAATAACCACCTCGCCCCCGACGACAGTGACGTTCGCCTTCTTCTCAAGAACGCCCACCATCTTGACCTTTCCCCGCGAGTCCTTGTCACGCCCAGCAACTCTGCCCGCGATCCCAAATTCGTCATCGTCATCGAGCCCAAACATGTCGTCGTCCTCGTCGTCCTCATACTCCCATGCCTCGGCAAACGCGGCGATGGTGAACGAGCTGGAGGGGAGCGAGACGGCAAACGGCGGCCGCCGTGCCTTTTCAGGAGAAGCACGGCCAGAGGACGACGCCGCAGGGGCATGCACACGCTGAACGGTCAGCCGCACCTGAATGGGGTCGTACAACGGGTTGGTGAGGGCAAGGTGAAACGGATAGGTCTTCCCCGCGTGAATACCGCCGCCGGCGCCGCGGTCGTCATCCGGAGGAGCTGCCGTGGACTTGCTCAGAGTACGTTTCGCGGTGTCGGCGTTGGCGGCCTCGAGTTGGTGCGGCAGGGCGGCGGTGATAGCAGGAAGGTAGTTGGAGGCCACAAGTTTGATCTTGTATCGCACCGACTGTGCCTTTTGCTCCGGTTTAATCAAAATATGCGCACATGCCGGACAGCGTTTAGAACGTTTCGAATGGAGAGGTATTCGTAGAGGTTTCAGGTCCCTGGATTACACTCAACAATCTTCGGAAGAAAACAGAGTGAAACTCACGCAGTTTGCAGCGAAGTCGCCCAACTATTGATCCACCGCTGTTCCAAATTCGCGACCTCCGTCACATTCTCAAGATGGCGCATATACTCGACATCCGAATCGCCGCCTCCAGTCCCCAGTCCACTCGCGGCCACGATATCCACACGGCTGCGATACTCGGGCATTTCGTCCTTGTTCACGGTCTTGTCTTTGTTTGATCCTCCTCCTCCACGTGTGCTGCGTCCGAGCGGGTTGTATTTGCCGACGCCAGGTATATCGCGCGCAAGAGCGGCAGAGGCAGCGGCTGTGATGGAATTGGTGCGAACACGATGTGAGTGCGCTGCGCTGCTGGGGTGGGCAGCAGGAGCGTTTGAAGTAGAAGAGGAGAGCGATGATGCACGTATTACGGGTTCAAAATGCTCCTTCAACCGCTCGAATTCAAGTGAGTCCGGCGCAGAGTCTTCAAACTTCTGCAGTTGTGCTGATTCGTCCATTAGCTCGAGAAAAAAGCGCCGTAGATAATAGACGGACCCGCGAGACCAGTTGGTTTCTCGAAAGTAATACCCACTTCCGCCGAGTCCCATCTGCAATGATTACAGTACAAGAAAAATGGTGGTTCACCAATCGTGCTGATTGGGATGGCGAGCCTGCCATCACCAGGGTCCAGGGGATCCGAAGGCACCACCGATAAAGTATTCCGACAATTTGGGCACATAAAGCAATTCCGCGCGCATCTGAAAGAGTGAGTCGAGAGGAAATATAGGTAAGAGTTCGGGACCTATTCTTCTCTGCGCGCACACTGGCACTGGGAACCTCGAAGAGACAGTTTGGGCAGTAATAGCCACTAACTTCGACCGAGACACAGCGGTTGCAACGAACAGCGTCGCATTCCTCACAAAAGAAGAGGGAGTGTAGGGTGTGAAAACTATGCGATGAAGACGGTAGATGGGGCGGCGGTGGTACGGTGGAATGCGAGAGGCAAGGGCAATGGTAGTCGACGGTTGAAGGCATGCAGCGAGTGGCGGTGTTCAGCCGTGTACGCGGTCATGTGACTGCTCGCCCACAATTTATCCGAATCGCCAAGAACCAGCAGGGACCACCGGAGAGATCACTTTCAACGCAGATACACGATGAATTCTCTCAATATTTATGTTTTTTAAAAGTTTACACGGTCTATCAATACAGATGTGTTCCGATTTTCTCGACCACGGCACACAACTCAAAGACTCAGAGGGGTCGTGCGGAGGTAGGGCTGCAGCAAATAGTCAGTCATTCCCGAATCAAACAGAGACAGTAATGGATAACGCACGAGGTGGACCTTGTGGTCGGGGAAGAGCGTCTTGGCCTCCTCAGCGTTGACGCTGGCGTGGATGATCACATCGTCACCCTTCTTCCAGTTGACGGGCGTCGCGATGCGGTGTTTGTCGCCGAGCTGGATCGCGTCGATGACACGGATGATCTCGTCCTGGGTCTGTTGTTAGCGCGCGGCGCGCGCGTGGAATATGATTCCGAGCTCACAAAGTTACGACCAGCAACGGCAGGGTACGAGAGGGTGAGGCGGATGACCTTCTTGGGGTCGATAACGAAGACAGTCCGGATCTGTATTACAACAGATAAGTTGTTGGCAATGGTGACGGAGGATATTCGGCGTACGGTGAACGGCAGGCCCTTGAGGTCCTTGTTCGTCGCATCCTGAGCGGAAAATGTTACTTTTTGAAGTCATCCAAGGCTCAGAGAAACATGCCTGGTAATCTAGGGATGATGTTAGCTGAGGCTCATAATCAACAAGCAGATACCGTACCTAACATGTCGTAGAGGTATGATACTTTGCGGTCTGCGTCCGCGATCTACATCCATGTTTGAGCGAGGTTTCAATGTAAGGGGGGAAACGCACGCACGATGGGGAACTGGACGTCGGTGGGTCCGACCTTGCCTCCATACTCGTTGATGTCCTTGATCCACTTGGTGTGGTCGTCGAGGTTGTTCGCGGAGATGCCGATGACCTTGACGTTACGCTTCTCAAAGTCGGGGGCACGGCGCGCAACCTCACCGAGCTCGGTGGTGCATACGGGGGTAAAGTCTATACAAAGAGTTAGCACAAGGATCGCGAATCGCAGAATTGAAACCAACCTCCGGGGTGCGAGAAGAGAACGCCCTACGCATAGCGATGTTAGCATAAAGATACCCTCGCGCCAATCGACCTACCCAGGAATCACCGAGCCATTCGTGGAATTTGATGGGGCCAATAGTGGTCTCTGCTTCGAAATCGGGGGCGATGCTGCCGAGGCGGAGAGTGTATTCGTGCTTGGGGAAGGTGGACATGGTGGATAAGAACTAGTGAGTCCTCCCAATCGCGCCTCTTTTAAAGCCATCGGATGGCGAACAATCACGCAATTCGCAATTCGCGATCTTGGAAGCTTGTTGGGCGTCAAATACTTAGGACGCAGACGACAGGAGATAGAGCCCTTGTCGTGCAGGAAGCTAGGAATTGATATGGGCAGGACGTGGGTGCCCGGTGGAAAAGAGTCCAGACTCCAGACTGCGGTGTTTCTTGGTTTCGCGATGCTTCTGTGTCTGTCCTGCGTGCACTTGCCAAGATTTCGACCGCCAGCACTCAGCCCTGTGCAGCTAACGTTCAGAATGGGCCCAGGACCAGCGCGTAAAATCGTTCGAGGTCAAAAGTAAGAAGCCTTGTCAAGATGCCGGATCGGAGTCGCGTCACCTTGCTCTGTACCGCCATGGCGACTCTGGTCATTCCTCCAGCCTTTGCGTGGCCCGTTCAATTCTGCATATTTTCTACAGTCGCGACGTACATTGCGTCCATCGTCACCTCGAATGTCTCCCAGGTCGACCGCCTCTGGACCTTTCTGCCCACGATTTATACCGCCTACTTCGCTTTACTACCCCTATGGCCGAAGGGAGAGCAGCCTTTCTATCTTGTCCCCTACACCCCTGCTGCTCTCGAGTTCGCCGCTGGAGAGTACAACCCTAGAGCAGTGATGATGCTGTCGCTCATCATAACCTGGATGTTCAGGTGCGCAGTGGCTACCATATCCCGTCCCAGCTTCGCTAATCCCACAAATCAGGTTGAGTTATAATACTTATAGACGTGGATTGTTCAGCCTGTACGTTTCAATCTGCTGCGGAAGGCGCATTCTCTGAAATTCAATCAGGAAAGACGAAGACTACCGCTGGGCTGTCCTCCGCACCCAGTTGCACCCTGTTCTTTTCCAAATCGTCAACCTTACCTTCATATGTGCGATTTTTTCACTTTCTCTTGATCATCCTAACGGCCAAACAGCCGCAATACAAAATGTTTTGCTCCTCTTACTCGGCATCCCCACCTACATCGCAGCAACCCAGCCCGTTCAACCGCTCGAGGGACGTGACTACGGCGTCATCGTCCTCTCCCTGCTCGTTCTCGCGACCGAATTCACGTCCGACAACCAGCAGTTCGCGTACCAGTCCTTCAAGCACGAATTCAGCCGGTACCACAAATACCACCAGTGGATCGGCGCGCGCCTCGACTGGTCCGCTGACGACTCTGGGCGTGGCTTCCTCACGCGCGGTCTCTGGGCATGGTCGCGGCACCCCAACTTTGCGTGCGAGCAGTCGTTCTGGGTGCGTCATCTCCTGCTCCTGCTCCTGTTGCGCCACCTAACCCGCGTACTCCGCAGTGGATAATGAACTTGGCATGCCTCCCGTCCTCCCACCGTCACAGTCACTCCGTCGGCGACCTTGTCCGAATCCTGCGCGCACCCGTCTTTGACTGGCAGGCGCTTCTCGAGCCGCTGTTGCCGCTGACCCCCGCTCTCTGCCTCTCCGCGCTCTTCTTCTCCTCGACGATATACACGGAGGCGATCACCGCGTCCAAGTACCCCGCGTATGCAGCATACCAGCAGCGCGTCGGCATGTTCAGCCCCGTCGAGACCGTCCTCAAGGGCGTCAAGCTCGCGCTAACAGGCAAGCGCGGCGAGGTCGAAAAAGCCATCTGGGGATCCGTCAAGTCGGAGTAGGCCTCCTCGTCTTTCTTGTTGTACATTTCTAGCTCATGGCGTGCGCAATACAAGCCTAACATTACAATGCCTTGAATAAAATACAATGAATCTAGACCTGACTGGTTCATGGCTCTTCCGGCGGATATGGGATTCCATGCCGAAGATACGATGACGATGGCGTGGGCAGGATGTGTGTCGACCCGCCGTGCGAAGACGCGGCCTGTAATCAGCCGGTCATGATGAGTTCTGGGAATCCATCTCGCAAGATATCATCTCACTGTGGTCGAAGGCACTGGTGATGGTGGTTTAAGATGCACGGTGGGAGGATACTACACGGTGCGGGAAAGCGTCAGTCTTGTTAGACCGATTCCATGCCGGGACGCACCGAAAATTGGACCCCGCCGCGACTGCGATTACTCGGTTGGAGTGTTCCGAGGGAAATGGTGAACGGCGCCTCGACTTGGTAGCCAAGATGAAGGCGGCCGTTGAGCAACGACATGAGAGAGTTGCTGTAGACTAGCACAAAAGTTAGCATCGCGTTTCGCAAGAGATTTCCCTAGAAGTTAACGCACGACCCGTCGTTAATATCAGCAGGGCAAGCCATATGTCTGAGGCCATATTTATAAATGTGAGGATGACGGACGAGAAAGTCAATTAAAATGTCTTACGATTTTGCTTCATCGTGCCAAACTGCGAGCAATACAGTGTCAGATGTGAAGGGGAAAGCAGCAGTGAATCAGACGAACGAAGACGGCGACCGTAATCGCTGCGATGCAGGTAAACAGACCCGTTTGGGCTGTCCACGAAATGAGGGCGTCGACCCTGCCCACTTTTCTGAAATGACAACAGAGTTAGTCGCGTGTCACCACTGGTTGAATGGAATAAGCGCACTCCGACTTCAATAACGCGCGATTTTTTAACGTATAGTAGAACATCGTCGCTGCAATTAACAAGTCGACGGCCGCGGTTGCTGAAAAGAGACCGAGAATAAGCCACGCCCAATCGTGCTCGAACTGGTCGATGGATGTCGCGTTGAAGACCTTGATGCTCAGCAGAACCGTCGCCCCCAATATAAAACCGGATATCGCCCAGCATATAGCTGTTATAAATCGGTTCTGGGGGGTGTGTCCGAGCTGGTATATGCGGGCCGTGAATATAGCCTGCAGACGCGTCAATTATCGAGGCGGGGCAACAAGAGAGAGACGGATGGCGCACCTGCACCAGCGGATGGATGACGTTGCCTAGAATTGCGGCGGTACACATCTCCAGCGGTATCGGCAGGTCAAGCTGACCATACCGCGTAACAGTTATTCTGTACAGTCCATAGCATATGCCCATAACGTGTGCAGTTTCAGTCATCCTGAGCTGGGTGAGCACTGAGGATACAGTCTAAAAAAACAGAGAGCGACGAACCAAACGATGGCTATCTGAAGGATAGGTCAGTAAGCACAGGGCATAACGGGTTCAGAGGACGCTAGACACACCAGTAATTTTATGACCCATGAGTCGTGAGGAAAGTTGATATAATATACGTAGATCTGGGCAAATGAGGGTAACGAAGAGGCGAGGAAAAGGAAAGCGCACCTGAATAGTTAACATCCCCAGCAGTATCGCCGCAACGAGCGTGCCTATCTCGATGCCTCCAACGAAGTTTGGGTTCATGACGAAAATCAAACGAAGGACGGTAACGAATGAGGGGAAGACCAAAAGGCCAAAGGGCAACCGCAAAGGCGGGAGGAGAATGTGATATTAAATCGGGAGTTGAACATCCCAGCATTGCGATAATTAAACCATCCACCTGATCCCCGTCGTTTCGCACAGCGCGCCATGTAGATCATGGAAGCAGATGACGATCGAGGGAACAGTAGGGAACAGCGATACAACGGCGGCCCCAATTGAGTCGTTCCTGCCCTGCGACAATCAAGCCTCATAGAACCCACTCGTGGCCACAACTCCAAGATAATCAGACTCTAGTCCTCTGGGGACATAGCATGTCGTTGGTAGCTTGTGGATAGCAGGTTTCGAATTCGTTGTCCTCTTGAACAGCCATCGTTCAGTATCGTGCAGTTCATCGTCTGGTCCCGGTCATAGCAACCTTGCGGCAACGTGCAAATCAGATGGTCGAAGAATGGAAATGGGATGTTGATCAGGACCCAACATGTTGTTACGATGATCTTGGAGGTCCCGGCTGTCGTTGCCGGCGGTACTCCTGTGCGGGAGCATTTAGTGAGGCCGCTATCCAAGTCCACAGTCGCAGCCAGATGTTCTGTCTCTGAAACTACTCATCCGAGCGCAATGAATTGTGGCTTGGTTCTGGCTGCCAAAGCGTCGGGAGCAGAAGAGAGTGATAAGCGCCTCGGCGTCGATCACGTAAATCCGTCTAATATGGGCGTACTACCTTCCAAACCTCAATAAGGAATAAACAGCGAAAGTTTGTATATTCACGTATGAATTCGGTCGGGAGCAAGCAGGCGACGCGGACGCTCATAATTGAAGTAACGCTCGCGTCGCGTCGCGCTAATATTCGCGTAGTAGTCTACTGTCTTGAATGCCATTGCTTGTCCATTCCTTCAGATCCTCGAGCGTTTGTTCGCAGAAATTGAAGCTCCAGAAGGGATTTATTTGAAAGGTATCTTGGGTGAATGATTATACTCTTTTTACACTCTTTATATATTTTCTATTCTGTAGTCGGGTAATATCGTATGGCGCTACGTCTCTCGCATTCGAAGATCGACCAGCGCGTTCGCTTCTCTCATCGATGTCGTTTCATTGATATCGTGAAGCTACACTCGAGTTTCTATAGATAATCGTGCGGGGACGGGCAGCAACGAGGCTCAGGCCTATAGAGAACCAAGGGCTGGCATGGCATGGGAGATCGTTGCCCGGATAACTTGTGTGCTATCTACGCGGCTTCTTCAGTGCTGTCCTCGGAGGGTTGAGGTTCAGCGTCGGGTACCGGTAGCGAAAAGCCTTCCAGAATTTGCGCCGGGGCTTGCGGAACACGGCAGTCGACCTTCCAATGAGCGCCGCCACAGTTAGGGGCACTGGCGTCGGGGGAAGTGGTTCCGCTCTCGGCGTGCTCTTGAGCGTCTCTTTGAGCGTTCTTTTGATTTCGAAAAGGGGTAGTGCGGTGCGCTGAGATTGCTTGAGCAGCGGACAGTCAACGCGCCAATGCAGGCCCTGGCAGACAGTACATGGGGGCGGAGGAATGCTGTCACGCGTAGGACAGGCATTTAAGATGTGGGCGCCACGGCAGGCAGGGCAAATGGGAGGTCCCTTTCTGGTGCGGGCAGCCTTCTGCGCAAGGATATCGCCGGTGGCCGTTACTTTCTGTGTTTGCTTAGAAGAGGCAGATGGAGGTGCTGTGGGGGTAGACCAGCGGCGAAGGGTTGCGCTGAGTTCATCCCAAACGGGACGGGTAGAGGATGGACCAATTTCAGCCGATGGAGCGTACGTGTTGGAAGGAAGGGATGTGACGAGAGCAGCGAAACGGAGGTCCCGAAGAGTAATCCCCTCGAGGGCCCTGTCATCCGGAGTATCTGTTGGGTCCCATTCGGGGCGCAGGGCGGAGTGCGTTGTAGTACAAACCGTCACTACAGCATTTTTGCTAGAGTTTTCCACCCTAAGCCAACACGGGTGGTGCTGTGGCTAATGAACAAACAGAAAGAGAGCCAATAAATCCGCGACACTCACATTCTCGGTTTCGGTAAGGGTCATGATATCTTTAATGAACGCGGCTGCAGGCGAGGCGTTGGGGAAGGTGAAACGGCAGGCCAAGCCCGCCACCCGCAGTGTACGATGGTCATTGGGGACCGTTGAAAGATACCAACCTTTGAGGTAAAGCGGGAAGAGATAGTTTGTAGCGTCATCCTCTGTGATCCACGGAGTGGGCCAGCCCTTCGGCTTGGTGGGAATGGGGAGTGAGTGCAGCCAACGCGCCGGCCCACAGAGGTGTACAGGGACGTACAGTGACCGCGAAAGTCGAAGAGCAAACATGAGAAAATGTAAATGATCGCCGCGGCAAACTTCACATGCACGTGCATGTTCAACGTTCAACGTTGAACTCAGTTACTCGAAGTCAAGTTGAACTTTTTCAAGTCGTTACGCGCCTTCCTCGCCACTCTAAACTTCGCAGGAAAAATAACCTCCAAGCGACACTGCTGAATTCTGTCAGTTTATTTTCGTTCTTGCCCCCTCGATCTCACCTTGCCACGCGAAGTTCGACCATGCCACGACCCCAGAGGACCCAACCTCTCCTTCCCGCCGACCTCGTGAATAAGATCCAGTCGGACGAAATGATGTCCGACTTTGAATCCTCGGTATTCACCCAGGAGGCACATGAAGTGCGCCTCTTGATGCGTAATTGGACTGCGCCGTGCTCGCCCGACTCATTCATTCAAGATCTCAGTCTCGGCTGGACGGCTGAGATGAAAAGAACTCCGCTTCATCTTGCCGCGTACGACGGGGACGTACTCGCTGTTTATGAGAGCATCGGGGTAGGGGCCACCGCGGACAAGCCAGACAGTTCTGGCATCACCCCAATTTGCCTAGCGATTTCTCATCTCGCATTGGTATCCTCGCCTAATGTAGTAGCCTTCACCCCGAATGGCTCTCTTATGAGCGCAGCGGCGGTGAAAAAAGAAGCATCACGCCTGAAATACGTGATTCGCATCCTGGTCGAGCAGCACGTCGTCCTCAATAGATCTACGGATGGCCAATCTCTTATAGATCCTGCTTTGTCGATCCGCTGCATGGGATGCCATCGCTCTATTTCTCGAGCATGGTGCTACGCCGCCCGACAATCTCATCCCCCTCTTCACAGCCGCGGCTGACCGTGCCAGATTCACATCTCTTGTCAAATCTCACACCGCTAAATCGCGCCCTGCCCAAAAGTGTCCGTGTTGGTCTGGGAAAATCCTTTCGAAATGTCACGGAAAAGAGCCTCGCCCATACCCTCTTGAATATGTCTGCGTATGTGGCTCGGGACGCACCTACAAAAAATGCTGCTTCGGCCGGCCAGAATGTGGACGAGTATTGGGATCCGGCTTTAAAGCGCATAATGCACGACTACGATAGATCCTATAGATCCCAGCAGACTGGGATGGAGTTGCTGCAGAGGACGGGTGAGAAGGAAGCGTCAAATAGCTCAAGCTCTTGGGCTCGAGGTCCAGGATCCGCTCTTAGCCTTTACACCGGATTTAGATCCCGAAATTATGAAGAAGGTTTACAAAGAATTGCTCCGTGAAAAGTCCTTGGATCCAGCCTTTGCTTACGCTTTAGCGCGCGTGGATTTTATACCGAGGTCAGCTGTGTATCCATTCTTCGTTCGGCACTACTCCTCCATTTGATGCACCTTAGACCCAGTCAAGAAAGTGTAGCCGCCACCTCAGCGAAATCCGACAGAGACGGTGGAATGCTTTGGTCGATGAATACATCAAATCTCAAGGCGATAAACGTTCCCAGTACGAGATATAGAACGTGCGGCTAAAATCGGAACATGGAATGGTGCATTGCTTCGAGCATGTGAAGGCCCTGGCTGCAAAAAGATTGAGGGAAATGGCAGTGTGACTCTAAAACTGTGCAGCAAGTGTCAAATTGTGGATCTCCCCTCTGCCTTCGTCTCGCTTGATTAACTGACGGCTTTTACAGTCTGTTTATTGCACAGCCGATTGCCAGAAAGCTGCTTGAAAATGCACAAGGCAGAGTGTGCACAGGATGGACAACGTGAACAGTCGTTGCCATCGCAGGATATAGTCGCCCAAGATTAGATGTCGTAATGAAAAGGACCATGAAGCAATTGGAGGCAATGCTGGCAGTTGCACCGCCTATCGAGGCCCTCCAAAAGATGATGGCCTCGATGGGAAAATGAGGGTGTTCTGGACTCGTATCCATATTTGTTAACCTCATCTACTGGACCGGTCGCTAGTTCAAAACTTTCTGTGTCAAAGTCGCTTGCGAGCGTCATGAAATTCTCTACAACATGCGAGGTACCAGCGGTTTTTGTCGAGGGAACTGGGGACGTGACTTTGAACTTTGCATCAAGTGCAAGGTTGTGTCCTTCCTGCTGCCTTCGTCTCGTTTGATTAACTGGTGGCTTTTGCAGTCCGTTTGCCAGAAATCTACTTGGAAAATGCACAAGGCAGAGTGCGCAAAGGGCAGGACATAGCCACCAACGTCTGAAAACACTTTACCGAGGATGTCCTTGGAAGGTATAAAAAACTTCTGTCGGCTTCGCAGCCCGCCGTCGAGCTTTTGAACCGCTTCAACGACATGACGGCTTCGCAGAAGTAATGAACTCGCATGTAATAACTTAAGGTGATATACAAAATGAACAAATAGGTTAATGTAGTCAAAAGAAAACTCTCCGCGCCTCATCTATCGTACACCGATGACGTCGACCGCTGTGCCGTCCGCTCGACAATCGACGTCCCGTCTCGGAAACGCGTCCTGAACAACACGTTCGCGTTGGTGAATAGCCCGTCTTTCAGGGAGACGACGATGAACTGCGAGCCCTTGAATCGTGTCCGGAACAGCTGCCCAATATGCTGGGTATGCGAGAGATCGAGCGCCGCATCGATCTCATCCAGAATGTACATCGGCGCGGGCTTGAACTGCAGGAGCGACATGATGAGGGACAGCGCAATCAGGGATCTAATCAGCACGCAAATCAGCTGGGAGGCTGATACACACGAAAGAGCACACTGACCGTTGCCCGCCGCTAAGTTCCGTCAAGCTCTGCTTCCACACGCTCCCGAGCTGCACCTTGACTTCAAGGCCGTCCATCAAGTCTTGATCTTCCGGTGGTTGCAGCTTGGCGAAGTTGCCGGGCAGCAGCTCGGCAAAAATCGCCCCAAAGTCGCTACAAGATGGTTAAAGTCGTACAAGGGCGTAAACGCAGGTCAAAAGTCGCACCCATCGACCTTTTTCCACGTGGACTCCAACGCCTCCCTCTTGTATCGGTCCAGCTCGGCGATGGTTTCCTCTATTTTTTCCTTGTCCACCATGACAGTCGCAAGCATCTTCTTAAGAGCCGCCTCTCGCTTCTCGACACTAAAAGAAACTCGTCATGCAACTCCAAATCCTAGAGGCAGGTCGTTTACTTGTCAATCATTGCCAACACCTTCGGGTTGATGGATTTCTTCATGCCCTTCGTTTGTTGGCTCAACTCGCCGACCTTCGTCTCCAACTGACCCATGTCGGTGGTCGAGAAGTCGAACTGGCCACCTTGCTTTCCAAATTGACTATCGAATCGTTGAGGAAGTGTCGGGCCAAAATTTCTGAAGGCTTACTCTTTATCCTCTTGAATCCACTCGTGCTCCTTCTCCAAATGGGCCACCATGTTGTTCGCGGCATTCATCTCCTTCGTCAGATTCTGAATATCAATGCCCAGCTTCTGCACCGCCAACTCGGCTTTCTGGATAGCCTGCTTCTTCTCCTTGATCACCTTGTCGAGAGCCAGCAGCTCGTTGTCGAAGCGTTTCAGGGTGGCGCGCTCCTCCTGAAGCTTCTCGTTCGCCTCGTCGTATGAAGCCTAGGGAGAGCATCAGCCACCTTTTTCTGGAGCGACGGCTGTTTATTTACCTTCTTTTTGACAAGCTGATCCTCGAGGCTAGCGAGCTCCTCTTTCAGACCGGTAACAGTGGTGCTCGCTTCCTCGACAGCGGTTTTCGCGCTCTCGAGATCGGTTTCCATTTGCTCTGCAGCCGGGTAAGATATTCGTCCGAAAACCAAGTTCGCTAAACATACCGAGTTCCAGAGCGGCCGTCTGCTGCACCTTCTGCTGCGTCTTCACGATGACCGAATGCTTCTGCAGAGCCGCCTTCTGTTTCAAGATGTCAGCCTAGACAATAGCGTCAGAAAAGAGGATCGGAATAAATAGGTAGAAAACTACTTTAAGTTCATCGATCTTGCCATCTTTATTGTTCTTGAACTCGTCCATGTCTCGTTGGAGTCGAGCACAGTCCTCGTTAGCCTCGGCCTGTTTTTCTTGGGCCGTCTGAATAGCAGCTTTCAGCTCGGTGATAGTCTGCTTCAACTTCTCGACCTGGCCGCCGAGCTGTAAGCAGGGTCAGCAGTGTCAAATCATTCCCCGCGTCAAAACACACCTGAGCGGCATTACTGCCCTGCACTTGCTCCTCCATCAGCTTAAGCTCATGCTGCTTCATATCCAACTCCTTCGCACGCGCCCTCCACTCCTCCCTCACTTTCTGCGACTTAGCCTGCGCGTTCTCCTGTTCCCGCAGCTGCGCCTTGGCCTTCTCGAGCTTACCATCCGCCTCCAGCAGCTCCTGCACCCGAATCAGCACGCCCGTCGTGTTCGGTGCCGAACCACCCGAAAGCGAGCCAGAGGGGTCATACACATCACCCGCCATTGTCACGGAGCGCACTTTGACTGCGTCCGCAAAGGTGACGCGCTTGGCGATGTCGGGCGTGTCGCATATAAGGGTTTCGCTAAAGACGAACTCGATGGCCTTTGCGACGTTCTCCGGGTAGCGCACGAGGGAGAGCGCGGTGCGCACTTGGCCTGGGGCTATCTTTTGCGCTGCGTTCAATTGCTGGTGGGAAGTAGAATTTTAGACGAAGATCAATGAATGGGAAGGAAAGCGGGACATACGTTGGCGCTGATGATACGGGGCTGGATTTTGCTGAGCGGGATGAGGTGGACCTTCTTCTCCAACTTGCTGTTGAGGAGCTCCTTTCCGACTTTCTCGTCATCGACTACAACGCTGTGCAGTTTCCCAGAGGAGGCAATCTCGAGAGCTTGTGCAGATGGATAATTTTCCTGTGCGAGCGAGAGAAGCAAAGCGACGCGGCCTTTGACCTTTTGTCTATCAAAGTGCGGGCCGAGCGCATACTTAAAGTCCAAGTAGCTGAGCCCGTGGTGGATTCTTTCGCGACTCTGCAATAATGAGATCGAGTTCGAAAAAGAAAGCTGTAAGGACCTACTTGTTCGAGCGCCCGTACTTGGTCCTTGAGCTCTCTCAGTCGGCCCTCGCTGGCGTTCTCCTTCTCCTCACTCCAGGCACACTGAGCGAGCTTGGTGCGACATCCCTCCACCGTCGCCCGCATCGTCTCCAACTTCTTCCTCCCATCGCCGGCGTCGCGTTCCACAGCCTTCCACCGCGCCTCCATCGTCTTCAACTCGCCCTCGCTCATGCCCAGCTTGACATGACTCTGCTTCTCCTCAGCAGCCGCCCGAGCCGCCTGCTGACGCGCCGTCGCAAGCTGACCCATGTATCCACCACCGCCCGTAGTCTTGTTGTCTTTATTATTCGACAGGCCCGTTAGTAGACTTTGCAGCAGCTCTTCCGCTGTCGTAAGCCTATCGGTGAGACCAGTGTGTTTGTCCTTGACGGTCTTGTGGGAGGCATTGATCTTCTCGACCTCCGCTTTCTTCTCTGTGAGAGACGTCTCGAGCTGAGGAGACGGGGTTCAGAACTAGACAGAGAAATGATAGGGGCCTTACCAGCTTCAGCTCTTTCTGACAGACCGCGACCCGATCCTCCTCCTCCTTGACCGATTTCTTTTTCATGTCGACTTGCGTGCGGACTTTGACAAGACCCTTATCCAAGTCCGCAACAGCCTCCTCCAACTTGGCCAACTTTCCCCCCTTGCGCTGCTCCTGATTCCGCTTCTCCTCAACCTCGTTCTTCTCCCCCTCCGCGGCGTCGCACTCGCGCTGCAGCTCCTCCTTCTTTCCCTCCTGCGCCTCTATATCTCCCTCCTTCTTCGTGATATCAGTTCCCCTTCTGCTCCGCCCTCTGACACGCACTGTGCCACTGGTACGCGCGCAGAACGCGCTCAATACGCTGCAGCTCCGTCTCGGCCTTCTGAAACTCGATAAACTTGCGCTTCTCCTTGCGCAGCTTGTCCAGTTTCGGCGTAATCTCCTCGGCGAGGAGGGACGTGATCTCCTGCACCTTCTTGTCCTTCTTGGACATAGTCTTGATCGCCTTGTCCTTGCGGTCCTCGAACATACGCGTCCCCGCAGCCTCCTCAACCATCCCGAGAATCTCTTGTGGTCGCATGTTCAAGACCTGAAAAGTACGTGAGCGCGCAATAACGCGTCGCGGGGGCGCGCGCGTACCTTGGTGATTTTGCCCTGCATAATAACGAAGTTGGGGTTGTTGATATTGAGCTGAACAGACTGGAACAGCGATTGGATGTTCTGTTGCGGAACCTTGTGGCCATTGAGGAGATATTTGGTCACATTCGGAAGGGATAGCTACAGTGGCGCGTCGCGTCAGTCTCCGAAAACGACAAAGCATATCGCGCGCACCTGGCGCGTCACAGTGATCTGTTTCGACGACTCATGTCCCGGAGGACTCTTGCTGATGTCCGAGTTGTCGAACACGATGGTGACACTGGCCTTGGTGACCCCTGCCTGACCCCGCTTGTAAATGAGGTCTGTCTGGTTGGATGCGCGCATCTGGAGTGGCTAAAATGAGTACATTGAAAGCCATAAATCCGTGCTCGTACGGTAGCCATATTCGTGAGGCCCAGCACGAAGCTAATCGCGTCAAGGATGTTGGATTTCCCGGTGCCATTAAGGCCGGTTATGGCGTTGAAGGACGCATCCCACCCGGTAATTTGCGTCCGCACAGGGTATGACTTGAAGCCTTCAATAACGAGCTCCTCGATCCGCATGGCTGGGAGGCGAAAGGGGTCAAAACAGGTCAAGACAAAGGCGCGTCGTGGTCAGGACAACACGCTCACGTGCGGAGCTGGATTAGGCAATATTTTCACAACGCACATCTAGAGTAAGCAGCGTATGTAGATACAGTACGTCCGTAGAAATAGATAATGCAATAAAACACAGATGATGTAGGGAGCGTGGGGCAGCATCGGCAATTACAGCCAGAGCGCAATGGTGGCATACAGCCAAAGGAACGTGGGGCAGCAATGATAGCGCGGTAAAAAGTCTGCGGTCGAAGACGAAGGGGGAATGAGTGTGTGAGGTATCTATCAGGGAGTGTGGTATGCGGCGGCAGGTATTAGGTTAATATAAGTTAGATGATGTGTCGGGTGGTGGAATGCGAATGCGGAGTGGGTTGGCTACAAATACACATGGTCGTGATTGTAAGAGATGGAAGAGAGAGCATGCGAGTCAGTCCGTGATGCGGGAGGAGGAATGACAACAAGCAGCGAGCGGGGAGGTTTGCTATTCGGCTTTAAAGCGTTCGCCGCCACCCCCGCCGCGCATAATGGCTTTCATGAAAGAGAAGAACCGGTCGGCATACTCGCCCGGCTCGACGGGGCTTATTTTGTGCTGGAAATCAAGTAAGTATCGTAGAAAAGAAGAAAACACGAAAGTAGCGTACCCTATCGGCACTCAACCCCTTCCAAAAGTGTTCAAGTTTCTTCACGACCGAATATGGCGTCAGAATGTCGATGACACCAAGATAATATATCTTGTCCAGGGGGTCGTTTGCCTCATCCGTCGCACGAAGACCACCCTCGTCCTGGTAGAACAAAAAGTCCCTCCTATCGCCCGTATCCTCCTCCGGAAGCCGTATCGTGCCCTTACCGTGCCCCAACCGCTTCGGGTCCGACTCACGCATGGCACGACGCATCGCAATGGCCTCAGGAGACGTCCCGCCCTTGGCATTCGCCGCCGTGGCCCGACGCGTCATGCCATTGGGAATATCCGGCGAAAACACCTTGAGGGTATTCCGCCGCACATTATCGCGATTCCCGCGCTCCATCTTGTGGATACCAATGAGCAGGGAATAGTCCATGACGTGGATCTTGCGGAGGAGCTCCGTGTCGCGGCGCAGCTGCTCGGTGAGGAGAGCACGCTTCTCGGGGCCGAGCTCGAGCATCTTGCCACGGTTGATCCAGTTGAGGTCCTTGAGGACCGCGCGTGGGTTCGTCGCGGCCTTGGCCTCGGGGTACTCGCGCCCAACGGTGCTGCCCTTGAGGTCGAATGTCTCATGGACGTCGCGGTGCGGTGGGAAGAGGTTGTTCATAATGACAAAGTGGATCTTGTGACCGCGCGGGAGTTTAACTCGGTGCAAGCCATAGAACCGCGAAAGGAGGGTATGAGGGTTGTTTTTTATGTGGTGGTGGTAGTCTTTGAGAATGGAGAGCAGGAACTTGTGTTCGGAGTGGTGAATGGTTTTAATGATAAAGCGATAATCGCGGGAAAAGTAGAAAAAGGAGCCGGATTTCCCGGGGGAGCCGAGCTCCGAGAGAATGTATTTCGAGGTGAGGGAAAGAAGATAGTCCGCGGGGTCGAGGTGGAAGTAGTCTTCGCGGAGCTCACGGAACACCCAAGGGGCATAGTCCTTGAACTTGAAATCGTACTTCGCGGAGGGCGTCAACTCGTTCCCGACACTGTGTTGACGTCAGCGACGAGGACCCAGAAAAAGTCAAGAAGACATACATATCAAAGGAAAATTTATGCCGGGCGGTAAAGTCTTCGTCAGTGAGGGCTCGTTTAACCTTGGCCTGACATCGAGAGACACCGATGCGAATACCGGTCAACATATTGTACATGAGAACGTAGTTGACGTGGTCCTCGCCAATGAGGTTGCCGACAAGCACGACCTCGTCCTTGGTCGAGCCTTGCCGTACAGGAGCGCGCTCGTTGCGAGTCAGAGCAGCCTCGGCCTCCTGCTGCTGCTTTGCGCGCTTCGTCATGCGCTCCCTGCGAATCTGGTCCGCATGGAGCTGGATGTCGGATGCGAGCTCGCCCTCGAGGTCTTCGGCCTCGTACGTGTGCGGCTGAGAGCCAAACTGGGCGTGCAAGGAGCTCCGGAGGGGATTGAGCGCACCACCGGACCAGGTTGTGGAGCCGGTTGTGTTTCTGCGAGTCGGCCGTGCGGAGGATGGGCTGGGGGGTTGGAGGTAAGCATCCTGGGGCAGAGGATTTTTTAGGGACGCGTCGATTGAGATTTCCGAGGGGACGGCTGCGGGGATGGTGGGGGCACGGAAAGAGAGCTTTACGTCGGTGGACGAGCGCACGAGGGGCTCGGAACGCAACCGGGACGAGGAGGTAGATGCGCCCGACGACACGGAGGTCTGGGGGCGCATCTGCTCGGGTTCCTCAAAGATAACAGGGCGTGAGCCTGACGCGATGTCGAGCATGGGGGGCTCGTCGTCGTCGTCGCCGGGGTTTACGCTTGCGGGGGGCGACGGCGGCGGGGGCCCCACCCTGTCGTCGTCGCTGCCGGACGGTATTTGACGGGAAAAATACGAGTCCTGGGGGATTTGGTCACCAGTGACCTTTACTATCTGTGGGCGGGAGTAGTCCTGCTGGGAGAGGGTGTGTGCGGAGGAGGAGCGGGACGAGGGGGCGGTGCGGTAGGACGCCTGGGACGAGATGGCGCTGGCGGGGGACACGAGACCGGTGCTCATGGTGCTGGTCCGCTGGGACACCGGCGGGGACGGCGAGCGCATTGCTGCGACGGACATGGTATGTAGATAGCAAGCTGTGATGTGTTTGACCCTGTTAGTCTGCACCTTCCTCCCGCTCTCATGTTCGAACCTATTCGTGGAGGCACCCGCGGCGGCCAGGCAGAGTTCAAGTGGGCAGACGTCTCCGCAGACAAAGACAGAGAGGTTAGCCATGTGGAAAACGAGTTTGCTTCCATCCGCTGATCATCCTGATTTCAGAACTATCTCGGACACAGCATAAATGCTCCCACTGGTCGCTGGCAAAAGAACAAAGACGTGCACTGGTACAACCGCGACCTCAAGCAGGCAGAGGACGAGCGTTTGGAGGAGATTCGCAAAATAAAAGAGGCAGAGGCAGATGCGCTCGCTGTTGCACTCGGATTTGAACCCGCACCAAAGACCCTTGACGGCGCCCCTGCAGCATCATCCTCTGGTTCTCCCAAACCTGCCGAGGACCCCAACTTGGCAATCCTCGAAAAAGCGGAACGGCGGCGCAAGAAGGCGGAGCGCAAGGAGGAGAAACGGGCAAAGAAGGAGCAGCGCAGACTCGACCGCGAGCCAAACTACGACGACCGTCGCCGCCGTGACCGTTCACGTTCGCGTTCTCCTCGTCATCGAAGTCGAGATCGTGCTGGTTCTGAGCGGAAGGACGTACATCGCCGAAGTCCCTCTCCGCCTCCCCGTCGAAGCCGCTCTCCTCCTCCTCGCCCAGACGTAGACTACGACGCTATCGACCGCGAGAAGGAGCGCGAGCGTGACCGTCGACGCTGGGACTCCAACTCACGGAGAGAACAGCCTGGTTCCGCTCAGTGGGGCAGGAGATAATCGCCACCGTTTCGTGTTTGTAACTCATTGTAATGTATGTGACCATTTGACTGCTTGGATTACTGGATGAACGTGAGCTATCCCAAGTCCATGTACTGCCCAGCTCGACAAGAGATTTACTGCTCATTCGTCGTACCGTATGTATCTTCGAAGAAAATCCAACGAATCTGACACAATAAATCATGATTCCGAAGCATACAAGAATCAAAAGACACAAATATTCTTTCCAAACGAACTCCTTACCCCTGAAAACCGTAACTTAGGAAACATTGTCGTTGCCCACGAAAATCTCGCGTCGGTGCGAATTTTCCTTCGGGATATATCACGGCGAGAGTGGGATTATATCAACGACGCGCAAACCAAGGAATAGCAAATGAGACAGAAGAGCAGCTTTTGGCTGGTTGGCTTCGGATTTTCGCCGGGTTTGCGCAGTTTCATGTCCGATTTCCGGGAATTCGCAAGGAATTCGTTTATCAGCGGCCCGGCCCTTCCACTGCTCTGCAGCGGGAATAATAGGCGACCAGCTCGCTGCCACGGCCCTTTGCGAGGCACATGGTGCTTAGTCTCTCGTAGACAGACGCTACAACATTCAATTGCTCGTACCTCGCATGTTGTACGTGGTGCTCACAGTGAAGTCTAGCATTTGCCATTTCCGTGGTGATGCCGCCGCTCCAAGCGCGTCAGAATCGACAGAGTGGGTGAAGAGGATGGAGGAAACATACCTTCGGTGCTTCGTGGTTGTGGTCGCGCGCCGGCGCTTCTTTCTTGGGTGCGGTTGCGCGGTTGGTGGTCGTCCGCCAGCGAGAACGTCTGCGAGAGGCATTGGAAGTTAGCACGAGGTTCAGCGGGGACGACCTACTTTAGAGTTTTGCCATTTCCGTGGTGATGCCGCCGCTCCAAGCGCGTCAGAATCGACAGAGTGGGTGAAGAGGATGGAGGAAACATACCTTCGGTGCTTCGTGGTTGTGGTCGCGCGCCGGCGCTTCTTTCTTGGGTGCGGTTGCGCGGTTGGTGGTCGTCCGCCAGCGAGAACGTCTGCGAGAGGCATTGGAAGTGCCTGGATACGTAAGTATCTGGGTTTTACATACTGTGCAAATTGTGTGATCCTAACAAATCTCCTTTCCTGGTAATCATTTCATTTGATGGCTGTGCAGCCACTTCGGAATTGCCCGGGCGCGCACGCTCTCGTCCTGCAGCTGATGGATGTCGGTCTTTCCTTATGGGATTCGTCCACGTGATACGGACGTAACTTTTCCCTCTCTGTTAATTCGATCTTGGTTGCTCCATGGATACTTGCACATATAAATGTGAGACGCTAGCAGACTGTCCGGTTTTTCCTCTTTCCCTCGGTGCCATAGATGTCAAGGGCGGCAAAACCAAGGCTGTCGAGGTATGCCCTTCCCCGATGTCTGTTATCGAAATAATAAATATTATGTAGTGGGCAGCTGCACGACGCGGGCTTACAGAGGACATAACCATCCTCTCCGCTGCCGATATCTTCTCGTGGTTGCACGACAAAGTGGGCTTTCCCAAAGGTACCTAACCCTAAACCTAACCCGTTCTCCCTCTCCACGCCCACCGAGAGATCGACGCCCATGCTCGCCCGGAGATGGTCGTTCATTCACCAACACTCGCCGCAAAGTACTTCGCCCCAGACCGTCAATCCTCCAGAATTACCATATTCGTCAGAAAGCGTAGTGGCCAGACGGCGCCAATCAAGGCCAAACACGATGCGACCTCGCCTCCCCCACTCAGAATCTCCCAAGATGCCGCTCCAAGCCACCATGAATGATCATATACAATTCGGAGTGCATGCGGAAACGAGACTACCAGCCCGCCCGTTTCGATGCGCAGTCGGACGCAGTGACCACAGTCGTTAGGGTTAGGTATTTGGTGTGTGGGTCCTTGTATCGTTATTTATTGCAATTAACGCGCCACAGCGACACGCAGCGCCTCGCGCTGCTCATCGACGAGCGCGATGAGATCCTCGAGAACCTCGAGATTTCGGAAACGCGGGATATCTCGTCTTTCCGGCTCACTACCCCTGACCCGTTCGTCTCCAATTTCGACTTGCTGGCGCAAGACTCCAGCCGGCCGTATATCAGCCATCCGCAGCCGTTGCGCAATTCGTCTACACGGGTGCGTTACCTCTTCCGTGCATCCATCGTTATTTATTACTGAACGTGCACACAGAGACCGCGCTGCAAACGCTCGCTGAACCCCGCCTTTGCCGCTTCCTCCCTCGCGCCGCCCTCGCCCTTCGTCGCCCTGTCGCGCCACCCGCTTCGCTCGCTCCACTCCTCGCCTTTCTCTCTCTCCTACTACACGCTGAACCGCGTCCAGGGCGTCGTGCGTCTTTGCTAGCGCTCATAGACCATTAGTAAATGGCTTATCGCATGCAGCGCATCCCCCGACCTGCCGCCAGAAACGCGGGCCGCTCTCATCCAGTCGCTCGACGGGTGGAACTTTGAGCCCAATACCCTCCCCACCGAGGACCACGTCGCCGCCTGCGCTGTCCTCATCTTTGAAGCCCTCTTTCGGATAGAGGGCATGGAGGAGGCTGTTGGGGTCAAGCTGGGTGCGCTTTCACTTCTTATCGTGTTTACTTCGACTTTTTCCCTAATTTATCTACTTCAACGCTAGCCCAAATCCCGCCCTTCATAACCCACCTCCGCCATATCTACCGCTGGCAGAATTCGTATCACAACTTTGAGCACTGCTAACCCACAACATTGTCTCCTTTGTATAAGATACTGTTGACGATAATCCATGGAACACCATGTTTACAACCCGTGTTTCGTTCGAGCTTATCCCTTTCGACGTCCTTCTGTTGATCGTCCGTCTCCTCCCGCTGGTTGATGCTGTATCGCTCTTTATGGCGAGTTTATTCGACTGCCGTTCCTCCTGTGCGCCGACATGATCTTTTGTTGCTTAGGTTTCTAAACACTTCTTCAGTGTATCTACCTTTCGACATTTTTGGGTCTATGCCAACATCGACATCGATTTTCTTCTGTGCAGACCCGGCCACGGGCATATTGATTTCAGCCGTATGAGCATCGCTGCCCTCCGTACCAGGGTCGCGGAGGCTTCGCGGGTTTTCGCCTCCTGGAGGTCTGACATCGTAGAGCCGAGGCGTATACACACCCTGCCCCTTCCCCCCGGAACTCGACAGCTATTGGCGATACCTTGGACCCGGGTTCTTGTCATTGTGCAAGACGAAACTGTCTATCTGCGGGATTGGGGCACATGGTTCATGAGAACCGTCCCTGTGTCGATTGGTCCTCAACTATACATACTAACAACTAAAACCTTTTGGGTCGATACTCTCCAACGAAATGTTATAGTTGTCGCAATGGCGTATAGGCAGAATGGGTAAGTGTAATTGTGGTGCTCTGTTTCAGTGGTAACCACCCTTCAGAACACATTTACGCAGCGAATTGCAGTTATTCGTTGTCGACTTCGACCTCGACGAATCGGGAGAGTTCACTGTCGCTCCAATCGTAACTGTTAAATTCGAGCACCCCATTACCAGTTTCGCTTTGATCGACCAACATTTAGCGGTAGTTGGGCATACCGCCCGACATACCTATTACATGCGGAGTTTAAAGGTGTCGTATCTTCCGACACCGTCTGTGCTGGCCAAACCCTTGGTCTACATTGGAACCCAGGCGAGTTCTTCGTTCTTTCCAATGACTCGGCATTTATTAATGTATTTAGGGTACGCTGGTTGCTTGCTCGTTTGCCATCATGGACGACACCCATTTCCTGCTCGCCGGTCCCGTGGGCGTAGCAGTTTATAAGCTTTCCGACCGGGCGAAGCCATCTACGGGGTTTCCGAGACGTCTGAAACCTTGCTGGCAGCAGCGGTATGATGACTATGAGTTCGTCTCTCGACCTCCCCTAGGTCCCATTGTCGAACACCATCGTACTGGCCATAAATCCATTGCGGTATGTAGTGGGACCTTCCTTTGACGAATATTCATGTCGAATGATCGGCGTGCGCGATTTCGACTTTCGGTCCATTCGTTGGTTGACCCTGTTCCGGTGTATCTGGGGATGACCGGCGGGAATCGCATTGGGTTGTATCGTCGACCTTATAGCTCGTCTATGTTTACGACGTTCGGAATGGGGAACGTTCCAGATTCGCATCCGCTGACCGAAGCACGAGCGGTTCGTGGGGAAGACCGTGGGTCGGTCGTTTACCGGGCTGGATTGCAGGATGTATTTATTGGAACCCGGATCTCTCAGCATCGACGAAGGCGAGGGCAGGATAACTTTTATGCTACGCTCTCATACAAGACGTTTGTCGAAAGTAGTTATTTTAGAGATATGACCGTGTGTGGCGTATAGAAATATGACCGTGTGTAGCGTATCCAGGCTCCGCCCGGCCGGGCCATACCTCAGATATTAGCACGAGGTTCAGCGGGGACGACCTACTTTAGAGTTAAAGTGGGGAGTCAACAGCCTTATATGTGTTCGGGTTGACCGGCCAAGCGGCGTTCAACGCGACGCTACGTAAATACGGAAATTTCCTTTTTAAGCGTTGGAAGGTAGCGTCCATATTAGGCGGGATCTGCCTGATTGACGCCTAATCAGTGTGGTCAATCGCCTCTGCTCCCGACCTTTGGTAACTGAAGTTTGGTTGCCACAAGCGCTCAAGCGCTCAAGAGCTTGAGCTGGTTCAGCGGATAAGAGCCAAACAATCTTTGCAAAAGAAATACAAGGCCATGCCTCCGCCGCCTGCAGCCGACCAAGACGATCTTGACGATCTCGACGATGTCCTGGACCAGTTCTCCGCGAAGCCTGAGCAATCCCCGGTCCAGCCCACTTTCTCTGGCCGACCACGCACCAACACACGTGTCGATGGGCCACCGATACCCGCACCAGGAAATGGTCTCGTTGGTGTCACAGAGGGCGATGAAGACCCCGACGCGAATGCGCTGGCAGCGGATTTCGCAGCAGAGCTCGCCAAGGGCATGGAATCGCTTATGCGCGAGATCTCCGGTGCTGGTGAAGGATCTGCTGCCGGGGAGGGCTCAGGTCCAGGTGTGGCGGACGAGGCGGCTCTCAAGGCTGCGTGGGAGGCAATGCTCATCGAAGGGATGGACGGCATGACTGCCGGGGCCAACGCTGCCACAGCAACAAGCAAGGACGCCGGGGAGGGCGCGGACGATTTTCAGGCCAAAATACGGCAGGCGATGGGCAAGCTGCGCGAGGGTGAGGAGACCCTGCAAGAATCCTCCGGCGCAGGGGCCAACGCACCAGCCCCCGACTCGCTCGAGGCGTTACTGGCTCAGCTCAACGAACTGGGCGGCGCAGACGGTGACTCGGGGCTCCCCACGGACGAGTCCGAGCTCGCTGGCTTCCTCGAGAACATGATGGGCGAGCTTATGTCCAAGGAGGTGCTCTATGAGCCACTCACTGAATTGGCGGACAAGGTACGTGCGCTACTTGACTGTATGCCGAGCTCATGTGTTCCTCAGTTCCCGCCCTACCTTGCTTCTCCGCCGGCCCCGCTCTCTGCGGACGATCGCACGCGCTACGAGGCACAACTCACCCGTGTTCGCTCCATCCTCGCCATCTTTGACGCTCCTACATTTGACGAAGCTGATCCGAAGACTCGCGGGACCGTCGTTGCGCTCATGGCCGAAGTTTGTCGAAATCCTTCGTCTCATGCCCGCATAAAATTTAAACTTATCGTCCCAGATGCAATCTTTCGGCTCCCCACCGACCGAGCTTATGGGCCCCCTTCCCCCCGGGCTCGGCGCTCTCGGCGAGGATGGCTGCGTCGTCGCATAATTTCCCTTCAAGTCGTCATTCGATTTCCACGTTCAATATGGTCTCTATCGATGAACCATTGTAGCAACTAAACTATTCACATCGCGTGGCACATCAATACATGTATTAGCAAAGTTTCTAAGCGGAACATTGTTTCTAAGACTGGAATTCGACAGAACTCAACACTGCAACACGACCTCATGACCCGTCAATGTCCTCCTCACTTCCCAAGGTCTCGCCTTCTTCCTCGTTCGACTCTTCCTCGTTTGACGCTTCCTCGCCATCCTCTTCCTCTTCAGATTCCTCCTCGTCAAACTCCTCTCCTCCGGACTCCTCCTTCCCGAAAAGAGCCTTCAACTCTTCCGCCTCTGAGTCGTCGCTGTCGAAGGTCCACAATGGCTCCTGACGCTGAGGAGATGCACTATAGGGACCCCAGGTCTCTTTCGGATCCAGCCCAATCATCTTCTTGACGATGTCGAACTCCCTATCGTTTACACACGGAGATGTCTTCTTGTACCGTTCATCGTCGGTATACAGATCGAAAGGGTCGTTTTCGGCGTAGTCGGCCATGGCTGCGAGGGCGTATTCGACCCGACCTCCTTTGTTAAAATAAAACTTCAAAGAGTTGTTCTCGAAATAGTCGAAGTTGTCCACCGCTTCGGCAAGGACAGTGGATTCTGTGGGGAGGATGTAGCGAGAGAGAAGCTGCGCGATGGTCCGAAAGAGTATGCTGTAGCCGGTGATGAAGGTCTTGAACATATCGCGCCAAAGTCGAAGAGGAATGTAGCTCAAGAACGAGTTGAATTCGATGAACATGGTTTCCATGGCCTCCCGAGGAACGACATCGTCAATATCGTCTAACACTGTGTCGCCCCCGACCTCAGCCGCATCTGTCTCTCGTAAGTCTAGGAGCAAGTCACACGAGGATCGGATTGAAACCTCACCATGAAGACGTATCATTGTCCGAGGAGACAGCCAACCGCCATGACACTTGTCGCAGGTGCAACCCCATTTCTTCTTCGACATGTACTCGTCATCGGTTGCAGGCATCGGATGTCCCATCGCTCTTTTCAACATCGCCTCCAACTGCAGCTTGGTATCCGAATGCCCCTGCCATCCTTCCCGCTTGAAGATCTCTTGGAATTCCCGGCTCTCGCGCATTTCTCCGCTCAACGCCTCCAAGGGGGTCAAATGGTCTCCGTTCTGCCTCAAGTGGAAGTCTTCATTCGTCAGCCCCAGTGCAATCAGTTTCCGAAGCGCATGAAGGTTATCGCTCATCACTGCGATATGAATTGGTCGAAAGCCGTGTGAATCTGGCTGGTGGATGCAGCTGGGGTCTTTGGCGTGCGCGTCCTGAATCACCCGGACGATATTTTCCGATTTATCTGCGAATATTGCGTCTTGAAGAGCGGATCTGGGATGCGGGCCAGGGGTGTTAAATGTGTAGTCAGGGTCAAAGTCGTCGAGTCGGTCTTTCTTTCGTGAGGGGTGGTCTGGATCTTGGGAATATGCGAAGAAGGCGGTCGCGCCGACTCTTCTATAGCCGACCTGAAAGAGAATTGAACGGATGCGCCAAGCATTTGGATTGAGCTCACCTTTCTAAAGAAGTCTACGATTCCATCGAAAACAGCTACCCACTGGTCCGAAGGCGGGCGAGGAATAGGGCTTAGATACATAACCTACATTAGAACGGAATTGGAGCGCGTTCTGCAGACTCACCTGGGCCAACAGAGAAACTTATCATCCTTGTCGACGTATTCAGATGCATAAAGTTGTTGGAGAGCCCACGACGCGACTCCTTGTTCTCTATACTGCACGGGATGTCAGATATCTTGCAAGAAACACGGAATCGAATCTCTGTACCTGAGGCTCGACGGAGACGCAAAACACAAAGAAAAGTTTTCCATCATTCAGTTCTCGTCCCCAAACGCCGCTCCCTTTGTGATATTCGCCATCCACGAGCCAGGGTCGAATTTCACCGTATTTATCGAAGATCGCAGAACCAATAGTGTGTAATTCTTCGTCAATATCCATCACTTCCAAGAATATGTTCGAATATCTGGATTTGACAAAAACAGCGGTAACGTCTCCGATTTTCTCGTGCTCGGGGTGAAGGATGGAAAGCGTGAGCAGCTGCAGCGTATCGGGGGACAGACGGTGCTCGTATGGCATAAATTTCTTGACGCGAATTGTGGTTTTGAGGTCAGCTAGGTTTACAGGACGTGAAGCCATGGGGATTAATAGCGGTAGCGACGTTCAAAGCAGGACGCTCAGCGCTGAGGTTTACCACTGAATGGTGGCAGGCAAGAAAGGAACGAACAGAACCGAAGCATGGATGATGCCATTTCCTTTTATGGCAATCAAGTTTCATTTTATGGTCTGGTCCATCGTCCAGTGTGTTCGCGCGTTTAGCGCAGCCTTCGTCTGTCAAGTATGGACCTCGCACCTCCCCAAGCGTCGCAACTCCCTGCCAGGCCCAACAGCCACCAGCCCACACCCCCCAACGCAGGCACAAAATCTGAGGCTTGAAGTTGAAAATCATATAACTTACACATGCATCTCTCCACATTTTTCCACGCGTGTGTCTAGTGTCCACACACAGAAATGTACGCGCCGTTTTACATATACGATACAATGCACGTCCAAAATTTAATCCAGATTATGCGCCCGACTTCCAGTACGCGATGTCGCCGTCGATCACTGTAACAAAATTAGAGCTAGGACGAATGCCAGGTCTCAAGTACGAACTTTCGTATGGCTTGCCCTGTTGTCTCAATTTTCCGGCAGCCTTGACGGCAGCCTCGGTGCCGTGTTCCTTCAGGTCTTCATACGCCATGATTTCACCACAGACGAATTTGTTCTCAAAGTCCGTGCTATGAAAGAGGTGAAAGGGAGTTGGGGCATCGACAAAGGGCTGCTTACTGGATAACACCGGCAGCCTGGGGAGCTTTCGTTCCTTTCCGGATTGTCCATGCACGGACCTCGTCCGGCCCACAAGTGAAGTAACGGATAAGCTGGTGGGGGCGTCAACATCGAGTCTCCCATCAAGCGAAGTTCACCTACGTCAAGACTGGCGTAACCGGCCTGGGTGATCTTGCCCAGGGCGCTCGTGGCTCCGGCAGTCTTCTGCTCCTCTTCTCTCTCAGCGGGGGACATCGGTGCTAACCGCTCCTCAAGAGCGACCGAGAACGGAATAAGGCTGTCACCCGGGTTGTTTTCGTCAATCCAGGCTTTGATCTTGGCCAGCCTGAGGTAGGGGCATAAATATAAATGACGCGAAACCAAAGATGCGCGGAAACGTACCATTTGTTTTTCTTCCGTGCGTAGTCCTTTTCGCTGAGGTTGACGAGATAAGTTACGGGCTTGGCAGTCAAGAGCATGAGGCCGTTGACGACGTCAATCTGTCCATGATAATCAGTACAAGCCTCGAGAAATCGACCGCCAGTGTAGAAATGGAAGAAGGATCAGAGAGAACTAGTTCTCATGGGCATAATGGGGCGTTACTCCCGCCTCGAAGAGCTGGGTTATCGAGCTTACAGCTCTTTATCGTCATTTGAAAGGGCGGTAAAGGATGGGAGGAGTAGGAAGCAAGGGAGAGAGTTGTATGTTCACCTGAAGAAAGAGAGTCAGCGCAATTCAGAGTAAATACAAGAGAAGAAGAAGAAAAGGGAAGGGGAGGATCAGAGAGAACTAGTTCTCATGGGCACATCAGGGCGTTACTCCCGCCTCGAAGAGCTGGGTTATCGAGCATACTGCTCTTTATCGTCATTTGAGTGGAGTGAAAGAGTATGGAGGGAAGGAGAATCAGGAAGTCGTATATTTACCTGAGAAGAGCGAGTCAGCGGAGTTCATACAAGGAAAGAATAAAAGAAAAGGGAAGAAAGTCAGAGAGAACTAGTTCTCATGGGCATAATGGGGCGTTACCCCCGCCTCGAAGAGCTGGGTTATCGAGCATACTGCTCTTTATCGTCATTTGAATGGATGGAAAGAGTAGGCGAGGAGAGGAGAGCCAGAATTACAGAATTATATTCACCTGGAAGGGAAAAGAGAGTCAGCAAAGTTCAGAGCGGTTACAAGGAAGGGGAAAAAATAAAAAAAGGGGAAAAATCAGAGAGAACTAGTTCTCATGGGCACAATGGGGCGTTACTCCCGCCTCGAAGAGCTGGGTTATCGAGCATAGTGCTCTTTATCGTCATTTGAATGGGAGAGTACAAAGGAAGGACGATGTCAGCCAAGGAAGTCGTCGTATATTCACCTGCAGAAGGAAAGAGTGTCAGCGGAGTTCAGAAGATCAAGGATAAAAGATTGAGCAGAGAAAAGGAAAGAGAATCAGAGAGAACTAGTTCTCATGGGCATATTGGGGCGTTACTCCCGCCTCGAAGAGCTGGGTTATCGAGCTTACAGCTCTTTATCGTCACGAAAGAAGGGAAAGTGGAATAGATAGATAAAGGATAAAGGATCCATATTCACCTCTTTGTTATTCCAGTCACCCTTACGAACGTCCTTGCCGTCGACGGTTAAATGTTTCAGGATCTTCTCGACGGTGGCCTGAAAAGAAAAGGATGAGCAAGTATAAGCTATCAGAATGACAGTATGTATATTCACAATCTCCTCTTTCTTCGCCTTGTCCGCGAGACTGTTGCTACCCAAACTCCGGCCGCTCTTCTTCAAGTTGTCGAGCGCCTTCTCGGTCCACTCGATGTCTTTCAGCCGCAGCTCGGTCTGGATGATGGACATATCGCGGACGGGGTCGACGTCACCCTCTACATGGATGACTTCGGCGTCGTCGAACGCTCGGACCATTTGGAAAATCCCATCGACAGCGCGGACATGTGACAGGAAAGCATTTCCGAGCCCAGCGCCCGTTGAGGCGCCCTGTTTGTGTCTGGATCAGGTCGAGTTTTTTTTTTTTCGAAAAATGACAAGGGCGTACAGCGGTCAGACCGGCGATATCGATGCAGGTGAGGAAAGCGGGGACACGCGATACGGGCTTGTAGGTTTCACAAAGCCATTCAAATCTGGCATCCGGGACGGGAATACGCGCTTCCTAGCCAGAAAGCGTTAATTTCGCGGAAGAAAAAAAAAGGTGCGGATATACCTCAGGACTGTTCATGAAAATTCAACGCCAGACATCGAGTCAGAGTACATCAATGAGCTCACTTTATCGTGGCGTAGGGGAAGTTGGCTGCCTTGCCGAGATCTACGACGGATTGAGGAGGTGACCTCCAACGACGAAGGGTCACAACAAACCTGTCTCGGACAGAGCGTTGAAGAACGACGACTTGCCGACGTTCGGGACTCCTGTTGAGACATAAGAGACGCAGTAAAAAACGTTTTGGAAGAACGGACCTACGATGCCGATTTTGAGATTGTTTCCTGGCCGTCCAAGGAGCGTCTTTTTCTCAACGGCGGCCTTCTTGGGGGGCATCTTCTTCTTGATGAGACGGGGGGGAGAGGACGAGAAAGGGCGGGTGGATGGCGGGCAGGAGAGAAGGAGGATGGGCCTGCTGGTCAGCGTTCGAGGAAATAAACTTGAAAAGACCATGTGATCCCTCCGAGAAATTGATCGTCACGCGAAATTATTTTGCTGAAACCTCGACATGCCCAAACATCCCCGCAAGCGCCAAAGGACCACAGACGACTCGTACGGCGTCCAGGACGCTCTTGTCGACAACGCGAGCAAGGATGACGAGGAACGGAGGCTTGAGAGCCTTTTGTTTGGCACAAAATTCATTCCAAGCACCGAAAGCAATTTCGTTCCCCAGGATGGTGGCAGCAAGGCGATGCGGAACCTCACAGACACAGATGTACTTGTTTTACACTTAGGCCCGTGTTTTTTCTCTGACCTGAACAGTTGTTTTATGTCGACGATGGCGAGACGCCCGACGCCATGGACCTGGATAAGGACGAGGGATCAGCTTCAGAAAGCTCCGCGGACGATGAAGAGGACGAGGACAACGACGATGGCTCGTCAGACTCTCGTCCAGAGTCGGATTCGGGCGAACCAGCAATAAATCCGCTCAAGTCCAGAAAACCACCCGCATGGCAGGATCCTTCTGACCCGCCTGTTGTTTCCTTGGACTCAAAACGCCTCCGGAAGCTACGCGACCAACCGTCAGAAGCCACCCTGACCGGCCGTCAGTACGAGTCGCGTCTCCGCCGACAATATGAACGGATCAACCCTCAACCTGCCTGGGCAAAGGCAGCCAAGGATCGACTCCGGGAAACAGACGACGCCGAAATCGACGAGCTTTTGACGTCCACATCTGGTCTTCTCGCTTCTCGCTCGAAGACGACCGCGCTCCCTTCCGGGAATCTTTCCATAGAGCGGTTACGGGATGCAAACCAAGCGGCAGCCGCGTCAGGAAGCGGCGAGATAAAATCTCTTGCTTTTCATCCCAGTGCCAAGGTACCCGTACTTTGTGTTGGCAGTGCAGATCGTCGCGTTCGGTTATTCAATGTACGTTGGTTTCGTGTATCGTTCCTACACCTGCTTAATATTCCTCCAGATCGACGGACACACCTCGCCTCTCCTCCAAACACTGCACATACCGACCCTGCCCCTCTCCCAGTTCTCTGTAAAATTCCACCCGTCCGGTACCTCCCTTCTCCTCACCGGCGACCGACCATTCTATTTCGTTTACGATCTCCAACGAGGTGAAATGCAGCACAAGGCTGGGCGCGGTCTCTGGGGCTCTTACGACTCCACCACTTCCGTGACAGCCTCGCACCGGAAACGTGGTCGCGGCCGAGGCGCGACTGGTGCGTCCCAAGAGAGCGGCGGTGCAGAAGGAATGGAGATCACCTCGTTTAATCCGTCGGGAGAGATACTAGCTATTGCGGGCCGTGGTGGGAATGTCCACCTATTAGACTGGAAGAGTGGTGCGGGGCAAGTTGTCGCCGACCTAAAATGTGGGGCGAGTGTTAAGGCATTGTGGTGGACGGGAGCTGGGGCGGATGGCGGCGAATTGGCCGCCCTCACCAATGACTCAGAGGTCTTCCTGTGGGATGTCGGGGAGAGACGATGCGTACGCCGGTGGAAGGATGAAGGTGGCTTCAGAGGCGCCGGTCGGGCGATGACTGGGTCGGCGAAAGGATGGCTAGCCGTCGGGTCAGTCGATCTTCTCCCGCTCTCGTTCGTTTACTTAAATTCTTCCAGATCCAACACCGGCTTGGTTAACGTCTATGGCTCCGACTCTTTCGAACACGGCGAAACTACATCGTTTGCCGCCCAACCCAAACCTGTAAAAACCCTCGGGCATCTCACAACCGCCATATCGACGCTACGCTTCAATCACGACGCACAAGTCATGGCTGTCGCGAGTCGGGAGAAGAAGGACGCTCTGCGACTCGTACGTTCTTCATTCCTTTCCTTTTGCTTCTTCTCTGAGCAATATCTTTCCTAGATCCATCTACCTAGTCTGACGGCCTTCTCCAATTGGCCCACATCGAGCACACCGTTGGGTCACGTCAGCGCTGTCGACTTTTCTGCGCAAAGCGAGTATGTGGCTGTGGGTAATACGCGGGGGAAAGTGCTCCTGTACCATCTTATCGACTATGGCGCTTCGAGAGCTTTTATGTAGACTACGACTTGCTTATTTAAAAAACGGCATGGTCGGCACGCTCGGCGCTGATCCGGGTTTGGACGGCCGCTTCTTTCCGACGATAACCGTCAAAGGCTGAGCGCTGAGCGAGCGCCATGGTGCTAGACGTGCTGGATCTTCCTCGCTCTTTAGTCAGGTACATCTCACCCTTTGTTCCTCGCGCCAAGTACTGAGTCGCATTGGAACCCCTCCTCTGAAACTTTTCGTAGCAAATATGGTATGCATCCTCCAATAACGCTGCGATATTAGCCAGCCTAGTCGACCATGCTTCTTTGATTTTTCTCCACGGCGTCATAAACCATCTCCCAGTTCTTGCAGGTAAAGAACTCGGGCACAACCAGCGGATGCGAAATGGGGCCTAGCACGACGTCGAGCACCGTATCGGCTGCGCAGAAGAACATCTGGCGCATATAATTGATGCAGTGTTGATTCAGTTGAGAATCAGGCTTCACGACACCAGTTTTCTGCGCCGATAGCATCTCCTTGCGCAAGATGGAAATACACCGGAGTTCTGTGTCGCAATAAACACCAGGGACGCTCGAAATATAGGGAGAATCCTACGGTGAAACATCGAAATACTGAATGGCCGCCGCTGTTCGCCCAAATGGATCATCCCGTCCCCTGGAGTCAAGGCGTCCCACTCTTGTTCTGCGTCCGGTGAGTTGATCGCATATCGTACAGTGTTCTCGAGCGGCATGAGAACGGGACCTGCCATGGGTATTGGCCAGGCCCTAGGATAATCTTCACCCTCGTAGCCTGTCGCCAAAAGGTGAGTTCGCCGCCATCTCGACGTTGATCGGTAAAATCGACACTCACTGTAAGTTGGTGCCGTTGTACTTATGGCAAGTCGTCGGAGCCACAAGAGGCATCCCAGCTTCGTGGCGAGGACACATACGAGGAAGGTGAGTGAGCAGCGAGTCAGCATTGTCGGTGCGGTGGAGAGCATCTTGCGGGGCGAATGTTCTGCATGAGGAACGTTGCGTGATAGTCCTTGTGGCCTAATCCGCAGTCAGGCTTTCGATGGATCTCTGCTCGCACGCCATAGCAGCGGTTCCTCCGGCTGCAATGGGCATCAAGTTCGCCGAAACGGAAGTGTGAACGACGACGGCCAGAAGCCCCTCCCAACAGAAATAACCTGTTTCTTCGATGGAAGAATTTGTTCGTCCCAGTTTGGATTTATGCGGTAATTATCTCCTCCAACTCTAAAGGCGAAGCGTCATTGGACTCTTACCACGTATCTTCGCGCTCGAATCGGGTGGGCTCATCCTCCTCTTGTCGTCCTCTTCTCAGGGAACCTCCCTTTCTCATAATCGTACTTTTTTTCTTCTTTCCCGCATTTGATACCGAGTGCAAAAGCTTCTGAATTGACATTTCGAGCGCCAAGGAGACGAGGCGTTGTCTCGACTGGACTGGCCGATAAAGTGCTGCGATAAAGGTTGGCGCGATGATTTCGGGGGAGGAAATTGTCTCGCCCAATAACACCTTCGCTTTTATTTTGGACGCACAAATCGGTCTTTCACCACGTTACAACCTGGAATACGGGATTCGTTCAATGATATTTTTGAACCCGAGACTCTGCGACGGCAATAGCACTGCGAGAAGGCCGCCAAGAATTCCAACGTCATGTTGAGTTTCCTCTGTTTAGAATTCGAACGCATATGTACTGCTCAGGAATTCCGTCGGAATGGTTTGGCATCCGAGCAACCTTACTTTTGTGACCGGAAGAATTTCCCTGATTTGCTCTGCTATTTACCGCGCAAGATGCGCACTCTAATACGGAGAGCACTGACCCTACTTTGTCAGAACGATGACCGGATATCCACCGGTCGGCGCGTCCAGATGTATTTGCCCTCTGACAGTGTAACCACAAGATTCGTAGAACCTGGCCTAAAAGTTGTTGCATTGAGTGCCGCATTAGTAATATCTTAGAAAAGAACAAACATTCTTCTCGTTCGCGGCACAGTGTGCAAATAGCGGAGGTGTATCGCTGTCTGCGAACTGTATTGCAACCTTTGTGAGACGGCCAACTCTCTCCGGGAAGAACGAGAATTCCCGCCTTGTCGTGAACCGTTTTCAAAAGCATGGTGGCTATGCCTTTCCTCTGGAACCTAGGATCGGTAGCGAGTTGATTCAAGTATTGGGAGTTGCGGGTACCCTAGAAAATGGTATCAACAGAAGGTCTAAGGCCCCGGGTTCGAAGAAATAACTTGCGTCCGCGCCAAGGACTTCTTCCAGAAATTTATCAACCACTGGAACATACGCATTACTCCAGAAGGCGCTTGTTTCAGGAGAGAGTTTCGTCATAAAGTCGTCAAACCCCAACCCTCTCTGTCCTTCTCTGTGAAAAAGCCTGAGGGATCTCAGTCGAATAAAGCAAAAGACGAGGACTGACGATTCGAAAAGGGATTTCCCTGGGGGAAACCAGACGGCAACACCCACAACTTGCTGTGTATTATCGTCCGTTGCGAAATATACTTCCCCTGCCAGCTCTCCGGCACGGATCATGGCCCTGAAAATTGGGTCCTTGAGAGACTCGTCCCCACCGACCATTGAAATGCTCGCTAGTTCTGAGAAATCCCTTGAAATCGACCATCACGGTGGCCGGCTCGGGCAATTCACCTCCAACATACGCCCGAACGCATACATCTGTCGCCTCATCGAGTTCGCTCTCTGCGAAGCACAGTCAGAATCAACCACGAGCTCAGACTCGAGACAACTGGATCGACCGGATATTTTGGATTTGAGGTGAATTTGGAAGGTCATGGTGGTTGGTTCAAGATTGTGGGTGTGGCTCCGTTCGTCTTGAAACACAATCAAATGCGCGACGCCGCGGAAAGCCAACCCGGGATAGGCTGGAGAAGAGTGTCAAGACCCTGTGCAGTGGAATCTAAACACTGTTTACCGTGGGAGGTTAAACGGAAATTGAACACAAATCAATCACGTAACCGCCTCTTTCTTCACGCGCCGATGTTCAGTCGAGAAAGAATCTTGCCTACGCTGCTCATTTCACTGAGCCTTGTCTCAATATTTTTCACGTACACTCTCTTTGACTATGTGCGCACTGTAGCAACCCAAGCGCCGTTGTCTCCGATCAAGGCCTACACACAACCCCGAGAAGCTGATTCTTATTGTGCGCGGCCGCCTCTTCTTTGAAATGCTTTCCGAAGTGACTCGAGAAAAACAGCCTACGTTGGAGGTAACAAAAAAATCAGCCTTGACAGTCAAGCCTCACAGCAGGATGGTTGCAGATGATTTTCCTTTAATGCTTCCTGGTGTTCCCCTTGGCGAAACGGTCAAAATGGTTGTCGAGGAAAGTATTCACTATTCTTTGGATGCAGGTAGGAGCATCTTCCTAAAAAGTGTAGAAAGTCGTTTACAGGAACTAAATGCAGATGCCCGATCAGCGTGGTACGCCGCCTTCCCTGATGGCGTGGGCTCCGTCCGCTTGGGGCCTCACCACCGCACTTTCTTTGTGTATGCCTTCTTGAAGTTTTTCGTTTGTGTTTCGTTTCTAACGTGCTTCCTGGTAGATCTATGTACCACGAGGTATCTATCATCCGAATACTGGGGAACGTGGGTCTCATTTTTTCGGCGCAGCTTCACTGCCTACAACAATTTCGCGATATTCTTGTGGAACCGAACCCGAACGTTGCTTGGGGGCACTTACACCACTGTCTCAACTATCTACGAGAAAGGGCACTCTGTCAGGCAGATCTGACCCTTGAACCTGGTGATTTCACCACGCGAAACTTCGCTCAAGAACGCGTCGGCGCTACTCATGTTTGTCGCGACTGGAATGCGGTCATTTCAAAGGTATTTTTTTTTTTGGCTTCTGCTCTTCCTTACAGGAGAGTAACATTTCAAGGTTGAAGAGAACTGGGCCGATTGGGTAACGGTGTGGAAAGAGTTCCACAATGTTACAAACTAACTTGCTCGGAGGTTAGTAATTTGCCATGACCGTATGGTTGATATTCCGCTCATATGCCACCAAGATCAGGCTATGTGTGCATATTGTATTACGATGTATCTACGTTATGTTTCGATCGAGTCTTTCTCGGTGGAAGACAGCGATACACCGCGCTGGACCTTGCCTCGGTGAATTTTTGGCTTATGGGTTAACTTCCTCCCATCAGCCACTCTAGTCCAGGCTCCGATGCATCACATTCACGAGAAGCTGGTTTTGCCGTGAACTTCCCAGGCTGTAAAATGCCACTCATTCAATGGTCGCGAACAGTCACGAACGCGCGGAAACGTTCTGCCCATTACACGTTCTAGCTTGGTTTCCCGAAATCAGCGAATTGAACTGCGGCCAATTCCGAGGCCTTCGCCTGGACGAGACGTCTGCATCCGAGATCAGTCAAGAATTCCCGTACGAAGAACGCTCTTCCGCCTTGTGGGAGCAACTTTTTTCCGGAGACCCCAGGACCCGCTGAAAATAAGGTGAACTCTCGCTCCGTTTTCCCTTCTGCCTTCCTTATATACAACATACTCCATTTCATCTCCCCCTTGTTTTTAAACCTCGCCACTATCGACGAGATGAATCCTCTCCGACTCGCATTTGTTTTCGCCCTGCTGGCGATGACTGTCATCTCGGCGCCAGTTGACAGTGCGTATCACCTTTGATACCACGGCTCATCACTTAATCTAGTCGTAGGCGGCGATGAGATCGACGCGCCACTGAGTGCCGCGGATACAGGTGTTTACTTGCATTTGGCTTTCGTATCCTGCGAGCCAGACTCACCATGTCAACCCTTTACCAGAGACTGGTCCCCACCGGTTGATTACCTTGCTCACTGGCGTCTAGTTACTATACTGGAGACTTGGCACTCAGGTACGCACTCCCACATTACTGTATTAACTCCCGAGCTGACTACCTGCATAGTGTCGCTATGCAATCTCTGCTTCCTTCTGAACCCCAAATTCTGCTTCAAGATCGGCGTTATGCTTATTTTAACGCGCCCTGTTGATCCTGTGTTCAACCTTCATTTACCCATTTTTGCCCCGCGTTTTCTTACATCCCTACTCCACGAAAAGTGTGCCAATATCGGAATTTGGGGAATATGACAAGATGGTGGGGACTCGGTTTGCTGTTTCGACGTTCAATCTTCCCAATTCAAAAGTTCAATTTCTCCTTGCACGCGAGCTCCCGATATCGCCAAATGCAGTTTGACAGGATATAACGTTAACTGAGCGGCAACAAACCAAGAACTTCTATGTTCTGTGTGCCTTATTCTCATGGACGTGGGCATACAACCTTGTGATCCGCCGCATGGGTCTGGCAGCGATGAGATATAAGGCATTGATAAATTCTCGGACTCGGTAGGCCCCCACTATCAAACCATTCCTCCGACCAAATTAAAATGGGTGATCAAGACTTTCCTCTCGAACGGTCGTGGTACATTGGAAATGCATTCTTCGCCATCCTGTATGGGCTACAGATGTCCATGTTCTTCCAGGTTCGAAGATTTCTCGCACCTCATTAACCCTCAGCACTGATTCGCACTTCATAGTCGGTATACCATCTGAACATTGGCGAGGGAACTCGCAGATCGAAAATTTTCTACATCGGGTATGTACTCGGCGGCATTGATGGCTTTAATCACAATTGCCCTCGCGTGCAACCTCTTCTTTGGTTCGTCTCCGACTTGATTCTCTCGCTCTCGCCTAATCCAAGGGGGAAAAATCAAGGACAGGCAATGTGGATCGGTGGGTTTATGTCACTTGTTTTGGTTCAATTTCTGACGGTCATGATGTTATAGAGCACAGAGACGTGAGTTTTTATATATCTTCGAACAGTTTGGTTCAATTTTAATGGCGACTGCCAGGTTGACGGTGGACCAGTCGCATTTTTTGGGGAAAATATCGCCGCCTGGTACAACACGCTCGGGACCGCCGCCGACGTTACTGCAAATTTCCTCGGCGACGGACTTATGGTGCGTGTTGAACCCCGGTGGGCGTGGGGCAGTTACCAAAGAATTGCAAGCTCTACCGGTGCCATGTTTTCTGGGGCCATTCTCGCGTGGCAATGGCCCTCCCGGTTCTTTTGTACCTTGGGTCCGTCGGTGAGAAGATTTCCCTTGTGGAGGTCTTTTGTTCAAATTTTCCTCAGCGATGGGGATCACGACAACGATTCAATCCGGCCTCCCGGGTGGTGATTTATTCGAAGGAATCACCGTCAATTTTGGCATCCCATGGATAGGTGTGTCCGTCCATGAGTAGTGAAAGCACGCGCCTGAACCCCGTGTCTAGTGCTTACAATCGTCTTTAATATCCGTGCGTTCGCTGAAAGCATAGATCGCTCTGGGGCTGACTATTTTCACCCTAGTGGTTACCGCGATGATAGCTGTGCGACTGTTTTCAGTGCATTCCAAAGTCAACAGAGTCGTCGGGAAGGCAGTCAGGAAGAGGTATACTGGGCTCCTCGCGATCCTCGTAGAATCGGCTGCTCCTTTCACAATTCTTGGGGTTGTATACCTGGCTCTCTATATCAAAGAGCTACCAGAGTCTCTCGCCTTCGCAGATATCTGGGGTTGCTTCGTCGTACGTCTGGTATTTTCTGTTGCGAGCCATGTTCCTAACTTGCTTCAGTCGCTTTCGCCGCAAGCAATTATCCTCAGGGTCGCGATGGGCGGGGCCTGGACGAAGGACACCTTCAATCAACTCGAGAGCGGAATGGAACTGGGGCCTGTTGGCAATCCCAATAACGACCACGAGGAAGAATCAGGGAAAATATCCCACACCTCATCGCGTGTTTAAACATCGCAAATTAACGCCTCCATTAACGCCCAGCGATGTGTATCTGTTATTTAGTTGTTGTATTTTGGTTAAATCGAATAATCACCTTCCATTGGGTTTTTTACATTGAGTCTCATCCTTGAAGAGTGCAATGGATTACATTTAATAATTGGGACATTGAGCTAATACACCTGTAAAGAAGAAGTGTGAGAGGGCGAGATTTATCGAGAACAATGTACGTACCTATACGTGACAGCGTTGTTGGGTCCTCCGAACCTCTTCGTATAACGTACTCCAGTCTCGACACTGGTCGGTGTCTGGATGTGCATTCGGAATAGGGTATCCGAGTACAGGGTCTAGATACGAATGGGAGCGGCAAAATACCATCTGGCGCAAGTAATTGAGGCAATGGCGCGTCAGTTCTCCGTTGATGGTGTCCTGGCGTGAGGTGGTCGTGTTGTGGGAGCGGACATCGACAAACGCCCTCCGAAGAGTATCCAAGCATCGTATCTGATGAAACATAGAGATGCTGAAAGGACGACATTGCTCTCCGAGATACAGTAGGCCTTTTCCGGGGAAAGATGCACCCCACTCGGCAGCACCGTCGTCGGTGTCGAGTTGGTACCGGACGGTGTCGTGAACAGGGATGAGAACTTGGTTTTCAGGCCATTTTACGGGCCAAACGCGAGGATAATCGTTCCCCAAGTATGCTTTCGCCACAAAAGTCATAAGCAAACGAAATGTCTCTCAAACATGAACATGGCAGCACTTACTGTGTGTTCTTGGCCTGAAGGCGCTCTGAAACCATACGATGCCGCTGATTTTGAGCCCTGCTATAAAGAAAAGGGCAACTAGATAGAAATTCGTTTGGCGGCTCTGAGGCATGAATGCAAGACGAAATGTGGACCGTGGGTCAAGAAGCTCAGAAACCAATTATTCGTCGCCATTTCCGTACATACCGGTTATTCAGCATTGAAGCCAGTGAAGGTGTCCGAGGGCCCGCCACTCGAAATATTCATCACTGCGCCTTCTTGAAGTCCGTTCGTCATAGCAGAAGCTAAACTGGACCGATCTCGAGCGAACACACCACTGATTGTTATCGAGTCGAACTCTGAGAGCACGGCACTAGCACGGCCTGGAGGGGAAACTCCCACGGTGACTTGGCCCTGTGTTTCAGAGAGCCAACACGAGCGCGCTCACAGGCTTCGCGACCTTCGATAGACTTCCATTCCCAGAAGATGCTTTTCAGAAATACTCTGGCCCGCATCTCACAGGAGCGAGAAGAACCCACAAGAACCGTTTTCTGTCCACTGCACCATGAAATTCAACCAGCCGTCGTCTTCACAGAGTCCGCCATCCAGTGACACTTACTCACAACTGGCTCAATCTCCCGACGGAGAGTACACCGCCTTGCTGGAAGATGCGGACCAGGCTCCAACGAAAGAATTCGGTTAGCAATGGAGGCTAGTGGCGCTCTCCTCGACGACTGATACTCGTATCCAGCCCTTCCTGCCTCCCGCTCGACTCTAGATCGACTCGTTCGAGTTGCGACAATCGTTATCGCGTTATGCACTGCCATCGATATGTTGTTGCTTCTCTACCTCGGAGTTCAGCAACACTCCGCCAAGCAGAGAGCCGGGCATGCGGAGGATGATCTTGAAATTCGCAGTCCTTATGTCAATCTCGCCGAATTATATTCACAGACGCCGCTCAAGAGCTCGAAACATGACCCTATTGTCAACCATGCACGCGCCTTCGTCCAGATCTCATCCACAGAGCCCCACAAGGTCTTTCCACCCTACGGATTGATGCGGCCCATCGCCGATGGCATGGTCCCCGAATATCAAAGGCATCTTCTGGTCACTCCAACGGTGCGACGATGTCCCCCTCCCCATGGCCGTATTTATTTTACATTCACCCGAATAGATTTCCACTGTCGCCCAGTTCAGAGTGGCCGACTTTGGCATGGAAAATTGCAGTCTATCTATCACCGTCCCTCCACACACCGATTCCGACGATCACATACACTCCCCCGCCACGTTGGACATCTGGTGGTTGCCGGTGACGAAAAAGCTGGACATGCAGAAACTTTCATGGAATACTCGACCTACGGGTGGGACATTCCTCGGAAGTCTCCCGGTTACTTTTGGCGAGACTCACCGCCTACCTGGCTATCGATGCATTTCTGGGTCCTACCAAACCTTCGAATTCAAGTGCTCGATGCCTGGATGTAGGATCGATGTCATGGGAAATGGAGATCAGGCATCCGGTTTGCCATCCTACGTTGTGTTCCATTTCTTAACTCACTCTCCGCTCACAGGCCTTTATATGTATCAATATCAAACTATTTAACTTATGTTTGTACATGAATGAACGTCTGGTTGAACAATCATCGATTATGTATTTCTATCTGTGCTTCAAGGCCAAGGACTCGGACGCAACTTATTATCTGCAAGTCATACACCATACACGGAAGGGTTCATGTTTGAATATCTCAAGGGATTTATTCAAATGGTATCCACGGAAGGACCTGGATGGACATCCTCAAATTCTATCCTCTCGTCTGCGAGGGTACCGTATTTCCCCCCAGAAAGTTGCTTCTAGATATGCGCTCACCTCGCAAGAGTCAAATCGCCATTTACTGGAAATAGATCGCGTGAATACGGCTGCTGTGTATTTCCTGCGAGCTCCTAGGGCGCGACCGCTGAGAAATATATCCAAGTAATGTCGGCAGCCGGACTCAGGCTAAGGGCTCAGCTCGTTTCGTTTCTCGCGACCAATAATGGACCTACGCCATTCGGCGTTCAACCATGATGCTGTGAATAGCCAGTTTCTTTTCTTGAAAGACTGACCTCTCCCCCGGCAGTGCGAGTGAGCAGGCTTTCTTTTACTACAAGTGTCTTTGTACTTGGCGTGGGAATAATAAACAAACACGTCCACAACGCCAAACAACCGCGTAAACGCGTTGACGCGACTTTCTGTTGCTTGGCAGTCCTCGACCATTTCAATAATTATACCATCAAAGTTCCGCTCGGTAGCAAGAGCTTGCTGGAGCAATTAGTACGCCTCCGGGTGGTTTGCTCAAGCAAAAACCAAAAAGAGTAAATATGTCCCATCAATTTAGATTGGTGCCAGAATTCGACATGACGGGCTTGGGAGTGTCGTGCGGGTTGCCCGCGCGCGTGGCGGGATGGCGGTCCGATTCAAATGAACCGGGTTTAATGCGAGGTCCCACTTCTTCGACGGTCACCGGATCGGACTACTCTTGGTATAATTTCCACTATGCTACAAATTCCTGTGATTTCAATGTACAACCCAAGCCTGGGGACTGCCAATATATCATACATCCTCTTCCAAATGATCACGGTCAAAATGCTCTGATCTTTTGGTGGCTACGCCGAAAGCACCAGATCCCGCTTGTGATTCCTTCCCGAAAGTTTGGAGAGCGGTGCCTTGTGATCGATAACTGTCGGTGAAGACCACAGCGGTATTTGTGCCGTATTGTGTAACGGTTTTTTTCGACCACGCAGAGCCCATAGCCACGCGAAGGATGATCATCTGCGGAGAAAGAGACTGAAGGAAATTAAAAATCTGGCGGACGAGAGAGAGATAAAACTGGACTTACGACGAAGCAACCCCAGATATCCGCGAATGCCAACGCTTCAGGGTCCCCTCGGATGTAGGTGATGAGGTAGCCGATTCCCAACAAAGTAAACGGCAATGCGGATTCGATCAGGATCGCGATGACACCAGTGTACACTTCGCTTCGCTCCTTCGCTAGAACCTGCCGCATGCTACGGCTGACAGTGAGGAGGCGGAATGTGATCATCGACGTGGTCACAATATTAAAACTAATCGTCAAGACTTTCCCGGGACATCAGCGAAACGCCCAAGGAGTCTGAAGAAAACTAACCTAGCCAAGGGACGGTAAAGTTGACAGTGATTCCATGGAAGAAGTCGCCGCCGGGTACGCCGCTTTGGATTGTGGCGGCGATTCCCCTGGAAGAACAAAATCAGGAAGAAGAAAAATTGCGGGGAGTAACACCGGACATTGCAATTGAGGCAAGGTAGAGCAGAGAAGGGAAAGCAATAGTCCAAGGGCTCGTGCTGCCCCAGAAAATGTAGCATCGGTAGAGCTAGCGGAGTGTAAATCTTCGATCAACGCTGTAGAACACAATAATAATACCATAAGCCCCTAGCATGGATATCAGGTGCGACCCTTGTATGCAACGAAAAGAACTCACATCTCCCAGGACATTAGCTGTAATGTCAGCCGCGGTACCTAGAACAGATTAGATAGAAACCTTGTAATCTGCGGAGGACAAACCGAGCGTGTTGTACCTGGTTTTTGGTTCTCTGGTAAGTACGGTTCTCACTCAGTGGAAATATATTGTACCATGCAGCAATATTCTCTCCGAAAAATGCGACCGGTCCACCATCGACGTCTCTGTGTTCTGTTACAGCGGTTAAAACGCTTGAAATATCCTCGGTGAACGAAAGCACTCGCCTATCCACATCTCCTGGCTTTGGGGGAATTAAAGGCCAGAAAAAAATGAACGAAATCGCGACGAACCCAAACCAGAGGTTGCATGCCATAGCAATAGTGATGAGTACAAGAAGCGCGGCACTGCAGAAAATTTAACTGGGATTCCGATCAAGACAATACCACTGCACCTGTAGCCGATGTAAACATATTTAGACTTGTCGGATTTCGAATTGTTCCACAGAAAAAACGAGGACATGAAAAAACATGTAAGCTGAACACCTGGGACAAATTTCGTATCCGATCCAACATCGGGCCAAGAGATTGAGTAACAGACCATAGAGGATCGCGAATATGGTGTTGCCGATGTACCAGGAACGCTCGAGAGGGAAAACCTGGTCGCCCATTGTGGCTCAGAGAGAGGGTGCGAGGTGAAGGTAGATAGAGGGTCCCCGAGCAAGACATCTTTAATAGTCTCCAAGTGACGGTGACATGGAATATATCCGCTTGCGGAAAGAAGTTGTGATTTTGGTTCAAAAAAGGTTGTTACTCTCATCAGCTCTGATCCACCGACAATCACCACGACCTCGACCGAACGGGAAGAACGCCAAAATCGCCACGACCTACCGCATTTGCTGCGGCTGCTCTTACCTGCGACGATGAATTTAGCGGATTGCCGGCCCTGCGGGTCGGTGGGTGCACAATACAGCTGGCCGAGGCTGGCCGTCGATGATCAGACGGATCCTGTTCCAGCTTCTAATTCGTTCGCACCGAAACAATATGGCGCCGCGGAGGGTACGGCAATTCGTGCGACAGTAGAGCTGTTTTTGCACCAGAATGTGTTTGCGGACTTCCTGTGTTTTACCGAGATGGAGCACATGCGGGCAAGTGGGCTTCGTGCACATTCGAGCGGCGTTCAACACTGCGACCTAGTCTGGCAGACTCGTTTGATATCGAAAAATCCTTCGCAATCGCCAAGTGAGCGTAGAGTGGCTGGGCGCCGAAAAAAGAGCAGAGTAGGAAGACCTCGGTGGAGGTCGGGTGACCACGATCCGCAAATCATGCTTGATTGGAGAAATTAAACAAATTGGCTAGTAAATGAAAGTCAAAGTGAATCAGGGAAATCAATGCGAGTGAAGGATCTCGCTGAAAAAAGAAACATGGTCTTGACCTTCTGTTCCCCAAGAGTCGCAGAAAAGTCGATTAACAGAAATAACGACGGAGGGTACATAGCTCGGAGTTAGGGAACGAATTCATCATCAAGTGTAACCAGAATACCACGCACCAGAGTGCTGTGGAATACTTGGCACATAGAGCCTGTAGATATTGGATTGACCCTATCGTAAACGAAACGAGGAAAGGTTTCGGAAGTACCGATTACAAGCCGATTATGCCGAGTCTGATTCGGAACAATGATCGCCAAAATTAGCTCAAAGAAATTTTGCAGATGGCTCTCAACCTGAAGAGGAAACACGACGGCGACGTTGAGCCTCGCAAGGTGCTTCTTATGAACTCGATTTGTTGCGGAACTCTGACCCTTCTATAGACCCGTAAACTTGGCGACGACGATGAAGCGGACGCCGTTTCACAAACGGAAAATGTAGAGGAGGATGAAGACAACGAGGAATGGGGCGGCATAGCTCCTGCGCAGGACCAAACAACCGCAGTACCAGATAGTAGTGGCCCCGGAACTAAACCAAAGTTACAACCCACGGGGGAGGAGCTGAGGGTCATCAACGACGCAAAGGATTTATTCCGATCGAGTACATTCAAGCTTCAGGTACAATACGCACGCTGAACTCGCGCGCCGATCCTAACATTCTCTAGATTGATGCTCTCATACCAAATGTGCGGCCGAAGGCCTCTCGGATCGCTCCCTTGGATCGTTTCCTACAAGCTCTACATGGTGTTCTCATGGCTTCGACCCCAGTCGCACCCCAACATCCCCTTGATGCTGCCCGAAAGCTTATCAAGAAAGGAGTTGCTGTACCGTATTGCCTCCCCCAACCGTCGGAGGACTCCAACTGGAAGGTAGCTTTTGAAAAGCCAAGCGATATTACCATGGTTGGAAGCTGGCCGAACAAAATTAGTGTCAAGGGCAAGGATGGATCCAAGTTTGGTGTAGATTTGGCTGTTGAAATGCCATCTGTGAGTCTTATTATCCAGCGCCTCAGAATCCTCTCTGATCTTTCCATAAAGAATCTTTTCCAGGAGAAGGACTATTTGAACGGCCGTTTTTTCCACAAGCGAGCATTTTATCTCGCTACCCTCTCCGCCGCGATTCAGGGTTCCAAGAGTCTGAACGTCGATGTGACTTACGAGTCGGCTTCCAACGACCCCCGGCTCACAAAATTGGTTCTCGAACCTCGAAAAGGTGCGTATCTTATTCCAGTATTTTCAGTTCTTCATTTCTATCACACAGATGAATCACCTAACGACTTCACCAAACTCAATGCACGAGTATGCCTTATTCCTGTTCTGTCTACCACCTCCCCCATCCCTCTACACCGACTGTCCCCCGCCCACTCGAATATCCGAAACTCTGGGGATTCCGACTCCGCCCCTGTCCCTACCCCATTATACAACTCGGCGCTGCTCACCGCTCTCATGCCGAAAACCCTTCTACTCTCTACCTTCGCCTTGAAAGCGAACATTCCATCCTTTGGCGATGCTCTTGCGCTTCTACGGGTATGGGCAAATCAACGCGGCTATGGAGAGGGTTCTCGGATGTGTGTGCGCGGCTTCGACGGCCTGGGATCGTGGTGGGCTGTTCTCCTAGGTTTATTGGTTTTCGGTGAAGAATCGAGAGGCAAAGGGACTAAGCGAAAGCCCCTTGGGAAGGGTCTGAGTTCATATCAGCTCTTCCGAGCGGCGCTCGACTTTTTGTGTATGTTCTTTCTTCTGCTCAGAGTTCATTGACTAATATTATAAGAAGCGAGGCACGACTTTGAAAAGGAGGCCGCCTTTCAAAGAACCAAAGAGGGTCACAGAGTACGCATCAAGCCCGTTTTCAAGTCCTTAGCGTTGATTTCTTTGGTCTAGTTCCCGTCTGAGGAGTATCAAGCTCATCATGAGGCAGTCTTGGTCGATTCGTCTTCAACACTCAATGTGTTAGCAGGTGTCCCTCTCGGCTCGTTACAATTGGTATATCCCTTACGATGCACATGAGATTGGTATTGATTATTTTTAGCTGCAAAACGATGCACGTAAGACGCTCGAAAAATTGAATACTGAATCCATCGGCAGTGACCTTTTCGCGGACGTATTCCTCAAGGAACAACGAGACCTGTCGACACGGTTTGACACGGTCATTCGGTGAGCCCATTGAAGTACACATCGAGAACAACCTAACCGTATCCAGGGTGGACATTTCCTCCGCTAAACCACGCTCCCCCTCACTTCACTCAACACTCGACATCGGCTCCCCGGCTAATGCTCTAATCTCCTCCATTGCCGCTCTCCTGCGTCAAGGATTGGGCAACCGGACAAAAGCTATCGCCATCCTCCACCCTTCATCGTCCACCCGCCCGCTCTCTCAGGCGCTACCCACAAATCCCGATGTTATTTACGTCGGGCTTATCCATGACCCCCATAATGCCTTCCGTCTTGTCGACCACGGCCCAGCCGCTGACGAAACGGATCCTGCCATCGTCGAGCGCTTCCGCGACTTCTGGGGAGGCAAGGCCGAGCTCCGCCGGTTCAAGGACGGGCGCATCATCGAGAGCGTCGTATGGGACATCAAATCCGCGGACGAGCGCTCGCATGTGCCGGCCATGATAGTCCAACATGTCCTGCACAGGCATTTTGGGCTCGAAGACGCTTCGGCGATCCAGAGTTGGCAGGGTGAGTTTGACGAGGTTGTCCGCCTTCCAGAGGTCGTGTCGCGCGTGTACACGGGCTCCGGAGCGGTGGTCGGGTTCAAGGGCGCGATGCAGGCGTTCGACGGGCTCGTGAAGGAACTCAAGGCCCTCAACGAGGAGATGCCTCTGAGTCTGGCATCCGTCAGCGCGGTCTCCGAGCAGCTACGATACACTAGTGTCTTCAGCCCCGTCCCTCTCCCCGAATCTCTCACCCCCAATCTCCCACAAAACGCGCGCTACCTCCCATCAATGGAGATGATCCTGCAGTTCGAAAAATCCGCCAAATGGCCGGACGATCTGCGCGCCATCCAAAAGATCAAACTCGCGTTTTTTGAGCGGATAGCGAGCGCGCTTATGACGGCCGTCAAAGGCCTCAAAGCCACCGTCGTTGTGGGAGACGGCGTGAATACCGTGGAAATCCAGGACAGCTCGAGGCTCGAGATCATCACTGCCGATGGATGGGCCTTCTCCGCGCGCATTTGGCATGACCGAGAGGCGACGCTCCTAGACCGCCTCATCACCGGAAAGAATGCCCTCCCGCATATCAATTTCCCCTCGGAGAAAAAGAAGGGGAAGGAGCAGCAGGAGGCGGTCGATGCGAAGGAGGTGTATGTGCGACGCTTCATCCATGCCCCGCGCCACCATCGCGCGATCGCGGCGTTGAACCACCGTTTTGTCGCGTATTCTCCGACGGTGCGGCTCGTGAAGCGGTGGCTTGCGTCGCATTGGGTGCTTCACGGTCATGTCTCCGAGGAAGCCGTGGAGATACTTTGCGCGAGCATCTTTGTCGGAGATGGGCGCGATCTCAGTGTCGACCCAGAAAACCAGGTGGACGAGCGCGCGGGCGTACCGGGAAGCAAGGAGCGTGGGTTCGCCACTGTGGTTGAGTTCTTGAAGGACTGGAAGTGGGAGGACGGGTTGTTCGTTCCGCTGTACGGCGGCGAGGCGACTGACAGTGCTGAAATACCGCCGTCCGCGAGCTCAAGAGCTGGAGTGTGGAGAATGAAGACGGAGGCTGATCGAGACGGGCGCGTATGGACATTGCACGGCCCCGACGTAGTGGTCGCGCAGCGAATCCGAGCTCTGGCAAAAGCGACATGGAGTTGTCTGCATGGTATGGAAGAAGGCAAGCTCGACGTCAAGGTGGGTTCCCTCATTTCTTTCAAAGAACTGACTCTAAGTTATTTCCCAGTCGATCTTCATCCACCCGACGGACGACTACGACTTTGTCGTTCGCATGGACTCTGCGGTATTACCGCGATACGCACAAAATATCGACTCGGCGCTGGCCACGGGTGGTAAATACGCTAATCTCCCCCGCGAAGATTCCCCGACAGTCCTGCGACCGGGCTTTGATCCAGCGCGTCTGTTGTTCGATGACCTCCAGGTGCGTTCGGGTCGTCGTGCGCGCAGGCAACTAATCGATGCCATCAGCGGGTGTACACGGACACGTTCAAAATATTCTGCGATCCCTTCGGCGGGGACCGGTTTGGCGCTGTGTGGGACCCAACTCTCAAGCAGCCTCGGACCTTCCGGGTGCTTGGCGGGTTTTCGTGTGCCCCAGTGAAAAAGGTGTGTGCGAGTGCATTATCAAGTGACAATGGATGATTCATTGTTATTTCGCTAGGAGAATGAGAAAGAAAAGGACAAGAGCCTGGTTGTGCTGAACGAGGCCAGTGTCCTGAGTGAGATCGAGCGAGTGGGAGGCGGGCTGGTGTGTGGGATTACTGTCCAAGTTTAGTAGAATCCCATTAGCGGTCCCCGGGCCGACACGGACAAAAGTTTGGTCTCAATCATGAGTGAGCAGCAACGTTCGCGATGGCGGCCGTCATGTATGAGCCATTGAACGCGACAGAATGCCGAGGCGGCCTTGCGGGCACTCTCGGGTAAGATGGGAGCCGTTAGGGAGCTATGCTATAAGCAAGAAACACGAACAAACCGAAACCATCCTTGACCATGACTACCTCCCTCGACCAGCTCAAACAGACCGGCACCGTCGTCGTCTCCGACTCTGGCGACTTTGAGAGTTCGTACAAGTGTTGGATATCGTTCTCCAGCTAATCTAACTTGACCGATAGCTATTGATGTCTACAAGCCCCAGGTATGTCTTACAGGCCTTGCTGGACTTGAGGTTCTCAAAAATGCAATAGGACGCAACCACCAACCCGTCCTTGATTCTCGCTGCCTCTAACAAGCCCGGATATGCCAAACTGATCGATAACGCCGTCGCGTACGGCAAATCCAAAGGCGGCAGCATCGAGGACCAGGTCAACGCCGCCAATGACCGTCTGGTAGGATCCTCTTGGTCCGTTCTCAGACGATATCTAACCACGCTCCAGCTTGTCGAATTCGGCACAGAAATCCTCAAAATCATCCCTGGCCGAGTATCCACTGAAGTCGATGCCCGCCTCTCCTTTGACAAGGCCGCAACCAAGGCCAAGGTCCGTTGCAACCGTTGTCGTAGGCTAGTTAGCTGAGATCCTCGTCTAGGCCAAGGAGCTGATTGCTCTGTACGAGTCGGTCGGCATCAAGAAGGATCGTATCTTGATCAAGATCGCATCGACTTGGGAGGGCATCCAAGCTGCACGGGAGCTCGAGCGCGACGACGGCATCCACTGCAACCTGACCCTCCTCTTCGGCTTTGGCCAGGCCGTTGCCTGCGCCGAGGCGGGCGTCACGCTCATCTCGCCGTTCGTCGGGCGTATCCTCGACTGGTACAAGAAGAGCACGGGCAAGTCGTACGAGGGCGACGAGGACCCCGGTGTGCAGTCCGTGAAGAAGATCTTCAACTACTACAAGCAGCACGGGTACAAGACCATCGTCATGGGCGCTTCGTTCCGCAATGTATGTCGTCGAGCCGCACTTGATTTGGTTGTTGACTCCGGCCGCAGATCGGCGAGATCAAGGCGCTGGCGGGCGTGGACTTCCTGACCATCGCACCCGCCCTGCTTGAGGAGCTCAAGTCCTCCAACGACCCCGTCCCCAAGAAGCTCAACTCGCACGCCGGTTTGTGCCTTCTAGACCCTGTTTTCGAATGCCTTCTAACTTGATTATTTGATTCCACAGCCGCCGAATCTGACCCGCACCCGAAAGTCACCTTCGTCGACAACGAGCCCGAGTTCCGATGGACGCTGCTGCAAGACCAGATGGCGTTCGACAAGCTCCACGAGGGTATCAAGAAGTTTGCGGAGGACGGCGAGACGCTCAAGGGGCTTCTGCGCAAGAAGTTGTCTGCTTAGTTTTTAACCTACAAACACGAAAGAAAAGGAAACAAGATTGGGTCATGTACAAATGTACGGTACTGTATTAGACATTGAGATAACATATGCTCATCTCTCTTAATACTTGTCCGAGTGCCGTCTTTGCGGAGATGCTGTTCGAGGTTCTTTCCGGTACATACGAACGGTGTTTACTAGTTGGCAACTGCTGCTATGTCCGGGGAAGTAGTTGGAATTTTCTTTCATCTTTAAAATCTTGGCGCGTAATTATTCGAAGATGCGTGTCCAATTTTTTCCGGGTTTCGAAGATTCCTTCGCGACTCTGTGGGCCTCCCTCGTCCAACCCTCTGCTGGAAAACGGGAATTACAGGGCAGACGGAACATGTGATCGCGTTCCAAGTATACGCGTCGGCCGCGGAAAGCCGTCGGCCGAACTGGGGTTACGGCAAATTGACGGTGACTCGTAGAAAAATTGAAAGTTTTGTCCTCCGACTTTCTTCCCCACCACCATGGCCTCCCTCGCTGCCCGCTCTGCTACACAGGCCCTCCGCGCCGCCTCGCGCCGTGCACCCCGCGCCCTTGCCTCCGCGTCCCTCAGGCCCGCACAGACTGCTTCATACTCTCTCTTCGCCCACGCTGCTGCAGCCAAGTCTGCACCCTCTGCCAAGGTTTGTAGCTTTTTCCTCGTTTAACAAGCATTTCTTTCTCATCCTGGACCAGGGAACGCGTGGCGTCAAGACCCTCGACTTTGCCGGAACCAAGGAGGTCGTGTACGAGCGGAGCGACTGGCCGCTTGCCAAGCTCCAGGACTACTTCAAGAACGACACCCTCGCGCTCATCGGCTATGGATCCCAGGGCCACGGCCAGGGTCTGAACGCCCGCGACAATGGCCTCAACGTCATCGTCGGTGTCCGTAGAGACGGTGAGAGCTGGCGGCAAGCAATGGAGGACGGCTGGGTTAGTTTTTTCTGCGTTCTCTATTTTATTGCTGCTGAGATTCAACCTCTGCCAGGTCCCCGGCGAGACCCTCTTCCCCATCGAGGAGGCCATTAACAAGGGCACGATCATCATGAACCTGCTCTCCGACGCCGCGCAGTCGCAGACATGGCCCACTATCGCCCCGCTCATCACCAAGGGCAAGACCCTCTACTTCTCCCACGGCTTCTCCATCGTCTACAAGGAGGACACCAAGGTCATCCCGCCCCCGGACGTCGACGTTATCCTCGTCGCCCCCAAGGGCTCCGGCCGCACCGTCCGCACCCTCTTCAAGGAGGGCCGCGGCATCAACTCTAGCGTCGCCGTCTTCCAGGATGTCACCGGTAAGGCCAAGGAGCGCGCCATCGCCCTCGGTGTCGGTATCGGCTCCGGGTACATGTACGACACGACCTTTGAGAAGGAGGTCTACTCGGACCTCTACGGCGAGCGTGGTGTCGTGCGTATCCCATTTCTCGCCCTCTAAAATCCAGAATACTGAAACTCAGTTCAACAGCTCATGGGCGCGATCCGTATGCCTTTTTGACGCGTTCTTCCAGCTAAATATTGACCTTTCAATCGCAGAGGGTCTTTTCCTCGCCCAATACCAGGTCCTGCGCAAGAACGGGCACACCCCGTCCGAGGCCTTCAACGAGACCGTCGAGGAGGCTACCCAGTCCCTCTACCCGCTCATCGGCCAGTACGGGTATGTTTGCGCCTTTCTATCCGCTACAATTCATTATTAACGCGTCCCATAGCATGGACTACATGTACAACGCGTGCTCCACGACCGCGCGCCGCGGCGCGCTCGACTGGGCGCCCATCTTCGAAAAGGCGAACGTGCCGATCTTCGAGCAACTGTACGAGAGCGTGCGCAACGGAACCGAGACGCGCAAGTCGCTCGAGTTCAACGGGCGCTCGACCTACCGCGAGGACCTTGCCAAGGAGCTCGCGGAGATTAACGACCAGGAGATCTGGCGGGCTGGTTAGTCTTTCCTCCGCCACTCGCATTCCAGTGTTAATTTTTTGTGTCACGTTTAGGCAAGACCGTGCGGTCCCTGCGCCCGGATTACAAGCCCGAGTAAACGCGCCGCGATACTCAAAATGCACCTCACGGTGCAGTGTGGTTGGAAGCACAAAAGCACCAGCGTTCCGCTTTGGTGTCGTCACAAAAGTCGAGCCCCCTCGTTTGGTTTCGAGGCGCGGAGAGGAGGAGTTCAGCTGTACACTACAACTATTTTCAATCGAACAATTTATTGATGCTGCCACCATTGGCTCAACTCCTGCAAACGCCGTCCAAGACAATGGAGGCCGTCTGAAAGATGAGGTCTGCGACATTGTGGACGGAAGTAGGAGGATATGAAGGAGATCACTAGCAGTTGAAGCACATCGAACTGGATGGCCGCCTTCACGTCGTCATTGAATAGATTTCCAAGTGCTAGAATAATTCGACGCCTGTGGTTGTACTTTGTAAGCGTGAACACTATTTTGCAACTATTTTGGGGCGACCGCACCTTTCAACTCCAGCACTCTTCAACCAACTGCCCCTTTGCCTCCATCGCGGATATTAAATCCTCTGCTGCAGCGGGGGTCATTTTCCCGTGCGTCTCAGCAGCGAAACGCAGCGCGTTCTTGACCGCAGCAGGCATCTTATTAGAGGAGCTAGCGAAATGAATTCCTCAGTGAAAAAAAGGCATGCGATATAAGCGCTACTGACCCCGATATAAACACACTGGCATCGGCGAGCAAGAGGTTCCATATCCGCTCGGCGTCTTCTTGCATGAGATCTTGCACGTAGATCCGTTTCGTTCCCTCGGGACCGTCGCGAGAGAACGCAGCTCGATAGACTAGGTCGCTACATGAGCTCCACTCTGACCTGTAATGCTGGTCTTTTGTAGCTGACCGACAGCCGAAGTATAATGTGTTATCTATCGACTGACATGAGAAGGGTAGGGCCGAAATGGAAGACGACTACCTCGAGCACCCATATGCAGACGGTCTTGGATCACTGCCCGCATAGGAGCAACCCCAGTACCAGGACCGATGCAGATGACAGGCGTATTGATATCGGTTGGCAGCTTGATGAAACCTTCTTGTAGGCCAATTTCCACCTTGTCTCCTATGGTCGAGTTCAGTTGGAAGTGCGAAAGCAACAATGGTCACATACCAGGCTGTAAGGAGGCGAGGAACGCTGTACATACACCTCTTCTGGGAACCTTTAATTTGGTTCGATATTTTACAATTGCGACGCAAAGATGGATTTGGGAAGGGAAACGCTGGAGGTGTTGTGAACAAATGAGGAACGCCATGTACGATGTATTACCTTGACCGAGCTGGCGATGGAAAATTGCCGCGGTCGCATCGGAGGAAACACGTCAAATATGTAGTCCAAGGGTATTTGAACGTGTCGAAACTCCGCAAGGGCCTCTCGGATTGTTCGTCGAACTCGGTAGCAGTATTCGTACAACTCATCCTTTTAGGAATGAGACAACCGACGATGTAAGACGAGGAATACGTACAGCTCCCTCACGCGAGAGGAACTCATCTAGCTTTTCGCGCTCCAACTCGTCTGTCGTGAAATATCGGAGGTACTCAAAGAACGACCGTCGTGGGACTGCGTTAAAGTCGAGATGTTGGGTGAAAATTGCTCTGGGGGTCTCCGCCTCGTGAAGCTCCGGGAGAGATTGGTCCTCCCTGTCTGAAAAACGTGAGGGACGCACCAGCACACATGAAGAAAGAACCTGACATTGTTTGTTTCATGCGGAACGGGATGTCCGCAACGTCGAGCCAACCCATGGAGTTTAAAAACGATTCTACATCGCTAGAGAGAGCAAATGGTCGGATGACGGCGACATCTCCGGGGGAATACCTGGTCCACGTTCACCACAAGCTCGAGTAGATGTCTGGAATACCGCAAACGTACTGAATTTCGTCTTCGAAATCGAATTCAAGATGTCGAACATCTTGGTACCAATCCCCAGCGGTTATTCGAGTGTTGCATCGGACTGTGCCCGGATAGGTACCTTTGTTCACTGGGGAAGAGGACACAGATGTGGAAAGGGTGTCCTGAACCATCGATACGCGCGCAGGCGGTATCGCTGTAGCCGGAATGATTTCGACATCTGGGGGAAGTGGATATAGCAGCAACAAAGACTGCTGAATCTTCCCCATCCAAGTTTCCAGAGCCCCGTCTATGCTGGGAACGTTGAGTTTTTTTGTGGGCTGCTTCTGCGCAGAATATCTACCCCAGTGGATCTTGGTCGTCGCCCTCACCTCTCTCGCATATCTCTGTAGCACCAAGACTCGCGAGCCTACGGGAAAGCTTCTTTGCAGGCCAGCAAAACTTCTCGTACGCCGAATCACCCAGCCCAAAGACAGCAAAGGATAGCTCGTCGAACAAATCGGGTGGGAGGTCAGAACGGAGGAGTGTTTTCCACATTAAAGACATCGCCCGGGGTTCTACACCTGATCCAGTCGTCGATATTACGAAGAGAACGAGCGTCTCAGAGATAAGATCAGACTGCACAACGTCGGTTGAATAAGTCTCAAGGAGCGCTGACAAGGGCTGGGTACCAATGAATATTTGTCTGTGCTGAGGACACGGCAGGTAAAGTGAATGCGTCGGCATTGCCGTGCGAGACGCTCAGCGACGTCCTGTGCCGTCCCGGTTTCGGTGGCATACAGGATAAGGACGCTGCGGTCGGTCGACATGGAAGACGAGCGCAAAAGCCGGGCCGGAGATCCCGCAGGCTAAAACACGTCCAAACACGCTCTTGACTTGACTGCGATGCCTGCAATTCCGTGGCCAGCAGGCTGGAGCAAGGTCGAACCCCCGGAAGAAATTCAAGGCCTCGTCATACGCGCTCGGTCAAAGTTGGACGCGATCCCTGGGCCAGTTCTGGCTTTGTCTGCATTCGCGCTTGGCAGCGCGACCACATTATCTGGCATCTTCTTGTACCGACGGTACTTTCGTCGAATCAAAACTGGAGACTGGATTACGCCCGATGTGTTTGCGAGGAAACGATGGGTCAAGGGGATGGTCACCAGCGTTGGCTGATTCAGACAACTTTCGCTTCTATCACACACCTGCCTTTGGGTGGCGCTGGCCGCTCAAATTCAGGATAATACCGTCGACAGCGAAAGGTGGAAGCACCATCAAGGGTTTGAAATTTGAATCCTAATTTTCTGTTAGACTTGAAAGACAAGACTTTGCATATCCGCATCGCTGGCGTTGACGCCCCAGAGGTGACTTTTGTTCACCCTGGCCCAGAGCACTGTTAACTTGCCCGTGAGGCTGCTCACTTTGGGAGACCCTCACAACCGTATTCAGAAGAGGCTCTTGCGTGGCTGAGAGCAGAGATTCTGGGAAAGACCGTTTATTGCCAGCTGCTACGCCGCGATCAATACTCTCGAATCGTGGGCGCCGTTTGAACCCAGGACAATTGCAGTGACTCATGCGAACTAGGTATCAATTGTAACGTTGACTCCGCGTCTTCTTCCCGGAAGCTGGGCTGCGGGGAAGAGTCTATCCTTGGAAATGCTCAAGGCTGGATGGGTAACAACATACGAACAGGTCGGGGGGTCATCCGACGACGTGCTCTCCCCGTGTGATGATTTCTTCCTCCTTAGGCTGGTGCCGAGTACGGGAAATGGGGTAAAGAAGAGTTTTTGCGCGTCGAGAACGAGGCAAAGTGAGTCCAACGTCCGCCGCCCATCTACCTTTCTCATGGTCTGAATTCAGAGCGGCACGTCGAGGCATGTGGGCCGAGGGGACTAACGCCGAGTCGCCTTCGGAATACAAGCGTCGTCATGCACAGGCCGAGAGCTCAGACACCAAGGTAGTCGACAAGAGAGCAAAGACCGCCTCCGCATCCAGCGCCGACAAGACAGCAAAGACTGATCCACCTCCGAAGGGATGGCTTAGAAGGCTTTTCTCTTCCAAATAACGCTGTATTCTAATTGTACCACCGTTCATGCGGAGCTAATTGTATTTATTTGCAGAGGAATATTCCTCGGTTACATGTTGCAGGTTAGATTGTGGAGTGCTAATATACGCCAAACGCTACCCGGGCTGGTTGCCGGCGGCGGTTCCTGAAGGCTGAAGTGCTTCAACTTTGCTTCAACTAGTGACCAAGTTCAACTTTTGGTTCAACTTCAACCGCCGTGACACCAACGAACAATTTGTGTTCCGAATCAGTCTTTACTCTACTCTCCGCGTTGTTACTCTGGCATCTGGCCACTTCTCGCTTTTCAACTTGTCTTATTCCCAAACGGGACATTGTTTACGCTTGTTTCAAATTGACGGATCTCTTCTGAGAATGGCGGAGGGCGCGTCGTCGAGTGGGCTGCTTTCTGGCGTCTTCAGCTTTGTTTCCCGCGAATTTGAATCCTTTATTATCACTGCCACCGGCGGCTCGGTTCCAGAGGTATCGTCGTCGCTGCCCGCTCACCCCTCGCTAATAAACGCGTCCATCCCAGGACGAACCAGATTCACGCGTCAATTCCCCAGAACCTCTCCCCCATACAGCCTCCCGGAGACGCGATGAGGCATCGAGGAACCCTGGTGGTCCAGTGCGCACACCGCGACGCACCCCAGGCAGTTCCAGGGACCGACAGCGCGCTGCAGCAGAGCGTCACCGGAATCGCAGATCGCCCAGTGCCTCCCCGTCTCCCGAGCACCCAAAACCCGCGCAAAAAACCAAGCGACGCGTCATAGTTATAGAAGAAGAAGGTGAGCTTCGATATACCGGTTGAAACCAAGTGATTAACTTGAACAGACTCCCCGTCCGAACACTCTCAATCGCCTTCACCTTCCCCGCCCCCTCTCCCCCGCATTCTGCGCCGCAGGGCCTCGATTACTATGCCCGGGTCTCTCTTTCCACGCTCGACGTCCACAGACCCAGAGTCTCCTCCCCGGGATCCCGATGCGGAACCTCGCCAGGTACGATTCGCGCCAGACGTTGTTAGCCCGCCGGCGAGGAGTAGACACGAGGCTGAGCCTTCTACCTACCCATTATCCCCTCCTTCGTTTCGACCTCGAGCTATCCCTTCTGTCAAGGCCGCCGTCGAACGATTTCACATTGGTGCAGACGAGGCGGACCCTTCGATATTGCTGCCTAGCCCCAAAGGCAAGGCTAGGGCTGCTGTGCCTCGGGAAGATGATTCTCCTCGACTCACTACTAGAGAAAAGGGCAAAGGCCGGGCGCGTGATTTAGAGGAGGCAGACACATCGGGTGAAGTACGGGTGAGAGGGAAAGAACGAGAACTTTCCGCTGCTCGCGAGGAGCAAAAACGAAACGAAGAACGGCGGTGGGAACGCGACAAAGCAAAGGATAAGGAAGACGAGGCCGAGCGCGACCGAGAGAGGGAGAAGGACAAGGAGAGGATCCGGATGCTCGAGGGAGAAATCCAACGATTGAAGAACGAAGTTCGTCTTATTCCACTCTCTAAATAACCTTCTAATAATTTGAGTCTAGCTGTCCAGTCGACCCCTGCCTGGTAGTTCTTTCCCTCCTCCTCCTCCTCCTCCACCCCCACCGCCCCCACCCCCTCCTGGCTTTGCGAGCGGGTGGATTCCTACTGCTCCATTTGCAGCTGCGCGTGCCTCTCTCAAGCACACTGGTTCTCTTCCCGACGAGGCCCCCATCAACCCACCTACTCGCCGCCATGGCCAACCTACTGTTGGTGTTCCGCCGGACAAGATGGCGGCCTTCTTATCTGAAATGAAGAACGTTCGTCTGAAGAAAACCAACTCTTCCAATCCTGTTTCGGGGCCCTCGAGCAGCTGGCGAGGTGTGAGTGCTGGGTCCACAGAGAGCAATCCTGTGACCGTCGGAGGACGCATGGCGTCGGGGAACGCTGCCATCCTCAAAAAGCTCGGAGAATCGCCTCTCTCGGTCCAACTCTTCTATGTCAAATAATGCGGCTTGGGAACGCGAGCTGGAGTGGAGCCCGAAGTGCAGTCATGGAGCCGAGAACGATCTGTTCTCGATACTTGCCCAGACGGGTGACAAGAGAAAGCGGGGGACGAATCCTCAAGACGATAGCGGGGTTGCCGATGACCAGCGTATGTCCTGCCGTCTTACTCCTTCCGTTTTTTTTCGTTGACGCGAATACTTAGCGCATGCCTCGAAGCGCCGATCTTCTTCTTCATCCTCAAGCTTGCAATACCCGAGTTCTGCAGCGTTGTCTCGAGCATATCCTCCCCGCGAGTCAAATGGTACCCAGAGGGAGTACTATCACCCCTTCCCTGTGTTCTGACAAGGGAGGGACGACGAGGACTCGTCCGAACGGTTTCCCTCCACCCCTCCCGCCGCTCCTCTTCCGAACCCTCCTCACTCGTATATGCCTGTGCGGAAGGTCTTCGCCCCCCCACCTCGCAAGGAGCTGCAGATCATCGACACTGATATGGACAGACATGGTGCCGGTGTCTCCGTTACGCCGCCACCAGCGACGCGAGCAGTCGCAAGTTCTCGACATAAGCCATCCTTCGACCGCAGATGTCTTTTCGAAGCGCCCGCCATCGTCCCCCATGCCCTTGGAGTCACCACGCAAACCGCGACCCCCTGCGCGCGCGCCGCGGGCCCCGCCGCCCCCTCCTCCGGACGAAGAGGAAGACTGAGCTGAATAGTTTTGCCCCCCAGGATGCGCCAGAGCTCAGTCCAGGTGACCCACCACCCACGTCCAAGGGGCAGGGGAAAGCGGCAGCAAATAGCAAAACGAAGAGCAGAGGACAAGCGCCTCCGCCGCGTTCGCGCTCGCGCTCGCCTTTACCCCCGTTGCAACTCGTTCCCCAGCTTCGCCGGGAGAAGGAAAAGGAACGCCAGAGCAGCGGCGCCCTCCGTGGCATCTTCGTCCTCTCGCGGGACGGCGACCGGGCGGACGAAAAATCGCCGGCGGCAGACGCTTGACGAGGAGATACGCAGCGCTGCGGCTGAGCGGACGCGTTCCCGGTCGTACTCACGGTCGTCCCAGCACGATCGGGAGGCGGAGTTGGAGGACGAGTCGGAGAGCGGGATGTTCGTTGGTGTTGGGACGCGTCCAAAGAACCGGGGGTTCCTGGCCCACGGCGGAGCGGGTGGCGATCCGGTGTTCATGGGTGTCGGTTACGTGGAAGGGGTGGAGGATGAACGAGACGTCGACCAGGATGGGGCTGTGGACGACGGTGCCAGCAATGACGGAGACTACGAGCCACCACCGACTGGGCGGCGGAGGGGGAGGAGGTGACGGGTGATATATGGTGGATTTCTTGATTTTCTCTTCGGGATTTTTCGCCTCTTTAGCGCGCGATTTAAAAACCATTTCCTTCGTTCTTTAGTCCTTTTATTTTCTTCAAACTCTCCTGTCGCTGTTAACCCTTGCTTTGTGTACGCATCGTATCTAGTCCATATCTCATTACTATATTCATCCCCGATTCTTGTATGTATTGTACACTTGTCTTTTAGAGTTTTAAATGTAGCACCATAGTCCCTCGGCGCAGATTTGATAGCGATACAATAATAATTATTCGATACAGTAAGTAATTAGTCCATTAAACCGCCCCAAGGAGGAGAAGAGAAAGCAGGCCCACAGACCAGCGTGGGATTTGGCTCTTGGCTTGTGCATGGTTGACGCGCGGCAAATTCGATTTCGTCAAGAATATGTCGTGTTGAGCGCCTTCCTGCAAAACCAAGCACGGAATTGTACGCGGGGGACTTGGGGAACCCGTGCGCGTCGTTGCCCGAGACGAAGATGTTGTTCCCATCCAGCTGGTTCCAAAATATCATCTGCCGTGCGCCGGTCGTGCAATTTCCCGGCGCATCTTCACACCAGGTGGGCGGCACCGCGGGAGCGAGCGCAGCCGTGCCTGGTATGCCGGTCACCTTGCAGCGGAAACCTGATGTGCGGGGTGAGGAATACGTGAGGAATACGAGAATCCGAGGCGCACCCTGCATGGAGATATTGGGTTCCCCACATCCGTTGGGTACCCAGCCCCAAGCGCAGATGCAGCCGTTGGGAGGGCAGGCAGGAAGGTTCGGCACTTGGTAAGTTGCAAGACGTTCCCAAGGCGTACTATCCAGGGAAAAGTTAATTGTAGACTGGGTTGTGCACAGACGGCGCTCACTGATAAAGGGTGGTGAAAACCACAAGATTCTCTGGGGTTACGTCGGCGAGGTCCGACTAGAGACCGTTGGCAAGACCCTTCTCTCTTTGTTGAATTTATTGACATACCTGGTATGATATCGCAAATGCGGTTCCTGCCGCCATGCTCTGGTTCTGGGTGTGTACTTGCAAAGATTTAGCAGGCGCATAGGAAGCGGGTGTGAAGAGCCTTACTATTAAGAGATGAAATGCAGTCGACACCACCGAGTCCATCTGTGTAGTTCTGGCCGTCGCCGAACACACCAGTGCGTGTACCATCGAAAGCCAGAGTCGTAAAGGCTCTATTGACAGCCAACTCTACTGTAAACTCCCCGTTGGCGGGTCTGGTTCGACGCTGAACTGAGCATGCAGAAGCGTCAAGAAGATTTGAAAGGCCCACAGTTCCAGGAAGTCGCCATCGGCCGGGGGAAATTGGTCGCACTGATGCATGGTGTGAGTTGGAGGATCCAGAGTCAGAGAGAAGGCCACAAACGCCGTCATTATGGTGGAACCACCAGTCGTCCTTCGTCAACTAGAAATGTTAAATCAGACCGTTGAACTCGATTATGTGGCTTGGTGATTTACATTGAATAAGGGATTTGTTATCGCGTTCGTGTCCTGGTCATCCAGCCCGGGAGTCGTTCCGTTGAGACAGTACATGCCTGCGAAGAGAGCGACGCGTGAAAACGCGACCAGAGATGCAGAAACCTGCGAGGGGTGAACAAGGACTTACCCTTGTGCCATGCCGCAAAATGGGCACTCCCAAACGGGAGAATAAGGAGAGTGAAGTAGATAATGAGTGGAGAGAACATGAGAGAAGAAGCCAAGGGATGAAAGAAAGAGAGGGAGGGACACAACTACTTATTGTCTGCGGCGGCATTGTTCTCTGCGGAAGCCGTAATCGGAGATTCTCTTATCAATTGCAGTTGGCGTTGAGTACGTTGAGTTGGTGGACACAATGGTTATGAGGGCCCACGGCCAGCCCAATTGGCAATGGGCCACTAAACTGAAATGGAGTGAACGGAGTCGCTGTGATATTCGCGGCTGATGATCAGTTGATCCGACATTGCGCCATACGGCGGTTCTCGCGCGCGCAGCCCGCAGCGTGATGGTTCCAAGAACAAAAGCTCAGCGCTCAGTGGGCGTGATTCTCCAAGATGCTCTCTCGCGCTTTTGGTGCTCTCATTCTCGCTGCCTTTGCGGCCGCGCAGTTTGACCAAATTCCTCTTGCAAATCCATCTCACTTCACAGTTTGAAAATCACGACAATGTCCCAGGTACGGGCGCAGATATCCACTGTCTTTAGAGCTTTGGACTTCAACCATCGCGTTAGGTTTTGACCTAAACCTGGATGCTCTTCGTCTGGTTCAATTCTCGTTGGATGCAGAGCCGGAATGGCTCACAGAACGGGAGAAGCTTCAAGCCAAGGCTATGGGACGGGACTTTATGGATATGTGAGCATTGCGGTCGATTTCCAGCCAGCCGGAATTATTTTGACAATATCACAGCACAGACACCCCGTTCCTGGGTTCATCCAAAAAGCCCTCTTTCTCATACCCGGCCCCAAACTCCACAATCGTTAGAGATGTCCTTCCCCACCTGTCGACGGCCGAGCCAAGAGCTAATCTCGAGCATTTTACCTCTTATTACACGCGCTATTATAACTCGGACCCTGGCAAGGCGAGCTCAGAATGGCTCTACGCAAAAATCCTTGCCTATACCGAACTTGCCAGCGAGGAACAGAAACCCTTGATCTCTGTGGAATCTCTCAAACACCCATGGAAACAGAACTCAATCGTACGAAATTCAATCATCCCGCGCTTTTAATTAGACAAATGTCCTTGCAGATTATCCGTATTGCGCCGCTCGCTGCGCTTCAATCCGACCCCATCACGATTGTCGGAGCCCATATCGACAGCATCAACCATGCAAATCCTTTTCTGCGGGCTCCTGGCGCAGGAGATGACGGCAGCGGAACTGTGACTATTCTTGAAGCTTACCGAGGTCAGTCCCCTCCCCTCTTTTTCGACACAGATTTATAACACAAAGTCATCTTAGGTCTTCTGGTGGCAGGATATATCCCAGTTTCTCCGTTGGAATTTCATTTCTACGCAGGAGAAGAGGTATGTATGCATATGAATATCTGCTTTGATGAATTTAATGGATTTCCTCCGCAAGGGCGGGCTACTGGGCTCCCAAGCCATCGCTTCCAGCTACGAAAACGCCGAGAAGGTAGTTCGAGGCATGATTCAATTCGACATGACGGTGCGCGTTAACTCGACCATCCTTACTTACCGCGCAGACACTGAGTTTGTGTAGGCATTCCACAAAGCCGGGACGCGCGAAGAAATCGCCGTAATCACCAACGAAAATCAAATCGACGATGCGTTAACCGAGTTCCTTGTTCTGGTCATTCGAACGATACGGTATGACAAAAAAAAATGGTTCCATGACCTCTCAATGACATCTGGAACAGTCGATATTCCCTTGGTGAGGGATGTGTACCCTGGACCCCCTGGACCTAGTAGCGACCACGCTAGTTGGAAGAAGGCAGGGTACCCTACGTCACATACCCTCGAAGGACAATTCAAGAACTCTAACTCTCGTGAGTTGTTATAGACTGTAGGTTTTACGAGACTATCATTGACCCCAAATCCCAGACATCCATGGTGTTGAGGACCGTATTGATATTACGCCCGAATTTTCATTCGACCACGCGCTCCATTTCTCAAAGTTGGCCGTGGCATTTGCGATTGAACTCTCGAGTTATTAAAGCTAGAAAGAACCTGTCGTTTTCAATACTGTGCAGGAGATTCGTTTGACCTTTCAGTCTGAGGAAATCTGAAAGGAAGTAGGCTTCCTATTAAAGCGACAAACGAAACGGATGCCGGTTTCAAGCATGTGCCCCTTCCTGCCTTTTACGGCTACTGGCGGCAGTGACCCGATTGAGAAAGAGGGTCAAAATGATGGTCGGCACTGACCGGCCGAACTCGGGCTTGAACTCAACCGCGCTTTGGCGTCCACTTGTACTTACCTCCCTTGATTCATGGGCACCCATACCTGACGCGAAAACTGAAACACAACCTGTCGGCGAACGTCATGTATCCCCCCAAAAAACGGCTGACGTTGAGGACGGAGAAATTTGTGAACGCGTTGAACCTGCGCTGGCTAGTTCCGACCCGCCATACTCATCTACGCGTTCTCTTGAATGCGATAATTGCACTGATCGATGCCGGGGAGCCTGCGACTGTCCCTGTGGACACCCCCAGGGTCGTCGGCAGGCTTGCCTAAGAGTGAGTGGACCAAGGCAAGCCATTCAGCTAACTGACCAATATCCCAGTGACTCCCCGGGATCTGGACCTTGCCAAAGACATTGTGCTTGACCTGCTTGGGTGGGGCGTCGACCCGGAGTATCTTGTTGAGTGTGGGGTGTCTGCGGCGGTGATCCATCGAATCTTCACAGACTTGCGGTTAAAATTACCGAAAAATGTCGCAGCATGCATGCATTCATGCAATGTTAGTGGGCTACGTAGCTGTTGGTAGTCGACGGACAGAATAGGGATTCATTCGCGAGTGTTAATGGGCTAGCAGTCGAGGACAGAATAGGGTAGAACATAAAACTCGATGGAGTTGCCATAGCAAGGTATGACTGGCGTCACGGTGATTACATAGCTGCACCTGCTCACTCACTGCTTTTCCGCTCCGTGAAGCTGCGCAGCCCATTCGCAGCGCTCGCAGCTCTTCTCTTCCTCCCCCCATGGCCCTACTAGACACCATTAAAGATGGTATTCACCGCTCTCTCCTTGGACGACTACCCCTTGTAACCTCGTTTTCCAGGTATTACCAGGATTATTCCTGCCTCCAACTCCCGCCGCAGCTCCATTCCACCACCTTCTATGGGAATAGGGAATGTAGGGGCCGGACACGCGAATTTCGAGGATGATGTACGTCTTTTATGCTTCTCTCCTCCCACCGGTTGCCCAGTTCGCCGTCCATAAACATTACATAATTGCATTGTACTGTCTGGACTATCTGGATGAGCCCCACGAGCGACCAGCTTATCTTCCTCGCTGTTCTTCCCTTTGCGTGGGCGCTCTGGCTATGGGTGGGTGGGAAGCCCTGCTTGGAGAATTTCCGCCTGTGATTTTCTGTTGACGCGTCGGCTGACGCGTTTGCCTGCTCTAGATGATAGTTTCCAAACCAATGATTGTCTTCCACACGTCCCAAATATTCTTCAACTTCCTCGCGATGTGTTGTTTCGCGAGTGTCGCAGCGTTTCAAGCAAAATGGCATATAGGACCTTGTGCGTCGCGTCTCATTTACAAAATTCGTGACGCTGATCCTCATCCCATAGCTGGTCTTTCTGGCCTCGCAATATTCCTGTCACTCCTGGGGATGATCCTCCCTCTGTTCATGCTCCTCGTTCCCGTGGCTTACGAGGTGAGTCTTCGCCTGTTTCTTCCAGTGGCAAGTCTTGATCAGCCATCAGAAATATGACAAAGTCATTCGTCTCGCACGAGCGCTGAAGGAAGTCCGTGTTGGTTTCATCCTTACTGGAGCTGGCTCGGCCTTTTCGTTATTGATTGCGTCAGTTTTATCCTCCCTTCAAAATATGATTCACTCATTTTCTTCCAGGTTTGCTACCACTATATCTGCCTTTACGGAAGCGGGATGCAAGGATGCATCCAAAGACCCGAATGCTGGCAAAGGTGACGCCTTCAAAGCTCAGCTTCCCGGCTGGTGCAGTACCAAAAAAGCAGGCGCCATCTTCTTTTGGGGCGCCTTTATTTTCTGGACTGCGTCCCTTGTCCTCCTTATCCTCGATTGGCGATCCGGGAAATTGCACAGCAGTAATCACCCCCGCGACCCGCCTTTCACCCATCCCCAGCAAGAAGCCACAGAGTTTGAGATGGATTACGACCCCGACGAAGACGACTATCAGCACATCCCCCCCGCACGCCGCGCCACCGCCTCTGAATCGCCCTCCACTTACGATCCCACGGCGACCAGCGGGCCCAATCCGTTCTCCGACGCCAACCGCTACGCGGCTCCCGCGCCGCAGACCCCTGTACACGGCCGCCCGAGCATCGACGCGTATGGGGCATTCTCTGACCCCGCCCCGTCGGGCTTCTCTCCCGCAGCACCTCGCTTTGGCGCTGGTTCCGGTGGGCCTCCTGTGATCCCAGAACAGGATCTCGGCCCACAAATTGGCGTGAGCCGCACCATGCAGTATGCTGACCCGTATGCTGCGGTACGGGCTTCCATCGCGGCCCCACCTGCGGAGCCAGCGCCGGGATATGGCACTGGGTACCAAGGGTACCGGTGAGCGCAGGAGCACGAAGGGAGGATATCGATGGTATTGTATGGTTGCCTCTCCTACTTACGATACGGCTACAAACTATTGTAGTACAAAGCCACGTGTATACTGTTACGAGTCGGATGGACATAACTTATAATGCTACTATTCAAAGCTCAAACCAACTTGAACCAAGTCCCATACCTGAGGCTGACTAACGCTGCTGACGCGCTTCTAAGCGAATTTTATCTTATCTTTCTTTGATGATGTCCACCAAGCCACGATATCGAATTGGAGTGGATGTTGGAGGTAAACGGCGACTATTGCTTCGCAGATCATCTCATGAACGCTGGATAGGCACAAATACCGACGGAGTGATCATAGATATCACAACGACCTCGGATCCATTGACACGGGGAGTTGTAGCTAGCTTCAAGCATGAGACGACGGTCAATGTAACGGACGGAATTGAAGCCGCCGTGAGGAAAGTACTGGCCGATGCTGCTGTGGATCCCCAGAGCGGAGAGATCCTCAGCCTCACGATTGGAACCACGGTACGTTTATCATTCGGTGCAGATCCTCCGCTCACTGGTTCATTCTCAGCACTTTGTCAATGCCGTCGTTCAAGCCGATGCACGTAGATTATCAAAAGTCGCTGTCATCCGACTGGCGGCTCCCTACACTTTTGAATATCCTACTGTAAGTTTCGACCGTCTCCAACGTTTAGGTTTTCTTCGAACCGTCCTTTAGTATGTTGACTTTCCTCCACACCTCAAATCCCTCATGAATGGCCACACTGCAATCATCAAAGGCGGTCTTCAGATGTAAGCCAGTCGTTTTATGGATTGTACCGACGTATTCAAACTCTCACAGTGATGGTCGCGCAATCAATGAAATTGACGAAGCAGAGGTTGTACAACAAGCCAAGCTGATTAAATCCAAAAACCTCAAGGATATTGTTCTCATCGGTGTCTGTAAGTCGTGCCCCTGCCGCCGCTTGAATTTCTAATATCTGCGTAGTTTCCCCGTTGGACGTCAGCGGACAGAATGAATACCTAGCGCGCGATATTCTTCTCCGTGAACTTGGACCAGAAGTCAACATAGTATGTTCCCGCGATGGTATGCCATTTTTGTTCAAGTTCACTAAACGAAACTCCGCTAACATCTTCTTCTTAGTTGCGCAAGTGGGCTTCATCGAGCGCGAAAACGCGTCTATCCTCAACGCGTCCATCAGCGCATTTGCACAACGGACCATCCGGGGATTCGAGAATGCCATGAAGCGACTCGGATTGGGCTGCCCGCTGTATCTTACCCAGGTCTGGTTCCAAGTTGAACCTATTTGCAACATTTCTCATTTCGCTTCCATAGAACGATGGGACTCTTACGAGCGCAGCGGACGCTGCGAGACTGCCCATCAGAACATTTTCTTCTGGAGCCACCAACTCAATGCGCGGTTTGTGGCCCATCTTTCTCAGTTCGACATTGAGTTCCCTTCTAACTCGACGGGAAGGCGCCTCATTCCTGGCGGGAATCGATCTCAAGAACAAGGAAGAGATGCCAAAAAGCATGATTGTAATTGACGTCGGTGGAACCACGACGGATGTTGGTGTATTGCTCCCCAGTGGACTTCCAAGGCAAGCAGCAGCGTTTATCGAAGGTTCTTTTTCCAACACACATCATTCCTCAAATTCATAATTAATTATGCAGTCGCTGGCGTCCGAACAAAGTGAGCTGGTCGAGAGATTTTTGAACGCCTTTCATCATATCCTCAGTTTCTCCATGCCCGACGTCAATTCCATTGGATTGGGTGGAGGTTCTAGGGTTAGAGTAGATAGTGCAGGTCGCGTCACGGTTGGGCCGGATTCCGTTGGCCACTACGTCTGCTGCTTCGCTTTTTCTTACAGTATTCGCTGATTGGGATTGACGAGTAGTTGACTCGCGACTCAAGGGTTTTCGGAGGTGAAGTATTGACAACCACCGACATTTCGGTACGTTCTGGCGTTGGCGGCATCGGGAATGCTGCGAAAGTTGAAGACATTGCGGATGAAACCGTCGCGAAGGCAAAGATAGTGACAAGAAAACTGCTCGAGGTCTGAAAAATTCCACAGTAATCAGCAGATAGAACTCAATCAAACACTACAGAACGTCGTGGACCGGATGAAAACCAGTCCTGAAGACTGCACAGTTTTACTTGTTGGCGGCGGTTCGATTATTGTTCCCCCGGAGCTGAATGGCGTCAAGGAAATTATGTATGTTTTTAACCCACTTGAAGATTGCCTCCAATTTGAACATCTTGAAGTTTGCCGCCTTTCTCTGGGGTAGCGAATGCCGTGGGCGCTGCGATCGCCAAAGTGTCGGGGGACGTAGACACCATCCAAATTCTCCAGGGCCAGAAACTATCCGAGGTATTGAAGGATATGAAAACTCTTGCAATTGCGAAGGCTGTAGCAGCCGGAGCTGAAACCAGTAGCGTTTCCATCGCTGAGATCAATATTCTTCCTGTGCAGGTATGATTCGTTTCTCTTTCTTAGTATTTCTTAGGATTTCTGAGATAGCCGTCGACAGTATGTCACCAACCAGGCGACGCGAATCATTGTCAAAGCTATCGGGGAGCTTGGAATCCCCAACGAGCCCTCGCCACCGAAAGTTGATGTTGAATCTCATGCTGACACTAAAGAAGAACCAGAAGCAGCGCAGCAAATTATTCTCGACGGGAGTGATGGTACTGCTGGGATCGATTACCAGTTGTACATGCCGAAGATCGAAGGAAATGAGTGGATTTTGAGTGAAACCGATTTGTGTGAGTACTTTGTGAATAGCCACATACAGGGGTCTAAGTTTTCACAGTTTTCATTCAGGAAGGCTGCGGCGTTCTCGGGACTGTTTGTTGCCAATTATCGCCGCTTCCGTTTTGAATCTGACTTGCACCGCAGGGTGGAGGCGGAAATCCGTACCCCGCGTACCTGAAGACAAGACAGATGCTCCGTGAGGGCAAAGTTCTTCGGATTGTCGACCATATGTCCCTCGCAGATGATGCAGTCCTTGTTCGCGGTGGTAGAGCTCTTCCCCAAAGTTAAACATCAATTCTGATTTCGCTCTCTGACTCCTAGGCTACATGGGCTCACCTTCAGTTGGCTCTGAGCGTTTAATGCCGGGTGCTGCTATCATGGCCGCCGGACAAGAGCTTGCCAGGTTTTGCGGCATTACAGGTTACGCCGCGACACTGTGGTGTGTTGTGTGATGAATCTCGGAAAATGAGTTCCTCTAACACCATCTTAGCGATGAAATTGGAGGCAGCAACGGTATGCAGTCGTTGGTTATGGCTGGATTCTACGGAATTCCCGCGTTCGATGGTGATCTCATGGGTCGCGGTGCGCATTCGATCCCGAGTTGAAAAGTTTCGACTGACATACAGTGTTCAGCGTATCCTAAACTTAACCAGGTTTTACCAGGTATGTGTAACTGGTGCCGGTGCGATACCGATTCATTCAATTTTTCTTATCCCAGCTGTGTATGATCGACCCAATGCGTTAGCGTTTTCTACTACAACTAAATCTGGCTGACTTTAAATGAAGACTCGTGCCTGCTGCACTATGCGATGGCGACAACAACATCATTGTGAGCAACTTATCACATCGTTTCCCGTTGATCGTCCTCAGACCTTGATATCTAGCTACTCACTAAAGTCAAGAACGAACATATGGTTGAAACTCTGATGCGTACGGTAACAACCGAAATGGGCTCCTCGGCGGCCCTCTGCTGCCCTCCTCTCGCAGTGAGCGACGCCCGGGACTACGGTGTGCCTCGCACTCAAAGTCAAGCGTGGAGAATAGGCAGGGCAATCGCCATCTGTCGACAAACAAACAACATGAAGTCTGTTCCTGAGAAAATTCTTAAGTTACAGAACGGGGTTTGTCTCTTCATCGGCAAGATCATCAATTGTTCACGGGTAAGTTCAGATTCGCAAGCTCGATGCATTTCGTAACTTAACGGTTAAATAGGAGGTCCGAGCGGGCTTTACTTGGGGAGAGATCAGGATTGCCCAATTACTTGAGGAAGAACTGGAGGGCCAGGCGACAATTCCTGTTACCGCGACTCCAGGCGATTATATGGTCATTCCGTTTCAGAATGAGAACCTGTGTGCTTATATCGAGAAACCTGACGGGACGCGAAAGGTATATATCTGATGCATACGTAGTTTCCAAGCCGCTAAATAACCTGTCCACTTGCAGCTCGCCGCAATAGTTCCGGATTTGATTTCCGTTCTGGACTCCCAGAGTGGATCTAACATTGGATCACAAGACTGTGGGTTTCATTTCCTTCTGATCCACGGATGATATGATTCTTTGCTCTTTCCCGGCGATAGACAGCATGGGTTCTCGGGGGTTACAGGTGTGTGTTCATATGTTCATATGATTTGCTCGCAATCTCGTTCTCAATCGCAGGGTTTATGACAAGTGATGAGTGATGCGGATGCCGCGGATGTCACTTTGGTACTCGGAGGCTGGACCTTCGAGTCTGTTAGATGGCGAGGACCTGCTGCGGTTTGGTGTGAGCAAACTTCGATGTTTTTTCCACTTTGGTTGGTGTACTTGGTCGCCAAACGGATTCAAAAAAACAAACAGTTGCAGCTTTGATCATCAATTCACTCCGATTGGCAAATATATCACGCCTCTGTCGGTCATTGAGGAGTACAAGCATTAAGGACCGTATTTACAGCCAATATAGGGAGGTTCAAGGTCCCACGTTGTTGAACCGATTTCGAACCGTGAGAATAAGATGCCGATGTCGCTGATAGGATCAATTGCTTCTCCTTGGCCCAAAGTCTTACTTTGGTCTTACTAGCAATTCTCACTCAATTCTCACTGCTGTTCTAGCGCCTGTCTTGGAGAGACTACTGATGTTCGTCACCTGTCGAAGTCTACGGCGATTTGTAGACTTTGGGGCTCACAGTCTTTCTGAAATCACTTGCGCGCGAATCGGCGATCCAAACCTTAGGGTTCTCTTCCTCTTGTGATTATCGTGCACAGTGCAGATGTTGTAGCAAATCTTCTGCTCCGAGGGTGAAACGAATGACTCCGATCGGAGCAGCGGAGGCCATCTGCTCGCCAGAGATTGCAGCAGCAGGGGTCGGCGTCATCCTGACTCCTCTCAGGTCGTTCCCATACAACAGCGAATGCACGTTTTGACGCTGATGTGCATGAATATATATTTCTCGCTGGCCCACCACTGACCTCGATGAGCAATTGGGCGGTGCTTAACCTTCGGTTCGATATGGCTTGGGTGCGTCCTCGGATCACCTGGACATATATCGTTGTGGATGTGATTACCTTCAGGTCGCCCTCGAATCTGCAGGTTCCATCTCCAGGAAGCCGCGCTGTCCATGGCGTCGTTGAATATCGAGAAAACTGCTGGGGGTTTGCTCGGGCGCAAGCTCAGAGTTTGTCGTGAAACAGGGAGGAGATATTTTCTCCCTCGGTGTCGGCGAACCGGGGAGTTGTGGACTGTTTCAATGTCTGTCGGTGGAAGCAGATGTTTGTGCTTTAGTGTTTTTTTTTTACAATTGCCGATCCGGCTTGAATAAGATCTACAGCGACAAATGTCGGTATGGTGAATAAATAACGTCCTCCGGTAATATAGGTAAATGGACACATAAATATAGAGCCCCGCAGAGAGAATTAGAAAATAGCTCGGACGAGACCGCCACCGATAGCGGAGCCTGGAATGCGATGAGAAAGGCGGTGAACAACAAAGAAAACATGCTTACCAGCACCGAAACCCACTCCGCCCGCGGCTGAATGGGCCATCTGGGAATGGAATAAACATCTGTATTCGAGGCGTAACTCGACGACGTACCGTGTTACCGTACTTTCCAAACTTGCTCTTCTTCTTTTCTTGTTCAGGATCCTGCTGCAAACCCAGAGAATTGGTCCCACCGCCAGGGCGGCGGAGGGACATCGCGGCCCTGGTGAGCCGCCATGAACGGTCTATAGGCCGGTTTGGCTCCTGCGTTGCCATTCAACGCGGGAGGAAGATTCCGTGCTGCCGCGGGAGCGCTCGGAGCGGCAATCTTCTCGACATATGCAGAGGGGAATAGGGCTTGCTTGCCGTTAAATCTCCCCATCCACCAGTCCGCATTCTCCTCTTTGACGACCTCGATTATATCCCCCGCAGAGAACGACAGATCGTCCGCGTCCTACGATGCCGTGAGAAGGCAGTGGACGCCGAAAGGATGGTTTCCCACCTGTCCATTCTCATTGTAAGGCCACAGGGCGCGCGCCTGTGCGACGGCAGGTGCTGCAGGGGCATTTGCTCCTTTTCGTACAGCGTAAGAGGCAGGGGCGGGAGTTGGCTGGGGTGCACCGGAACTGGGGAGCTTTGCGAGAAACACCGATGCATCCGACTGTGTAATATAATTCTGTGAAACCAAAAAGTTGACGTTGCTATTGCATGGAGATGAGCCCGGAGTTCAATGCATGCAATGCTTACAATACCTTTCGACCTGGGAAACGACGTGAGCGAGGAGGGCAGCCTCAGACATGGTGGATGAAGGTGCGAAATGGTTTGGCCGTGTTTCCCGAGCGCCGCATTGCCTTCCGCCGGCTCTAGAAGTCACGGCCGCGTGACTCAACCGCGCTCTACCGCGCACCATGTCCTTCGCGCCGTTGAGCAGGCCGGCCCAGTCTCAGGTCAAGGTCGATCCCACTCCCAATCGCCCACAGACTGATGGCTTCAATGTACGTTCAATTTTCCAACTTATATTCTTTCTAACAATGTGTCAGTATCCTACTTTTCGGCTTTTGAACAAGCAATCGCGTGTAACCCTCTCCCCCGACTTCCTGGTGCCTTCAAATGTCCGCAGAGTGTTGACGACGTCCAGCGCAGATGGCGGCTGGTTCGCCGCCACTACATCCAGAGGTACGAACACTGAACCGATTTTTTTGTTCACTTGCTAATTTCAGGTAGGCCTCATCGTCTCCCCGTTAAGCGAGTTGCGGGATGCACTCAAGAACGGAAATGAAGAGGTTTTCACGCCGAAACGAACCCTTACATGCAATCCCGTTGCCATTGCCTTTGCGTGCAATGACACGCGCCTCCTCGCAGGAACTGAGCAGGGTCACATCCTTGTTTTTGACAGCGCTCAGCTGCGCTCGTCTTCCGCGGAGGCGAATCCGATCCAGGTTTTCCAGGGATCCTCCAGCCCTGCGTCTCAAATTCTCCCCAATCCGAGTAACGAGAACGAACTTGCACAACTTGTGGCGATCGTGAGGGTGGATGGAACTGTGCAGATGCTTAATATGCAAATGGAATCCAAGGGTGCTTGGGCTGGAACGGATTTTGAAAACACTCCCGTCGCAGGTGCGTCGTTCTGAAATTTAAAGAGTCGAATTCACTTGCTAAACGTTCTTGAAGCGTCCTGGTCCCCCAAGGGCAAGCAACTTGCGATCGGCCTGCGTACTGGTGATATTTTAACCTTTGGGTTGACCAACAACGCGCTACCCCTCAAACACGTCCCGCCGACGGCGAATTCTCCTCTCGTGTCTCTCCACTGGGTTGGACCTGCGTTCACTTTCCGCACAAGCTACGGTTCCAACCCAAGAGATTTTCCACACCATATAGTCTCCTTGGACACTCGATCCAACACAGCCGCTTTCATCCAACTCACTCACCCGTTTCCTTTGGCCGACCGACCCCAAAATGCTCAAGTTCTTGTGCTACCCCGATGGGATCAGGATTCGACTTCCGCCGAAGAGGCGAAAACTCTTGTTGTGGTGGGAGACACTTCCTCCACTGACCTCGAGGTGCTCGCGAACGCGGGCTCTCGCTGGTTCCAGCAATCGCAGGAAAACCCTTTGACGGTGCCTCTTGACAAGAATGACGAGGACACATTCCTCCTCACCCTCGACGTAGACTTGACGGATGATGAATTACCCATTATGTACGCTTATCTTAACGATGGCACCGTTCAAGGATGGTACATCACACATCCGGACTCCAAGCCATATCCTGGACTTGCTGGGGCTACCCAGGTTTCTCCTAGTGCGCCGGCATTTGAGCAACAGCAGTCTAGTACTCCATCCGCGTTTGGCCAGCAGCAGTCGGCATCTCCCTTTTCGCAACCCACCACGTCCGCCTTTGGCCAGCCTTCCGGCTTTGGCCAATCGTCGGGCTCTGCTTTCGGACAACCTCCAAGCACGTCGGCCTTCGGACAACCTCAAACTACACCTGCCTTTGGTCAATCGGCGTTCGCCCAGCAGCCGGCGTTTGGCCAAAGTTCCTTCGGTGCACAATCTTCAACGCCTTCTGCGTTCGGCTCTTCGAATACCACCTCCGCGTTCGGCAGCTCTACCGCAGCAAGTCCTTTTGGTTCATCGACCGGCGGAGGATTTGGCGCCTTTGCCTCCACCCCAAGCGCATTCGGTGGTTCAAGCAATCCTCCTGTTGCGCCTCCGCTCAATTCCACCCCTTCCGTTTCAATGGGCGAGTCCTCCTCCGGATTCGGTGGCTTATCCCTCGGTAGCTCCAACTCCGAATCGGACGGCAAGCCCAAAGCCGTTGGCGGAGGAATGTTTGGCTCCTCCCCGAGTCCGCTTCCATTACCCCCCAACCATCCTGCAAACCAGCCCTCCACTCCAACCCCCTCCACTTTCTCAGATCCGAGTTTGGTGAAACCCGCCAGCGGGTTCGGTGCTTTTGGTTCTGTTGGCAGCGGAGCCTTTGGGAACCCGAAGCCCGGCAGTGCGTTCGGCGGTGGAGGGGCATTTGGCGGAGGGAGCAGTAGCAGTAACGATGCTAAACCTGCAACACCCAGCAGTACTGCTTCCCCAGCATTTGGCAAGTCCTCATTCGGACAACCCGGATTTGGACACACTGGTTTCGGGCAGACCGGCTTCGGTCAGAAACCCGCATCGACGTTCGGGCAGCCTGGGTTTGGAGTCGCCAGCGGCGCCCCAGCGACCCCGTCTTCCAGCGGTGGAGGATTCAGCGCCTTTGCTTCGTCTGGACCCACGGGGTTCGCAAACACAGCTACGACTTCTGCGTTTGGCGGCGGGAATCCTAGCGCGTCTCCTCCCACAGCTTCACCGTCCGTTGGAGGATTCGGTGCGTTCTCGTCCGCTAAGCCATCGGCATTCGGCCAGGCTGCGAGTGGCTCTGCTTTCGGCTGGAAATACATCTCCTTCCCCATCTCCGGCCAGTGCCTTTGGTGGAGGTAGTGCATCACCCTCGCCGAGCCCTTTTGGCGGAGGCTCTCCTTCCCCAAATCCGGTCGCCTCAGCGTTTGCTGGCTTCGGCGCCGCCGCTAATTCAGCTTTCGGGAATAAAACCCCGCAAGCTCCTTCATCCTCCTCCAATCCGGGTACCTCGGCGTTTGCCAGCTTTGGCCCTCCCAGTAATTCTCTCTTTGGCAACAAAACTCCGCAGCCCAGTCCCGCTATCCAACCAAATTCTGCTTCTTCCTCCCCCGACTCTACGAAGGACCGAAGATCGCCTTCCCCTCAGGACAGCCCTCCACCTGCAGCACCGTCGCCGTTGAACTTCACAACTACCAGCCCGTCTCCAACTTCCGGCGCGTTTGGAAACTTGAAAAGTGCGTCGTCGGGCTTCAAGCCCGCATCCGGGTTTGGAGCGTTCGGTGGGGACTCCACCTCGTCTTCTTCCCCCTTTTTCAGCGCCGCCTCTCAATCCAAAGCGCCTCTCGTGTCAGCCTTCGGTAACACGAGTCTACCATCCACCCCGACTCCTGCCCCAGCGGCTGGAGCGCCTGCATTTGGTGCGCCTTCGCTACTCGGCGGAGCTAAATCAGCGTTTGCCCCTATCTCACCTGCTTCAACACCCACGAAAACTCCCACGCCGGTTTCCGGCGGGTTCAGCGCTTTCGGAGGTTCTCCAGTCAGTTTAACCTCTTCGACGACACCGGCCAAGTCCTTTGGCGAACTCTTGAAGGCGAAGGACGAGACTCCGGAAAAGCCGAAGCCCGCGTCTGTTTTCGGTGGCTCGGGCTTCTCCGGGTCCCAGCCCAAGCCGGAATCACCCGCATCCTCGCCCTCTCCAACGCCCACTGCGCCCATCAAACCTGTACAAGTATTTTCAGCGCCTCCAAAAGACCCTGAACCCGCAGTAAAAGGGAGTGCCGGCGACAAGGCGACTGAATCCAGCTCTGCCGACGATAAAGAGGCGTCTATATCGACGGGATCTTCCGGTGCCCTTTCCCAAGCTAGCTCATTCGTCGAAGTTGCGGCAGGCGAGGCGGAGGACGACGCTGATGGAGAGGAAGAGGGTGAGGACGACGAGGATGATGACGGCGACTCTTTCCTGTCGGAGAGTTTCGGTTCCGGTTCCGAGGCGCCGCCAGACGATGACGACGGCGAAGACGATTCCCGGTCGCCGTCTCCCTCAACGGTGCCGCTTCCCCCCTCAAGATCGCCCTCTTCTACGCCGCGTGCGGAGGTACCTACCATCCACGTATCACACTCGCCCGAACATTCCGATGAGGAGTCCGATTCGTCCGATGGATCGCGCCTGTCGACGATTCGTGAAGAAAGTGCGACCCCACCTGGCAGCCCGGAAAAGAAGGAGCGCTCACCGCAGCCGTCGCCACAGAAGACCCCTATTGCGGCCCCAGTTCCTGTCGCACCATCACCCTTCGGCATTGGTCTCGGCCGACCGAGCACACGCCCAACACGGAGTTCTCCTCTGGCAACCACCTCTTCGTCCGGCGATGAAGATGATAAAGAGAAGACGGTCAAAGCGGACAAGGGTGCCCTGAAAGCCACGGCCCGCATCTCCCAAGCCGATTTTCGGGGCAATGTCTACGCAAGTGAAAACGGAATCCATTGAGGAGAACGTTGCCCCCGCGAAACCCACGAGACCGAAAACTCCTCCTCTTTCGGCGTTATCATTTGGCTTTTTCTTCTGCGCCTAAAGCTCCTCCGAGCGCTGGAAAGATTCCTTTGGCTGGAGCACCTTTGCCTGCCTTTTCGACCCCTTCCAAATCGCCTGTATCGCCTGTCCCTTTGAGTACCACTCCAACATCTTCACCGGGCGGCTTCTTTGGGTTTAACACCCCAAAGAGCGCGATGTCGCCGCCCGCCACGACACCAGTTCCGGCCTCGAAAGGCTTCTTTGGCATTCAGCCCACTGCGCCATCCTCTCCATCGCCTGCTCCGAACTCCTGCTCCCTCCCCGATGGCACCTCCGCCAGAGGCGACAATGGAAGAAGGAATGCAAAAGGAATGTGCTCTCCTGTTCGCAAACATGACGCGAGAGCTTGAAGATGTACGTCTTCTTCGCAACCACCTACCTGGTGTTCTCCTGATCCTGTTTTTTTAGTTCCGTTCGTTGGCCCAGGCCGCGAATCAAAAGAGATCAGAGCTTAGCAAGTCCGCGGGCGGTTCTCGACGCGCCATTGACTTGGGCGACCGAGCGAAGTGGGCGCTTGTGGATGCGGTACAATTCGGGCCAAACTATGCGGCTGTACTGAGCAAGATCTTGCTGATTTGAAGGAAGAGAAAGCGCAACGCGAGAAGTCGCTCAGAGAGTTTCAGAGTAACTTGCTGAAAGGTATGATGACGCCTCTTCACTCATTTTATTCCTTATCTAATTCACAACCAGCTGGAACTCGCCGAGAGGAGATTGGACGATTCCTCAAGGCACAGCATGACAACGATTTCGCGAAGATGCTGAAGGCTCGGACGCTTGGTCCCTGAGCATCTGGAAACCCAAACGCACTTGAGGAGAAGTATTCGGGTGCGTATTTGTGCTTGTTTTTGTTCCTTCTTTCGCCTGATTAATTTATTAGACCATGCAAGATCGCATTCAAAAGCTAGAGTCGCATCTTCAGGAGTCTAAGAAACGGCTTAGCAGGGCAAACTCGGGAAACCCAGGCCTCCGGTGAGTTTAGAAAGCGAAAGTTTGCTCATCTAATTATCCTCAGCGCTCCCACGCTTGACACTTTGAATCGGACGTTCCGAAACATGGATATAGCACTGGACAACCAAACCAGCGATGTTGAGAAGCTAACCGCTCGTGTTGCGAAACTCAACATGAAGACCGGTTCCCGCAACGGCCATGCTGCCAGCGCCCGAGATGCTCGCCTCCCTGATCCTGTCTCGAGACAACGGCCGTTCAACGTCACCCCACATGTCGCAGTGACCACCGCAGCGGCTCTAAACGCCGAGCGATCTGCACACAAGCTGAAACGGGCGCTACTATCAGTGCGCAAAGAGCCTCTGCTGAATACTCAGGCCGCATCTGCTCCTCCTGCACCTCTGGCATTCAACACGCCGAAGAGTGGCTTCGGGATAGGCCTTGGATTGGGTGTCCCAGTCACTCCGATTAGAGGCCTGTCTTTCGGCTCTCCAGGACCTTCGACTTCGTCCTATGGCAGGATTTGACTTCCCCGAAGATAACTTCAACCCGTCTCCCCCACCGCCCGTGAGACGAGGAGCCGGGGGAGGGAGCGGGAAAAGCCGCATCTCCAATTCCGTCCCGCTCAAACGCACTGGAATTCCGACTGCTACGCCATCTCCCCCTCCATTATTCGATTGGGGACCGTTGCCGAACTTCCAGAAAAAGGCGACCCCAGTATCTCCCGAGAACTCGTTGAGCGGCTCTTGGGTCGCCGATGGATTTGGAAAGAAGTAGTACGTACATAGTGGTCGATCGCAGAGAATACAAGATTCCTTCCTTATTAAGGCACCTGGACGGTGGACATTGCGCAGGTTTGCCGAGCTCACATTTTTTTCAGTCACTGCTACTTATTGAGTTCAATATCGAGGCAGAGCAACAGTATCTCCACAACCGCTCATCGACAGCAAGACAAAGCAAAAGTATTACACATGCAACGCAAACCGCTAGAGATCAAGGAAGCCGTGCCATCTGGCGTATTGGTATTTTCGGCTTCACTGGCCTCGCCGCCGTCAGCAGTTCCCGTTCACCGCCCCGTTTGCTGCAGGTTGATCTTCTGGATAATAGATAATAGACTCGAGATGCGCGAGAGCCGCCTGTGGGATGGGAGGCCAAGTTCTAGTATGGGGCATATCGGTTATCGTTGACGAAATCGCTGCGCACCCTCCCGACTTCGCTGAGTTCCTGATCCTCGTCGCCGGTGAACACCTCGAAACCTCCGTTATCCGGGTCGATAAACGCGTCCATGTCTTCTTCATCCGAGGCAGTCGCCTTGTCAGGATGCAGAGCTGCACACCGAGATAGGGCCTCGAATATTGGTTCCACTATCAGTTGGAATTACATTATTTTTTCTTCATCAAGAAAGCTGGGATGAAACATACGAGACGCGGCACTTTGAGGTACGATGGAAAGTTCGCGCATGTCGCTCATCTCGTCAGTTAGAAGCAGCTCCCTCTGCTTCCCCGGCATATTCATCGAGCTGGCAATATATCGAGGGCCCGGTTGCGGCGCGAGACTACCGCATGAAGGGTTATCGCGGGGTACTCGATTTGAAAACCGCGTCCAGTCGTAGACATGAACACTAGAACGCTGGATTGAATCGTTTGGTGGTGCGAGAACACCAAAAGACACGAAACAAACCTCTCTATAATGTACAATGTGCCCTGAGTGCCATCCTGCGCTGAAAAACCTTCCAACGGAGGGTCAAGCGTTGCCGAGACGTTATCCTCCTTGTGGCGCAGAACGGGAGGGATATCGGTGAAGGAGATGGGTGTTTCGGCCGCAATAGTCGTAGTGCTCTTCCCGGGAAACGAAATGGGGGACGTTGGTGATCACCGTTGCGGAAGGCATCTTGGTTCGGTTCGAGCGCTTAAAAATTGTGATGTGCATGGCGGGCCGGATTCTACCCGGTTCTCTTACCGCTCCGTGTCTTCCTGCTCCTCCATGGACCCTTCAGCTTTGCTTGCCCACATCATCAAAAGCACTCGCCAGAACGTCGAATTCCTTGTAGTCCCAAAAGCAAATATCGGCTGCAGATGGCCGCGATATCTTGTCTAAACTCCCGAATGCTTTTGACAGGTCCATGGTTGCTCTCGAGCAGCAGACTCAGACTCTCCTCATAACTCCTCCTCCTTCAACGGCGCCCAGCTATAATCAGTCACAGATTGTGCAGGCAAAAGCTCTATGGGCTTACAATGAGGGACGGGTTCGCTGTTTTCGTTGCGTTGAATGCCAGTCTAGTTTTCATCAAGCCTTCTAGGACTCGAGTGACCTGTCCTTCCGTGCTGGCGATACGATAGAAATTGTTACCGAAACAAATGCGGACTGGTTGGTACTCTAGGTGGCTCGTTACATGTTGCTCAAATATTCGTCCAGGTGGACCGGTCGATACAATGGCAAGCAGGGCCTATTCCCTTCCAACTACGTAGAAAAACTACCGCCTTCGGTACCCTCGCCGTATCAAGTGCGCGAGTCGTACTCGGGAAATCCCTCCATGCCTTCGTTCCCCAGCCAGTCTACATCCACATACCAACCTCCAAGTGGGCCTCCGTATCAGCCGCCGTCTGGTCCTCAAGGTCCTTATTCTGGCCCAGGGTATCAACCACCTGGCCAGGGATATCCAATCACCGAGCAGCGGATATCAACCACCTTCTGGTGGATATCAGCCAGTGTACAACCCTCCGTCGGGCCCGCCTCAAGGCGGACAGTACAACTCTTACGATGGTTCTCCTCCCATCGTCGGGAAGCCAACCCAGGCATCTCCCCCTGCTGCCCCAGCACCACAGCAACCTCCAAAGAAAAGCAAGTTCGGCAACCTTGGAAACACTGTGTGTACTATTCTCGTTCCTCTGAGCTGTTTCTAACGTATCTATAGTTGGCTCAGTCGGCTGTTGGTGGTGTGGGCTTCGGCGCCGGTACGTCTTCCCACTTTGTCGGGGAAAAAAATCTCTCATTTATTTGTTCTTCTGCAGGTTCGCCGTCGGCAGTGGTATCGTCAATGCTATCTTCTAATTCATATGCGTTATAGAACTGGGTGTATGCTTTAATCCGGATTTGTATCACTATTCAACACTAGAGCAAACACGATGTAAATTACCTTGTTTTTTTAGGTATTCGACATGTCAACTAATTACAACTCTTCAAAAACGACTCCAACGCTCACCTCGCCGGGCCTTCTTTGTCCCATGCATTGGTCATCTCCACCCTCAACCGCTCGACGTTTTCCCGCTCCTCTTTCCTAACGTGGGTGCGGAACTGGTCTTTTACCTCCCGAATCTCTTTCGCTACGGTCTCGCATGTCCCTGCGGGAGTGGTCTCGCTCCCGTAGGAAAGTTTGAGTCCCAGGCCGGTCTTCACTTCTATGAGTTCAAGGCAAATCGAGGTAGCATTGCGCGATAACAGGTTATTACGGGGGTGCAGTAAACGCCGTGACGGCGAGATTAGAGGCCGCGATGGCGGGTTAGTGGAAAGAGCCCGCGACAGTCATTTATTGTTGTAAGGACAAAGAAGGGCTGAGACTACCATGCACCCATGCACTCTGAGAGCGAGTGTCTTCTCCGGTCGCCCGTATTGAAAATGTAGACCAGTCGTCATATAAATTAGTACTTGGTGCATTGCACATCGCATCAGTGGTGTAGAGGAAAAATTCCTTTTTCTAGAAGGACATTTCTGGAAGAGAAGCGCGACATCGAGAGTCATTGGAGCTGGCAGTGAGTCGTCCAAATCGGCCATCGCATATCCAAGCTTGTAGCATGCATCAGTGGTGTCGCGGTAACGTTGGGTCTTCCTAGGGGGCGCGACACCAGGAGTCATCAGCGGATGGAGAGAGGTTGCAAAATTCATAAGGTGCACCCCATCCACCCTTGACTAACGACAAACGCCAACGCGCTGAAGACCAACTAGCCTCAGGCGTCGCGAAAATCGGACTTTTCAACATGTGTATTATTCCCCTACACCTCTTTTCCGTAGCATCAGTGGTGTAGCGGTAACATTGGGTCTTCCCAGATTATGTGATGTCAATTGGCCTAGCTCCGGGTTCGACTCCCGGCTGATGCATTTCATTTTGTGACCGAAAGATTTCTTTCTTGCCCTTTCCAATGTTCTGCGGTAAAATAGCCCCATAAACCGCTCTTCGTTCCCACACAGCCTAGCAAAGTATGTGTTAGCTCTTGGTCAGCTCGTAGGATCAGCTAATAATTCCCACGACCTCCGCAACTCCATCGGTTGCCATCGACTCAGAGTCGCGGTTTTTATTCAACTGGAGCTCAACTGTGATGTTTGTCGTGGGATCCTATTTTACACATCCTGAGATATGACCCCCCTTCAAATTTATCTTCAGAAGGAATCCGTAGACTCCGACTGGTATCTTGACAGACTAACCACGCGTAACGTTCTATAGTCGCGGCCATCACCAATTGATCGCAACACCATAGTATTGGCTGATCCAGAGATCAAGCACCGCTTGAGAATCTAGTAGTTCAGGATTACTGTAGTGCTGGCAAGGTTCGGTTCGGTTCGAGTTCGAGGCACTTCTGCCCGAACGCCGAACCTGAACCTGGCGTTCGGTTCGGGCATCTCCTGAACCCAGAACCTGAACCCGCGTTCAGGTTCAGTTCAGCGTTCGAACCCGAATTTTGATCGGGCTTCTCGGGCATTTGAAAACTGGGTCAGAAGACTCACCTATAGGCTATATCTATGCAACCACCTTGCTAAGGGATCCTTCAGTTCTGTTCTGACAATTTAAAGTGGGACAAAACAACAAATATGGCAGTTAACAACTTCAATACTCACCAACTCTGTCCTATTCCAACCCGAAGAGCCCGAAATTTATTCCTAAGTGGGCTCCGAGATCACTAAGGGTCTGTGGAATGATTCAGTGAGGAGCATGAATGCAAAAACTAGCCTTCAAACCCAGAAATTTGCCAGAAATACCTGCAAAAGGAGGCAATTTGGTTCGGGGTTCGGTTCAGGTTCGAACCTGGCCTCGAAGGCGCGAACGCCGAACCTGAACCCCGCGTTCGGTTCGGGGACTGGCCGAACCTGAACGCTGAACCCGCGTCCGGTTCAGGTTCGGTTCAGGTTCGGACCAATTTCCGAACCGAACCTTGCCACCACTAGATTACTGTCGCGAGACGCACGGACTCACGAACTCGAGTGGGTCTGAGATGTGTTAAATCGCCCGCCGGTGACATACAAAGATGAAACTTGGGGTGTGCGACGGTACCGCCTGGATGTAAACGAACGGGAACTTTGCACTCCAGATAAACGGCTCAGTAAGCCGGCAGGTAAGTACACGCAATTCCCGCTAGATCAGATTCATAAGCGGTTTGATGATTATAAAGGCCCTCCGGGCATCCCTGGTACCTTCCGTCAAGAGCTTGAAGTCAAAGTTGGTCTAAATTACAGTCTCAGATGTACAGCTCGCTCGGCAAGTCTCGCCCAGCCTCGTGCCTCGGCCGACTCGCCTTTCTCGCGAGCCTTGATGCCGAAGTCATTTTCAAACCCATGTTCTTGTTCTCTCATCTCAGCTATTTTCCTGGACAGAGTAAATGATGGCTGCACAGCCCACACATTTCTCGGCGTCGAGAAGATAAGATTGATAAGTTTCATTGACAACGAAGGAGCGGCCGAAGTACGAGGGGAAAAGGTGTCAAGATATTTCTTGAATCGGACGCCGGGGCATCCACTTATTCTGGTATCCAGCAGCTAATAGGGGTGGTGCCGCCCGCGAGTTCAAATGGTCCGCTCATCTAACTCCATGAGGGTGGCGCCGTAAGGAAGATGAAGAAAGGCAATGTTCTCAACGGCGTGTGCGGTGGGAGAAAAGGAAAAAAGGACAAACCGAGCTTTTTCAGATATATATACTGGCATTGGACATCAAGACGACGGAAACTCACTGGGGATATTTTTTGGCACAGCCAGCAAAAAAGAAACAATATTTCTGGCACAGGACCCCATTCTTTAATTAATTATTTTCGGAAGAGATCAGTTTCATGTGTGATCGTGTAATGATGGGACTTTTTACATTTCGCGTTGGAGACCTGGACCTAAATCGGTACCAGGAACAGGCCAAACGGGTCTGTCATCAAGGAATTTCGGTAAAACTCGGTTAAACGGCACCGAGTTCAACATACATAGTTGAAAAAAAAATCAATGTTGAAAAAAGAAACTTCAAAGTATCATGGCTCATCTGCATGCAGCCATTCTTCTCGCCTGTGTTTATGCGGTGGCCGGAAACACTCCCGTCATCGATCTGGGCTACGCAAAGTATCAAGGAGTCGTCGACACGACCTTGAACCTCACCAGCTTCCGCGGCATTCGTTATGCTGCCCCTCCCACTGGTGTGCACATTTTATTATTCCGCTCCCATCCAGAAAAATCTGACTCCGAGACTTTAAAGGAAAACTACGGTGGCAGGCACCGACCCTGCCGTCCGTTGTGGGTGGAATTCAACAGGCGTATACCGATCCAGTCCAGTGCTTCCAAGGAAATCTGGGCGGCGCCGTTACCAACCCACTTGCGACCCGCGACGATGACCCTCTGCAGCCTGAGGATTGCTTATTCCTCAGGTTTGTAAAATTAATTTGACGCGTCCTCGAAATAATAAATCCCTAGTGTATATTCACCAATTTTGAACCCCACGGTTCCGTTGCCCACACTCGTTTGGATCCATGGCGGAGGGTAATTTAATTTTCCAAGGCTTTCATTTTCGGTCAAGTTGACCGTAAACCAGATACGTCGTTGGCTCCGCGAGCCAGTACAGCGGTGGGGACCTCGTTCAAGAGTCAAACAATGAGATCGTCGTCATTGTGATTCAGTACAGACTCGGGCTATTTGGTTGACATTTTCCCCCCTTTGGTTGCGCAAACTTATGTCATTTACCAGGATTTCTTGCGGGCGAACAAATAAAGGAGGACGGTGCCCTTAACGCCGGGTTGCGTATGTGTTGTTCTTTTAAATGACCCCTCGATTTCCTCACGTGCAAGGTAGTGGACCAGGAGTTTGCTTTGCGTTGGATTAGCAAAAATGTTCGTCCTACACGCTCGCGGAATGAATAACGAACTCATGTTTCTTGGCAGATCCATAAATTTGGGTGAGTCGTATCGTCGTCCTACTTGACTCAATGCCATCGTGCTGAGGATAAACCTCAAGCGGTGATCCCAATAAAGTCACGATCTGGGGACAGAGTGCAGGTTCTTTCCTCCCCTCAAATTGTTTAGGACTCTCCTGAATAATCATTTTCATCCCTAGGTGGTGGATCTGTCCTCCAGCATGTAATTGCACACGACTGGGAAGACAAGTCCCCCGCTCTTCAGGGCCGCGATGACGAGCTCGAGCTTCCTGCCTGCCCAATATCCATACAACTGGGAGGATTCCGCAGGTAATTTCCATGCATGCCGTATAAAATATTATTGCAGGCGCTTTGACTGACACCATCCCAGTCCTCGTTTAATCAAGTCATTGCCCAGGCAGGGTTAGTAGTACACATGCATTTTCAAGTCCAGGCGTTCATTCTTGCATTCTAGGTGTAAAGGCGCAGCCGCCTTGGATTGTCTTCGCACGATTGATTCCGCATCCTTGCAAGACATCAATCTCAATGTCACTGCTGCCGGCTTCCAGGGCACGTTGTAATCGGACATATCCAGAGCTAAAAACTCATTCTGGCGTTGTAGGGACAATCACATTTGGCCCCGTCGTGGACTGGCTCATTTATTACGCAAAGCCCAACAACCGCACTGGCCCAGAGGGAACCTGAACGGAGTATTTAGACATTTTCAGACCTCCTTTGCTGATTCAAACTCATGCTTGAGCAGGAAATTTTACTTTCTGTTACGAACCTTAACGAAGGGTTCATCTTTGTCAACCAGACCGAAGACTACGACGTGGCTGAGTATGTGCAAAACCTCTTTCCACTACTTGGAGTTGAGGAGGTCAATGCGGTAAAATCTTTGTATCGCTCATTTGGATCACCGGTGGCCCAGGTCACTGCAATCTTGGGAGAGTGTCAGTCCCTTTTGGCACATAACGCACAGATACGAACTTGTCTGACTACGCACCTACAGCGGTATTTACTTGCTCGACGTATCTTCTAATCAACGCCTTTGCTGGGAATTCGTACAAGGTTTTCGCAACTTCGTTATCGCTCTTCATTTCTCTGCAACTGATTTCGATTCCATAGGCCCAATACGCGATACCTCCAGTCGTTCCATGGATCGGACGTCGTCAATTACTTCCCTTCCTTCACTGCATTCGACGAGCCGATAATTTTCAACAACACTGGATTTATCAACGCGTTCACGCGGGGGTTCCTTTCCTTCGCAGTTCAATCTGGACCCCAATGTCAAGTTGCGGCCCAGTATCACGCCCTTGTGGCAGAAATGGTCGCCGGCTGCGGAAACGGAGATAGTGTTCAATAAAACAGAGAGGGGACGCGCCTCACATTGCGGCGACTACCACCTCGCGCGCCCTGCAGAGTCGATGCGAGTGAGTTGCCTCTTCTCCACTTACTCTGTAACTCTGGCCTCATGAGTACCCTCGCAGATTTTGGAAGCATGTGCACAACCTTACCGGACATTAGTTTGGAAGTTTTAAAACTTCATCCACTGGCTTGCTAACCCAGCGTTCGTTATTTGCCTTATGATGTTTTTCAAGCAAAACGCCCCTATTAATTTGAACCGTGTGACATTTGATCAACTTCCTTTTCAAACAACCGCACATACAAAAGTTAAACTTGAACTTCGTCCATCCCAGACGAGCTCACAGTTCTTGAGGAACTCCGACTGGAAAAACACTATTTGACGAGCGGTCGCTCCCCTCCAAAATTCGATCAATTGCCGTCGGACTTAAAGGAAAAACCCCTCAGCGCTACTCGTAACTTGAAGCTCGCTTTCACTAATCTTTCGCGCCTCCTTTCCTCGGGAATTCAGCGTCGTCGTGCAACTGCAGTCACTGGCTCTGCCGGGAATGAACACATTTGTCCCATCTTCTCGGAAACGGTAGAAAACAACTCCGTTGCTCGGGTTGAAGTGGTGCTTGACTCGGCGAGTTTGAATGCGGATACTTATTCACTAAGTGATTGTGTCAACTCACAGTACAATCTTCTTGACAACTGCAGGTTTTTTTTAGAGATGCTAGCAATCGGCAGGCCAACTTGTTGGACAGGCGCAACTGTGCGTCTATGGCCTGCGGGTTCGCTCGCTGGGACGTTCGAATTCACTGACAGACTCCGCGCATTTAAGTATGTCGTGGCTCAAGGGAGCTGACCACGGTAGGGGCCTGAAGGCAGCAGTCAACTGCTACACGGCGGCGGCGTGGACCGCATTTCTTACAGAGCATCGAATCGCAAGTCCAAAATCGCCATTTTTGGAACCTGGCGTTGTACCAACACCGATTTTTTTCGGACTGGGAACAAGATCCGCTGAGACCGGCTGGTAATCCGCACTACTCGGCGAAATACGCGGCGGCAGTTTGCGGTGGTTCACTTGCACGAGACTTGCACGCGAATACTTCCGGCAATTATATTTAGTGGCGCGAGTGCGGCGCCGGCTGGAGCAATCACTGCTTGCACATGCACCGCCATGCGCACTCTTCCACTCTCTCCCGGCTCCCATGTCCTCGTCTGCACGCAGTGCGTCAGGGCTAATGACGGGCGCCTCAAGGTCCAGTCCTATTGTTGTTGCTACCACAGGCTACCACGCACTGGTACCCATCCGATTCGGACCTACAACCTTACGACACTACCCAACTGCAGTTACTGCACCCCGACGCTGTAACGAACAAATCGCGGTGGCGCAATGCGGACAACCGCGCCTCTGTCTATACAGTATACGCGAACGAAGCGCCTGCATCGACGTGGAGCTGTATCAGGCTCACAACCTGCGTCTGAACCGCGTAACAATCACGGTGGGCGGGCCTGCAGGCGTGATTCGCATCCATCCAACTGCTCATCCGTCCGAATCATGAAAAGCGCATCTCCATCTTTGAGGGGCCGCGATGATAATCCGTTGACGAGTCTCAAGTTGACCTTTCGGCGGAGATGCAAGCTTTCTCGCTTCATTTCGGATTCGCCTCCTTCGAGCCTCAATTCTTTTTCTGGCATCGCCTGGACGACAGTGAACCCACGCCCCTCGCCTATTCGACAGCGGCCTTTTTCGCTCGTCGATCTATCAATGCTCCCGTGCACCGGTGTACAAGCAAGTTTCTTCGAAGTTCTGAATCGCGGGGTTCATCGCGCCTTGATATCGACGATGAGCTTGCTTCTTCGAGGATCAACCTTTTTATTCTCTTGACCACCCACTCGGACAACTTGCTAGCAATAAACACCTCCATGGGCGTAGAAAAGCTTCTTCATATCCGACGAAATGGAAGGGACCCACAACACTCTGTTGATGCGTTCAACGTTTTCCCCCTGTTTCTTACGTTCTCGCCTATCCGAGCTATCGTTTCAGGTCGTTGCTCACCTGCTAAACATCCTTCGCCTCAAGACCGAACGAACTACCATGTTTTTCAACGCTTTCTGGGCCTCACCTCAGCGCCTACTGCTAAGCATACTTCGCCCTAAATACCGAACTTATGTTTGTCAATACTTTCTGGGTTCCCGCGTCCCTCGCAGATCCCTATGGCCCGTCCCCCATCGCGCTCCCCATCGTACTTACTCCCATCGGTCTCCGTCCCCAGTGCGATATCTGTCTTTTCGCCGCCAGTCGCGGGGCCAGTGCGGCCGTCCTCGAGCGGAGACGGCGTCCGACTTGGGCGCGTCCACAGTTGAAGTTGCTCTTCTTCAAGGACCCGACGTCGCTCATAGCTGGTTGAAGGAACTTCGACGCTTCTGTGTTCAACTCAAACTCTGCGTTCAACTGTCGTCGTCGTTCTGCTGTGCGATGCTAGGTATTCTCCAGGGAAGACGGATGGATGGATGTGTACCAGACCAAGAGTAAGATTGTTTAGCAGCTCAAGACGCGTGATGCAATGTCAAACTAGAGACCGTACCATGGCCTCTGATAAAATCAGTGGCGGAGGGGTGGCCAGTTGTGCACCAATATGCGCCCGGGAAGACGAGAAAATCGGTACCCCGAACTTTCGGGGACGGTCAATGAGGGCCGTATCAAGAACGTGTAATCCTGCACTGCCGACTATGATGAGGGGTCGCAAGTAAATCGGGGCGTGCATCGGACTACGAATAAAACGCAAAACGCAGAACGCAAAACGCGAAGCATGGGTAAACCGGCGGGAGGCGCAAATGAGGATCAAAACAATGGGGCGCAACATTGCAGGGTTGGTCGAGTTGGGAGCGCACTTGGGCTTTCCAGAATTCGCGGGGTGCGTTGATGGGTCTAGAGAGTCTAGATTTCGGATTCGGCCACGCGCAGAGAGTGAGAAGTTTCGGAGGAGGCACGCAATAATCATGCGCCAGTTGAACGCAATGTTGAGATGTTCATTGTTGAGTCCGCTGATGCGAGCAATTGCAAGGCACAACAAAACTCCGCTGGGATAAAATTAGGTTTGGCGATGATTTTGCCAGTCACGCTGTGGCTGGCGGCCGACCTCGGATAAAAGGGAACGAAACTGAGCAACATCGGTCGCGTCAATAAAAGAAAAGCGCGACTTTGGGCCCCTATGTAGCATTTAATGGCATGAGAACGCAGTGTACGATCGAGTTGCTTCGCGACTTTGTGTGGTTGTGCTGTTTCATATAGGTTTTGGTGACTGGTCCCGATTAGGATGCAAAATGATGGCCCGATCTGGGATTTGCGGAATCTCGATCAAGCGGTCGGTCGCTTGGTCGGCGCCAACTCCTTTTATATGTGCGCTTGCCTGCCACAGTCGTCCCGCACACAATGTCCTCCAAGCGCGGCCGCAAACGCAACGACAACCTTCCCCCCAACCGCGCCCGCGACGTCCAACGCGCCTTCCGCGCCCGCCGTGCTGCCCATCTCCAGGTCCGTATTTCACCTCCATCATCATCATTGAGGGGTATTTGACTTTCAAAATCCATATAATAGGCCTTGGAGCAGCGCGTAGCCGAGCTCGAGGAGGAGAACAGTTGTTTCCGCCAGGCTCTCAACCTTCCTCAGGCAAATCGCCCCCTCCTTGGCAAGGGCCCGACTGGCAAGGATAAGCCAAAGACCGAGTATGAGAACAACCATCCACTTCACTCCAGTCGTGAGTCTTCGACGGACTCTCCGGGCTCAATGCGCGAATCCGAGTCTCCCCTCCTCATTTCCGCGAACGCTGCCGCCACGCGAGGCCGTGCAGGAGATCGAGGACGGCACCGGACCTTGGGGCCAAACGATTGTCATGACGGAGGAGATTCCCCAGTACCAGCCCTTGCCTCCGTTATCCGCGCCCCCAACAATATCCGCCAAGAATCCGTACTCCCCGCCATATCCCTCTGCACGCTCCTCCTCCCTGGCACCAATGTACATGTACAATGCCACCAACGACCGCGGCCTTCCGGCGTACCAGGCACACTTTGAGCATCAGCCACAGCAGCAGCTGCCGCAGCGCTCGTATTCATATTCCTCACCCCACGACACCGAAGCCCAGCACCATCCCTTCCGCGACTCCATGTCCACGCCCGGTCCCGAGAGCGCGCCTCTATCTGCCCACTATCCTCCACAACGGCGGAATACGGCCGGTGAACTGCATACGCTGGGCGGCGCACACTACGCGCACATCCGGCTACCGTCCCCGCCGCGCGGATTGCTTGAGCCGCTGGTCCACGGGCACCACTCGCAGCACGACCTGCACGCGCACCACCGCCCGGCGTACACCTCCGACGGGCACATAATCTCGTAGGGCGTCTGCGTGCGTCTCTGCGTGCTATTGGCCCCCCGCGCTGTGCTGTGGCTGGCTGGCCGTCCGCTTGGTGCCGGGTACGACGCCTAGCTGGCGTTGGCGTGATGCACTGCCTACCCCGCTCCTGGCCTGTCGGCGCGCCCGACCTGACTTTTTTTGTATCACTATCACTCAACTATTAGTACCAGCTAGATGTACCTGTACACCCGAGCTCTAGTTTAGCATACCCGAATTAACTACAATATTGGAGAATAAAATGCACGCCCGCTACGACTAATCAATGACAATATTTTTCTGCCTGAACTTTGCGAACGGAACGTCGGGAACGAAGCACTGGGAAAAACGAGGCTTTGGTTTGGCTTCTTTTTCGAAGACACAGCAAATGCATATAAAAAACTTTTAGAAGCTTCGAATGGGATCACGAACTCTATCACAATTACTTACTTTAGTCAAGGTCAGAAGGTTCGCTCGATCGCACACTTACTGAGCTTCCGAACATTCAAGTCTGCATGCGAGCTCAGGTTTGCGATTACTGAGACGACGCGCAACGCACCCAACGTGGAACTCCTACGAGCAACCGATGACCGCACATATTGCTGCGTCGATCAGGCACACCTATTCGGGGCCAAGTTTTGTTTTGCCGAATATCCGGGAGGAATAGCCGCATTGGGACGCCGCCCGATTGGGCAGGAGTTAAGATCCGGCTTATGCCGGGGTGGGCGCAGACAGGTCGAGATCTGCATTTTTGACGCGTCTTTACGCGTAAAGCTTTACCCAGACTTACTTCCTGGAGCTTTCCTGCCTGCCTCAGCCAAAATCTTACCATTTGCACAACCGCACAAGACCACAGCCAAGTTCCCCTACGGTCTGCGCACACGGATCCGGCGCGTCACAAAGGATTCCGTCGTTGTTCCGACTCGGGAATACGGAGTCCGAGCCGTTGCGGGTCACTCGGCCGGGTGCTGCAAGTCAAGCCAATAAAAACGCGTCGCGTCGCTCCACAAAGTTTTCGAAAACACGTCTACATATGTATAGTAAATTACTGCAGATCTCGCATTAATATCCACTTCACTTAGAATCAACACCCTCACCTCCCGCTTTCACTTAGAACAAAACTCCACCCCACACACCTACAACTTCGCCCAGTCAATCCCCCCACCTTCTCCATACCTCGCCTCCAACCACTCATTCGCCTTCTTGAAATGCCCATTCCCAAAGAACCCCCTGTCCGCGCTCTTTGGCGACGGGTGCGCCGACTTGAGTATAAGATGTTTCCCTGTATCCAGCCCCGTAACACGTTTCGCCGCCTTCGCGCCCCACGCCATCACGACGACCCCGCGCCCTACTCCCGGCGCGCTCTCCCCTGGCCGCGCGAGTGCGGCGCCGCCGTATTTGTCTACGACTTGCATGACGCGCTCGGTGAACGTCTCCCAGCCGCGCTCGGCGTGCGAGTCGGACTGGCCGGCGCGCACGGTGAGGACGGTGTTAAGGAGGAGGACGCCCTGGGCAGCCCACCCGGCGAGGTGCCCGTGACGGGGTGGCGTGAAGGAGGGGTATTCGCTGCGAAGTTGTTGATAGATCTGTGTGTGGTGAAGTGTGTCAGCGGTTGCAAAATAAATAAAATAAAAGGCGAGTGTGCTGAATATATAGGGAGAGTGCAAGAGTCTGAAGAGCAGCAAGCAACACTGACATTCTGCAACGACGCGGGCACACCGACGCCCATCGGTACGGAAAACGACAACCCATGCGCCTGGCCTGGGCTGATGTACGGGTCTTGTCCCAATATGACGACCTTGACGCGTCCCAGCGGCGTGTCGGACCATGCGTAGATGTTTTTGGCTGTAAAATCGCGTCAACGAAATCAATTAAAACCAGGAAGGAGAAAACGCGACTCACGCGCAGGGTAGATCCTCGGGGGCGGCGCGTCCCCCGCCCCCCTCACGCCCTCCTCATACAAAAATCGCTTCAGTGCAAGAAAATATGGCTGCGAGATCTCGTCCGCGAGGAGCTTGAGCCAGCTCTTGCCCATGCAGTCACACTCGAGGGCGAGGAGGGCGCGCGTGGCGTCGTCGGGGAGGGCGGCGGTGAAGGCGGACAGGGAGAACGGGATGGAGTTGAGCTTTTGCGACGGTAGGAGGCGGCGTTTCATTGCTGTCGTACTAGTCGATTTGGAAGTGGTGGTGGAGCCAGCGGTGAAGCGCGCGGCGGGGGCGAACGCGAGAGTCTTTTGTTTTTTCGGTGCGGACGCGTCGGAGCTCATCATGTCAAAGAGGGTGCGCTGGCGCTTGGTGGTGGTGGTATTGGTGCTCACTGAACCCATCGGGGCAGGTTTCTCGGCGTTCTTGGGGGCGGGGACGTCTTCGCCGTCGGAGCTTGACGTGTCTTTTGCTGCGGCGGCAGCGGCGGATTCTTTCTTGGTCTGGACCTGGGGCGAGGGTTGGTTCGCATAGTTCAAGGGGGGAGATGACTTACTGGGACATCCTCGAGATAGACGACGGTTTGTGCGACGGTGGCCATTGTGGACGCGACTTGTTTGAGGTAACGCGTTGTTTGGTCACGCATGTCACTATTTATGCTTGGTGTGCCAGTGATGGAAGACAGTCGAGCCTGTAAACCACAACACGAAGGCCAGGAAACTCAATAATTCTCGCCAAGTTCACCAACTCCTGGCCAACTGCGGCATTCAAACTTTCTTCAAGTATCCAAGTGCTGGTCGGCGGACAAGAGGGACAATGAGTTGTCCTTTGCGAGACGCATCCCGCACTAGTACTGGTTTAAACGCTAAACTCGATTTGTATAGACCGGTTGTACTCAGTTTCCTCGCCGGACGTTATTGAGACGAACAACAAACTATAATTTTGGGCTGTACACCTGTTTATAATCGCGACGCGACGCGCCTTGACACGTTTTGGTCAAGTTGAACATGTGGTTCAATTTTTTCCTCAGTCCTTGGAGGCTCTAGACTCTTCCAACGTTAACCACCCTCGACCTCGACACGATAGTTCCTCGAGCGCAAATCGTCACTGCTTCTGCACTTCAATCCCCACTTGAATCTGACGACAACTGCCGTTGTTTCAATTTGTGGGCTTGCTTCGAATCGTTGAATGCGACAATGAGGCCTAAGCCATGCATTAGGAGCTTCAAAGCTTCCGGCGTCCCGCCGCGGCGCGATTCACCTTGACTTCAACGCGTTTGGTCCCCGAATTCCCTCTCCAGAGTCTTCCAAAATCTCCGCGACACGATCGTTCCGTCAGCGCGAATTCGAATCTTCAATGGGGGACGTACATCCTTCAGGTTAAATTAACATTTGACTCTGACAGAATCTGCTGCCGTTGCAATTAATTTCTTGCTCTCTCTCCAATTGGGAGTCAGAGTCTAGACGCTTCACAAGTCAAATTCGTCGCTACGCAAGAAGCTCCCACTGAAGCTCTGTGTTTAATATCTAGAGAGGGAGGTCCGCCTTCGATTTCAAAAGTTTGAACCGCGTTTACTTGCGGTATTTGGTTTGAACCATAATTTGTTTGTCGAGTGGACTTGGCGTTTACTCGGCGTCAGCTCGGGTCTGGAAGATCCTCCGTAGTCCTCCCTCTCCCCATATTATTATATTCCCCAACGTCGTATATACGCGCCCCCGTGAGAAATTAATAATGAAATTACGCGCTCGACTGCATCCACCATCCTGGCGCGGTCACGCTCGTCGCCGTCGCCTTCGCCGACCCCGCGCGGGCCCAGCGCGCGGCCAGACTCTCGCCGCCGCCAAAAGCCCAAGCCGCGAATCCCCGACGTATTACTTGTAGACTGGAGCACATCGTACCAGGCCGGATCCTCGTCCTCCGCGTCCCGCAGCAACACCGACGACGACGAATCAGACGACGACGAGCTCCGTGGCCGCGTCCGTCTCCCCGCAAAGCTCCGCCGCAATGAGCACCAGGACAGTCCGCCCCCAAGAGTATCCTTCACCCGCTCGCGCTCGCCCCTCCCGAGACCGCTGCAACCCGCCCTGTCCCCCATCGTCTCCCTGTTCCACCGCAGGAAACTCGGCGGGGAGCGCACGACGCTGTTGCCCGGCTTGGTCGAGCTGAGCGCCGTGATACCGCTCACGCGCTGGCGGTGTACACTCTCGATCGACTCCCGCCGCGCGGGCGAGTCGGTCGTCCTTTTAGGCTCGCTGCTCCTTGCCGCACTGCGCATCGCAAAAGAACCGGGCGAGGGGGAGTACAACGTCTGGATTGCGCATGAGCTGTATGCCTTGTTACTCGCCGCCCTGCTTTACTTGCTTCACACGTACACCACCGTGTCTGACCGCGCCGTTCCCGTTCCCCTACCTCCCCCGCCACTTACACACCTCCATCATCATCCTCATCTACACAATAACAACACCCTCAATGCGAAACGCAGCAAGCCCGACTCGGACAAATTCGGCTTCATCTGGATGTCTGTCCCCAAGAACTACCGCGACTCGGCCGACGACGGCCTCCTCACCGCCCTCCTCCTCGGCCCCCTCATCGCCGCCGCACTCCTATGCACCGCCCTGACTCTAAACGCTCCCCCTCCTCCGTCTCCCGGTAATCTGAACTCGCGTGTTAATAGTCTCGCCGCTGGCGTAGGCGTGTACGCAGCAGCAGCCGCCAACGCGGGGCTCCCTCTCAACTGGGCCATCGAAGCCCCGCTGCGGCTGCACGGCCTGCAGGGCCTCACGCCTACCGCCGCCCTCCTGCGCGCACGGTATAATGTGGTGTCGCTCGCGACGCTCACGAGCGCGGTGCTTTTGCTACATGTGTGCGCGTCAAAGTGGTGGGAGGGGAGGGTCGCTGCGCGGGCTGCTCACCAGCCTACTTTAAACTCGACTGGGCCTGGGATTGGGAGCGGTGCAACTGGACGCGCCAGTCCAAACGCTAGCCCAAAACCCACCCCCAATACCCTCGCTCCTCCGTTGCATGTGAACGGAAACTCATCCTCGCATTCCTCTTCAAGCTCAACCACATCCACGCCAACACCAACAAGAACCCCAACACCGCCCCTTTTACCTTCACCCGCCCTCCAAGGGACAGGCGAAGGCGAACGCCGCTCCGTCCCCCGGAGCGAGTTATGGCGCGCGGTGTACTTCGTGCTATTTGCGGTGGGTGTGGCGGGGACTGCGGTGGGGGTGAGGCTTGTGTTAGGGTTGTTCGCAGGGACGGGGAAGGAGGGGGTGTGGATGCGTACGTGCTTCTTCTTTATGTTCTCCACCTCCGCCTTCTTTCCTTTCCGCTCCGATACTCGAACAACATTGTACTAACATGTATTTATGCTATAGATCTAACACCCTTCGACGTCCTCGCAAGCACCCTCTTCTACCAGTTCACGCTCTACGTCGCGTTGCGCATGGCCCATCGCGGATTTACGCTGGGCGAGTTGGGGTTGGTGTGTTTTGGGGGCACGGCGGTGTTTATGGAGTTTTTGAATATTACGAGTGCGAGGGTGCGTCGTGTTCCTTCCACTTACTGTAGAAAATAAACTGCAAACTAACAACCTCCCAGATCTGGCCAATAACCACCCCCCACTTACGTACCTACCGGCTCCCCACGCCCCTCGTCACCTTCCAAACAGCACTCATCGCCGGTCCCTTTCTGACCGGCTTCCTCCTCGCCCCCCTCCTCGTCCTCTCCCGTCATGCAGCGCAAACCCCCGCCCGCCGCCGCCGCTGGCTTTCCCCCGCCCACGCTTTAGCCGCGCGCCGCCGTCTTGCGCTCGCTGCATCCGCCGGCGTCGTGATAATTGTGCTCGGGCCCCTGGGCCTGTGGATGCGCTGGGTGCTGGGCGGGCGGGACCCGTGGGTCTGGGTCGTGCGATGGTTGCTGAGCAGGCGGAGGAGGGTGGCGTTGTTGGGGTGGTGGGCGGGCGTTGGGAGCGTTAGTGTCGCTGGGTGGATGAGGCAGCTTGCGCGGACGAGACGGGCGGCGGGGATGGGCATGAGTATGGGTGGATCAGGAAGGGCGCAGGGTATGGGGATGGGTATGGGGATGCCGTCGATGAGTCTGGGTTCGATGGGGATGGGGCTGGGGTCGATGGGGGGCATGAGTATTAACCTCGCGTCGATGGGGATGGGTGGAATGTTGGGCACTAATACCACGACCGCTGCAAACGGAAACACTAGCACACACGCGAATGGGAATGGAGTGGGGGTGGCGGGTGCTGGGGATGCAATGAATGCCCCGACGCCCGCCAGCGCGCTTTTTGCCGCGTCCGGCGAATTCCTCGACCGCGCGCCGACGCTGAGGCTTAACGCGCGACGAAAATTCTTCCATGCGCTGGTAGTAGTCATGTTCGTCCCTGGTGTTGCGTTTGATGTCTGTCCAGCTCCCTTTTCTACGATTTAATATTGACGGTAAACACCACGCCGCAGCCCGCCTTCACCCACCTTGCCTTTTCTGCCGCCTTCGCGCTCTTCGTCTTCGCCGAGTACATCCGTTATTTCGCGATCTACCCCCTGGGCGCGGCGGTCCATCTCTTCATGAACGAGTTCCTCGACGCCAAGGACGGGGGGACGGCCATCCTCAGCCACTTTTACTTGCTTACGGGGTGTGCGGGCGCGGTGTGGTTGGAGGGGTGCGTGTGCTCTTGCCTTCCTTCCGTTTTAAATAAATACATGACGCTAGCTAACGATTTGCTTTCTGCGCAGTCCCTCGCCCCTCCTGCACTTCACCGGCATCCTGGTACTAGGCATCGGCGACGCCCTCGCGAGCATCGTCGGCAAGCGGCACGGGCGGCACGCGTGGTCGCCCACCACGCCCAAAACGCTCGAGGGCACCGCGGCGTTTGTCGGCAGCGTCGTCGCGAGCGCATGGGCCCTTAGGGTGTGTGGACTCGCCGAGGCGTTTTCGGTGCGCGTTTACTGTCTCTCGTGAATTCGTTCCAGTGATGTTAATTATGCTTAGACCCCGCTCTACGTGCTTGTCGTCGCGCTAGCTGGCGTGCTCGAGGCGCTGTCGGACCAGAACGATAATTTGACGCTCCCGCTGTATACGTGGAGCGCACTCACGCTCGTTGGGGTATCGTCGTGATTTGGGTTCGACTTTGCTTTGGTGACAACTGGCTTCGTACTCAAAGTCGCGGTTTCGCGGCATATGATTCCAAAAACAGCCAGACACGCGGTACCACGATGCATATACAGACGATGCATGATACGACACCACCCACTTAGACTCAGAGGACGTTCCTGGGATGGCACTTCAATACTTTCGATTTTCGATGTAGGTTTCAGGATGTTCGGCATAACTTTTAGAACACGAGATATAGAGTTGTAAATGCATGAATGATCGGTCAGGAACGACGAGACGGTGGTGGTACCTTTTTTACTCTATATCCTTCAGGTAGGGAGGGACATGTGCTCTCCGACGTATGGAGTTGTGAGCATTCTTCGATGATCATCCGAGCTGAGGTCAGCGCTCAGGCTGGTGGTGTCGGTGGAACTGCGCACTCGGTGGCCGACGGGTCGGGTGCAAATTAACGGCAAAATATTGGCGAGGCAGAAAAGATCAAGCGCCCGACGACCACAAGACGCCCAAAACTTAAAATGAATTCTCCAAGGAGAGAAAGATGAGAACGATGAATCTGTAGAGGAATATAACGGCGTTTACGGCGTAAACGCCGTAAATATCCTTCACGACCATCCTCATCCTTAACGACTTGAGTATACCTTCACGATACCCACCCCATGAAGGACACAAGAACTCGTTCACGATGAATCGGATGATGAACATCTCGTTCACTGCTGGCACCAACCTTCACGTTCACCAGTCCCATTTAAGATGGCCGATATCGTTCACGAGTTCCTAGTCACTTCACTATCAACCGTATTGTTCACGAATCTGTGGTTACTGAACTACATTCTTTGAACTTTCACGACCCTGAGCAATGTTCACGAAGCTTTATGTAATTCAACCATTCACGAACAGTAATCATCTGCGCGTGTCTCGTCACGCGTATGCAGTTCTCCTCCCACCACCACGACCTAATCCACGATAAAAGCCCACCCCACTCAGGCTCTCAGGCATGCGCCAAGCTCTCAAGTATGATTGTGAAGGCGCGGCCCATCTGCACCTGCCTCATTATTGCTCCAGAGGTATGTTTCCGCCCTTCTGAGCTCCCTCTCACCCCGAAGCTACAGTAGGACTGGCGCTCGCTGATGAATTCAGGATGGATGGTGCACAGGGTGGTTTTTCAGACAGCGGTCTCGGGGCTCAAGTCCTGCACACACGTACGTGCCCTAGTCCTATTTATCTTGCTTCAATACTCCTTTTCACCTATAGAACGCGCCCCCGCTCGCTGTACCTCAAGGAATGGGACCCAAGGCCAACTGGCACACACACCAAGTCCTCGGCAACAACGAGGCAAACGTAGCGAGTAAAAGGTGCGTACACTTGCTGCGCTGCACTCATCCCTTTTTGTTACAGGCCCCCTTACCCTCCTGCATTTGCCTTCTGTATGCCCTCCCCTGCCGCCTGCGCGTACTTCCGCCGTTGTGCACGGAGTCAGCGCTGCCGAATGCGCAGGGCGGAGGTGCAAATTCCGCACCGCCGGGCGGGCAGGCGAGAACTATGGGCGTCGAGTTCAGGAGCACAGTGCCTTGCATAGCCTCCCGTCCCCCCTGTCTTGGCTTGTCCCTCCCTACATCAAAAACGACGCACAATTTATTGTAAGTACTTCTGTCTAGGAATGTGGCCGTAGGTACATGACTTTTGAATACAATTGCCTTCTGGGAAGTTCACATGTAAGGCGGATAACCGGATTGAATTCAACCGACTCGAAGGAAACAAAGTAAATGTTATGTAGGATATCCAATTTTAGAAGTGTACTCGGATTGGGCAGTAATTGAATGTTGGAATTCAAGTTGCGTCGTGAAGGATAAATTGAACCTCGCTCATGACTTGAAAAATGCCTTCACATACCACCTGGTCTTGAAGGTGGGCCGACGGCCTTAAAGGACAGATCCGTCGTGAACGCTATTGTAGACCATTCACGTCCCTACAGGTCCCTACAGGTCTTGAAGGTTGGCCACTTGCCTTCAGGAACAGAGCCATCGTGAAGGACATCGCAGACCGCCGTTCATGTTTCAACAGGTCCTGAAGGTGGCCCACTTGCCTTCAGGAACAGAGCTATTGTGAAGGTTATTGCTGACCGTTCACATTTCAACTGGTCTTGAAGGTTATTGACTAACCTTAAGGAATAGATCTATCATGAAAGCGGGACACAGTCGTTCACATATAAAGCTCACCTTAAGGATGGACCGTACCGGTGAAGGATCCGTCGTTGCGTGAAGGCAGGGCACTTGAAGGTAAATTTTTGAGTGTGAAGGTCATTATTTGCATCGTGAAGGTGGTCACTGGCTCGTGAAGGGCCTGCACATGACTCGTGAAGGATGCGGACATACCTTCAGGAGGCCCTTACGGCGTTTACGGCGTAAACGCCGTACGGATCCTCTACAGATTGGATGTTCATAGAAAGACGGCCTACAAGATGCCCACAGCAACGCCAAAAATGTACTGAAACGGAGCAGGGCAAAAGCTCCAGTTGGTATACAAAAATCTCCCCAGGACTAGCCCAGATGTACTTGAACAATTGCGGCGAAATGCTACAGTAAAAAGTCTAGACCTCAAAGGATAAGACTCAGGATAATACTACGCCATTTCGGAACATTCCGAATTTCTTCCCGCGCGTTAAATTTATTTATAACTGCCACCAGTCGCCGTCTTCGTACGACGTCAACTTTTTCAAGAACAAATTCCAAAAATGAATGAAAAAATTACCTGGTCGAAAATGCCTGAGTAGGTTCGTCGGTAGAAAAACAGCCTGGAAACGAGCGCTTTGAGGGTGTGAGGGAAGACCCGACGATCGGGTGCAATCGTGATCTCAGAGATCTCGCTTAAACAAATCTCAAGATCTCCTTTCATCCTTCCAGTTCTTGCAGAGCAAAAAGGGTTTGCTGGAAAGAGGGAAATGCGCCAGCACCTAACCTGGAAAAACATTAGCGTGCGAGACAAGAATCACGCGAAAAGAAGATTGCCCAGTGCCAGTAGCTGGCGACCCATAATGATTGCATGAGAGGAATAGGTACAGCTGATAAATGTTAATGCTACAGTGGTTACAGTAACAGAGGTTCCCGTAGATTGAACCGCAATAAGTATGTGCTTTATAGTCGAACTTCAGTGTATTATGCAACAAGTGTATGAGGAAAGAAGAGAAAGAGAAAACGGACGAAAGGAAGCCGGTCAATCGTTGTTATGAGACTCCGAGCTTCGAGAACATCTCATCCAGTGTCTTGAACGCCACCGGCTTCACCAGACTGAAAAGGATGTTAGCTGGGTCGAGTACACCGATATGATGCACGCACTAGCCATCCACACCTGCCTCGAATGCCCGTCGCTTGTCCTCCAGCGACGACATCCCTGTGAGCGCCAGTATGCGAGTTGGCGTCCCAGTCGGGTCATCCACCTGCCACCGTGCCTCTATTTGTCGGATTTCGGTCGTAGCCCCGATGCCTATATGTCGATGATAAGTAAATCATCTCAAGAAGATGTGCTGCCGTACCGTCAAGTATCGGCATTGACATGTCCAAAAGAACGACGCTGAACGACACAGGTCAGAAGATAATGTTTGAGAGGGGCAGCACCGTACTCGAATGGCCCATCCTCTTCATATACAGTCACTCCGTTGCGGCCATCCACCGCGTCCCGATAGTCATAGCCCTACCAAAAAAAGACGTGTCAAAAAAATATCGCGACCAGAGACACGTAGAAGTAACCCTGCTAGTAAGCCACTTCACACTAAGCACGCTGTCAGATCAAACAAGAAATCAGGAAGATTTTTAGACGCGCACAGAAGATTCCGCAGGATGCTGTTGTCTTCTACCACCAGCACACGGAAACGCCGTTCATCTGGGTTGACCGTCCCCATCGAAGAGCGCAGGAGGGTCCCGCCTGCACCAATGTTGATTGTTGGATCGCCCCCGTCGTCTTCTGCCGCGGGTTGCTCCTCCTTCTCCTCCTTCTCCGAGGTTGAGGAGAGAGTCCGCCAAGATGTCGATGACAGTGGGTGCACCGTAGAGGAGCGTGGAGACATCAATGGGCGCGCGGTGGGCGCCCTGGTCCAAGAGTTACTGCTTTCCTCAGAGTTCCTCCGCAGCACTTGGGCCACGACTGGTATAGGCTCCTCGTACTCGGTCTCTGATCCACGCGGCGATGTCCTGCCCGAGCGCCCGATTCTGAGGGCATGGAGAGACAGTTTCAGCAGCGCATACAACCGCGAAGGTCCCCCAGGTTTGTATATTAGGCGACAGAACCCGCCAATGCGTTCGTGCTCGGACGCGATCGCCATCACGCTAGGATTCCCGCGAAGAGAGGAGAGGACGATAAACGGTCGGCTTGTGTTCCGCCCCGCCGTAGCCTTCTTCACTGGATCGACGTCCTCGTTCAAGATGACGATCTCGCCATGTTCCTGCTCCGAAGACCGGACCTCGAATCCCCACCACGACACCAGGTACGTCTGCATGACTGTGTGCAACAACTGCACACCCTTGTGCGCATCATCAAAGCCGACTAGAGATACAGATACCGGATGGGCAGGGTCTTCAAACTTGAACGGCTCCATCTCGGGTGCAGTTGATTCGTCCTCTGGGATTTGCGCAGTGAAAGTCACTTTGATTTCGGTGCCGACGCCTTCCTCGCTGAAGACCTCGACCTTGCCATTCACGCTCTCGGACTTGACTATGCTGTTGACGATGGCAAGTCCTAGACCAGTGCCGGTCTGCAACGGGTTTTCTTGTGAGAACGGGTGGAACAGTTGATTCTAGGAAGGAAATCAGCTTTGCCGTGGACAAACGGCAGGAAATATACCTTGCGGAAATTCTCGCTTATGCCCTATGCAAGAAGGATGAGAATTTGGTCCAAGCAACGGACCATCGCGTACCTTCCCAGTGTCGAGAACAATGAGTTCGACCTTGGTCTCGTTCGCCGCCTCATCGCCACTCCGAGGCAACTCCCGCAGGGTTACGTGCACGTATCCATTCTGAAAATAAAGAGCGATCAGCTCCGTGAGCTCGCCATGAGGCATCCCGCTCACAGTAGTAAACTTTAAGCTGTTCCCGAAGACATTCATCAGCACCCTCCTGATTCCACCCTTCTCGCATTTGAGTGACCATCCCTGTAGACCCCGTCGGCATCCAGTCAAGCTCAAAGGACTCGAAGGAAACGTACCCCCTTGCGCCATCCGACCTCTACGACGGTCTCAATCAGCTGCTTAGCTGCGGACAGCTCCTCCGGAGGCGAATACACGCTTCCAATGCCGGAGTCGCCCATAATCGCCGTCCGTGCGCGGTGCCCGATCCAGCACCCGTCTACCGCCTCCTCGATGAGCTGCATCAGGTCCACCCTACAACCGAATCCCAGTCGGTCTGCGCTCAGAGAAGAAGATATCGAACGTACCTAGTCGGCACGATTACATTCTCCACCCCGCCTGCCTTGGAGTTTCCGCTCAGCTTGGTAAAGTCTAACACGTGATTAACGGTCTCGACGAGGGAGGTCCCGCACGCCTGCACCGTCTGAAGGAACGACAGCTGCGAGTGGTTCAGTGGGCTATCACCGAGGAGCTCCGCGGCCGCGAGAATCTACAAGCGTTGTGGCTCAGGAAGACATATAAGGAAGATTCAAACGAAAACGCACTCCATGCAGTGGCGTTCGTAATTCGTGCGAGATGCTGGAGATCGCGGTTAGTAAATTGGCAACAAAGAGCCTACAAAGTGCGCACTTGGAGATGAAGAGACCCTTGGCTTTGTCCGCGAGGATCATTCGGCGCTTCAGCACAGCAGACAGAATGATTACACCGATAGCTCGCAGATAGGACAACTCATGCCCCTCAAGCTATAAAGCTGGATTAGCTCGTTTCTATGTCGGGCAGCAACCCACTCACAAATCGCCTCGTCTGGTCCGACGCATTCCACGCACAAAGCAGTGCAAATGGCCGCTTGTCGATGTTGTAGATCGGCACGGCTGGGGCGCAATCAGTTGGGGTTTAAAGTTGAACTCGCGGGTAACTTACTGAGCGCGTATTGGATATGCGCCTGCGGGAGAAAAATGCGGAAGACAGCGGGGACGATACCTTCCGAGATCTTTCCATCGGGATAACGCGCGAAAAAATCGTTGAGGCGGCCATACTCCTCAGCGGTCAATGTCCGTGTGCTCGTCGGCACGTCGGGGTCTCCATGGTGGAGGACGACAGAGACGGTTCCCTCCGCACTCATTGTCTCGATCACCTCACAATGCGAGACGTCCATGACGAGGACACCCTCCACGTCTAGGGTGCGCTGAACAAGTTTCGCAGCGTGATCGTAGACGGTGTCCATCGATGAGGTGGGGCCCATAAGGTCTGGGGGGTCGCTCGTGCGATGCTGATTCGGCGGAGCGTCGCTCGGTTCGCCAGCAGCCCCGTGCTTGGCTTCAGCTTCATTCTTGTGCTCGCCCTTATGTGAGTGTCCCGCTGTTTCGTTGTCGATTTCCAGGCATTCCCTACTGAACTGCTCCATCTACAGCGCCGGTCAGCAAGCAAATACTCCGCCCTCTATCGCCTAACCAACGTACCGAATTTTGTATGCGGTCCCGTATTCGGAGTTGGATCTACAAAGGTCCGCTGTTAATTTGGGAGCGAATGTAAATAAACAAACGGACGACAGACCTTATCCCGCCATAGCTCCAACTCGCGCACAGCAATCGCTGCAAACTCCTTCAGCGTATGCCGCTGCCTCGGTGTGAAGTCCTCGCGCGGTGCGTCATCGATGAGCGCCAAGCACCCAATGTTGAACCCATCGTGCGTGCGCAATGGTGCGCCTGCATAGAAGCGGATATTCGGTGGCCCAAGGACGAGTGGCTGCGTGCATCGGTCGGTGGACAGTCCAGTAACCGACAATGGAAACTCACGTTGTTGGCGAAGCGCCAGTCGAGCTGGCTATCGAGCACGACCATCGGCTCTTCATCTCGCTGTAATATCGCATGCCCAGAAAAGCTCGATGAACGCGGGCAACTGTACACCTTCGAGCTGCCCCCTGTGCCACCAAAAAAAAAATCAGCTCGGAGGCCCCGCATCTCAACAAACAACGCACATTCGGACTTGAACCACCTGCACCGTCGAAGGTCAATACAAAATGAAAAGAAAATGACATATTACGCACTCCTCCTCGCCATCCACAACGGAGATCATGACGCCCTTCGTGTTGAACACCAGCTTCGCAAGGTGCGCGATGCGGTCGAAGTTGAGGTCCGGGCCCGTGTGCATGACATTGAACCTAAAGCACGGTTTCAAGTCAACACCAACAACAGGAAAAAATGAGAGAAAAAAATATAGCACGCAACTTATACAGCGCCCTTCGTCGACCGAGCTCATCCGGTGGATATGGCGGTGCTAGGAACCCGCGCGCAGCGAACGCCCGCTCCTCCCGCATCGCGCGCGGGTCCTCTTTAGAGGGGCGACGCACATGCTGAGGCGACGCCTTTTGCTTCCCCGCCGCACTCGGCCCCGGCTCGCCCGTTGATGTCCGTCCACGCGCCTCTCGGCCCGGATCACTTGATGGCGCGCGCCCTGCGTACGGCGTCGCAGCAGCCAACGTCCCCTGCACGACAGCGGCAGACAACGGTAGTGGCGCACTCATCTGCCGCGTGAGCGCCACACGCCGCACCACCGGCGCAGGTACAGACTGCGAGAAAACGAACGGGTACGGTTCTTCGCTGTATGTGTTGTCCTTGTCTACCGAGAACGAATTCGGGTGATCGACAGTACTCGCGTGCGGGAACACCGGGCGCGTTTTCTCTGGTTGGTTCCCATGAACGGTGCCGTTCGCCAGCGAGGAGTTGGATGAGAAGGCGTTGGGCAGGTCGGGGGTGGAGATGTTTGCGTCCGTCTCGGATACGGAGCGTTGGTGAAGTGGCGCAGTCCGCGAATCTGCCGTGTCTAGTGGTAAGACAATTTCTACTTCAACTACGTCCTCGGATGGGACGCCTTGCGTATTTACTGCCGTCGAAGAGCTCGCGGCTGCCGGCCCGCTCGTTGCACGCGGCCGCGTGGGATTCGAGTCGGGCGTCGTTGGACCTGCGGAGAGGGGTGGGGGATCGGCGGACTCCCTTCCCGCTGGGGGCGACGCGGACGGCAAAGATTCGTTGGGCGACCGAGATGAGTTCGAACCGGATGCGCTCCCCTCTCTTGTTCTCGGTGGCGTGCGCAGCCCTGAGCTTCGTCCACTTCGCAGACTGCGCGCCGCGACAACAGCGGTCCCAAAATAATCCTCTACGTCGTCCGGTGCCGCGTTGACACCGACGCGCACCGGGGCAGTCGCGGGCGGTGGTCGGCGCGCGGGGAGGGGCACTGTCGGTGCCTCTCCTCCATCGGCCGTTTGAGGCACAGGAACGGACCCCGGCGCGCTCATCGTCGCGCCCGTTACCGGAATGGGAACACTCGCGGGAACACCGCGTTCTACGTCGGGTGTCGCGGGGCTCGCGTCAATAGTGGGGAGTAAGGCGCCGTGTCCGCTAAAATACGCGTGGCCTTGGTTCTCCACATCCGCGGTGCCGCTCCAAAAGCCACTGAGGCGCGAGCGGCGCGTACCGCCCGGGGTCATGACATCCCAGCCAGGCGTCTGGGCACCGTACGTCTGCCAATGGCCGCCAAAGTTCCCGGAGCCGTTCGTGTGGACCACGGAGGCGGCCCTTCCGTGGCTTCCGTCGGGCATGGGGACGTACGGATGGGGGGCGGCGGAGAATTCAGGATGGCTTCCTGGGATCGGAACCGCGCCGGCGCCGCGCATAGGGTCGACAAGCTCGTGCTCAGGGCTTGGCAGTGATAGTGGCGAGACGCGGATCCGGGAACCGGCCCAACGTAGTGTGGCGGCAGAGGTCTGTGCGCTGAGGTGCGTCGCAGCAGCGGACCCGGTACTTGTCGATGTTGAAGCGGATGGAGAGTGGCTGGTTGTCGACGAGGGAAAGGGGGATGATCCAGGGAGAGGAAATGGTGGGTAGGAGAGAGATGGAGAGGCCACTGGGGATGGGACGGCGGAGGAAATGGCGGAAAAGGACATGCGGAGTCGAGTGGACGGGGATGGAGGTGGCACACGTGTACGTTCAAAGGCGAGGGCACCTTGGGGTACCAGTAATGTTGTCTCTTCGAGTGTTTCATCCGTGGAACGCGGGGGGGGGGCGTGGCGTGCGCAGGGGGTCCCAGCGGCCACACGCGTATGCAGTTATAAAAGTAGCCCAGTCATTCCCTGTTGCGGGGGTCTTTAGATTTGAGTTGCTTGCCGGATAGAAGTCGAATGGGGGCGGCAAAGAATCTGTTGGTCGAATTAGCACGATGCATGCAATTGGGACGGAAGCAAGTAGGAATTAAAAATAAATAAAGAGTTCGCAAATAAATAGACACGAAAAGCAGTCAAGTCGCGAACTGGATCCATTATTGCGGTATCCTGTTCGTGTACTGAGCAACTTTCCAGGTTGGTTCAAGCGAACCACCCCGATTAAGTAGAGCACAAGTCCCTCACCCAGGTCGATGTTTAGCGACTCCTGAGACTCGTCTTCTGGCAGAGATTGCATTGCAACAGGAAGCAGAGGGTGAGTTGTCTTTTCTGGGGCGGAAGATGGTCGGACAGTCCTAGGTTTTCGCTGTGGCCGTCTCGCAGAATCCATGCCTTGGAGTCGGAGGAGATACTGCCCAGAAATGCGCTCTGAAAATGCGCTTTGACCAGGTGGATTATTCGGGGTCAGTGTAGGGCCAGCGGGTGGTTCATGGTGAGTTGAAAGTGCGCGTTAGAGCCTTGAGTGGAGCATCGCAACAACTTGATGATGTCATATTGGCCGGCCCGAAATGCCCCGTGGTCGACCAACCTTTAATCTGTCCAGAGCTTAAACCATACCGGACCTCCCAGGAACATACAACCGGGGGCCACTATAGCTATCACCCCTTCGCTCAATCACAGAAAAAAGCAAATTTCTATTGAACCGCAGAATCAAGCAAGGCAACAGTCGTCGCACTCAGGGCAATCTACTACTAGCTCAGCATCTCCGAGGGACTTGTGGACCTAGCTTTAGCACAGCAAATATAGCTGAGGATTTACAGAGGCGCCTTCTCGTCGCATCCCATAGGAACGGACTCTCGCTCCGCTCAAAACTCCTATTGCTACGACTCTGCCAGTGGGCTCCGATTCCCCTGCACAACCTCCATGTCCAACGAGAAGGCGAACGAGCGGGTGTCTCAGCTGCATCCGAGCCGTCGCTCATCCGGAAATGAACCCCTCTGAGTTGGTTGGCCGACGCCCGACACCGCAAATAAATCTTGCACGCAAGCATCGGAATCCTCCGAGTCTCCAACTCACATCTCGGCAAAATCTCGCACTTTCTGTAATCTACCGCGCTTCTTTATTCTTTCAACGAGGACGAAATCAATGTTGTCGCCCAAACATCGCCCCGCATCCGTAGCAAGTGCATCTGAAATATCTCATGCAAGAAGTACGAGTGCTTGATCGATGCACACCCTAAATACTCGCGATGAATGCCCCGCAGCTCAAAAATTCAATCCAGCATTCTAGACTCGTCAGGCAACAGTGCTCCATGCTTCATTCTTCCACTTCTGGCGCGAGAGTTGATGATTCCACTTCTCGCACGAGAGCTCGGAGATGGCGATGGCGATGTCGATTAGGCGAAGTGGCCGAGTTGAATTCTGTGTTACCTTGTAGGTACCGTCTCTCGTTTGGCGAAGAAGAATCTGGATGTATGGCTGTAACTACTGGTTGATGGATTTTGGAACGAGTCCCCGTAGCCCAATCGGTTCAAATCGTATTCATAGGTTTCACTGCTAGTGTACGTGGTTCGCATGCGCAATATCCTGAGGAAAGATGAAGCGAAAAATAATAGCCAGCTCGTTCCGAGCAACTCATCTGTCTACATCTGGAAGAAAGAATTCTTACTGCTATCCTCACCCTCGAGCACCCGCCCACTTTGCTATTCGCGCTGTAAAGCTCATCTTGACGACCACCCAATAAGGCAATCGAATTACCAAAATGAGCGTGGGGCGCCCCAGCGACGTATCGCACGACTGAAAATTGACTTGGTCCGACCATTATTGCCCAGCAACCCATCTTATTCTTGTTCCATTAATACATATACACGCGTAAAGGTCGGTAAAAAAGTCTCCGAGGTAGAATACAAGCAAGGGAGAGAACGTCCCCGCGATTCGTACCTACAATGAGTTCAACTCCCTGCTAGAGGGAGGAGAAACCCATCCATTTAAACGAGCTTCGCAAGCGAAATCTCGTTCTTTCCAACGTCCGTGATGTAGTAGGCGTTCTTGAGGAAAACGTCACCAACGAGCCACTCGGTGTTGCTCGTGCCGAAGCTTCCACCGCTGATACCGCTGACACAGTCGCCAGTGGGGTCATTGGGGTCAACGGGCTGGATCGCCATGTCGCGCGGGTCGATCGCGAAGACGGTTTTGCCGAAGGTGAGCGCAACGGTCTGGTTGAACGTGCAGGGGATGGTGAATTGACCCTGGCCGTCAGTCTTGGAACCGGTGATGAGGTTGTGCACGGCAGTCGCGTCGTCCACGGGGGCGACGATGAGGGTGGTGCCGGTGTCGAGGATGGAGGTGCGGCCCGCAAGCCCAGCGTCCTGGCCATCAACGGTCACGGCGTCCATGGCAGCCTCCCAGAAGCCCTGCGCGTTAACGTTCGGGACGGTGGTGAGGGTCGCGGCGTCGAACTTGGAGGGGTCGGGAGCACCGAAGGTGATTTCACCGTCGTTCTTGTTGTCGGCAAGACGGGGGATCTTGTAGGCGGTGATGGCGTCGGCGATGAGACCCTGGGACGCAAGCGACTCGACCGGGGTGGGAGTCTTCTGCTCAGAGAGCGCGGACTTGGCGAGACCCATCAGACCGTCGAACGGCACACTGTCGTCGGCGAAGTCGGGCGTCTCCTCGGTGGTGACACCGAAGGTGTGGGCCTTGAGCTGCAGCCCGGCGATTGCGACGTTGTCGGTGATGATGGCACCCTGGACCGCACCAGTGCCGTAGGTAACCTGGAAGGGGTTGTTCGAGGCAACGAACGAGCTCGAGGACTGGGAACCAAGCGTTTGGTGTTGGCCACAGTCTCCACCGGCCGAAGACTGGCACGCCTCTGAGGCGACCCAGAAGTCAGCACTGCCCGAGTCCATGAGGATAAGGTAGTTGGCCGGGGGGGTTCCGAGCTGGACGGTTGCGAGGAAACCGACATCCTGGGATCTATAGAGATTTAATTAACCCTTGTGGACAAGGAACTGAACAAGGGAAACTCACTCGATGTTCAATCCGAGGGAGTTGGCGGTGGTGGGGGTGTTGGCAGCCGTGACACCCTGGGCCGAGTCGGGTCCACCAAGAGCGGAGGCACCACTGAAGCTCAACGTCAAAACAACGAGTGAAGTATTATTGCTAAATACTCACCCAGCGGCGGCAGCAGTGCCGTTGCCAGCAGCGGCAGCACCAGCACCGGCAGCACCAGCACCGGCAGCACCAGCACCGGCAGCGCCAGCAGCAGCGGCAGCGGCGGCACCAGCAGCACCAGCAGCAGCGGCACCACCAGCAGCAGCACCAGCGGCGCCAGCCTTTGCCTTTGCCTTCTTGCCCTTCCTGTGGCGCCTCTCGTTCTTGTTAACACCAGTACGGTTGAAGCGCTTGTCAGACTGGGAAGGGACGCCGGCGCGGTTGAAACGGCGCTCGAGGCCCTCGGTACCCTCGACAGCGAGCACACGCTTACGGAGGGCCTCGAGCATCATGGCGTCGGTGGGCGCCTCGCGGCCAGTCATGCGTGCAAGACGCTTGCTGGCACGGTTGATGTGCTGCTGCAGCATCTAGATGGAATAACATGGGTGAGTTGAATGAAATAGGCGGAGATGATGTGAATGAAACTGACGATCTGCGGGTGGGCATCACCGCGGGCTTCCATACGGGTAAGAGGCATGGACACGAAGCGGGGCTTGGCGGGCTGGGCCAGGGGGGCAGCATCGACGGCCACAAGGACGCCGGCCAGGAGAGCGGAGAAGGAGAGAGAGAGATGCATTATTCCAGAGACGCGTGAGTGTATAAGTGTTGGAACCCGGTTCAACCAGAGATGAGAATGAAACAAGAAAAGAGGGCAGGAGAAAAAAAGGCCGGCCTTGAGACAAGGAAGAGGGTAAGAGGCAAATGCGGGGTCATGAGCTTATATAGGATTCCGGCCGTTTCCCGAGAGATCGCGCACATGCCGGTTGCGCCGTTGCTGGCTGATCGCACGAGGTGATGATACCATGTGTTTGTGTTTGGCCCGTTGCCTTTCCTGGGGACGCATGCATTCGCAGTCACAAATCCCCCGCTTTCTCTTGTGCTTGCCAACGCACAAATGGCCTTCCGGCATGTACTTACCTTTTTGGTCGTGTTCTCCGTTCAACGTCCACAAAAGTGGAACACGATCTCATTGATCGACCCGGCTGCGCGTTGCGACGTGCGTCGCCAAGACGTATTCTGCCAACTTTATTGTAAACCCTTTCGAACCGTTCCTGTAATTCACAGTCTCGCTTTCGCAGCTGCGTCTTCAAGCAGCATGTTGCTCATCCGTGGATCTCGCTTTATTCCCTCCAGCGCGTCCCAGTAAATATCGTTCTAAGTATAGCAGGTTATTTCAGAATATCAATGGCGTTGCAATGGAACGTACTTTGATGAGGCCCCAGACTCCGCCTACAGAAGGACGTTATTCCCGGAACCAATCTAGAACGAGAAACGCACCCTGCGCCTTGACCCCCACAGTCAACGCTAGCTTTTCCGCTTGGGCGAGCACCGCGGCTGTGTCACCGCTAACGAGGTGGTCTACGATACCCGCTTCAAGCGCCTCCTTCGGAGTAAAACGATGGCCCTCCAAGGCAATCTTACGCCGAACCTGGGCATTACCAATTTTCGCGTTCAAGACGCCCGCGAACGAGTGAGGCCACACAGCACCGAAATCAACCTATGCATTTGTCAGTGAGAATGCAACGATGCAACGGAAAAGATAGATGGCCGAACTTCATTCATACACAGCCATGCATTCCGTTTACTGCCATCTGTCATCACGCGGTAGTCGCAAGCTGAAAAGTTGAACAAAACAAGCGCGGGAAAGTGGCAAAATCGCGTACCCAAGGAGAACATGAAGCCCCCCGCAAAACAGTGTCCATTTATTGCACAGATAGTAGGAACTAGTAACTGATTAACAAGCGCAGACGATTAGGGCATCAGCATACTTGGGAATTTTACCAGCCGTTCAAGGAGGGGGTTGAATGTCACTAAATTAAATAAGCGGCTGTTGTGCATCATATCTGGCGATAGACGACATACAGGGGAAGAAATTCTCGTTGGGAGGCACTTGGGATAAATCAAGACCTACGAGGGTTCGAATTCAGTCGACGCGGGCTCCCCGGGCAGGGTCGGAAGCTGAGCGCTGACCCACCATTGCTGAAGAACTTGTCCTGGTTCCTTTTCCCGACAATAATGAGCGCGCCGTTGCCTCCGGATTTATCTTTCGCGTTTTGCACCGCCCGCCACTGGTTGCGCCAGTGCCCTTCTACAGCATTTAACGCGGGTTTGAGTGCAAGGTCCACGAGAGCCGGCGTAAGACGATTGTCAAGACCATTATGCAGCTCAATGACCCAAACGGTGTCCTTGGCTACATAGAGCGCATCAGGAAGCTTGGTCGGAAACGCGACGGCGCGCTAGCTCACGATGCGTTACGGTGACTAGTGGGTTCTCTGCCGGAAAGCCAAGTGGGTAGGACATTGTGGTAGCAGGAGGGCGGAAGCTAGTCTCGTTGACCAGACTTTATAGCAGCCAAGAAGACAATCGTTCTCGGTGATAGATTTAAGTGCCCAAGAGCGGGATGTGCGGCCAATTTGGGGAATTCACGTGCCAGCGAACCGGCTTCATATTTGCAGTAAATTTGAGGCAAGAAAAATTAAAGAACTGAGATATCTTCAAGGACGGCTCTGCCAAAGGTGACCGTGTCGAACCGAGTGCAAATTGAAAGAAGAACTTTTTGGACAAGCTTCTCACAATCTAATCTCGGAGTGATCCGGGCGGGCTTTGAATACTGTCGGTGATGGCAGACACGTTCAAACAACGATAATATTATTGCTTCCGCTCAGCCATGTCAGTCGAGGCCGCAGACCGCGATGCGGTGAAGCAAATGTACAGAGGTACCGCTCGACAAATGTTGCAGACCATCCTACTAACAGCGGAATAGCAAAGATGCTCGCCCAGGACGACATCATTAAGGAATCGTGGGTGAAAGCTATGGAGGTTCGGCTGGTGCGCGAGGAACTCGAGAAGTGCCGCAAGGGAGAGGGCCCGAACGCTATGGAGAATTGCCGGTGGCTGGCGGACAAGTACAACCAAATGCTGGTCGAGGCCAAGGTACGTCGTGGACGTTTTTGGAGCAAACGATGCGTGCTGAAGCTATTATGTAGCTCAAGGGTTATAAAAGAATTGAAAAAGCATAGCAATCTAGAATTCAGTTCCTTCTGTCCCTGCGAATCCTTGAAACCTTTGAGCCTTCGACAGACTTCGTCAGGAAAGGTCAAACAATAACATGCTCTGCGACGCGTGGTAAATTTACTGCAGCTACCCGTCTTCCAAGCCCGAACCACGCGTATACCCCGGTCGGATGTGGTCTGGATGTCCACGCGTTTGCTCGTCTTTCTCGGGGGTCAGTCATAATTTGACTCTTTTCAAAATCAAAGTAACATCTGCTCGGGGCCTGATTCCTACTTACTTGGCGTTTTCATTCATTGTATTGGACACATTCTCAGTATCCCTTCCGCGTGCTCCGTTCCGCCGGAGGTGGGTCGGGAAATAGATGAATGGGACCTGAGGTCACGGCTGGCTAGCACCCACATGCACCCACATATAGTGAATTCATGAAACCATTACCCCAGTTAACACCTCATTGGGCCACAGAATAACGCGTACGTGGTTTTGGGTGCTCGTCCCGCCGACTCCGGACTGTGCGCTCGACCCATTTCCACTCGTCCTCGTCCGCGTCGTCCGGGAGGAGGTCCGAGTCCGAGTTCCAGCCGGTGTCCCCTAAAATTCCGTTATTTGTGAAATTGTTTGAACCTTTCTTGACAAGAGGTTGTAAGCTGTTGAATAAACGCCCTTGAATAATTGCTGTCGAGCTGTTAACTGCTGTTAAACAAATATTTTCTCATGATCTGTTGCACAAATCTACACAGCCACCAACTACACTTCTGCTATATCAGGTCGCGGATTCACTCAAGACTTATGGACTCCTGCCCCTTCCCACTAGAGATCCTAGGACTTATCGTCGACCAGCTAGACGACTTTCTCGCTCTAAAGTCTTGCTCATATGTGTGCAAGAGCTTACTTCCATCCTGCCGCGCTCGTCTCTTCCGCGACCTTCAATTGCGGCCAGCTGGAAGAACCTCCCCGGAAAGCTGGAACCATTTCCTCACGCGCGCGCCCCATCTCCTGCCATATATCCAACAACTCATAGTCCTGTGCGAACGGAGCTCTTGGGTTTCTTGGGATCCAGTACTTCCGACGCTCCTTGCGAAACTCCAGAATATCGGCGAGATAGAGCTCCATGGCTGTGATCTTCCTTGTCTCCCGGCACCTCTCAGCGCTGCGATATACGCTCTCTTCCGCTCACCCTCAATGAAGTGCGTCAGGCTTCGGCTCTGCGTACTACCATCCTCCTGTTTCGACCTCTTTGGCCCGGCATTGGAGAGTATCGTGCTGTCCGATGTCGCGGTTGAGCCGGAGGTAATGATCCACGCAGTGGAGGCGAGCCGGCCCGCCCGCCCAAAGCACCTCACGATTGAAGGCAAAGCGGTTGGCCCCGTCGTTAACTGGCTTATTCCCTCCTCCGAGCGAAACGAGCTGGAAGACCTCCAATATCTGTGTCTTAGATATCAGGGCAATGATCCAGAAGCACTGTGCGCGGTCGAGCGTCTGCTCCAGCACGCAAGTAGCCTGCAGACGCTGGATATTTGTCTCTATCCCGCCGGACTTCGTTAGTACCTTTACTCCCCCAACCCCAAGTTATTGACCATCTCCCAGAATCTAGGCCGGAACTGTGTTCAGCACCCTGTATCTGCTACAACCAACAACTCCGCGAACTCCGTCTGTCACACTTTGACATGGATATCTCGTCGCCCACGAATCAGCTCCCCTGGTTGGCGTCCCTGTTATCTCAGATGACGACCCACCACCGCGTCCAAAAAATAGCCATTGACGCTCGACACCGACCGTGTCTTCAGTTGCCTATCCTAGACCGAACCGGGTGGACGGATGTCGATGGGATCCTCGCGCGCGATGCAGCCTCATGTTTAGAAGACGTGCACATCCGGATCGGCGACGCGTACAACGCGTCGTTGGTTGAGGTATCTTCGTGCATGCCGATACTCAGCGCTAAGGGCATCTTGCGTGTTACCTTGTAGTTATAGTTAGACCCATATATGTATCATGACTGTATTTTTGCCCCGATGATGGTCTGAACCCCAACGAACCATGTGATTTCCTCGGTAGAGGATACCCAACTTTTATGTGGTGAAGAATGAGGAAGGTATTTAAAGATTTAGAGAGAGTGTGTGAGTTCAGGAAACCAAAACTAGTTCGACTGTTCATGGTGTTCAAAGAGGAACAAACGTGAAAGTCTACATGCGGTGAGTAAGATGTGGCGTAACACAGATTGTTATGGCTCACCACCCCGTAAGCATCTTCGGGGCCAACATTGAAGGCGTCTAGATCGGAAGTAAGGCCCAAGTATTTCTCGACGGCATCGTAAAAGATGGTGGTCTCGGGTTGAGCTAGAATGGGAATGAGGACCCAGGATATCTGCGCTGCAGTAAAACTCACAAGAATCTGTGTTGGTCCATTGGGCAGTGATCACTTTGGTTTTGCAATCCATCGACCAAATCTGACTCTCGGCAGGCCCTTTGTACCCGATGGATTGCATGCTTGTTCCGGCACTGGATGAAGGCGGCGAGTTGGCGGGAGCTTTTCGGGAAGTCATCAATGTGGGGCAAAACCATGGACTCGTCAGGCTTACACGCGCCGGTACCAGATAAATACGCTGAGCTGATGCATGGTTAATATAAGAAAATGTCTAGAGTAAATTGAGAGGTACCCTGAATGGCCATGAGAGAAGTGGTAGCCGCTTTCGCCACCAACAGCGCCAAGATATGGGTGCCGCTTGTCCTGTCCATTGACGGCAAGAATATTGAACGGCCCACTGTAAGGCGACGTGGATGGAAGCGTAACCTCCAAAGCAGAGCTTTTGGAAGTGGTCACCGTGTAGACTTGTTGAGCGTTGAATGTCTGGCGGATGTAGCCAATGAAGCCGCCGTCCGACTCGGTTACCGCAATGTAGCCCCAAGAGCTGCAGAACGTGAGCCAAAGATCTTAGATTTAGAAGGGAATGATGCCTTGAGAGGGGCCCACAGGGTTGCGGAGAGGGTCGTGGATTGACTGAAAGCAAATGTTAGAAAGAAAACGACCAAGAACAGAGGGACAATGGACAAACGTTTGTCCCGGCGGGTAGGAGGCAGGGGGGATAATCCGCGACGGAGACGTTCAGCATTGGTTTCTTTTTTCATCAAAGATGACCGTTCGACCGGACTGGGGGAGAGCTGGCCACCGCGCGAAGCAAGACCAGCAACGAAGGAACCAAACGAGAGTACTGCGAAAGCGACATGGATTTTCATGGCGGGAAGGCGGGTAGAGGGACTGTCCACTCGATAAATCCAGGGAGCAGTTCACAGTGCATTTTATAGCATTCGGGTATATCTCAAACCGAGCATGGCAGAAACGCTAGGTTTTCTGGCATCCGACGCGAGTGACGTTGTGCGGTGAAAAAACGGGGCAAAAACGAGTTCGAGCAAGATGGGTGAGCGTTACAAGCAAGGGCTCCGACGCCTGTGGGCCAAAAGCTGAAGAGATGTACCAGGTAGCCATTGACCCAGGCGGAACCAGATTGAAGATTCGGAAGGATTTTCGATCGGCGAGAGCGCTGTCTGGACAACAGATGGCAGCATGGGACAGATAGGGAGAGTTCGAGCGGTCAATCCACCTGAGCGGTGAGTGGCACCGAGGAGGTCGTCGTAAGGGGCAATCACTGTTCGCGTTGTCGTGTTTGCTCGACGCGTCGAGGCATGTGATGTGACCTTTGGCGAGTCGAACCTCGTCTTTCGCCGTTCACCACATGCCTGCCAGGACTCTACCCCCGGCGGCTGACTTGCACACCGCTATTCCGCGTATATTCGACCAAGTCCAAACCACCACTGCGAACCACCAGAAGAACTTTGTAGCCCTGCACAAACTGCATCTAGAGGCAGCCAAGAAGCAGGAATTGATCGCGACAAAGGACGGAGAGGAACCTAAATTCACCGGAGAGCGCGAGTTTCAAACTTGTGTTCCAGACCGTGTTGGCACGCGTCTTACCTATCAAGAAGGGAGCCACCGCGGCCGACAGAGTTGTCAAATTTGTCGGTGGCTACACCAAATTCATCAATGAGAGAGGTATGCTCCCCGTCAGCTTACTGGCGAGTCCGGCCTGAACGATTAACTAGCCGCGGAGGACAGGGTCGAGGCCGATGATGACGATGATAGCGAAGGAGACACAACTGCCTCGCGATTCACTGCGAGACTTTTGAAATTCCTATTGAAGGGCTTCCAAGCCAAAGACAAGAATGTCCGCTATCGTGTCATATCCCTTGCAGGGGAATTGGTCTTTAACATGGGCGAACTAGAGTGCGTCGTGATTTCCTTGTCTCTACCCAGTATCTGAGCTTGATGCCACAGCGTGGACATCTATGCGGATCTACAGGCAGCCCTTCTGGACAGAATTCATGACAAGGAGGCTACGATCCGGGTGCAAGTCGTTTTGGCGCTCTCGAAGCTCGCCGCCTCAGAAGACGTCTCTGAGCTCGGCGAGGGTGAAGAGTCAGTCCTGCAGGTGCTTACAGACACGTTATTATTTGACCCCTCCCCGTATGCCCTTCACTTCCTTGACTGGTCGTCCAGTACCTGATGTATTGCCTCTAGTGATGTTCGCCGGGCAACGATGGTTAACTTGTCTGTGAACGAGGCCACCCTCCCCGCTCTTTTAACGCGTGCTCGGGATACCGAGACTACAATTCGCAAGCTCCTCTATAGCTCCGTTCTCGATATCGCGGCGACCGGCGCTGCCCATCCACGAATTTTGACTGTTTCGCAGTTCGAATTTCTCATTCGTCATGGCCTAGGAGATCGCGAGCCCACAGTTCGTGCGGCTGCCGCCACTCTGCTCGGGACTTGGTTCGAGGTCTTCGACCAGACGACAAAACCGGAGGAAGAACTTGTCTCGCGTATGACCGACGTCGACATTTCCAAAACAGAAGAAAAGCCTCCTGTTACTTCGGCGGAAAGGCAGCAGAAAATAATAGAAATGCTCACGACCTTCCTCCGCAAGTTTGATTTACAACTGGTAACACCTGACGGTAGTGCCGAGTTGCAGGGGGGTGAACTGGCATCGCTTGCGGTAAAGAGCTTGTTCGAAACTCGTCCCGATATCTTTGAGGATCTTTACTTTGGCGGTGAGTACACTTGGTTCTACCGCTGGTCGATCCCAATCTCGGTACAGATGCGTTCTTCAAAAACCCTTCGCCCGAGCAGATCTTTCTTGCGCGAGTTTTCGTTGAGCATTGCGGCACACTGGGGGGTCAAGGCGAAGAGAAGATGGAGAACGCCAGCATCCCCGTCGTTAGCGCGTTCGCCTTTCTAATTCAGGAAGGTTACAATGCTCTCATCGCGGACGAAGAAGATGATCCCACTAGTGCTGAGGAGAGTGAGGAAAAGGAGTTCATCATCAGCGAGATGTTAAAACTTGCGCAAAATCTCGATTACAGTGATGAGAGCGGGAAGAGGAAGATGTTTCCGCTCGTTCGTCAGTACCCTCTGCTCAACTCTCATCTCGTGCCATTTTAAATGACGTCTTCAGGAGCAATGTTGGCCCGAGTTGTACTTCCTCTGAACCTAGTGACGAGGTGCCTCGATGTCCTGCTCAAAATATGGGACAATGAGCGTGAGTTTATTCGCGTGGTAGTCGAGATTATCCAAGATCTCCGGGAACCTGGGGATGCGGAAGACGAGGTTGCTGCCGCAGACCAAAGTCAAGATAGTACTAGTGAGTAGCCTGAGAGGTCTCCTTCGGCTACATCTCAACGCATTCTTACAGAATCTCGATGACCTTGCGGATAGGAGTATCGACTTCCGACCAAAGTTCAGTCCCAAAGAAGCCCGTCAAACCGCGGGAAGAGATGTCCCCAGAAGAGCGACAACGGCTAGACGAGATCGATCTGCGTTGCTTGGCGCTGTGCATTGGGATGCTAGAAAGAGTGAACGGCGTATGTCGTACGATCTTCTAACCCTCACCGACCCTCTAACTGAACAACAGACTCTTGATGAAAACTCAACGCTGCAGGGCATCCTGAGTGATCTCATTCGTCCCGTCTGTCCAAAGCAAAGACTCGCTGGTTTCGGGAGAAGGGTGTGGTCGCAATGGGTTTGCTCTGCATCATCGCGAAGGTGTGTATTTGCAGTTTCGGACTAAGGATCGCCATCTCATTCAGACCGGTTAGCCCTTCGCCCTTCAGAGCGTGGATATACTTGTGGCTCAGGCGGACTCGGACGCCATATCCGAAGTGCTCAAAATCAGCCTCCTGCGGATCATCTTCGATTTGCTTATGATTCACTATCGAATATTCCTTGCCCCCGGAGAAGAGGTGAATCCTACATCACACTTCTCCGTCGTCCTCCAGAACTCAAAACCGATAATCAGGCGGACAAAAAAATGAGCTTCCTCATCACGCAGCTGCGGAAGGAGGCCGATAAGGAGAACACGTCTCCTAAAATTATAGCCCTCCTCTGTACTGGCCTTGTAAAGCTTCTCATGAACTCCATGATCCCTGGCGACCAGGTGAGTCTCCAAATCGTGGAGCATTTTCAATGCTAAACGCTGTACAAGACTGTCATTGTCAAGAGCCTACTAATGGTGTACTTCTCGCCCTACAATGCGACGAATCAAGAGTTGAAACAATGCCTTGCTTACTTTGTCCAAGCCTACCCCCACTCGTCTCTTCAGAACCAGCAAATCATGCGAGAAGTAGACTTGTTCTCGCCGAGCATATCCCTACAGCCCACTGAATTGCTCGTAGATCTTCATCTCTGTGTTCCAGAAGGTCTCAAACCTTCATCGGGCTCTCGAAGGCGAGGAGGTCATTAGCCCTGCGCTGCTCACGAGCATGTGGCTCGACTGGACCGATCACAACAAGGTGCTGTAAGTACTCACTCCTTTTTTCGCTTCGAAGCAGCACTTTTTCAACGGATGTTCTAGGAATCCGAGTGGGCAGCCCGGTGAGGCTGGAGATCCTCTCATCCAATTCGAAATGGCCAATGATATCCTTCGGGCATTGTTGACCGGCAAGATGCAAAGTATGTTCTTGGCGTCCCAGACACTATCGAGGCTTATCTGTTATATCGCAGAGGATGAGAAAAAGATCCTTTGCCAAATGCTGGGGAAGCTGCATATTCCGGACGAAGTTGACGTCGACAAGGTCCGAACTCTCAAATTGCTTATCGACTATGTCGCTTCGGTGCATATTCCGTCTTTTATGTCTGGCTCTCAATCTGAACGCGCCGATAGCATCGGCCACTGGGTGACGCTACGTCGAAGAACGCTCTCAAGAGGTTTGAACAGTCGATGACCAAGAAATTCGAAAAAGAACTCGAAGGTTTCAGTGAAGCTGAATATCGCCAGCTCGAGAACCTCAAAGATCTTTTTGATTTCCTGGATGATATCATGCCTGAGGAAGACGACGACGCCGCCGCCGATATCAAACCCAAGACCGATGTGAAGAAGAAAGGGAAGAAGAGGTGTGCTCGCAGACGCTTCTTGCTATTTGATCATTAAATGCCTCTTCCTTTGCAGGCGATCTGGGAGCATCACCAGCACCGCAACTGACGCCGACGATATATCAGTCGCCTCCTCAAAGCGCGCGAAATCAAAGCCGAAAACCAAGTAAAAAAATGCGCGCTGATTAAAACGTTACTGATTATCTTCTGGCTAGGAGGCGACGGCTATCGACTTCGGACGATGAAGAAGAATCAGACGACGACAACGATACGGCGAAAGGCACTCCGCCACCCCCTACCCGGAAATTACCGAAGCGTTCTGCGTAAGTCATTTGCGTTATGTGTGAACTAGAGACTTATTTCCCGAACTTGTATAGCGCCGTTAAGAAGCCTGAAGTCATTGTAATCAGCTCCGATGACCAAGAAGACTCAGATGGAGACTCAGATGACACGGAATCTACCCCTGCTCCCCGTAAAAAGGGTAGAGCACCAGTTGTGAGGTACGCATCCTCTGTCCGCTCTAGTGGCATTTCTCTCCTAACACATCGCAGTGCCAGAACGCGCAAGGTCAAAGAAGAGGCAAAGTTGGATGCAGAAATCGACGACCTCCTTGACGTGAACGAGGAGCCATCTGGCGAAATCCCGTACGACTCAATTATGGATGATTCGGATGAAGAAGACGAGGTGAACGATCTGTTGGCAGCGGACTAGCTTCCGCACCGGTGTTGTATACTTTATCTCCTGCATTTATTCCTTACTTCATTATCTTTACTATATATTGCCATGTATACTATGTTATGTATTTTTTCCCCCGCGATTTGAACTTGTTTGGCGTCACCTTGGATTTGATCAGCCGAATTACTAAGCCATTCCCATCGCTTTGACCGGCGTGACTCAGGCAGGTCGATTCTCGGATGGTTCTCAGTTGTATTAGGACCAAAGATTATAATAGGTAATTACCCTAGAGAAAATAAAACCGAAGGAACTAGTCAAATACACGGGTTATGTTGGTAATGATACAAATGTCTGACACGGTCCGATTTAATTCAGCGGGAATGTCTGGAGCTCGAGGAAGAGGAGGAGGTTCCTTTGGAGGAAGACCGCCGGTTCGTTTCGGTGATTGCATTTCGACGCTCAAGTTTCTGATCGGATGTTGTAGGTTTGTGGTCGCGAGCGCGGGTCAAGTCCTTTTTTGAAGCGCGTGGATGATCGCGGCTAGAAGGACGAAATCGACTTCTGCGACCGTAAAGAGGCCGTTGCGCCGCATTCCATTTTCTCAATCCGTTTCAACTGTGATAATAAAAATTTAGCATTCAACGGTCTTCAACTCGTAATAAACCCACTTTGATCGTGTAATCGGCGTATAATTCACCAACGGACTCCCATTGTTCGATAGTTGCTTTGAGTCTGAGTTTGAGACGAGGCGTATTTCCTTTAATTCGAGCAACGCCGTTGGATATTGTTTCCAACATGGTATCGGATCGAAGCCAGAAGTCGATCAGTAAATCGACATGCCTAGAAAGACCTGCCAGGCATTTGGTGATATCTTCTAGCTCCTTGAAGCCCTTTCTGGCACTCCACGAGCTTTCTATCGCGCTCTGAGAGGTCGAAACAATGAAATTAGTCACCTTTCTCCGACAAAGTTAGCAACTTACTCATCAATGCTTTCGAGCTGCGGTGCTCATACGCCTCGAGTACCAGTATCGCGATGGGTATCCCCACAGGGAGAATCAACATCATCGGGGGAAAGGTGACTATTGAGATGCCGCTGATAACCGCCAATGCTGCGGTCGAGACAGTTTTCACAACTTTCGCGCGGCCCATCCGGCGTTCAAGGGCTTGTTGCTCCTCTAGAATTCGTCGTTCTCGGCGCTCAAGTCTTGCCATTTGACCAGGAATGTCATCAGTGACCTTAACAAATCATCAGCGAGACACAAAAGTCCGTCTACGAAGCTCTTACCTGATTTATTCCCTTCCGAATCTTGCGGTAGGCAGTCGATATATGTTTGGATTTTTCCAGGGCCTCCGCGATGTAGCCTCGAATGTCGGCGACAAAATCCTGAATTTCTTCCGGCGTATGTGATGGGTCGAGTAAGGATTTGGCCAAGTTTGCCATGTCTTGAGACAGGAGATTGAGATGTACGGCGACAGATATGCTGTCGATCAAGGTGCGGTAGTATTCATGACCCCACTCCTGAACCTGCGCAATAATCGATTGGACTGAACGGACATCAGACCTACGAGGACCCGAGTAAGTCGCACGAAGCAAACGCATGCAGTTGTCTTACTCCGCTGTTTCCCAACGCTCGAGTGCGCTGAACGTATGGAATGTGTCCTCGAGAAGGATTTGACAATCGACGCTTTTCCTGCTGCCCTCTTCCAGGGCTTGGAGGGCTTTTTCAGCTGAGGGACTGACTGACATGGATGGCGTGTGGGATGACTGCGCACCTGCGAGATTCGGGTCTTAATGAAGACAGTGCGCGGTCGACCGAGAGTAGAGCAGTCATGCTGTAGACATAATAAGCGCCGGTCGAGTCAAGAGAAGTCACAGAGCTGTACGGTGAGATAAATCAACCAATTGACGGCGTTCACTGTGTCCAATTGACGGCGTTCACTGTGTCCATCTTGCCGCCTTGGTAATTTGAGGGAATGGCACGATTCAGACGTTTATGCTCACTGGGCACCCGAAGATATTTCGGAATCATCGGGTTCGAGACGCTGTGCTGGAAATAGCATATAGCTTCAGAGATAGGCCATCCAAGAGGTTGTGAAAGTATTCGAGTCATTTTCAAGGCAGTGAACGAAGCTGAGCTGTCAACTTCGTTGAAGTACGGGGCATCGATGGAAGCTGTTTGAATTTGGGCTAGAATAACCGAGGCTGCCGCAAATAGGGTACTGCTCCCAGCAACCGTCAACGAGCGCCGATGCATAAGAGCACGGAAGACGGAAAACACGAGAATGAATGCAGATATCTGACGAAGGATTGGTTGAGAGCAAGGTGAGATCGCCGGCCCGTTGTCTCCGACCCGGTCAATTTGGTCCACTCTGGGACGGCGCCTACCCAGACGCCCTACAGCTATTGCACAGGTAAACGGTGCTGAGGTCTAACTTTGTATTGGCTTCTGGATTAGGAAGAATGCACTGCGCACTGGCGGGACTCGATGCTCGATTCGACACCGACTCAAACAGGATGTGCACTTCCTTTATAAGGCCGCCCGGCGGTTTTATGCGCCACGTTTAATGACCAGCACCCGTACAGTACGTCTTTATCTCTGGGGGCGCATTATAATAAAACAGGCCTAACACCTTGTCCAAGCCCGCCCTTGAGCCCGCCGACTTCAAGGCGCTTTCCTTCAGCATCCAAGATGCTATGGTTTCATGGCACCAAAGTGCTTCGCTGAGCAGCCCTGTGCACCTCCGCCCCTCGCTTGTGGATTTCGCAGAGTTGCTTCGCGTTCACTGGGAGAATATCCTGAAGTTTTTGCAGAAATGCTACGACTTCGGTCAAACGGCCATCGAGTGGAAGAATTCCCTTCAACAGGGCTCGGATCTGGATTCTGTCTCGTGGCTGGAGGAGCTGGCATCTCTCTCGGACCCACTTTGCTTACAGAGTGAAGCCCTTGTTCAACAAGTCGACGCAAACATCGCGTCTCTGTCGTCTCTGACACCTCAGCTCACCACTCTACTGCGGGTCTCGCCCAAATTCAACCTAAGTATACGCCGCATTTTTTTTTTAAGTCGCAACTTATCTGACGAAAGTTGTTCTCAACTCTAGCAGCGTCCCCAGTGACGGCCACCTTCTTGGGAATAGGCTCCCCACCTGACGGAGCCACGGCCCTCGCTTCTACGTCCACGGCCCTCGCAGCGATCCGCACTAGTCTGTGCTCGCTGCATCGCTTTTGGACCACAGTCTCAAAAAGTTGTCGCACTCCCAGTGCAATCGTCATTCGGGCTGAGGATATCTATAAGCTGGGAGCAACCTGGGAGGCCTATCAGAAGGAAATACTCCAAGCGAGCTCGTCCATCGCCAAGTCGCAGGATGCAGTTCTGACTGCAGTACCGACTGATAAGACAGCTCCACCACCTCGACGCCAACCGCGACGCCGAGGGTCGTCCAAGTCGGAAGCATCAATTTCTTCCTCGCGCTTCTCTCTTCCGCGTCGCATGAGCAGTCTGGACGATGATGAGGTCCCCAGCTGCTGGGGGTTTGGCACGTTCTCAAAGAAGAGGTAGTCGATGGTTTTTATTCCTTCATTATTAGTGCGATGTTATATTTTCTTATCATTAATATGGGACCTGTTTGTACTCCAGAATCCATCGCTTTTGTGCAATCGTCCCTTTGCCTGCCGCGCCTTCCTTTCGGGTGATGAGTATGATCGATGATCAAATATTCGATCACTGCACTTTTTGCTTTCACTCCGACGCAGGGCTCGCTGTTCTCTCTTTCAACAGCGACGTGGATGGCTTGTGTGCCTCTGACGAGAGACTTATGCATGTCCCGCTCGACGCTCTTGTCGAGGAGTATCGTATGTCGTCGCCGGCACCTGTATCACGCTTGGATTGAATTTACATTGCAGTGGGGGGCCAACATTCACCGAGGACTGGCTACTCATTTGGCACGCGGAGCCGCCTCTGCTGCTGCTCTGAATGTTCAACCGCGATCTCCGACAACCGCCCGGTCTGTCCAAGAAGTGGTTTCCGATGACCTACCCACGATCAGCATGGATGGTCGCAAGGTTGCAGTCGGATGGGATACACGGACATGGTCTCGCTTGTATGCAATTTAGCCCTCGATTTCTCTTGGTCTCGCTCAACGCCGCGTAAAGCCATAATATCTGGCTGAGGGATCATTGCCGTTGTCCCCAGTGTTTTCACTCGACAACCAAGCAGAGACTACTCAACACCTTCGAGGTGACCATTCCGCCCTTGTTCTTTCCCACAGCCTAATTTTATGCTAGATTCCCGCTGATATTACGCCGAGTCAAGTTGAGCCAACCGCGGATGGTCTTCAAGTGTCATGTCGGTATAACTAGCCGCATCAACTGTTTTTACCGTTCACCGCCTCTACAGGGCCTTCTTCGGAGTCCCACGTATCCCTTTATCCCTGGTCGTGGCTCCAGAAAAATTCTTATGATCCGCCTCTTGGGCAAAGAGAGACTCGGGCAGAGTAAGCCGCTTAAGTATGACCTAGAAAATTGTCTTACCGGCTTTAGGAAAATAATTTGGAGTTCCAAGATTCAAACATCGCCTCCTACAATAACATACCAGGAGGCAATGGCTGAGGATGATCGCGGACTCTACAAATGGCTGTCCCATATCGTCAGTATTCCAACGGTACTTTACTTGTACGCAAATTCAATTTATTTCAGGACCGCTTCGGAATGTGCTTCATATCCGGCGTCCCACCCACGCCAGAGGCCACCGAGGAGCTCTCACGGCGCATCGGTTTTATTCGCGAAACTCAATGTTAGTTTGATTTTTTCTTATCTCGTCCGGTTCCAACGAACCATATTTAGACGGGAAATTCTGGGACTTTACTTCGGATCTAGCAAAGGGCGACACCGCATACACAACGCTAGCACTGGGTGCCCACACAGACAACACCTATTTTGTGCGTGTCTATTTCAGCTGACTGGTATGGCGCTCACTCTGCTGCCCTGCAGACGGATCCTTGCGGCCTCCAACTTTTCCATCTACTTTCACATACGGAAGGAACCGGTGGCTCGACTTTACTTGTTGATGGATTCTATGTCGCCTCGATCCTTAAAGAGCTGCATCCCGAAGCATATTCCATCTTGGCCCGCACACCAGTACCTGCACATGCCGCTGGGGAACCGTCCGCTCTCTACCAGCCCTCTCCGCCTTCGGGTTATCCGGTGCTCGGACATGATCCGGTGACTGGAGAGCTCATTCAAGTGCGCTGGAATAACGACGACCGGAGCGTCATGAACAACCTGGATCCCTACCAAGTTGAGGAGTGGTATAATGCCATCAAAACATGGCACAAGCTCCTCACGAGTCCCGACTCGGAGTACTGGGTGCAGCTGGGTCCGGGGACCGCCGTCAGTGCGTACCACTGTTTCCCTCTCTACCATCACAGGAGTTGAATTCCTGTTCGCAGTCATTGATAACCACCGTGTTTTGCACGGACGCTCTGCCTTTACAGGCAAGCGTCGCATGTGCGGCGCATACATTGGCGTTGACGAGTATCGTTCAAAACTAGCCGTTTTGCGCGAGAAGTTTGCCGCTAATCCCAACACTCCTTCGGTCCTCGAGACAGAGCGAAGTATCTGGAGCCCTGCTCTTTAACTAGCTGACCCCGACATTGAACACTCACATGTACCATACAACATCACTTATATCTCCCATCCATTTGTAAAAGACTGTACACCTCACTCATGTAATTCCAGTATCTTCGTGGTTTTTTTCGCATTCGTCCCTTATAAGCATCGCTCTCCTGAACTGATTCGAATGAAGGATTCAAGGAAAGCAAAAAGAGGGCCTAGTGGATACATGGAAATACTACTAAAAACAACTGAATACGTACTTTTGCTCTTCTGGGCTCGAGTTCAGACAGCGGTCGGCCCCTCTGCAGCTTGGATCTCCTTCAAAATGAACCCCTCTAACCCGCCACACACCCACAGCTCTTGCACGCTTGCGCCAACAGGTTTCACGGCATAGACCTTCTCGCCAGCGGCCCCGTCGAGCGTTAGTACGACCCGGCCATCCGTCATTCCAACAACCACATCGATGCCCCGGTCCACGGTCAGCTCGCCCTGAAGACCCCCAGCTCCCCGGACGCCTCCTTTGGCGTAGCTCGCAGTCAAATCCGCCACGAGCTCCGGGCACTCCAAGCACACCAGCCCATTGTTAATCGCGTTCCGCTTGAATATGTCACCGAACGAACCCGCGATGATGACGGGTATGCCCGCCGCCTTGAGCGCCGTTGCAGCCTGTTCCCGCGAGGACCCGGTGCCAAAGTTGTAGCCCGACACCAATATGACGCCGCGTTTTGTTTCGCTGTCGCTTGAGGAATGCGTGGACTGTTTCTGCGACAATATGGCGACGAGCGCGGCAAAGCCCGGGTCGTAATTCTCCATGACGACTTCAGCCTGCCGTTGCAGTGTGATGTCGTCCTGGTACGTGTATTTGCCGGGATATATGGCGTCGGTGTTGAGGTTGTCCTGCGGCGCGAATAACAAAGAGCCAGCGAACGATTTGGGAAAGCCTTGTAAAACGGGCTCGTTTAGTTGGAGAGTAGCCGGGCCGGTAGATGTGGGCGATTGGTTAGAGATGGAGAAAGTGGGTGCTTTAACAGGCGGCAGGGCAGAGGGGTCGACGGAGGCTGGACCGCAGATGTAGCCTTTAATCGCGCTGGCGGCGACCACAGCCGGGCTCGCGAGGTACGCAAGCGCTTTAGGGTGGCCCATCCGTCCTTTGTAGTTGCGGTTCGTCGCGCTGATACCGGTTTGGCCCTCCTCTAGCAGTCCGGTCCCAAGTCCGATGCATGGCCCGCACCCCGCAGGAAGGACCTTGGCACCGGACAGAATGAGGGCGTCCCAGTCACCGAGCCTCTCCGACTCGAGCTGGACTGCAGAGCTCGCAGCGGCGATGTAAAATTCGACTCCAGGTGCAACTTTGTTTCCCCGCATTACGGCTGCAGCGGCAGCAATGTCGGAGACCCTGGAGTTGGTACAACTCACAAGGTAAGCTTTTTGAATCGCGACGCGCGACTCTTCAAGGGTGGGAAGGGGAGTCGATATTTTAACGCTGTTAGGACCCGAGACATGGGGGACGAGAGTTGAGAGATCGAATATCAGATGCGAGGAGTAGGCTGCATCAGGATCCGACTGCAAGTTGGTGGAACGAAGTTCATCGAGGCGATGTCGATGAATTCGAGGATGTTGAGGGGGAGATGGAATCAAGGCAGCCATTTCGGGCGACGAAAATGTGCGCAGCTCGAGTTTGGCCAAGACGCGATCGTACCATTGAAGCAGCGTTTCATCGACCGGGAATACGCCAACCAAGGCACCCCACTCCGTTGTCATGTTGGCAATGGTAAGCCGTTCGTCGACGCTCAAAGTCGCAACTCCATCGCCAGTGAACTCTATAGCAGCATTGAGAACCTCATCATTGTTGAATGAGCTACACAAAGCGACGATGAGATCCTTTCCCGTGACACCGGGGGCGAGTTTCCCTCTTAACTCGACCTTGACCATGCGCGGGACTTGCCACCATGTTTTGCCTGTCGCCCAGAGCGCCGCGGCATCGGTGCGGACAATCGGCGTCCCCACACAGCCCACGCCGCCATACATATTGCTATGGCTGTCGCTTGCAACAGTGAGGGTGTGCGGGAACGCGTAGCCTTCCTCGACCAGCACCTGATGTCCAATGCCGCGGCCCGCAGGATAGAAATCAACTTTGTGCTCGCGGGCGAATGCCTCGATCGAGGCGTATTTGGAGAGGTTCTTGGCAGACCGATTTTGTACGTCGTGGTCAAGGGTGAATACTGGTTGCACAGGATTTTGTATCCGCGTCGCGCCGATTGACTTGAACCTTTGGGTGCATATTTTGAGGACGCGAAAAAGACAGAGGAGACCATGACGAACTTGGATATGACGGGCCCAGTGTTGTCGTGGGTCATGACATGCTCGGGGCGTATCATAACATAATCTCCCGCCTTGACTGCTTTGCCGGAGGGCAGCCCAACTGCATACTTTTGTACAACCTTTTCGATGACTGTCTGAGGGACGCGTGCGCCAGCGCCAACCGCGGTGGCGAAACCCCGCGGTCGGGCCCAGCGACCCAGGTGGTGCATGGAGGTTAGTGAAGGAAGTTTCCCAATAAAATCCAGTTGATTGCATCGGCTTTTCGGCCTTCGAGGGCCGACTCGAGGCTGCTGTCGGGAAAATCGGACTTTTGATCTGACACGGCTGAGATGACGAAGCGGTATCTTTAGAAGTTTGACGAAAAAAATGGACGACATAGGACCCGTCGGCTGCAGATAAGGATCGAATGGAACTTGTTTGACTGGAATTTTGCCAGGGCGCGGTCTGGCGTAGTCTCGTTTCCAGAACCGTTATAGGGCAGTCGCTCGCTCCGCTCGCGGGCAGAGTTCCAATCGGGGATGTCGAGATGTTGTCGAGGCAGAATTTGATGAAAATTTGATGGGGGAACACTGCCCTATAAGGTCTGGTGCAGTTTGGTAGGCGACTATGCGATTGTGTCACACACCCTTTCCTCCTCAACTGGGACTTGGATTTTGGTTCAACTAGGTTCCCCCAAGGGCTGAAACTTTACTCAGTCATTCCTGTGGATGGCCTCGAGACAGTCTGACATCCTCCGCAATTTTCTGATGCTTTTTCATTATGCTGGGTATTATCAAAATCAATTCCCTTTCTCCATGAATGTTCCTCATAACGCAATGAAAATATTTCTGAACCTGCATAATGGTACTTATATGGATCCGGGACTCTAAAACTGGGCCGCCATTCATTTACTGATTTTACCGGGCGCGATCTTCATTCACCAGTCTTTCCAAATGCACAAGTTCAAGTCAGAAAATGATCCTTGGCGCGTCGATTGAATGTAATTCAGATATACAATGGATCTAATGACTTTTTACTGCTTCAAACGCGTCCAGGGTTCACAATACACAATTTTTTGCACACTTTTCTCACAAAAATCCAAGTTGCTCATGTTTCAAGGGTTTCTGCGTGCTCTTCTTCGTCCAGAGTGTGTTCTAGGGAAAGTTACAGCTCTTTAAGGTTTAAAATGGATTGAATGCCACTGCAAAGCCCTTCAATCGCGAATTATTTCTACTCGTTCGTCGGTGTGACTACGTGTGACCGCCGAGCAATCGCAAGTTTTACGATCAAACTGCACCAGATCTTTACGGGGTGATGGCTGCTACGTTTGTTTTGATTTCTGTGCCTCGGCCGAACGGACCCGAACCCCGTAAAAGATCTGGAGCCGAGATTAGGTCTGGCGCGGTTTATTTAAATCCTTTCTTTGTATAGTCGCCGTTCTGCCGATTGGAAGTCGAACCGATAGCATCAATGATCGTCGATCTCCCGTTTATTGGTCCTAAAAATACATTACAACGTGAACCCATAGCGCAGAGGTTGGTACTGGAGACTGTAGGAGGTAAATGTCATTCCGCACGCGTTCCACACGCGTAGGCGCGCGGCTTGAGCTTCTCCTGATTTCGATCGATTTCCTCGCTATAAAATGAGCCCCAAGGTCAAAACAACCCACTTCATGTCGACACCGACTTTCTCCTTTGAAACTACTGCCGACGAGGTGGCCACTGCATTCTCCCCGGAAATCAAGGGCAAAAATGGTATGTACCACCTTTAGACGCGACGAGAGGCACCCAGATTGAGCTTTCCTGAAGTTCTCATCACTGGTACTTCGATAAACGGAATAGGCTTCGAAGCCGCCCGCGTCATCGCGAAGCACGCGAATCTCGTTATCATAACAGGATATAACACAGAGCGACTGAAGCTCTCCTATCAAGAAGGATGTACCTACGGCCAACATCCGCCTACTCACCCTCGACCTCGCGTCGCTCGCCGCCGTACGTACAGCCGCCGCAGAGGTCAATACGTATGCTGAGCCGTTACATGTATGCCTTTTTTCTTACTCGCACCCAGTGGTGCATTTGGCTGAGCTTTGTCGATATAGGTTCTCGTCAACAACGCAGCTGCGATCGCCCGGCCCACCTTCGAGCTAACAGTAGACGGTATTGAACTCCAAATCGCCGCGGCCCACGTTGGCCCGTTCCTCTTCACTAACCTCCTCGTCCCAAAACTCCTCACCTCCGCCACCGAGCAATACACGCCCCGCGTGGTTTATGTGTCCAGCATTGCAGTCCATGGGCAAAGGAGTCAATTTCGACACAATCAAGGCGTCGACGAGCGAGACATACAACCATGTGGACTCGTACTGCCAGGCCAAGGCCGCGAATGTCCTAAGCGCCATCGAACTATCGCGTCGGTCCGGGGGAAAGATCAATGCATACAGTCTGCATCCTGGACGTGCCAACTTGTCATCATTGGCATGTTACTAATTCGTTCTCAGACATTTTCACCAACATAAATCAGATGGATGAGGGCATCACGAAGATGAAGAAAATGGGTGACTGTTGTCTTCAGAGAAATCCGTTACTGGCTTTCTGATGGGGACCCACAGGCATGTTGACTCCTGAAGGGCGCCCGGCCGAGGGGCACAACTGGAAGAACATCCCACAGGGTGCCGCAACGTAGGCTATCTATCCTCTTACTTCCAATTCCTCGCCGCATGCCCACGGGTTTCTTTTTCTTTATAGGACCGTGGCGGCAGCCTTCGATCCTCTAATCAACAGTAAGTAACTCACTTCTCTCTCCTGCCTAGCTATATACAAGATTCTTACTGGAAATGCGTCCCTTCAGACCAGCCTGGCGCCTACCTGGGGGACTCCGCTGTCGCGAACGACGCCATCGCGCCGCACTCCTCCGATCCAGTAAGTCGTTGTTCCGTGTTTGAATAGGACAGTGATCTGATTTTGCCTCAACCTATTTGAAGGCGAACGCTGAGAGACTGTGGGATGTGACGGAGAAAATCATCGGCGAGCGTTTCAAGTTTTAGGTACACGTGGGTACACGTCTTTGCAAATTCAAATGGATAGAGAGGTAGATAGTGTTTGGAAATGTACCGAGGCCAATCGTCTCTATATTTCCCAGGCCTCTGGCGTACGACACACCGTGAAAGTTGTTTCGAGCAGAAGTTCTCTCCTTTAGCCAAAATAGGATTCAACGCCAGAATCCGTATATGGCGATTTTGATCACTCATATTTGATCTCGCTTTGTCAGCCCGCTCCAACAGAAGATAAAGCACGGGACTACCACGCCCATTTATTATTCATAGCTTTTTACAGTAACGAAAATAAACTACCATAAGTGCATGTTCTTCTACCGGGCAGCCTTGCGGGCGGCCGCCTTCTCCTTGTCGCGCTTGGCAAACAACTTGTGCCGCGGCGCCTGCTCCCGCGCAAGCTTCTTGTTCGCTGACTTGTTCTGCTCCACGTACGACATGTGCGCACCCCCGCTCAGCGCTGTCAACGACCCCGTTGTGCGCTGTGCTCCCGGCATCCGCGGCACGCGCCCAAAGTCCTTCGACGTTACCGTCCCCGCGAGATCGCCCTCGCCCGCGCGCACGTCGCTGCCCAAGTCTGCCTCGCTCTCGCTCGCGAGCAGCACGGACTGCACGAGCTCGATCTGCTCGTCGCGTGTGCGGTACACCAGATCCTCCATCTTGTCCAACCCGTCGAGGTGCGTAATCACCTTAAACGCGTAGCCCTGGTCGATGAGGAATTGTTGTCGCTTCGTGCTGTAGAACATCTCCTGCGTGTCCTTGGACACGAGGGAGTAGAAGAAGGCGTTGAAGCCCTCGTCGTTTCTCCGCTTCGCACGCAGGATGCGCCCTGTGCGGATGTTAGCTTAGGATGACACAGCGACACGGAAGCGGAAGCAACTAACCGAGCCGCTGGGCCTCTTGACGCCGGGAGCCAAAGTGCGACGAGATCTGGATCAAGCAGGTGGCCTCTGGCAGATCAATCGACGTGTCTCCGACCTATGTTGCGTTTAGTAGAGTACGAAGTGGCCATTTGCTACCTACCTTGGACAGGAATATCGTATTGACTTGTGGACTATGCTGGAACCAGGAAAGAATGCGCATCCGCTCGACCTGTCCGGTTCCACCATGAATGTACAGCTTCCCCAGTCGCTTCGCGTATGCCTGGGATTATAGCTAAGTAGGTCCCTAAGACGGCGGACAGCAACCAACCAACCTCGAGGGCATAGACGTTGTCTGAGAAGACAATGACTTTGTCTCCGCGGTCCTCGTGATACTTGATGAGGAACTGGCATGCCTGGAACTTGTTCGGGTTCATGCAATAGAGGAGCATGCGCTTGCGATTCTGGATCCGCAGGTACTGGCGGTAGAACTCAGGCGTCATCGGACACCATACTTCGGCGCACTGGGTTTAGATAAGTAGATAAGAGGGTCCAATACTTGTCAGATGGACGCACCTGCACGTTCGCGATGTGGCCCTTGGCGGCGAGGTCCCTAAGAAAACAATGAGCGACAATCCGCACTGAATAGCACGCCGATTTACATCCAGTTCGCCTCGTACAGCTTCGGCCCGATCATGTAGTTCAAGTCAGCAATCTTGTCGTCCTCACGGACCAGCGTAGCCGTCAACCCGAGCTTCGAGTGCGCCTTGATGGTGGTGACGACGCGACGGAACATCGCGGCGGGCACGACGTGCACTTCGTCCAGCAGAATAAAGCCCCACTCGCGCGACGTCAAGAACTCCATCATCTTCTTCGACTCGTGCGACCGGTTGTGCGTGTTCGCCACCATGGAGTAGGTGGACACGACGATACCGCTCTCGCCCGCAAACTTTTCCTTCTGGTCTGCGGTGAAGACTGCAATCTGTCGGTCCGTGACGTTTGACCACTGCATGAACTGCTGTTTCCATTGCATCACGGACACACTATGATGACCCTATAAGTGGGATGGGCTATGTAGGCTGTGAGCAAGCGCTTACGAGGACGTGCAGAGTACCAGACATGACTTCTTGATAGTGCATGCAGCGGTAATTCCGACGAGGGTCTTTCCCGCACCGCAAGGGAGCACAATGATCCCGGAACGCGCACGCCTGTGTAGAGAACTGAGCATGGGAAAGTGAGCTTGAAAGACTGCGTAGTACCCGTTCCCGAACATCTTACTCAAACTTGTCTCCTGGTACGGCCGAATGATGGTCGCGGGCTTGAGATCGATTTCGAGATTCGCGTTGACGGTGTCGTTGCGGAAATCGTATTCCTCCAACATCGGATATTCGAGCTCGTTACACCGTTTTTTGACATCCTGAAACGGGCATCGTTGAGGCCGCGCACATATTTCGGAAGGGAACTCACATCAATTCGGGAATCATTGATCTCGAACGCGTGCACGTTCTCATCATCTTCCTCGATTTCGTCTGGAAGAGTTCGGTGAGCGGATGTCAATGAGCTAGAGACTATGCGTACCTCCTTCAACACCTACAACCGAGGTGAAGAGATCCGCATCCGTCTGTGCCGAAGTAGCTGGTTTCCCGTCGTCCTTCTTTTTCTCCGCCTCCTTGGCCGTGCCTGGGATAACGAGGTTTCCTTTGACTGGGGCCTTGGAGGTCGTGAAAGTCGCAGCTTTGATGCTGTTGTCCGCCTGCTGTGTAATTAGTCGAGCCTCGCGAATAACCCTGTCCTTGAGGAGCAGTTGCAGCGTTTCGGGGTGGCTCGACTCGACAAAGTACTTGTTGTGCTTCAGCACCAGCTTAACTTTGCCGTAACTTAATGTCCGCTCGCGGATGAAGGAAGTGATGCTCTCGGGAACGGGCACCTTGTTTTTCAGCGGTGAATAAAGCTGCATGCCTCCTTGCAAACACCGACCTTGGACAACCTGTTCAGCACCTTAGGTAGCAATCATCAAGATTAGCACAAATATATTGGGTGGGCGCAGAGGCACACGGACTTCGATTATGTCCTCCGTCTGAAGACCAACGGACACAGCGGCGTACAGCGAGTAAGAAGTGAGTTTGTATTCGTGAATGAAGGCCGGTCTGATGCGTTGTTTATATCTACCTGGACGGGGTCCAGAATACGTACCTGCTGACAGGCTCGCTGATGGCGGTCAGAAAGTCCTGCGCCTGTTCTGCAATGGGAGAAAAGGCCTCGAGAATGATGTGCCCGTCCTCGGGGCTAATCCACAGCGGGCGAGAGGCATGGTCAGGTTTGAGGTGCAGCCACGAGAAATCCTGGTCCATGAAGATGTGGGAGACGAGACTGTCTTGATGGCGACGGTGTTGCTCCAAGGAAGTGAGATCCCCTGGCTCGGTGTCCTTTGCGCGCCGTGCCTCCGCCAGCTTGCGCGTCAATGCGCTGAAATTTATAGTAGCGCTGCGGGGTACGAGATTCGTCTCCTCCGGAGGCGAGGGAGGGATTGCATCGTCCTCGTTGTAGTCAATTGCTATGTCCTCCTGGTCTTCGCCGATTCTTGCGCGCTTTGCTGGATAATCCGAAGGGCCGGCTACAAGAGCGTCTAGCAAGCGTCAGAAAACGGTCAATGAACAAACCTTCAGCAGTGCGTTTTTCAGACATGGAGGCAGGAGGACACTTGAGTCATGAAGACCGTCCGACCTTTATGCCGCGGGTGTCACGACGTGATGCCGTGACGAATACCCGCCTGCTCCCAACTCTCATCTCGTCTAACGCCTCGCTCACTTATTTCTTGATTTTCTTGGATTAATCCTCGCCGTATTGTGCCATGTGGAGACCAGCAACAAAACAAATCACCGGTACAAACGAAGGTTCGTTTTTCGTCGATTTTACTGCTTTTTTCTGACACGTTCCATCCAGTTCCACTCGGGCAACGTCGTCGTTTCGGCCCCGCTCCCACGGAAGAAGCTGCGCCTCCCCAGCTCGCCCAGCCCTCTCCCTCTGCCTACCCGCGCCCTCAAGCCGAGAGCCCGGGCAAGAGAGGCAGAGACGACTCTCCGTCGAATGATCCCAAAGGTAAGCCTCTGACCCACATTGACACAGAGACTAGTTCAACGACTTGCGAGGCTGTTTCTTTATTCTCATCTGCGACCACTGTCCATCTCGACGTGTCCAGCGCCTCTGACTCACACTAACGCTGACCGATTACTAACCCTAACTTATTCTCTCTTTTTTATTGCTGGCCAGTCGATCCCAACGCTCCTCGTAAACGTCGTAGCCGTTGGGGTGACGCCTCGACCGAGATCCCGGGTTTGCCCACCGCCATTTCCGCCACCGGTGTGTCGCAGGCCCAGCTCGACAACTATGCCATCCATCTCCGCCTCGAGGAAATCAATCGCAAGCTCAGACTAAATGACTTTGTTCCTCCTGAGCGCGAGCGGTAAGTTTCCATTTCTATCTGGAAGGCTCCATGTACTCAAATCGACCACTTTTTTGCAGCTCAGCCTCTCCGCCGCCGACCTATGATGCTCACGGTCGCAGAACCAACACCCGCGAGGTCCGCTACCGCAAGAAGCTCGAAGACGAGCGTATCAGATTGGTCGATCGAGCCATGAAGAATGACCCCAACTTCCGCCCTCCCGTCGAGTACCACCAGCAAAAGCGTTCCCAGCGTCCTTCTGAGCGGGTCTACATTCCCGTCAAGGAATTCCCCGAGATCAACTTCTTCGGTTTGCTCGTTGGACCGCGTGGCAACAGTTTGAAGAAGATGGAGCGGGAAAGTGGGGCGAAAATCAGCATTCGTGGCAAGGGCAGTGTTAAAGAGGGCAAGGCCCGTCCCGACCAATTTGCCGACGATGCTGAAGAAGACCTTCACTGCCTCGTTCTCGGAGAGTCGGAGGAGAAAGTCGCTGCTTGTGTCAAGATGATCAATAAGGTCATCGAGACGGTGCGTATTTTGTGCTTTGGCTTCGACTCGGCATCCTCACCTATCTTCATATTCAGGCTGCGTCTACCCCAGAGGGTCAGAATGATCACAAGCGTAATCAGCTTCGCGAACTCGCCGCCTTGAACGGTACCCTTCGTGACGATGAGAACCAGATCTGCAAAAACTGCGGTGGAGTCGGCCATCGCCAATACGACTGTCCCGAGCAGAAGAATTTCACCGCCAACATCGTTTGTCGAGTTTGTGGCAGCGCTGGACACATGGCTCGCGACTGTACGCAGGGCAAGGACCCCAACGCTATGGGCCTTGGTGGTCCTGCCCCGCCGCAGAATGGCCGCGTCTTCGATTCCGAGTACGCGAACTTGATGGCGGAGCTTGGAGAGACTCCCGGAGGCGCTGCTGCTGCAGTCCTTGGACCTCAGTCGACTTGGTCGGCTCCGGCGGACATCACTGGCGGCGGATCTGGCATCCCTCCCTGGCGTCGCCCCGAATCTTGGCAGGCTCCCGCCAACCAGCAGCAAGGTGGCGGAGGGTATCGTCCTCCTCAGGCCGGGTACGGCGCAGGCTACGGGCAGGGCGGGTATGGCGGTGGTCCCGGCGCGGCGTGGGCTGGCTACCAAGGATCGGGATACCCTCAGCAGCAGTCTCAAGACTACAACTATGCGTCATATTACCAAGGGCAATACGCGCAACAGCAAGCCAGCTAATCCCCCTAATAATCCCACTCGAAAATTAACCTCATCTTCTGTTCCGATTCCGCTTTCTAACGATCAGAAACAAAAATCCACTAAACCCACACACTCGCGAAATGATTCATTTCTTCTTACATAGCTCAGATATTTTCTTTCTTACGACCCCGCCACACCACCACCACTATCGCATCTCGGTTCTTTCTTGGGAATTATTTTGCCGGGGACAGCTTATAGCTCGGTCGACGCAGATTTGCAGAGGAGGGCAAGTTTCATGTTCAGCAAGGTGTACGTATTTATGCAGAGGGTTCTTGAAGGGACGTAGGCTCTACTCACCAGCCCACTGACCCTTCACAGGCAATCGTATACGTCTTGTTGTCCCTTTATCGTATTGTAGTACTTGATAAATGTTTGATGGATGTAAAATGCGCTGAGCAAAGAGGATCATTGGCTTCCCAAACTGGGATGCGATGTGGCTGTGCTCTCGTGTACTTTTCGTGCTTGCTCTTTCCGTTCATCAGCGACTCTTTGCTTTGGTGTTCAGCGCTCAGCCCAAGCTACCACTATTCACAGAGTTGGAAACTTGAGTTCATCTACGATATGGCAAGTCTCGTGTGCCAACACGTCGGACCGTTTGTTTACGGGCAACAAGATTATTCCAGTGCGGTGTTTCTCGTGTGGAAAAGTCATCGGAGACAAATGGAACGCGTATCTGGACCTTTTATCTCAAGATATAACAGAGGGGTCAGTCCACCTGTAGGGAGAATACCTGGGCCCATTTGACTCATGATTTTTTCGAAGTGACGCCCTGGATCAGCTGCAGCTCAAAAGATACTGCTGCCGCAGGATGGTGCTAACGCATGTGGACCTCATCGAAAAGCTGCTGCATTACAATCGTGCGTTGTCTATCTATACTGTCGCCCACGCGTCGCTTACGAGACTCGGGCACTTATTCAGCGATGGAGAGGACGAAAGACAAGACGGGCGGTGTATGACCTGCTGCGCTTTCGTTCCTGTATTTCTGCCCCCTCTGTGTACTGCCGACCATCACTAGCTTGAATTCAATTGCTTTGTACGCGACTGGAGACCAAACAAATAACTTCGCCGTCTCCTTCTTGGGCTCGACGAAATCTCATGTGTTGATCCTCTTGTCGCCTCTTGTGCTATCTTCCGATCTGCTCCAACGACGTGGTCTTCGCAATATTCTGCTCGACGTTCCCAGCAGCGAGACCTAAAGCTGGTATTGTCGAACTCCTACTTGGCAGCTCCTGTATGTAACGTTCTGCCTTTCGGTGAGTTTGCCGAATTTCTTACCTAGACCAACAACCTTGCACACGTCAAACGTCTTAGGCTGAGTTAAGACTTGGTCCGATTTGAATTCACAGGAGGCTAATTGGAGCCTCAGCAGAAACTGGCGGCGACACCGGCTACTGGCAAGAAGTTTTTCTGAACTCTGGGTAGTATAGAGGGTAGCGGTGCTAATGGTCGGCAGCTACGAGTACGTCCAGAAGAGCCCGGTCAAACTGAAGGCGACGATGTCCGCCTCTTATTATTTCAGAGTGTCTGAAGACGTTCACAGAACTTGAGATACTGCCGGACTCAAATCCAGAGACAAAGCTCGAGTTCTGACACGTCCAGACTAAGAGGCGAGCGAAAACTACACCAACCTCTTTTCTGGACCGGTTTTTCGCCCTGATTCCGAATCTGTGTGCGGAAAGTAAGAAGCGAAGAGCAATAACTAGCGATAATTACAGTCGCCGTCCGTTTTGCTCTTTGAATCAGCTTTCTTTAAAATTATTGCGCGGGCCCCGTCCGTCCAGTGCACTCTGATTTGGTAGAATTGTACTGTGGGAATAAAACTGACATACGTATTGATCCTGAAAGGCAACTGGTTCTACACCAACTAAATATCTTGTGTTGGCCAGACCAAAATTCATGAAAAGGGATTCATATTAATTCAACATTTCGCCCTAGCCAGTCCTCCTTCAGTCTTGTATCTACTAACTGGTCAAGCTCTTTTGCCTTGAGAACAGCCACATTGACGATTCGCAACACTTCGTCCAGGCTCAAGGGGACCCCACCCAATTTCTGCACGACACAGAGCTCCCGCTGAGCATTCAAAGCGACCGACATCAGTCCTGCGCTCAGTCGCTGTTCGAGTTGAGAGGGATCAAGTACTGGAGAAGTTTCGGAATCGGGAAAGAAGGCGAATGTGAGGCAAAATGGAGTGTGATGCATCGAAAGAGGGACGGGGGCGCGCTCCGAAGGGGGATGCTAAGTTCTGTTAAGCAGTGGGATGCGATGGGAAAGCGCGAATTGGCGTACTATTGTCACTTCATCGCCAATAACCTCGACATCGGGGCGACGGAAGTGCTTGAGGGCAACGATTCCGGCGAGACATGCACAGTCAAGCATATTTCCAGCGTCGGCCAAACAATGGAGCGTTAACCGTAGGTGCCATACCTGATGAAACATAAGATGAGCTCGACGACGGAGACAAAATACTGACTCGTTGGCCTGCCAAAATACACAGGGACTCCTTGTCCACAGCATCGCTCCGCTTAAGGACTTTGTCGAGCATGCGTGTTATAGTTATTTCTTCTTCGGATGGGCTTGAAAGTGATTAATATACCGGTAAGCCCGAGCTGCGACACATACCTACCGACCAATTTCGTACTCGCTTGAGGCCATGGGCGATATTTCCGAGTGAATAGTAATTATGCCCTCAAACGGACGTTCCGGCGGCGGCTTCACCATTTTCGCATCGACATGCGCTATTACCCTGCCAAAAGATTGCCAGTATAAGTGGGATAGTTCTGAGGCTCGACTGGCAGCACACAAGCCGCGTGGACGCGTTACATCCAGTCGCTTACCGTGTTTTTCCAAGTGCACATTCTACCCAGCCAAGTTCGGGCCCAAAACTCAGAACCGGAGGGCGCAATTCAAGGGGTTCGCGGCCATCCAAGCGCAGGGACTGTTTGAGGGCAGTGAAAAGGAATTCTTTCTCTGGAATTGAAGGCGACGGAGGTCTCATGATCGCGAAAAGGGAAAAGGTTAGTGTGTATTCAAGTTTGGCAGTGGCTTCCAAAAATTGTGCTCTTTCCCGCCATGGTTCGGCTCATAACTCACAATCTGCTTGCATGCCACGTCAAAGGATGTACTTCAAACAACTTCCCCCTCGAGTTTAAGGACGTTCAGGTCGTTTTACGCGAAAGTGAATTCAATCCGGATTTCCTGAGAGGCTTCATTCCGAAACTCGAATGGCCAGCCTTGGTTGGTGCTGCACGAGAGGTACAAGGGCCGGGAAATCTCTAGAACCTTAAGCTGACGCACTGTAAGCTGGGGGACACTTCGCTGCCGGACCAACTTCCTGAGATGCTCGACGACGATTTCCTCAAAACTCTCCACCATGTATTGCTCGAAGTATGGCGTTTCGTTCCGTGGTACCTTCATCTATTTTACGGTTCTTAGATTCACGTGGAGGAGGGCATTATGATATGTCCCAACTGCAAACACAACTATCCGGTATCAAATGGCATACCCAATATGGTAAAACCATGCATATCATCGCTCTGTTCCTTACTTACCTGATGTTACAGCTCCTTGCCGAGCATGAAATCGGGTGAGGATACCCTTTATTAAAATGGCCATACTTCCCGACTGTTGTCGGTCGCGTCAAATTGTATCATTACCTCGCAAAACACCGGATCGCCGTCGATTCCTCGATTTCTCGTTCACGAGAGGGGTAAATTCAGAGATGTCAAAGAAATAACATGCATAAAGGCCGTGAGCGTTGTCATACTCGTCGCAGGTTTAGGTTCTATGATACCTGCTTTACGATCAAAGGCATCTGGCTGGTCTTTTCCTTGTCGCCCAAAACAACCGGTCTTTGGAGCGGTGTAGGGCTCCTGCCGATTCCACCCTTCGGAACCGCCATCTCGAACTCGAAGGCCCTGATCAGAGTGAACAACAATGCCTTTTGCTCTACCAGCGTGAAGCGGAAGCCGATACAATTGTGGGGACCTGTATGAGCTCAGATCAGCGGTATTTCCAGTCGCTCAAATATCCGGGCTGGCCTGCGAAGAAGGTGAGAAGATTGGCCCACACTCCAGGAACAGCTTTGGCAGCCTCGGGAACGTGCTCCCACCGCTCGGGTCTGCTCTTCCGTCAGTGACCATCGATACTGTGTTCTCGATACATACCTGAACTCAGCTGCATCGGGACCCCAAATTTCGGGGTCCGTATTTACAGCGAGGATCGGAATATGTACGAGTTGCCCTTTGGGTATCCTGCTCGCGCGGTTAGCATGGAATTGATGACTCGTCAAAGCTACTCACGGGAGGCTGTTGTGCACTCCTCCGTTTGGGTCAATGTATGGCTTGGAGAGGGGCAATACATCGTCCTCCATTGCCATTCGCCCGGTGAAAACAAGGGGTGAGTGAACTCGCATCGTCTCTCGCCTGCAACGAGGTTGTTAAGAAGGAAAGCTGAGCTCGTGGTATTCCGTACACCACCCATTCGAGATAAACGAGGTTGTTGAGCTCGTCCATCGTCGGAGTGTCGCTTGTGACAGTCAACAGCTCTTCCCGAAGTTTCGTTTGTGCCTCACGATTGACAGACAGCGCGTGTAGTGCCCATGCACTCGCCGTAGATGTAGTCTCATGGCCTGCAAGGAAAAATGTGGGTATCTCTAGGAATTTCGGTCAGCTTTACGTAAGACGGTACCGCACCAGACGTACGTCCAATAACCTCCTCGTCGGTCAATCGCTGATGTTCCGGAATGTCGGTCCCCATATTAGCTCTGATCAGGAGAGAGAGCAAGTCGCGACGGCCAGAGAATGATTCGCCGCCTTCAGCTGTTTTGGAAGCAGCAAGCTTACTTCGCTCGACTAGCTCGTTCCCGATTTTGAACATTTTGGTGCGGGCCGTATCAAATACCTTATACTTCCGGGCCCGGGAAAAAGGCGGAGAAACGGTATCATCCCTTGGGCAAGGCGGAAAGCAGCGGCTCGCTGAGACGTCCGTGAATTAGTAAATAGTTGGCTGAACACTTGGTTGAGGTCGTTGGGTTTCTCCTTTAAACCATCGAATTGATGATTGAAACCTGCTTCGCCAATAACATCCAAAGTCATTCGCCTCAACCAAGAGAGCACTTCGATGGTGGGATTACTGTTACCCGCGGTGATTTGAGCATCCCAAATGTCCCTCAACTGGGGCAGTGTCAATCATAGAGAAATGGAAAGAGACCCCCCGACCTGGGAGGCTTTGTCGACAAACACGTCCGACATCAGTCGAATCTGCGCCGGGCCAAATGCAGGGTTCTTTTTTAAAAACAAAATGAGTAAGCGTGGTTTTGGCTCAGGCCGAAAGCATTTTACCATGACTTTGCGCTACAAGTAAGAGAGGAGCATGTTGTTTCCTATAACTGCGAAGCGAACGACTGTACCTGACGCTTATGGACATCGAGTTCGGAGGTGAGTATGCCTATATATACATATGTTGAACATCAACCATCTTGCCTTCGAAACGGAATTTCGTACCGTTTCCAAATAAACGTCTTGTAGTATAGAGAGCGAATGGAGCCTTTCGATACACGGTGGAGCGGGAGATGATATGGGCAATGGCCTTGATGTCAGAAGTGTGGAGTTCTCGGACCTTGCATTTCCTTCAGCAGCAAGTTAACTGCTAGGATAAATCGAACCAACATTGAAGAGTCCTTTGAACACAAAGTTCGGACCAAACTCTTGCCTCCACTTGTCCGCCACAAGGGCATCATCCTGATGTTTCGTTAGCAAGGAGATGGAAAATTAAAACGCCGTACCGCCATTTGTTGGGAGTTGCCTCGAAATAAACTGGGGCTTTTGGGCCAGGCATGCTTCGCAAAGGAGAGGTCAAATCATAGTACAAGAGCTGAAGCACATGGAGGACCACGTAGCACAGCAGAGTTCCAAGGATTGGGAGGAGAAGCTGCGAAATCATTGTGCGGGAAGATGGTCATTGAGCTCACTCGGTCACCCTTTTGTATCTGAGGCAGGGATGACTGACTGCGTTAATTGCGGACGGGTTTTCAGGCCGGCGGGTAAGCTGGAATGACTATGGCCCTAAGCTCGCTCTCAGATAGGCTGCTGAGATTCCATTCCAAGCATTAATATTGAGTATAGGATGACTACTGCGTTGCCAAAAGAATAGAAGTGCGCTGAACCACGGACTGTTAGTCATGAGCGCTTCCACGTTCTCGATGTATCTGACTACGAATTGCCGGTAAGTCGTCAATTAGCCTCTTGACGAGCTGGGAAATCGGTGGGGCGAGTTGGGAAAAAGAAACGACATTGGTGGAGTTGAAATTGGAGAGAAGCTGGGCAAGAGAAAATCTCAAGTCAGAAGCCTGGTGTATGAGACGCTTTGACCGGCCGGGAATTCCCGACATGAGGTAAGATAAGATTGCGATGGACGAACTAGATATTTGGCGAGTGTCCGTGACTCAAGTCTCAGAGACACCATATAATACATGCAACTCCGGCTCCCACCAGCGACGCAACAGCATTGACTTGTTTTCGGAGTGAGGCACTCGATCTAAGGGAAGATAAATAAAGAATCGAGGACCAAGAAGAGTGGAGAAACGAACTCTCCAGGGGCACTCGGAGTAGGAGAAGCTCCCGAAGGTGCAGAGTTGGAGGGTGATGCAGAGGCTGCGTTACCGACCAGCGCACTACTGTTGAACGCACGAGTAGTATTGGCTTGGAAGGCCCACGTGAGGCCGCCAATTACGTGTGCCATGAAGAGCGAGTCCTGTATATACTAATTAGATAACATCGCAATCTCCGAATCTCACTGGAACGCACATGCCAGGTTTCGTTCAAATGACCGAGACTGGTGTAAAAACTGCGGCCAGCAATATGGCCGCTTTCAACTCCAGCGCCATGCTCCTGGAACCACGCTACAGAATTCATTGTCAGACGCACTCGAAGGAAAGGATAACAACTAACCCGACGGGTGGGGAGTTCCTTGGTTGAAGTTGCGGGTCCCAGTGTCTGGCACTTGGTTAAGAGGAAGTCTTCGGCAAGCCGTGGTCAACTCACCGACATAACTGGATTCGTTGGCAGAAAGGACCACCGTAGCACCGATGGCTCGAGGGTCCGATTTGAAATTATACCTGATGACTTGAGAGTGAATAGGTGGCGTTGCGAAGAGAAAAACAATGAATACATCTCTTCCTGGATATGCCATTCTGCGGGAAGCATGCTCACGCTTGGATGTGTTGCATCAAGTACGTCGACTGTCTTGGGGCATGTTTACTGACAGTTCATCGCACGGAGCGAAAAATACGGACTGCATTCTGCAAAGCGGGGTGGTAATCGAAATATGCACCTAGTTCATACACATAAACGCAGGAAGGTACGAAAGCGATAGCTAACACACCAACTTCCTTCCCGTAAAATGTCGTATTGACGAGTGAATCGGAGCAAGAGTGAACTCCCTGACATTACATGCATCTGATCGTCGCTTATTAACAGTTATCCGAAGGGCCAACTCACCACAAAGTTGCCGCCAAGATTCAAATAATTTTGAAACGCAGTTTTCCCAGAATCGTCCAAGACTAACACTCGAGGATTAATACTGGGAGAAGCGTGGTGGAGAGCGCGCACCTTCGCCCGTTGTACTGACAAACATGATCGCATCGTACTTGGCCAAATTTTGGTCGTTAAATTGGGTCTGGTCTTCGGTGTGGTCAAAGGCGACGTTGATTGTGGCCGTTTGGTTATTGAGGGCCTCCACGGCGGTCGGAATTGAGTCGTGTCGGAACCCTAGCGTTGCTGTATAGACCAGCACCCGAGCTTGCGACGAGGAAACCGTTGACGCATAATAGCAGTTCAGGACGACCCAAGGGATAATTTTCCGGGAGATTCCTAGCATGTTTTGAGTGGAGAGAGAGCTACGTGGACGCGGCGAAACGGAAGACTATGTGAAGATTCTCTTGAGATTCTTCTCCATGTACTTACAGTGTCTAATGACAGGTGGAGCCCGGCCCGGTCCACAGCCGGCGACTGATCATAATTTGAAGTTTTCGTCAAAGTCTTCATAGGTCTTCAAGCAGCTCCGTAAACTTGCGGGGATTAATATTAACGAATTATATGGAATAAATGGAGGAGTGGGGTCGTAAACGAAGTGGATCCAAATGCGATAGAATATGTACGATGAATAAACTCAACAGATGCCTTACTGTGGGCGACATTCTGGCTCCCCGGCTCCACCATACTCGTCGTCTTCATCGTCCTCCTCTACCCAGTCATCTTCGTCTCCCTCGCCAAACTGCGCACCGTCAAAGAAATCGTGGCTAGCCGGAAAATAGCGTTCACGCACTTCCTCAATATCAGCCTCCTCAAATGCAGCCGTCGATACGACCTCTGGTCGCGGCTCAATGTCCATCTTTTTGGGAGGAATCAAAGACAACAGGGTCTGTCGCAGACAGAATGAGTGTTAGCCCGTTTTACTTTCGGTCGACTAGAATTTGCACCTTTCGATCAACGGTCTTTAACCACTCATCATCTGGCATCTCGATGGTAAAGGTGAGATAGAGGTCGCCCTTGGTATCCGGTTGTTTGTGCACCGGCATGCCTTCCCCGCGCAGGACGATAGTGTCTGCATGCTTAATAATTTTCCCGGGCGGACTCGTCACTTGTACACCTCGACCGTCAAGGTGAGTGATCAATATCCGAGAGAAGCCAAATAGCGCCTCAGACAATGTTATTGTAACGTTTGTTAAAAGGTCGCTTCCCGATCGTTCAAAGGATTCGTGTGGAGTTAATCGCAGAACGAATACAACATCGCCAGCGGGTGTTCCCGGCTAAAAATCTGTCAGTATTTGATCGGATGAGATATTTGAACTTGACCTCTTCGTCGCCCGCCCCAGCGAGGATAATCCGCTGCTTATCTGCCATGCCCTTTTCGATGACAACCTCCTGCCGGTTCTTTTCTTTGATGGTTTTTTCACCTTTGCATTTCTTACACCTGGCGGAATGCAATTTAGTATCGTCCGAAAGATTACGCGTTCAAACATACCGGTCCTTTTCCTTGAGTCTTTCCCCCGCGCCATCGCAACCAGAACATGCGACGCGTGAAGTACTCAAGTGGGTGCCGTGCTAGATCAAAGTCTCAAAATCACGAAACGGATGAAACGGTCGAGCACTGACACTTGTTTGTGCGGTCGTCCACCCTTTCCCTTCACACAAGCCACAGGGTTTAGGTTTCGCGTTGCCGCGAGCACCAGAACTAGCCGGGAGTTACTTCTTGTGTCGAGAAAGGAAATAAAAGCATACCCTTTACACGTTCCGCATACTGCTTCTTTCTCGAGATTGAGTTTGAGTGTTTTTCCGTTGTATAGTTCGTCGAGAGTGACAGGATGAGGTATCACAGTATCTTCGCCCTTTCCTCGTCGACGACTCGGTCCTGCCCCACCGAAGTCGAAACCAAATGGCATACTACCACCCGACGCTTGGAAGAACTGCGCGAAGAGCTCTGAGGGGTCCATCCCGCCCATCCCGGCGCCAGGACCATTTAAGCCTTCCATCCCTCCGACATCGTACATGTGGCGCATGTCCGGATCGCTGAGGGTTTCGTAGCTGTTCCGAACAGTCAGCGAACCGCTGGAAATACACGCTGGAACGTACGCTGCTCCCAATTCCTGAAATTTCTGACCCGCTTCTGGGTCATTTATGTTCTGCGTTTGAACACCAAGGTAAGCTCGGGGGACAGAAACTAGTTGAGCACCATACCTTATCCTAAAGAAAATATTCAAGCATTTGGATCGAACACAACGAGCGGACATACTGGATGATGCTCCTTCGCCTGGATCGGGTGAGATCTCAGTCATGGATGGATAAAACAAACGAAGCACCTTCTGCCGATATGCCTTCTTTATTTCGTCTTTGGAAGCATCAGGTCGGGCATTCAGTGCATCAAGTCGTACAAACTTTCTGTTGCATCGGGAGACACGCCAAGAATGTCATATAGTTCCGTCTCAACGGCGGGCACTTGAATAGCAGGTTATGAAAGGCACAGAAAGAATGGGAATATTGAAACCAACTTTTTTTTGAGGGAAGGTGGTAAGCCGCGAATCCAGATCAGGAGCTCTTTGTGCGTGTTTATTGATCGCGCCTTTCGCCTAAAAAGGGCGACGCGTTTGAGCCACGTGAGCGAAAATCTCTTACTAACTTCAACGTCGACGGAGCTCTTGGTGAATGGGTCCTTGTGAGTACAGTTCTCTTTTCTCCTACATGATGTTTCAAAATTTTATCTACATTGTCCAACGGGGTCTCCCCCGTACGACGACAACAACTGTTCACTGATTTTTTTCTCTCTGCGCGTTGTGGAACTCAGTCACTGACTCCCCTCTTAGTTCCCCAATAGTTTCAACACCGTAGAGGCCCGCATGTGCATTGTTCCCTACGACCGCCCTTGTTCTATCCTGATCCATGTACTCGTATGTAGAATCCATGAATTTTTACTTCGAAGCAGCGAAGACGCTAGACCGTCTGGATGCAAAGGAAGGCTCAATAAAGGGTATCCTTGCGACCCTTCCCGAGAAGGACCGAAAACGCACGGCTGCGCTAGTCATTGAGACTCTCAAGTGTAAGCACCAACAAGGTCTGCGAGGACTGCGTCATGATCCCACTTGCAGTTAAGACCGTGCTCTTGGACATTATCAAGGAGGCGAAGCTCATGAAAGAGGAGCGCAAGAAGCTGACGTCTCTCAACCTTGCCCTCGTTCTCGTTCACGACGTTCTCTTGGCTGGGGGAATTCAGGCTGGCGACGGGCCCATTAAACAGGCAATCCTTCGCCATAAGACGCGCCTGCACGGCGAGTTCCAAAAGATCAAGATTAAACGCGGTGCTAGTTCTAATGCAGAACTTGCCCAGTCCGGAGACGCGCGCGCAGGTTGGTCGTTTCCTGTCTCCGTCGGCCCAGTTTTTAAATATTTTTCACAGCCCAAATTCCGCGTTATGTCCGGGTCAACACCACCATGTGGACCCTCCCGGACGCCGTGAAGTACTTTACTTCCCAAGGGTTCACGCTGGGCACCTCTCTCGACGCCAGGTAGTAACCTTTTCTTTTCATTCTGGCATTAGCTAAGGACTCACAGCAGCAAAACATTTGTGAAGGACGAGCATATCCCCGACCTCCTCCTATTCCCCCCACAAACGACCTTCCACGAAGACGCTGCGTACAAGTCAGGCAAGCTCATCCTCCAGGACAAAGCTTCGTGCTTCCCCGCTGTTGTTCTTGCCCCGCCCGCCCGCAAAGATGCTGTCGTTATCGACGCCACCGCCGCTCCTGGCAACAAGACGACACACCTCAGCGCCTTGATGCGCAACATGGGTAAAGTGCGGGGTCTTTTCTTGACGCTATGGAGTCGATGACCTGATTAATGGTAGTTGTACGCCTTTGAGCGCGACCGAAAGCGTTTTGGCACTCTCACGATGATGGTCTCACGAGCTGGTTGCACGAACGTCGAGCCTGTCAACTCAGATTTCCTCACTACGGATCCCCTCGACGACAAGTTTGCGAAGGTCACACACATGTGGGTCCCCTCTTCCCGTCGATTTGATGACCTCAAAAATCTTTTCAGTCTGCTAGACCCTTCTTGCAGTGGTTCGGGCATCATCAATCGTCTTGATCACCTCCTCGAAACAGGTGCGTTCACTTTTTCGAGCGTGAAATGCATTCTAACTTCCCGGTAGAGGAAGACAATCAAGAGGCGCAAGAGGACCGACTAAACAAGCTGGCCTCGTTCCAACTCATGATGATTAGGCACGCAATGAAATGTCCGTCGTTCTGCTCTCTTATTGTTTTTACACTTTGATTCAATTTGCTGGCAGTCCCTAAAGCTTCCCGCATCGTATATTCTACTTGCAGTGTGCACGCGACGGAGAACGAGCGTGTCGTGCGTGCGGCCTTGCTCTCGGATGAGGCTTCTGCTGGCCTATTTCGGCTCGCCCCGAGGGAGGACGTTCTGCCAAAATGGCATCGACGAGGGATGCCTGAAGAGATGACCATCCCTGGTACCCACATCCCATGCTTTCCGCAGCAAGTACGCTAATCTTCATGACTGCAGAAGATGCGACATCCCTCGTTCGCTGCTCTCCAGGCGAAGACGCAACGAATGGATTCTTCGTGTCTTGTTTCGTACGGCAAGAAGTCGAAGTGCCGTCGTCGAATAAACGAAAGGTACACGCAGAAGAGGAGGACGTATCAGGTATAGCGATGCCCAAACGGAAAAAGAAGAAAAGAAAAAGAATAACATATCACCAGCATGAATAACATATATTCCCTTTGCTTCGAACGCGTAGTTCTATGTAGTTCTCGCGAGAGCATGGAGCATGTCATATTCCAGCAAGCATAAGACCTCTGCCCGCCGAGGTACAACAAGACAAAACGACCCTCCTCACGCCGACTTCTTCGTCTTGAAGACCGATTTGCGCACAACGTCCCTCCGTGCCTTCTTTGCGAGCATGACACCAAAGCGACCAAAGTCGTTCAGACTGCGCCGCTTCTCCGTGGCGGCGCGCTTCTGTGCCCAGCTCGACTTGTCCCACTTCTCAACGGTGGCCTCCTTCTCGAGGTGCTTTTTTATGACGCCGGAGCCGGCCCCGCGGGGGAGTTTCGTGAGGGTGAGAGGGGTGAGGGTGAGGTGCTTGTATGGGTAGGATTGCCGTGTGACGCCAGTTGTGGGCCCATCAATTACTGCCTGTAGAATGAATGAGCGGACCGCGAGCTACCGCGCGCGGAGAGCGATTCGTACGCGGTTGTGGTCGATAATCTCGGCGATGACGGCGATTTTGCCGGAGAAGGGGCCGGATTTGAGGAGGACAACTGCAATGCGCGTAAGAACAAATCCGAAAATGTGGGATTGGCAACATACCGCGTCCAACCTCGACGAAGCGCTTGAAAGTGGAGTCCTAGAGAAGAAACGAATTCAGTTTGTATCCCGGCAAAGTTTTGGTACTGGGGGAGGCCAGAACCGAGGTCGATGTAGGAAGGACTGTTTACACCGTCAAGCCAAATGAAAGCATCAAAATGGTGGCGAAGACGACATATAACCTCACGATATGCGTAGAATGAAATAGACGGCGAGCATACTCACAGACGAGCTCATGGTCTTTTTCTTGGGTCTGTGGACGACGGCGGAATTTTAGAGTTTACCTTGTTTGTCGTTGTTATGTTTGGGTGGTACTATACATATGCACAGCCACCTTTGCTTTTCAGTTTGGAGGAGGTAAGTATTTAATTTTCGAGAGGTTATAGAACATTCAAATAGTGGGACGAAAAATCAGTTGTCGCAAAGGGACGGAAGGTATATACGTGATCGAGAAACATTCCCGATTTAAATATTCAGTTCTGGCTGGTTTCGCTGACGCATTTCCTCATCAGCGTTTTTAGGCTTCGCTATCGGGAGCGGTCCTGATCCACCCCAGAGGTTTGTTGTTGTAGCCAGCGCACCCGGTAATTGTGAAAGACTTGCCACTGCCAAGCACATACAAAATAATTTGACATCAAAATAAGTCCACAACTCCCCGCTTCGCAGACACCATCGCGATTACTTTTGCGTCGAGAGAGAAAAGATCTCCTCCCCGCGTCACGGCAAACTCTGAGCTTGCGCCAGAGCGAACCCCCAACAGTGTCTCGATGTTCGACGATGCCATGGACAGAGCGATTTCCTTCGAAATGGACCCCCCAGATTCAAGGGCAACCTGCAGGCAATCAGACGCATGTCGATGGATATTGGGGCGACCCAAGGACTCACCCAGGCCATATCGAACCGAAGGTTACGGACTGCCCAATTGCTCATTGCGGCCTGTGCGTTAACACCTTGTGGACCCAAACCAACTGTGATATTGTGAGATGCGAGCCACGCCGCGGAGCTTTGCGCCGTCAGTGGTGGGCCAGCGAGACTGAAGTACAATCAATAAGTTTCTTCACACACGTCAGCGCTCAAACGCACATTCTACGCTGTTCCCAGGTGTACGGGAACGACCTCGGAGGGGACAAAATGACGCCGACCCCTGCTGCTGCAATCTCTGGTGCGAGCAGATGGGCCTCTGTCGCTCCGACCAGAGTCATTTTCATCGTCTTGCCGACCTTGGTTTCAACCTCCTGCTTCAGGAGCAGGAGGTTTGCAATAACATCTGCATTGTGTACAGTTACGACGAGAGGAAGTGAGCCCTAAACAACAGTATTAGCCGCCTCAGAGAGAACGACCGGAGAGAGAGACCTACACGGCTGACTTGCTGGAACTCCAATCCATACTCATCTTTCGGCGGTTGAAGCAAGAGCCTCCGAAGAGTGGCTATCTGCGTGCTGGCCGAGCTTGGGAGCTGAAGGCCAAGCGAAACATGTATACCTGCAATTTCTTGAAGAACTGCTCCCTTCTCGAGTTTGTTGCCAGAGCCCAATGAAAATGACACGCTGAGGCCCTGGAACATTCCGTATCCATTTGGTGCGGTGATGGCGCTCGCCACTCCGTCTCGGTACGCTAGCCTGTTGTTATTGGGTTAACAATGTTTAGCCCATGCAAACACCGACGCACAGCGCATCCCGCGTGCCGAATTGAAGGCCATCAACCGCCCTGATGACGGTCTGTTCGCCGAGGATGGTCGGAATTTCCGCGGACAAGGGGTCAAACACAACGCCATCCGCGGTAGATTCCTCCATGGCGATCTCTTGGAGGCCCATCATCGAGCCCGCTGAAACAAGAGCTGGGGAAACGCTGCCTCCCTGTAAATCTACGGTGAGCGCGCCATCGATCGAAGCCGAAGTCAACTCGGCGTCGGACCCCGACCACACGATGACACCGCCCTTGACGAGTACGTTGTCCACAGCTTCAGCCATGCGAATACTGGACCCATCTCGCGTCCAGAAGCTGGATATGTTGCGGAAAAGGACCGACCCAGACGTCTGCGTCGCAGCCTAGAAGAGGAGGGAGGCCCTCGTACTTGACCGTGTCCTTTATTTCTTTATCGAAATCAGGAGTTTTCGGAGCACTTTGTTGGGACGCAGGTTTTTTCGATACATGAGGGTTGGCGAATTGTGGAATGCCGTCAATGAAGACCTGAGACGGAGTAGCGCCGAGAGCAAGAGGGTGTGAGTCCCACACCACGATATCAGCATCATACCCTAAGATTCTCATAAGAAGCCCGTCTTAATGTAGTTGCACGAAAAATGATACCTGGCTTGACGAATCCAATCCGGTGTTCGAGGCCGAGCACTTCTGAAGGAGCGGAGGTCACAGAAGCAAGCGCAAGATTGGTGCTCAGCCCGTGGTAGTGTGCCTGTTGGGCCTCGTGGACAAGGTAGCGGGATACAATACCCGGGTGGTCGCTCTGTGGAGGAGGTCAAATACAATGCGGCCGTAGTAAAAAGGTCCGACCTTCATGATGACCTTTAGCCCATTATCTGCGAGAATCCTGGCGGCGAACTCGGAGTGTCTATAGGCTTCGCGTTTATACCTGCATGAAACGATAAGACACAGCGGTCTACGGGTATAACCAAAACAAAACCTGGAGAAGGAAGCAAATATAGCAGACGCCGGGGGATGCTCTGAGAACCGGTTAGAAAAACAATTCAGCTTTAAACAGTCAAGGCAGACCATAGCCACGCTTCAAAACCTCTGGAACAAGATACGATTCTGTCCATGATTTGAGTCTTTTTTCAAGTATTCCAGGTGATACGAGCGAACGAACCATGTGCATGGTGGAAGGCGGCCACTGGAGGAGGGAGTATTATTGCGCGGGTGCTATAAGGAACAAAGAGGCACTATACCTGGGAATTGAAATTCGTTCGACATCCTGATGAAGGCATCGATGTCGACGGCCTCATAACAGTGTGTTTGAACCTACCCAAGATTAGATAAATAAACCAGCAGGCGTGACTTACGCACCTTGAATTTGCCCCGAAGAACATCGACTAAAGCCTCTGAAGCCAGATCCGAGGGGAACTTGCCAAGGCCGGCCCATTGCCCACCAAGGGCTTTCTCGCAATACTGATCTTGGACACTCTTCATTTTCCGAGCTTCGTCGTATCTAATCAGGAGCTAAAAGAAGTAAAGTGGCATGATTTGAGCATCTTACGCCTTGCGCACACTCCACACAGTGTCCATGCGGGTTCCGGCGTAGACTCGCGCTGACGAAATAAAACGTTGAAAAGCTGTTTATAGATGATTCGTGAGTACGCACCCGGATTTTCGCCTACGAGAAATTCAGTAACATCGTGTGGTGCTGAAGTTAGAGCACGAACCACAAGCATGCCTGTTGAGACGCTCGATGAGGCGAGATAAATGGGGCGCAAAAATCGGCTAACTTCATGTGTCTCCACCGAGGAGGAACATCGTAATCCACATCGGAACCGTTGAGCCCCAAGGGTGGTTCCAACAAAAGTGCAGATGAGGATCTCTCCTTCGTCGGCCTGAGTTTTATCACGAATCCCTGGCCACCTATTCTCCGTCAGAGAGGAGCCTCAAATCCGCATCGCACCAAATACCCATCGCATCTGCCGAGCCCGGTAAAATCAGGCTGGTCGTGATTCCTCCAGCAACAGCAAGAGCAAAGCCGTCGTCATGTGTATTCATAGCGTCCAAGGAGCGCAAAAAAGGAAGAACGAGGCCTTTGAGTGAATTTCCATCTTGCGCGCCGGCGAGGGCGGGAGCTGGCTCTACGGCAAGATGAGAATGCATGTCAACAATTCTGTAACGAGGTTAATCGACATTCGTCTCCAGCTAAGATATTTGAACGGACCCAGGAGTGACCCATGCTCCCTGTTGACGGTCAGCGAGCAAGCGCAGAATTGACCTTGATACACACTTGTGCATCGACTATATCATGCCTGTGCTGGTCCAACAGCGATTGTTTGACGACACCCACGGCGACGATGATACCTCCGTCCAGGAAGATATCGCCCTTGAGCACCTCGAGTCCGTCGACACGCCCGGTCCATATTGTTGCATTCTTGACCAAAACTGCGTGTGTTCCAGTTTGAAATCTGTCGGACTGGGTGCGAAGGTGAAACGAAGGTGCAGGAGCAGGTTTCACATCGAGAGCGCGACACCGTGCTAGGATAGATTCAGAGTGCAGGGGAAGTTCCGTGAGCCGTTGTGGTTGATAAAAGAAGCCGAAAGCAAAGAAGTTGGAGGCCAACAACACAGCCAGCAGCCCTAGGAGTTCCGGCCGTCCGACGCGACGACGCGCCCGGGGAGCGTTCAAATGAATTGGGGAGGAAATTGGCGCTTTCAGATCCATCTGCGAACGTCGGCAAGGCTCGCGGCAAGGCTGATAACACGAGAGCAAGTGGGATCAGGGATTAGATCATTTCGTCTCGGCGATCATTCCCCACATCACTGAAAGCGCGGAAGACCTCTACTTATTCACAAGCAGCCCACAAGTCCGCAATGGCCCTACTTCAAAGTATTCCCCAAACCGGTTTTTTAAGTTTCCAACCCGATGTGAGCTCAGCGGGGAGAAAGTTCGAGCTATGTTTGGGCCAGGGAGAGTGAATGGCCGTGTAACAAAATTATATTCAGTCTCAGCGATTTTGTTTGAACGGTGATAAAATATGGCCGCAGTGCTGAACGAGCGCATGCCTTCATAATCATAACTTATTGCGGTGCAAACCACACGCTCGGCAGCGGCGAATCTGCGATTTTATTATGAGGTATGTGGCGTAGCCCAGGCAGGAGGTGTCGTAGTCCAAGGGAGGCATCGTAGAGGTTTGGTGAAGAAAGTGATGGCTACACAGTAACCACTGGTGGAATTCAAACTCTGCCGCTGTGTCAATTCGCCGCCGCCGGTTTTGATCCCGGTCGGTTGCCCGGTCATCCCAAACCCATTCTTTCACGATAATCCCGAACGGAGGTGGACAGTGAGACCCAGGCAAATAAATTGGAATAAGCTAAGAATACAGTGTAATTAATATGTTCCATAGTCCGTCGGTACAAAAAGATCTCGTAAGTACATCTAGTGCGTCAAAGATCGTGAAGAGAATATAAAAAGGTCCTTGCTCATATCGCCTTGGCCAAAGTGATGGTGTTCTCTCCGTCGTTGGTGGAAAAATATACCGCTTTTAAAAATGTGTCACCCACTAAGAATCGCGCCGTATCGTCAGTGAACGCCCCAATACCGGACGAACAGTCTCCAGTAGTCCGACCGCCAGAGGCGAAAACAAGATCCTTGGGGTTGATGGCGAACTCCTTGCCGCCGAACTTGAGGGCCACGCTCGCGGCCGTGTTGCACGGGACGCTGTACTGGCCAGAGTTCTGGAGCTTCGCACCAGGGATCTTGGCGTGAATGGCGGCAGCATCCTGCTTCGGAGCGACCAGGAGGCTTGTGCCGGTGTCCATGATCGCGTGTGTGCCCAGGAGGGTGAGAGAGGCGCCGTTGACGGTGATACCGTCCAGGACCGGAATGTAGAAACCGTTGTCTGTGCAGTTCACAGTGACGAGAGTGCTGGGATCGAACTTGGTGTTATCCAGGCCGCTAAGGAACAACGTAGATGTCAGAGGGATGGAGTATCAAAGGGGAGAAACCCACCCAAAGGTAACCTCGCCGACGTCAACGTTGTCGTGAATGCGAGGAAGGCGGTATGAAGTGATTGCTTGCTTAATGAAGCCCGCATTAACCAACGATTGCACAGGCGTCGGGGTATTCTGGTTCGACAGCGCTCCCCGACCCAGGCCCATTAATCCGTCCGCTATGCGATCTGAGGCGAAGCTCTGGCTGACATTGTGCGCAACCCCAAAGGTGTGGTTGCCGAGAACCATACCGCCAAGAACGAGGGTGTCGGTAACCAGCTCACCGGCGGCGGCGCCCGACCCATAAGTAATGGACCAATCCTTGTGTGTGTTGACGAAGGATGAGGAGCTAGCCTCGCTGAGGAAGCTGTGGTTTCCCTGGGGCCAGTAAGTTCCGCAACCGATGCCAGCTATGAACCGACGTACACATCCCTGCGAGTTGTCTGTGTCCAAAACACAAACGTCTGATTCGACCCAGAAATCACCTCGAAAGGATATTAGCAATTGAATGTACGTGCAAACAGGGCTCATCTCACCAGAGCCCGAATCCAGAATAATAACAAAGTCGCGGGAAGGAGTCCCCAACTGCACAGTCGCAACATACGAGGCATCGTTTCCCCTGTAGAGACACAATCAGTAAAATAAATGAAGGAGGTAAACAACCTACTCAGGTTGGACGTCGGAAGACTTCTGGGCGAGGACAGGTCGGGAATTTGATGATGTACTGCGCGAGCAAGTGAGTGGGAGAGTTGGCACAAACCAAAAAAAAACGTACTCGTCATTCTCCACGGCCAGATTGGAGATGTCGCTGTCCGAGTCTTCGGAAGGAAGCAGATAGTCGGACGAGGGCCTGTTGAACCGCTTCTCGCTGGGTGAAAGGAACGAGGCGCGACGCTCCAAATTTGCGCTGAGCTGGGCATCGGATGGTCCCGGGAGTCCGGCGGCGCGAGCCACAAGGCGCTCGGCGCGATTCATGTGTTGTTGGTGGCGCTAGAATATATAGTTATAAGAAGTAACGGGCCGTTGCCGAGTAGCTTACCAGTTCAACGTGAAGATTGGAGTCCCTTTGTAGCTTCCGGATGGGGAGCGTTATCATCCCATTTGACCGTTTCACGGGGCGAGCATCGACGGAGAGCAGGGCAAGGGTGATTGTAGCGAGCAAGGATGCGGGAAATTGCATTGTGCGAGGTCGTGAAGCGAGATAGAAAATAAAGAGAGAGATTATATGCCGAATTTAAGGCGTAATTCGTGAATTCGTGGACGAGGAAATGAGCTCGACCGGGAGCAGACCAGAGATTGGGAATGAGACCAAGAAAGGAACCTGAGATGGATTGTGAACCATGATGAGCAGCCATTTATACTCGGAACTGCCGAGGTCACAGCGATTGAGGACAATGGGCGTGTGCAAAGGCTTATTGTGATCCGAATGGAGGTAAATGCAGGACAAAAAAAAGCCTAGGCAGTGGACAATTAGATGATAGATCCCATAGCAGCGCAGACGTTCGTGAAATGCTGATGAAGGCGTCGCTACAAACTGAGGTGGTCGAAAGAGAATCGCAATTGTTTGCGTTTGGGACAAGTTTGGCTAGCGGTAATTTGATCTTGCGCTTTGACTGCTTTGCTTGTCTTGACCTGCGCGTGCGTGTTCCAGCCCGGTTATCCACGAGAAGTCATTCGGAGTCCGGCTCTGGATTGACCCCGATATGTGCGCCCATCCGATGTGAAACAACCCGAATGGAATCCTTGGGTGTGCCTCAGGTTTGCCTCGGTTTGCCATAACTCTCTCCTACTGTTCTCCGGGGCTCTTCGTGGAACACGTCGTACGCCGCGATCAAGACTGCTTGAACCTCAGAAAGCAAACAATGTGGGACCACGAAAGCCATAAATGCTTTGGGAACGACCGACCAGGAGACCAGTCGAATTTCGAGTCCAAGCGCAAGGGAGAGTAAGGCTCGCGAATCGCAAATGTGCTAAGTACGTCAACGAAGGTGTCTGAGACGCAAGAGACCGACAGCGCAAAACTTGGGGAAAAGGCGGGCAACGATCCATGGCCAATGCCATTCAGGGTGTAGCGGAGCTGGAGGTAATTTGGTTCCTCTTGAATTTCGCGTCAAAATACTGAGCTGTTTTTATCTGTGCGCAGGTCGAAGAGCATTGAACTCGTCGACGCCATGCGCAGTAATTTGAGGATGAAGAAAGTAAAAACTGAATTCGCCCAGGAGGTCATGGCCGCGACAGCGTCAAAAGTGGAGCAAGTCGCGGACGGGAACTTCGGGAAGCGAGAATATTAATTTGCAATTGACCGATAGGTAATGGATCCATCTGAGCGATACGATTAGGACTCATGCGTCTCGCATCTTCGTCATCAGGACCATAAAAGGCCGTCTTAGTACCCAGTTACAGCCTTCCTGCTTTCACCGCCATGGATTACAGTCATGGAGTCGTTCATACGCCCAAGAGCGTACGTCCAAGGTCGCAAATGGGACATGAGGGACCTCGATACAGTCTGTGCGTACAGATGAACTTGCATCTTGCATGCCGTCGTTGAACTCGAATAGCTTACGTGCGCATATACTGGGTTGACTTGGTCAACGTACACCGTTGTCGCATCGTCCCGGTGCAATATTTCAAAGCCCTTATGAAATCAAATCGACCTGGCGTGGTCGTCGCAAAAGCGTCCTTGGGGCTCGTGTATCTTACGGTTGTGCCCGGATTCCTGCCCTGTCGGAGAATATCTCTTACGCTCTCGATCTTGCTACTTTGAAGCCATGTCCTTTTGCCCCCGGACACATGGCGATTCTTGGCCAATTCGAGGAGAAGACAGCCATTCCCGACGACACCGGAAGTCTAAGTCTGAAGGTGAATTTAGTGTCCCCGCTCTCTTTTGCGCCGCATTTTAGAGTAGGTTTTACTACGATATGTCGTACCTCACAGGAGACAACTGACTTTCCCTTCCACCAGGCAAACAAAACAAATCACCAACACCGAATTCCTCGTCGGCTTCGAGTCCGAGTTCATCCTCTTGAAATCAACCGATCCCATCGTAGCCCGTCCACATCCATGATTTTGCCGCGTCCACCGGCCTTCTAGCCGGCGCCGCCCAATCGAACGCCCTCGAGGAAATTGCCGACGCGATCACAGCATCTGGCATCGTGCTGGAAATGTATCACGCCGAAGCCGCACCGGGACAATACGAAGTCGTAACCGGCCCCCTCACCCCGCTCGAGGCCGCCGACGCCCTCATCCACACGCGCGAGATCATCGTCCAGGTCGCGGCCAAACATGGGCTGCACGCGACTTTCGCGCCGCGCCCCTTCCTAAATAGCACAGGTTCGAGCACGCACGCGCATATTTCAGGTGCATGCCGCGGGCGTGGAGAAGACCGCGGAGGGCCTCTCGAAGCACGAACAGGCCTTCCTCGCGGGCGTGCTCGACCACCTGCCCGCGATCGTGGCGCTCACGCTCCCGACGCACGCGTCGTACAAAAGAGTGGCGGACGGCGTGTGGAGCGGCGGGACGTATGTGTGCTGGGGAACGGAGAACCGCGAATCTTCGCTCCGTCTTACAAACGCGACGTCGCCGGGCTCCAGGAATTTTGAGGCGCGTTTTATAGATGGGACGGCGAATCCGCACTTGGCGCTCGCCGCAGTTTTTGCTGGCGCGTTTATCGGACTGAAGTCGATGATGGAACTCGAAGTATTAGACTGTTCAGGACTCAAGACTGCGGCGGAACTGACAGAGGATGAAAGACTGGCGTTGGGGATCAAGAAGCGACTGCCTCTCAATATCGAGGACGCGCGGAAGAATTTGGAGCAAGATTCGGCGCTATGCGAGCTGCTCACTCGGGACTTTGTCGAAAGCTACCTCTCCGTTGACAGGGTTCGGGAGATTGCTCTTTATGACGACGCCTGAATACTGATCATTCGTGTAGACTCTACAAGCCGCGCTCTCTCAAGACGAGACTGAAGCCCAAGAACTGACTCGTCTCGTTAAATTCTACTAGAAACAGTAGAGCAGTAAGATGTGTATGAACTTTGACAACTAAATCGCCGGCGGTATGCATTCGAATAACGGCGAGCTTGAATATCGAACATGTTCACGAACAAAAAATAACATGCCAGGATAGCTGGTCTTATGCTCGTTCCGAGGAACTCATCTGTCTACATCTGTGCAAGCACATGTGGCGCAAGGGACACCCTTTTTGACAGGTAGTGCAGCCCGAATCAGCTGGCCCAAGTAGGACAATTGTTTGTGTTTCGGTTGGCACGACACAACTTCATGTTCCGAGTTCGAGACACGGTTTCATTCGGCAAATACCGAAGCGGCAAATACCGAAGCGACAAATCGAAGAGAAGGAGTACCATCGTAGACAACATATCTATGCCATTCATCGCGGAGAATCTCTCGGCCAAAATTACCTCAACTATCTTGCAGCTGTCTAAGTCGAAATCAAGCTCCCTACGCCGAAAAGGCAAGCAAGTTGCCAAATTGGAAAGCCGGTTAATCCCATCACCTCTCACCGGTACCACAAAGAATGTCATTCTGATACATTAGGACAAAAAGTACGACAGCGTATTACAGAGTGTCCTCCGCGACACGATATGTTATTTTTTCTCCGCTGACCTGTGCCGACGCATCATTAGCCTTCGAATGAGTACAAATCACACCAAGACACAACGAACCTTCCCCTGCTTCAGATACTCCAGCCACACCTCGACATCATCCAGCCCATTCGGAACGAGCTTCACGGGCGTCGTCTTGAGCTTCCCCTCGCGCAACAGAGTGGCGAGCATCACTGCCGTCGCCTTGCCGAACTCGTAGTGCGCGGGGTCAGCGGGGTAGGGTATTAAGTTCTCGAAGGCCTTCCCGAGGAGGGTGTACACGAGGGAGAACTGCGCGCGTACGAGGCCCGGTTCGGTGTTCACGGGCTCGTTGAGTAACAGCGAGATCGCACCACCCGACGCGCCGAGGCTGTCGACGACCTGTCGTGTGGTCGTCGCGTCGGAGATGCAATCCACCGCGTGCGCGAGGGTGTTGTTTGTGAGGGCGCGTATCTTGGCGGAGACGGAGGGGTCGCGGTAGTCGAGGACCTCGGAGGCGCCGAGAGAGCGGAGGAGCGCGTGGTTGTGTGGGGAGGCGGTGGTGATGACTTGGAGGCCGGAGAGGTGGGCAAGCTGGATGGTGTATTGGCCGACAGCGGAGGCGCCGGCCCAGATGAGGATCTGTGTGGAGTGCGTAAGCGGCACACGGAGGAGTTGGTATGGCAGGAAGGGACGTACGGGAAACGGTGTCGGTGCGGGCGCGGACGGCGTTGGGAGGCCGGGCTGGCTGATCCAGAGCGCTTGGGCGGCTGTGAATGCGGCGAGCCCCAGCCCTGCCGCGTCCTCGAAAGGCAGCGAATCCGGGAGGGAAACGAGGATATGCGGGTCGGCGACGCAGTACTCCGCGAATGAGCCGCCGGTCTCATCGTCCACGCCCTACGTATCAGTATTAATTACAGCCCGGAGGTAGGAGGGGGAGGAGGAGGAGTAATGTGAGCTCACCCCATTAATGAACCCCGCGACGCGTTCGCCTACATAGCGCAACCCAGCGGGCACCGCCGCCCCGATGGCCTCGACGCGTCCTGCGAAATCATGCCCGATTACAACGCCTTTCAGGGTGGGTCGGTAGCCGATTTTCATGTCTGCGGTTCAACATCTAACCACTGCTCAGCATCTAAACGAGGAACCCACGCACGATCGGGAGGATTCTGCGCCGCCGCGAGGATGCGAATGAGCACCTGCGTCGGGCCCGGCTGGGGCTTGGGGACGGTTCCGAGCGCGACGCTGCCGTCGCCGGTGGTTACGATTGCTTTCATCGTCGTCGTCATTGGGATCGTTAGTACGCGTGCCTTCGCTTGTGGTTCACTGTAGAGAAGAGGTTATTGAGTATTGCGGAGGCATGGCGCTCTTATATGCGACGTTGGCCAAGCCAAGGATGCAGGGAAAGGAAGTCAGGTGGCCGCGTCGGTAGAACGGCTGGTTGACAAAGCTCTGAGCGATTACAGATACTGTTGCGTGTCTTTCGGGTCGTCCGGCTACAGCCCGGTGCCAAGAACGGTGCAGGAAGTCGCTGTTCCCGGGACCACCGAGGGGGCCGCAAGAGGCTTGCCCACAAAGAGTCGCAGGTCTGAGTGCGTATTCAGCAAGTTTTCGTCTTTGGGCTGACACTGAGCGCGAAGGTCGATTGTCGAGGAAGGAGTTGGAGGCAAAACGCGGTAACGTGACTAGACTCGGCGCGGGTTTAAGCGGAGTTTGAATGTTCCCATCACTTCATCTTGAACGGCCTGAGCTGAAACCACAGGAAGCTTTTTGTCGGCCCTTAAAGTCTAGACTGTGAAGATTTCCGCCCCTCAAGATACCAAGTGGTTAGTACCGGCGTGCAATACTGAAGACGAAGAAAGAAAAAAGAAAAGAAAAATAGCACGCCAGGATATCTGGTCTTGTGGTCGTTCTGTGGAACCCATCTGTCTACATCTGTGCATCTGTGCAGCGCAGCCCGAAGTTGGCCCAAGTGAGACATAGATGGGTGCTTGGTGAACGGACATAGCTTGAGTTGTGTTCCGAGTTCGAGACGCCGGTTCCACTTCAGCATGTTTGTACATCTCAATCCGCAATTTGTTGCTGCCTCGAGTCGGAGAGCATCATCTATGTGCGACCGCGGGAGTCAATTCGACGTATTTTTGTGCTGCTAAGTCTGCTCCACTTCATTGCAATTTGTCTCTTACCCCTGGCAGGGGCGGTTCATGTTGCGAAGACGCAAAGAATTCTTCCTGCTCTTGACCTTCTCCTTCTTTCTTCACACCTTCGGAGTCCAAATGACATACGGAGGCATGCAGGGTCACTTCTTCTTCCCAGACCATGGATGGACGACGTCAACATACAGTATGTCTTACACACATCCGCCGCCCTCCCGCATTTCTTTCTCTACACGCCCCGACCAAGTACCGACTCGGGTTAATTGCGCAGGCGTGGTAACGTCGAGGTGCAAGGCTCGCCACCGTGGGCACTTCTTCATATGCATTGCTGCTGGTGTGTTGTCGCCGCCGGCTGATTAATATGTTCAACTGGACCATCATGCAATGCGTGGACATGGGTAACGTTGGCGGCAACCGTGTTGGTTGAGATTTAATTTTAAGATTGCACCCAGCCACCGACGGACCGTAGATTCTTCCGGTACCTTATGCATTTACTGCAAAACTTGATTCTCTTGCGCGACAGTTCATTTGCTGTGTTGCGAGGCCGAGATCCAGGGATGGAGACACAGACGAAAGATCCTCTGCCCAAGTAGGACTAGCCTTTGTACTCAAGTTACTGCTTTGGGTCGCTCTTTTTCCGTGGAGATTTTGTCAACTCAACGAGCGGTGTTCAAGTTGGCGGCCGCAAGTGATTGAGTTCAGTTGCAACTTCCTGGCATTTCGGTAGAAGGAGATTGTTGCTGCGAGGTACAGAGATTCCCGCAAAAACATCACTGCTGAACAATCCAACTTACGATATTACGGGACCCTGCGCAAAGATAGATGGCCGGGGCCGACTGGGTGCCGTACGCGGGGTCCGAAATATATATCGCCAGTGTTTGTCGGCATTCAGAGTCTTGGCACTGCGGTCGTCAACGGGAAAGTTGCCCGTCAAAAGGGAACCGCGGATGTGTGGGATGTCAGACAAGGTATGGATGCAAGGACGGAGCTCTGCTGGACAAGAGGAATGCATCACGAAGGTTGTGGGTGTGAGGAACGATTTGAGAAGAGTTTAGGGTATGACGCGGAGCTGAAAGGAGAACAAGTGAAAATCACACCGGGTTGTTAGGGTGACGGCTGCGAGTAGGCGGAGAGAGGAACGGTGTCTGGATATTTGCTGGGGTAATTAGGAGAGGGCGAGGTAGAATGAGAGAATGGATGAATGGGCAGTTGAAGTTGAACTTTGTGGTTGAATGCGTCAGTGGGAGGAGAGCGGAGATCAGACACGCGGCCGAATATAGCAAAAACAAACTTTCGGCGGCAATAATTAGTTCACGTTCCCTTGTACCAAGTACTCTCTCTGTAAGGCTGCCTGTCTCTCTTTTCTAACGGTCGCAGCGCGGTCGACACACTCCTTCATGGACGCAAATTTCACCTTCCCTGCTCGCCCCAAACCCATTCCCCGTCCCGCTCCCGCCTCGCCCCCAGAACCTGTAAATCGCGAATCTAATGCACTGCGCGCCTCGGTTCTCGATGCTGCTCTCGAACTTGGTTTTGGTGCCAATGGCGCCGTAGCAAACTGGATGTTCAATAACACTCTCGAAGAGGAGGACGAGGACCCGGAAGAGGTTCGTTTGGTTTCCTTGTTGCATCCCAGCAAACGGATTCAATTTTCTGCGACTGTATTACTGCGAGTTCGTTATACTGACTAGCTTGCAGGACCCCATCGGCCGTGGTCCACTTTCCGCAACTTCAGACGAGTATGCACCCTACTCGACGCCCCCCACCTCCATCTCGTCCCACTCCGAATCCTATCACCCCGCTCCCTCCCCCTTCTCCTCCCCAAGTCCGAACACCGCAACACCGCCCCAGGTCCACTTCCCCTCCATGTCCACTCCCGTCCCCGCTGCCCCCGCACACGGCAACAAGCTTCGTAAACAGCGCCGCGACGGTGGGTATGAGAGCGATGGCGGCTACGTCAGCGACGGGGGCAAGAAGGCGCGCGCACGTACAAAGTCAAAGCCTAAAGACCCCGCTCCGCCTTCCCCCCCTCCGATCAGCGAGCCTATGGAGCTGATCCCGCTCACCAAGGAGGAACGGAAAAAGAAGAAGAAGGAGAAATCGGGCAAAGGTTCCAAGGACCACGGTGGTGCGGAGACGGACACCGAGGACGTGCCCAAGGCGTCGAAATCAAAGTCGTCCTCAAAGAAGAGCAGCAAAAAGCCGTCGACGGACGCGGGAACGGGGTACGAGACGGACGACGGCTATGTGTCTTCGAGCGGGAAACCGAAAACCAAAGGCCGCTCGCGATTCTTTTCGCTGCGGAGAAAGGGAGAATCGACCTCGGAGGCGGCCGTGGAACCCGTTCCGCCGATGCCCGAGCCCCCGCGCGAAGTTTTCCAGCTCCCCATTGCGTCCCGGTTCGCAACGACGCTTCCGCCGGGCGAGGGGAGTGCAACGCCGAGTACAACCTCGCCGAGTAGGGCCGAGACGCCGCTCCTCCCCCCTTCGCGGCCCTTCGCCTTTGCCTCTGGCTCCGGCGCCTCATCCCCCTCGTCGTCTTCCACCAACTCCCTCCTGACGCCCGCAGACCAGGATACGTTCGGGAACGGCTCGCTCTCCATAAATACCCGTGGGAGTGGGGCCAGCGCGCATTCGTTCGCGGACGAGGAAAGCAGCCTGCGGAGCGCCACCGAGACCAAGAGCGCGAACCGCACTGTGACCTTTGCCTCGGGTCACATCTCGATCCCGCCGCCCCAGGAAGCGTTCTCGTCGCGGTCGCCCTCGCCGCAGCCCCCGTCCCCACCTAACACTAACACGCACACCAATCCCAGCTCCAAATCCAAATTCTTCAACCTGCTCACGCGTTCCGAATCGCACCAAAACGCACCGGACTCGAAAGCCAACATCTCGTACCCCATCACGCGCGTCGAGCCAAATGCGAACGCGGATGCAGCGAAAGCGGCGAAGCACGTACCGTCCCCGATCTCCCTCTCGCCCAACACCGCAGGAGGCAACGCGTCGGGCGCCTCGCGCGCCGCCTCCCCCATGGGCTCGCCCTACGTCCTCCTCACCCCCATCAACACCTCTCCCCAGCGTGCGCCCTCCCCCGCACCATCCGGCTACACCGACTTTGAGGGCGGCGGCGACTACATCGTCCCCTCGCGGAGCGGCTCGCCTCTACCCCCGCCCTCGCCGAACGTGTTGGCCTACTACGACGTCCCGCCACCCAGCCCGCCGCCGAATGGTCCGTTACCCCGTGCGCCGAGGGGCGCGCAGCCGAGTGCCGCACGCGATCCTACACCCGGGGTTGCGCGATTGCGGAATCTGAGCCAGGATCGTGCCGGGGGCGGCGGGAATATGGGGCGGCTGGACGTATCCTCTCCGAGCATGGAGCGCGGCGCACGGCTCGACGTCGCGTCGCCCCTCTCCGGCCGTGCGAGCCCCGTCTCTCCCGGTGGCGGGGGCGGCATGATGAGTCCTATGACGCCCGGAAGCGGCGGCGGCGTGCAGCGCGGGCGCGCGGCGCCGTTCCCGAGCCAGCCGCTGAACGGCGTGCGCACGATGGCGGGGATGGGCCCTGGGCTGGCGGCGCGCGCCAAGATAGACCGGTACCGCGACCTGTACGCGATACAGATCCCACCGACGCCGAGGGGCGCGCGGCACGGGGGGTACACTGGGGATGAGGGGGAGTACGAGGATGAGTATAATGACGACGACCAGGTGGATATTCGCGTGGAGGAGTATTACGATGGGGAGGCAGATGCAGATGCGGAAGAGGACCGCGAGATCCTGGGTGTGCTGGGGCGCTTCCAGGACAACAACGACTCGCGCGAGCGGGCGGCGAGGCGGGGGAGTGCGCTTGAGCGGAACAATTCTGGTGCCCTGCGGCCCGGGGCCATCAACAACCGGCGCGCTCCATCGCCCAGCCGGAGCATCGGCATGGATGGCGGCGGGGCGGGCGGGTATTCGGACGACGACGAGGCGTCGCGGTACCCCGACGAGGACAAGACCGCGGGGCGCTCGACGATGTATCGGGTCGAAAATGGCAACGGGCGCGACACGATGCGGTGGAGTGACGACTACAGCACGCGCGCGAGCTTTATGGACGTCGATAAGAGCGAGCAGGCACGGGGGCAGCTCGTCCAGCGCGTCGGGGTCATGTTCGATCTGAGCGGGCGGGAACGCAACGCGGTGCCGCCGGTGCCAAAGCTACCTGCGGCGTTGCTCGCTGCTGGGCCTGGCGGGAACAGGTTTTGATTTCCGTGTCGTTGTTGTCGTTGCATCTCTGCATTCTTGGTTGTTTGGTTTTTGCTTTCCTCGTTGCATTATTGGGTTTTCCGTCCTTCAAATATCTATCCATTCTTTCAGAAAAAATGTATATCCCTATCCTGGTCCTTCATACCCCCTTCGCTCACTTACATACAGTGCCCCTGGGTGGCCCTTTAAACTTGTATTACTTATCTACATTCGGAAATCTATACATCCCCGCGCGCAGCGTCGAGTAGTACATATAAATAATATTGGTGTTTGCTTTCAAAATTTAACTCTCACTAAATAGCGAGATGGGAAACTCTGTGAAGCTTGGCTGGATGATATCGAAGAGCGGCTTGAATATCGTGAACCTCATACATTGCGGCTTCTCTTGTCGTCGTCTTCCGATTCAAGGATCTTGCCGTGTTTCTTATAGGGATGGGGGAAATCAAGAACATATCGTGGATTTGAGTAGGTGTAGGAGGCGAGTGGCGGGGAACTGAGTTTGTGGGGAAGGGCGGTGCAGGGGAATCAGAGAATGCGCGAGTGAAAGATATGCGCGGTTGTCGGTTGTTTCGTTCTTCTCGAGTGGCCGACAGTATCGAGCGCACTGGGTCGTACTTCTTAGCTTCGTTGACGAGAGGGGGCTCTGCGTCTCCCGTCGAGATGGGGACGTTGTCCGGGCAGGGAGAAATGGAGACAGGAAATGCGGCATAGCTTAGGGGGAGTACAAGGGCATTTACGACAGCGAGCTCTTCCGACTCGTCTTCGAGGATTGAGGTAGGGAGCGGGACATTGGTGGATATCTAGTCTTCCTAGTCACAGCGTGTCAGAGTATGAGCCACCACAAGCTCTTCTGCCTCTTCTAGTGTTGAGGTAGTGGTCGGGACGGCCTTTGAGGTAGGAGAGCTAGTAGCGTCGCGTGGTTTGAACAGTAGGCGGACTGTCGCAGCAACTTTATGAGACGGATACAGCTATGTATTGAATTCGGGACAAACGTTGATTATACTTGCTTGTCGACGGAGAGTCAATCTTCCTGCGCTTATTGGGAGAGGCAGCGGGAGACGATGGCGCCGCCGGAATCGTTCCACTAGGGCTGATCCATGAGCGACGCAAAAAAAATCAACATCTGACCACTTACTGGTACTCGACGTAGGCAGCGTCGGCCGCCTCGATAATTGCATTGAATACGGATTCGAACGCCGAATAAAGTTCTACGACCGGACGTTGCAGCAGTGCCCCAAATATAATATGGATGACTTCGGCCGCTTTTTGGTCGGGGCCGTTGCCCAGCTTCAAGTCAGATTTAAGGGCTATCCGTGCTAAGGTGGCCGTATTGAGGACGTTGGCCCAGAGTGTCTGCAGGGATCAGTGAGAAAATCCAAGAGGAGAAGATACAAGGGCGTACACCGAAGTGCCCCGTCGGTCGGCCGCTCAACGGAGGCGAAACAACAGATCCAAAGAACAACTCTGAAGAGCGAGCTCGCCGGCGTACTAGATAGTGTCGAGGACTTTATCTGAGGCGGCGTGGACAAGGTCTCTAATATTGAGCGAGTCTACGTATTGTTCGAGGGCGATGGTCGTAGATTCGATTTTCTTTTTGAGTCGCTTTTCGTATCTCCACAGCGAGCTGTCCCTCGTTATTACTCATAGCTAGCGGGTCAAGTCAGCTCGCTATACAGTGTAGTTTGTGGGGAGATGCACCTGGTGAAGGCAGGAGGCGAAACGTGATGAGATCAACTCACTTGTTCAAAAAGGCAACTCGATTGCCTTGTTGAGCGTCGGGAGTTTTACTATACACAGTAATAAAGATCGCTGAGGCAGGCTGAGGCAAGCTGAGGCAGCTGAGGCCTGGCTGAGGCCTGGCTGAAGCGGTTGGGTGTAGAAGTTCCTCGAGTGTCGCATGCATATTTGAAGGGCTCTACTTTACTTCTCTTCGACTTTTTCTGTCTCGGCATTTGCCGAGTGAAACCGGTGTCTGGAACTTGGAACAGGACTGAGCTTATGTCCGTTCAACGAAACACTGAACCTTTGTCTTACTTGAACCAGCTGGTTCGGGCTGCGCTACCTGTCGAAAGCGGTGTCCATTGCGCCACATGTGCTTGCACAGATGTAGACAGATGAGTTCCTCGGAACGCCCACAAGACCAGCTATCCTGGCATGTTATTTTTTTTGTTCGATATTCAAGCTCGCCGTTATTCGAATGCATACCCCCGGCGATTTAGTTGTCAAAGTTCATACACATCTTACTGCTCTACTGTTTCTAGTAGAATTTAACGAGACGAGTCAGTTCTTGGGCTTCAGTCTCGTCTTGAGAGAGCGCGGCTTGTAGAGTCTACACGAATGATCAGTATTCAGGCGTCGTCATAAAGAGCAATCTCCCGAACCCTGTTAATGGAGAGGTAGCTTTCGACAAAGTCCCGAGTGAGCAGCTCGCATAGCGCCGAATCTTGCTCCAAATTCTTCCGCGCGTCCTCGATATTGAGAGGCAGTCGCTTCTTTATCCCTAACGCTAGTCGTTCATCCTCTGTCAATTCTGCCGCAGTCTTGAGTCCTGAACAGTCTAATACTTCGAGTTCCATCATTGACTTCAGTCCGATAAACGCGCCAGCAAAAACTGCGGCGAGCGCCAAGTGCGGATTCGCCGTCCCATCTATAAATCGCGCCTCGAAATTCCTCGAGCCCGGCGACGTCGCGTTTGTAAGACGGAGCGAAGATTCGCGGTTCTCCGTTCCCCAGCACACATAAGTCCCGCCGCTCCACACGCCGTCCGCCACCCTTTTGTACGACGCGTGCGTCGGGAGCGTGAACGCCACGATCGCAGGGCAGGTGGTCGAGCACGCCCGCGAGGAAGGCCTGTTCGTGCTTCGAGAGGCCCTCCGCGGTCTTCTCCACGCCCGCGGTATGCACTGAAATATGCGCGTGCGTGCTCGAACCTGTGCTATTCAGGAAGGGGCGCGGCGCGAAAGTCGCGTGCAGCCCATGTTTGGCCGCGACCTGGACGATGATCTCGCGCGTGTGGATGAGGGCGTCGGCGGCCTCGAGTGGGGTGAGGGGGCCCGGTTACGACTTCGTATTGTCCCGGTGCGGCTTCGGCGTGATACATTTCCAGCACGATGCCAGATGCTGTGATCGCGTCGGCAATTTCCTCGAGGGCGTTCGATTGGGCGGCGCCGGCTAGAAGGCCGGTGGACGCGGCAAAATCATGGATGTGGACGGGCTCGATGGGATCGGTTGATTTCAAGAGGATGAACTCGGACTCGAAGCCGACGAGGAATTCGGTGTTGGTAATTTGTTTTGTTTGCCTGGTGGATGGAAAGTCAGTTGTCTCCTGTGAGGTACGACATATCGTAGTAAAACCTACTCTAAAATGCGGCGCAAAAGAGAGCGGGGACATAAATTCACCTTCAGGACTTAGACTTCCGGTGTCGTCGGGAACGGCTGTCTTCTCCTCGAATTGGCCAAGAATCGCCATGTGTCCGGGGGCAAAAGGACATGGCTTCAAAGTAGCAAGATCGAGAGCGTAGAGATATTCTCCGGTGGGCAGGAATCCGGGCACAACCGTAAGATACACGAGCCCCAAGGACGCTTTTGCGACGACCACGCCAGGTCGATTTGATTTCATAAGGGCTTTGAAATATTGCACCGGGACGATGCGACAACGGTGTACGTTGACCAAGTCAACCCAGTATATGCGCACGTAAGCTATTCGAGTTCAACGACGGCATGCAAAAATGCAAGTTCATCTGTACGCACAGACTGTATCGAGGTCCCTCATGTCCCATTTGCGACCTTGGACGACGCTCTTGGGCGTATGAACGACTCCATGACTGTAATCCATGGCGGTGAAAGCAGGAAGGCTGTAACTGGGTACTAAGGCGGCCTTTTATGGTCCTCACGACGAGAGGCGAGCGCTAAGAGTCCCTCGTGTCGAATACGGTATCCCGCCAGTAATGGATCGGGTTGGTGCATACGTACCGGTAACCTATCGGACTCCGACCATCGATGATCCATATCCCATTCCGGGTGTGTTCCGGGTGGTGGAAAAGAGCCAAGTTCAGTTCCGTCGGCTGGCTGTTTCAAATTGCAAACACTCTTTTGCTTCCAACCACCAGCACCTTGCGCTCTTCCGTCTTTCGTCCTGCGTCGTCCCCAACTCACCGTCCACGTATGGCCGCGAGCAAGCCATAACCCCCCCTCGAAGGAATTCCGAATTCCGAATTTCCGATTCAATTGTGATAAAGATGGAGATGCTCAGACGGCGGTTCTCGCCGATTCTCGCTTTCCCATCGGAGCCCAGCGGGCGCCCACGCCTTCCAATCGTCACAACGGTGCGGACCTTGCGCCTTGCTTACAAGTCACCATCACTGTCCATTCCGAATTCCCTGCTTTTGGCGGTCAATAATATTCCGAATGGTCGGATGCTCCGAGACGGTCTCCTCGCCCTTCATCCCTCACTCTGATGTCTCCTCGAAAAGACCTGAAAACTTGCATCCGCCACTTTACTTGGTCATGGCATACTGTGTGTAGCCAACAAAGGCGCCTCATTCCTCCAGACTCACCGGATGCAGGTTGTAATGGGAACCGGCGCTGTTTCTTCCCTAATATCTCGTTTCCACTTCGGTGAAGGTAGCGAGGCATTGAAAATCCTCACCCTCCTGTTCTTCTTCCTGAACTTGTTTTTCTTCATCGCAATATGCGCTGCCACCGTCGCACGTTATTGCATGTTCCCTGAGGTCCGCCCAACTTGTCCATCTCACGATTTCATTTGACCGACGCTGCGAGATAGTTATGGTCGGCGATGCTTGGCCATCCGACTCAAAGTCTTTTCATCGGAGGAGCCCCCATGGGCGCAGCGACCCTCATAGTACGAGAGCATTTTTTTATACAGCGTCTGTCTTAGAGAGACTAGAACGTCGCGCTCACTGCGAATCAAAGCTGGGGTTTCGCTGGGCCCGGGTTCTTATACACTCTGTGGGCATTCTGGTGGTTAGACTCCGTCGTCAGCGGCTTCACCGCTGTCGGAATGATATATGTGATGTCTGCTAAATCGCTCAATCTTATCTGTGAACCCGCTGACCCGCTTCAGGATGACGCGACACCGACACTCGCTCGGCCAGATGTCTGCGTTGTGGTTATTACCCGTTGTGACCCTCATCGTCGCGTCAAGCACCGGGGGGCTCCTCTCCACGGCCTTGGCGGCAGCGGGACGCACCTCATACGCGTCTCTCACAATGGCCGTGTCCTTCACCATGGTCCTCATGTAAATGAATCTCGCCCTCGTTAAATTATCTCTCGCTGACCCCATGCAGAGGCCTCTCCCTCGCATTAATGATAATTACGGTGTACCTCATGCGACTGGTCATTCACGGTCCTTTGAACGCCAGTCTCATCCTCTCCAGCTTCGTCATTCTCGGTCCCCTGGGGCAAGGCGGCTTCTCAATGCTCGTCAACTCGCAAAACCTAGCAAACACGCCGCTCCCGCCCTCCTTGAGCGCTACGGCCATCCAGGCCGTGTGCTTCTGTGTCGCGTGGGCGTTGTGGTCCATGGGCCTCGTTTGGCTCTGCATTGCAGTTTCCTCTATCTGCAGCGTCCTCCACCGCCAGCGCGCGCCGTTCTCCATAGGATATTGGGGAATGATCTTCCCCAGCGGAGTGTTTGCGCTCCTTACCGTAGAGCTCGGTGTGGTGCTCGAGAGTCCAGTGCTTAACTATCTTGGTGCCATTTTCTCCGGTGAGCTTGCACTTTACCGGCGCGTATTCTTTGCTCAAGCGCGCTCTCCTAGTATTGGTGTTTCTATTGTGGACGTTTGTTTTCCTGAAAACAATTCCTGCCGTATGTGATACGTCGATATTCATCTCCCCGTGTGCCTCGAAGCTAGATGAGCAAACGCGCTCGTCGCTTGAAGCAGCATAGAGTTTCGTCAAATAAATCAATCTTCTAGCAATGAATGATCGGAGTGCATGAGAAGACGTTCCGACCAGGGAGGCCCGCGCGAGAGGTTCAGTCCACAACCTTGTTCAACGAGTGCATCCGCGACCGTCAGATGCTCTTCTTCCACCTAACATTGATTCAGCACGGAGCTACTCTTCCCCGCCGATGCACCCAACTCGGGTTAATTCGGTCGTGTGCCCTATCTTCCCTCTCGCACGCTGAAAAGCAGACCAAAAGCGAACGACCAATAATCTGAACGATTCAAATTCATGCAACCTGTTGCAACCTATCCTCAGACTCCGGGTGCGATCTGACGTAGGACCGATATCCTCAAGATTTCATGAAATTCCTGCGAACCAAAATCAAATCGGGTGCAATTTGATATGAATGGCAGAAACCTTACCTACTTAAGGGAACTCCCTTGTGCTGTAGGTCTCGCCATCGAGGGTAACCGAGCGAATTTCGCGACATGCCTGTTTGACACGAGCAACGAAGTGCATCGCGTCCAAGTGTTTATGAAGGCACCCCGAAAAAGATACTGATTGCAGGGCCGTGAAAGAGGGGAGCCATCGTAATGCTAGGGGCGCGAATGCGTCGCTGGGGTGTGTTGCGATTAGCTCGAGCGCACGGGCATACCGGAGGGTGTCTACCCTGTCCGCAGTTTCCGATGGCACCTCGTCGGGGAAAAACCCCGTCCAGTGGGAGGACGCGTACTCGACGGTGACGACGAGGGTGAGGTGAACACTGTCTAGCCGAAGTGCATCGCATCGGTCAAGCGCGTGATTTATGTGTGCGACGTTGAATGGCGCGTGGGGTGCGACTTTTACGAGCACGCGCACATAGGGCACCGCAGGGGCGCGTTTGTCCGCCATCAGGAATCGAACATAGTTTGGGGTCGCGGAGAGATTTATTAGATGACGAATGTGGTCCTTGGACAGGACGTCGCCTTCGAGCAACAAATCCCGTCCAAGGTCTAAAGTGCTTATGAAAGGGTGCCGGCCAAGGAACTCATCGATTGTAGCGGCCCTGAGCCTGCAACTGAGATTTAACGAGAGGTGTTTAAGCGTAGGAGCGTGAAGACCGGATAGGAGTTCGTCCCAGCTGCGCTCCGGGATATCGACGTGAGTGACGGAGAGAGAGACGATGTTGGAGGCGCTGTTTAAAGCAGCTACCGTCCAGCTGTTACAAGGATGCAACAGAAGCATGCTGGAGCGTATGCTAAATGCCGCAAGGTTCGTTTGTGGCTTCCCCGAACTTTCGCCGTTCCCCATGAAAGCGCTCCCCAATCGACGGCCGACTGCAAGAATAAATGAGTGGTGTTTATTCATCGGCGGTCGTGCGACTGTCTGAAACTGCGATGGATGGACAACGAACATCCCTCCTTCCACATCCAGTGTTTTGCACTGTTTCTCCAAGATAACGTTCAGTAGCGTGGAGATTGCCGATGTGTACCGCTCCAGTACATCGAGGGTTTCGCTAATGACCCAGAAATTGCAGCCTTTGAAATCCAGCGTGACCTCATCTACCCTTTCCAGGATTGACAGGAAACCAGCTAGACTCCTGATATGATGGAGGAATACATCCATTTCTCGAGGAGAGTACCCACGGCGGGCACTGCTCAAGGAGAAAGAACAGTGGATGCGTTTCAAGGACGGAATAAAAAGTGCCGTTCCAAGTGCGCGCAATACGTGCAGCTGACTAGGGGCGAGGGTAAGACAGTCTTGGGAGGCAAGCTCCGGAGCGTCGACAATCCCATGGGAAGCGAGATAGACTGGTAGGGCAAGGTAATGGAGCCGTTTGCTGAAAGTCGACAGTGCGAAGATTCCAGGATCAGAGGCGTCCAGCTGCTGGAGAATTTCGAGGAGAATTTCATTCGGGAGTCGAAGGATGCCCGTGACGACCCTGGTATCCATCCGGCGGATTCGCCCCTAGCGGAAGCCCGTTGAACTTGAGGAGGAAAGGACTGATTGGGATTGATGAAGCCGAGACACGATCAATTGTTGAGATGAGTCGATGTTGCGAAGGTCCATTAGAGTTTGACTCTCATATCCTCCCCCAGACCCCAGCTGGATTCCCCCACGCCACCCATCGACTTCTGATTCCAGTCTTCGTTTTCTCTCGTTCCTTTCGGTCAATTGCGACCCTTGACGTTGATATCGATATGTCCGCGGCGCAGAATATCAAGAATGTACTTCATCAACTGTGGTCTGGGCTAACCCAAGGAAAACCTGTGACTTTTCGCCGATTTGTTACCATTACCGATTGGAAAGGCTTTTCAAGTTGCGAGGTGAGAAATTTTAAAGTTCCACACCAAGATCCTGGAAGGAACGCCGATTTCCCTGGTCGGCGATGTCCTCACACGACTACGACACGCAGATTGTTAGCTTGGATCAGAAACTCTTCTGTCAATGCTGAACAGGATCCGTCTGAGCTTCGGTGCCAGGCACGCAGCTGAAAGAAAGAAACCACGTTGGGTGCTCCGTTTGTTTCCACGCAGGCCTAAAGACCAGAACTGGACCCGGTATCGAGGATTTTGCGTCGCCCGCATACGTCAGTCGTGGAGATAGAAGAGCTTAACAGACTACTCTGGGCGACGAATCGAGTCTTCTTTCCGCTTGTAGCTATATTTGCTTCCTCTCTGGAGACTGTATAAGTATACCTCCTTGCGCGCTCAGTATGCATCCTCTTCCTCGAATCGACAATTCAGATGGGTGACCAGGACTTCCCTCTTGAGCGCTCGTGGTACATTGGTAACACAATCTTTGCTATTCTCTATGGTCAGTCGTTTTCTCGATTTTTTTGGCACGCCATTGATTATATTCCTCAGGCGTCGAACTGTAGGAGCATTCACCCGTTTCTACAGGCCTGTCGCGTTGACAGACATCCCCGCAGGACCATGTTCTTCATGTCTTCGTATTTCCTCTGGATCGGGTCGAAGCGGGACAAGTCTCGATACATCTACATTGCCTATAGGTACAGCGCCCAAAGATCCCCCTCTTTAAAGCCGCTAAATAGGCCGCGCAGCGCCACCCTCCTCGTTCTAATCACCATTGCCATGGCCTGCAACCTCTGGTTTGGGTTCGTCGTTATTTTCTTCATTCTTTCTCGGATTAATATTCTCTCCGAAGTCAAGAGATGTGGATAGGCGAGTCTTTTTATCCTCTAGAGTAAGACTGCGTCAGTTCTAACTGGTGTACAGAGCACAGAGACGTCGATGGTGGACCAGTCGCATTTTTTGGGGCTAATATTGCGGCGTGGTACAATACTTTTGGAACCGCGGCCGACGTTACAGCCAACGTCCTGGGCGATGTGAGTCGTTCTCTATCAGCATAAATCTTGCAACTGATTTGTCCCAGGGTCTTATGGTATTTTATCATGTCTTTCAATTTGATCGACCATTAATCCATTGCTAGCTTTACCGGTGCTACGTCTTCTGGGGCAGCACGAGCCTCTGGACTGTCGCATTTCCCGCTCTCCTTTTCCTGGCGTCCACATCTATGTGCGGTTTTGTACCACTCGAAACCTTCTCTTTTCTGATTATTTTCGTAGGGGCATCGTGACAACAATCCAAAGCGGCGTTCCCGGAGGCGACTTCTTCCACGGAGTCACTGTCAACTTCACTGTTCCCTGGCTGGGTTAGTTCACACTTATCTCTCGCAATCTACGCCAGACTGACCTCTCTCCCAAGTGCTTACGATAACATTTAACGTCATTACCACGACTATGATCACTTATCGTCTCTTGGTTATCAGTCGGAGCATGCGAAATGTCCTAGCCAAGGAGCGCGCCGACGTCTACATCGGTGTCATCGCGATCCTGATCGAATCCGCATTGCCGTTTACTTTGTTGGGAATCGCCTACCTCATAACCTACATACGACAAGATCCCGAATCGCTAGCGTTCGCGGATATCTGGGGATGCTTCGTCGTAAGTTCAATTAACGCCCCTCCGGTCATGGTCATTGATGCGACTTCAATGTCAGTCTCTTTCCCCTCAAGCGATCATTCTGCGGGTTGCGATGGGCTCAGCCTGGAGCAAGAAAACTGTTACCCAATACGGGTCGACCACTCATGGGACCGCCGTCGTCTTTGGCAACAGCTCTCAGGGGACGGCTCTCCAAACTTTCAGGAAGGAGTCCCTAGTGGGTTCTGGTAACAACAGCACTCGCGCCGTTACTTTGAATTCTAAAAAATCGAACTTGGAGAGTTTCGAGAATTTTCAAGATGTATAATAATTTTTTCGCAGCACATTCGTTATCCTTTCTTGTGGGCTCATTGGCGGAAGAAATTCGAGGACAATTCATGTATAATACCTTGTAACACACTTCTTATTTCGTGTACATTCAAAATCCTAGTTACACGCCTGGGGCGTACATATCTCAACCTCATTTGAAATCTCAACCGTGGGAAGTAAAGTTGAACCACTGCGGGCCAGCGGGCCGGTCCAGCTTGAGCTGCCTAATCCGTTTCTTATACCTGTTCCGGTCCATTTTGCCGCTCGTCGAGTGAAGTTTTCAACGATGTACGGGTCCTGACAGATCCGAGTCAAAGATCTACGAACCATCCACCTGGTACCTAGTCTGTAGTTGACCGCGCCACCGGTGTTCGCTCGCCCACCTTATTACCAATCATTTGGCAGGTGATTACAAATCACTTTTCCCCTCCCTTCCCACTGCTCCCTACATCCTCCAGCAGTTGAAATTCAACCAAATCGGTACACTATACTACCTTATGAACGGATATACCCCTTCAGAATATTTTATTCTGTGCCTTTGAGCTTGAACTAATATCTCGGTGTTTGGCGCATGCCGGGCATCAATTTCGGCATCCTCGTTCTTGAAGCTTCGCGACGAGATGTAGCTGCATAGAACACTTGGGCCGATGTACTGAGGGTCATGGGTCGTAAATCAATGAAAAACGCGTCGAAGGACTCACCTCAACACCCGAGAAAATTCGTGATTTGTCATAAGCGGGCGAGCGATCAACTGATCACCCTAATCAACAGACTACAACTTGCGAGGTACGAGCAAAATGTTGTAGCGTCTGTCTACGAGAGACTACCTGGTACCCGGACACCAGCATTGATTATCAAGTTTTCAGGCTGTGGCAAGGCTGAGGGTAAATACAAAATACCCCTGCAGTACCACGCACTTGGTTTACCTTCAATTCTGCCATGCCCGCATACAAATCTTTTGCTGTCGTCGGAGGTGGGACTCGGAGCTTGAGAACCGTATTCTCCGACTTGAGGGCGAATGAGAGACTTTTTTGAATTAAGTTGCGGCGCAGCTTGGTAACTCAGTCCTGGGACAACATGCGAGGTAGTCTCTTATAAACAGGCGCTACAACTGCTAACTCGTATCTCGTTATGTTGTACATGCGAGGTACTTACGAGCATTTAACTTTGTTGTAGCGTCTATCTTGGGAGACTTACGGAGCTGGGACGAAAGGCAGAGGACAGGAAATCACGCGGCAAGGATTCAGAGCGCGAATGAATTGGGCCGGGCCATTGGCAGACGATCAAATAGGTGCATAAACTTTGATTTCTCGTTCAAAAACAGAACATTAGTTCTTTTTTGCTCTAGATGTCCAAGAATGTCCGCTAAAAACGTGACCAGTTGCCCTACGTCATCTTTGATACCATCATTCAGCCCCTATGTTCGGCACAAAAATCCAAAGAAATCTACTAGTACTACGTCTTGGTTTGCATTTTGCAATTCCCCTGCTGTATTGTCTCAAAGAGATCTACTATCCCCCCCCTGCATCTCGGACAGACCCGGAACTCGGACAAATGTAGTCCTGTGGTTACCGCGCTGTCATAGTAGGCTGCCACCCTTATGATGTAAGCAACTCCTTTTTGGGAACTTCCGGAAGGCACGTGTCCCATCAAACGCGCCAACAACTGTCAACTCTCTCGACACGCTTTGGTGTACTAGCGCCAAACTCGCCCATGGCTCCGTCGCGAGGCTTTTACAATGGTGCCCAAAATTGTGTCCGCCTTCTCCCAGACGTTTCGTGTCTTTGCCTTGAGCGCGGGCTTTGTTGAAGGAATGCTGGCGTTGGCCAGAGTACTAGATGCTGATGATTTATTTGTTTGAGTGAATGGAGTGGCGACAGAAGGTAAAAGTGTTGAAGCTTGGAGTTCAAATAACTTACCTCGTCTCACAGGAGTGTAAGCCGGGCCGGGTATGGGGGAGTTTTTGTCATGAACCCATGTATAGGCTCCTGGGGTATCGGCGCTCGTGGATTGCTGCGGTGGGGGCCGTCTTGGCGTGGCATAAAATGTCTCGGGAGGTACCAGACCCATTCCATATGGGTGCTGCACCATTTCGTCGTGTCAGACGGCAGGGATACGCGTCGAATGTGGTGGAGACGCGTGGATGCTAATGAGTTGTTTGGCCGAGTATCCCGGAGATATCACATCATTATTTCATAACATTGGCAGCCGCTTATCAGGTGCGGTAACTAACAGACTCTATAACGCGAGGTACGAGCGCAAATCTTATAGAGCGTCTGTCTGGAGAGACTAGGACAAATGGTAATTTTGCATTCAATACTGGGTCGTTTGGCAAGATTTTGGGCTCAATAGAATCGGCATGATTTGGGCTAAGATCCCTGGGTCCAAGAAGTCCGCTACGTCATGCGTCTCTGATGCAGCGCTGACGAAAAGTATGCAAGGGGTGCGATTTCGACCATTTTTTACCATTTTATGCTCAAAGATCATCATCCTTGGTAGCTAGGGCTTACCTGACACACTCAGAGAGTATGTTTACATGGTATGCATGCCCTCACAAAAATTTAGGTAGATAATGTCTCTGAGACCATCGCAAAAGTGGAATTTGTATGCCCTGGCCACTGGAGTCAACTTCTCCCCTAGGTGAAAAGGTCGCTCCCGACTGTGCCTTTTTCCAGCTACCACTAGGACCCTCCTGCTGGTAGGATACAGGCATATGTCAAAGATCGAGTATATAAAGTTCTGGGTCGCAGCGGAATTAGCCGGGCTCGGTATAAGCCTGGCAATCAGGATTTGATGGGTTACGTAGAACTCGGACACCGGACATCAACAACAAAATTGTCATATCTCAACGAATACCCGTTTTGCATGAACTAAAAATGTGGTCCGCACCATTTGAAGGCGTGGCGATAACTCCGTGCCGTTGAATTGCGAAAAGTGACATGGTAACAAAGTTATAGGTGGTTTTATCTTAGGTGTCCGAGATGCAGGGGGGGGATAGTACGAGGAAGTCGAGTCTTTATGTCAAAAGACCATCATTTGAATCATTCAGCATGTCGCCCTGCACCCGTCCAGTAGAGAGCTTTGGATCTGTTGGGATCATTTGTCTCTAGAGACAGCTAGAGACTCCGCGTAGAGTCCGCGCAGAATTGATGCGAGAGCTTCGGGTAGAATTAAAGAGATGGGAGAATTTCAGGTAGAAAATATTTCATAATAGGAGTGACCTGGTTCGTCTTGACGCGTCACGCGCATTACGCGTTGACGCGTCGAAAGCTTGATGCACACGATGCATCGGGATGCCCTCTCCTATGGACTTGCAGCAGATCCTCGAAGAGGTAAATGAGTGTGAAGGAGAACGAGTGCAGCGGAGAATGTAAGTAATGCTTTTTTCTTGAGTCCGAATCTTGCAATAATTTGAACACCTTGAGCTCGGGAGTGGGCGGCTTTCACAGAGACAATTGGAGCATATGTCAAGAGTGAGGCAATATCAAAGATGTTTTAGACTCAATAGCCTGGCAATGTTGAATATTTCTGACGGCATGAATAGTCATTTGCAAAAGGAATATTGCCTGGGTTCAACCATCAGATTTAGTGAAACGGTTTGGATTAGTGCTTTGAGGCAGGAGGCCAGCGCAATTGAACCGAGCCCGAGACATCGAAGCGCAAACATAAGGTAAAGCCTTGAAGCCACACCGCGCGGGCTGTGACACTAGTCACGTCAGAGGGCAGAGAAAAACCGAAAGAGAGATCTTGAGCTTGGAATTCTATTCCAGGCAATTGAACATTGTGCACACCAAATGTAGAACTGAGCCACGGACAAGCTTGATGCATCAAACTTTGATTCAGAGCACCTCCAACGTTTGGCGGCTCTACGCGAGTTCGAGTAACAGTGTCTACCCAAAATTCTCTGGAGAATTCTCTGCCCCAGCGGATTCAAACTTTTGCTGTCCAGTACCGCTGGCAAGATGAAACAAGTCGACTCATTACAAGGCGAAATGGGTACCAAATACCCACGGCTCAGGCTCCACCTAAAGCACTTTGCGTTGAGATGCCGAATTCACCGAAAGTTGAAAAAACTTAGTGATTTCTTTTGAAAACAAAAACGGCGCGCCACCGTGACGGAACAGATTTTTGAAACTACATACTCCGAGTCAATACCGAGTTCTGTTTTTGCCCCGCCGCTTGCCGGCCACTACCAATCATACAAACCGCTGCCCTACAAGTCGCGACATGGTCACGTTACCGTATTTCCGGTGAGGACATCAACACGCATCATGATCAGGTTGATGGTTTTTCGCTTTTTTGCGCGGACCGCAATGTTAAAGACGGCGACCGGTCTTAGCGCTTAAGTTTATACGCAATCCCCGCAACTGCTGGGGACTGCTCCTGAGTGTAAAGTGGGCTGATCAGAGGAAATCATTATATGCCTTTATATGGCTTCATTTCGGCAATCATGCTCATCGACGGCACCCCGCAGCACCCCGCGCCTTGCTGCAGGGGAGTCGACCCAACTGTAATTGTTAACCACCATGAAGGGCGCTTCCTCAGGCGTTCCCTTGGGCGCAGCGCGGGCCCTCAGCGTGTTCTCGGCCCTCTATCGTGTCGAGATGCCATGCCTTGTCACTAGGAGCTGGACCTCCGGAGGATTTTCACGACCGCACCGAATCAGACCGATTTGCACCTGGCACTAAACCGCACTTGATACAAAATGCGAGACTGGTGCGAATGTGAACCTGACGAGCTGGCCGTCATTGAATCAATGGATGTAGTGGACCGGCCGCAAAAATGGCACTGAAATATTTAGCGGAGATATCCTCATCGACAAGGGGTTAATCAAGGGCGTCGGTCACTTTGGAAGTGCGAAGCTGCAGAAAACATACGGTTCAGAGCTTGTGGTTATAGACGCATGGATTACTCCTGGCATTGTTGATATGCACTCCCATATCGCAATCGAACCCCACCCTCATTGGAGGGCGCTAGCGGTCGCAACTCTCTCAAGGGCACCATTCAGCCTTGGCTGCGCAGTCTTGACGCAGTGCACACCAATGACGCCTCATATGCGCTGTCCATCGCTGGCGGGGTCACAACTGCTTTGATTCTTCCCGGATCGGCTAATGCAATTGGTGGGTCTTTCGGGGTTTTTACATCGACGACGGACATTTTTAAAACCGAAACAGGTGGACAGGCATTTGTGATAAAGCTTCGTAGGACCGTTGAACGCTCGTCGACATCAATGGTCCTAGAACCTCCGTACACAGTCAACTCTTCTTTTCCTGATTTAATACGGCCCCCGAGATGGCGGCATATGAAGTCGGTGGTCTCTCATTTTTCTTGTACGTATTCAACGCTCATTCAGACATGCTTGCGGTACGTGATTTTGTTCGAGCGGCGACCCATCCTGAACCGGCTGGCCTCAGGCGAAACTCCTAGTGCGTACCGAGCTTCAAGCTTCCGGTTCTCCTCATATATTCTTACGTCGCGTGTACCAAAACACTCGGATAGATACAATCTACGCTTTCCGCGATGCGTCTGTTCATCTACTTCTTCGGTAGTGGTGCTTGAACTGTCGTTCTCACAGATATAATACTGCTAGTCAGATCAAGAAGCAGCAGGATGAGTATTGTTCCAAAGCACTGGCGAACGAGTGGGAAGGACTGGGAGAGTTTCCAGATAACCGCCAATGGGAAGCGCTTGTCGATGTGCTGCGCGGCAGGGTGAAGGTATGCATTCGCGTCAAAACTCCCGGTGCACCCTGGTGAACTGTGTCAGGTGGAGGCGCACAGCGCGGACATCATCGCGACCCTCATTTTGCTGAAGAAGGAGGTGGAACACGCCAAAAGGCAAACCATACAACTGACTATTACTGGCGCCGCCGAAGCGCATCTCCTGGCCCGGGAACTCGGCGAGGCTGGTGTAGGTGTTATATTAAATCCAGCGAGATCATTCCCATACCGGTGGGAGGACCGTAGGGGCCTCCCTGGACCGCCTCTTACCGCGGACACTCCCATATCCACTTTCCTGGCCCACAACGTTACCGTTGGCGTCGGCGTGTTGGAAAACTGGGATGCGCGAAATGTGCGCTTTGAAATCGCCTGGGTAAGCATATTGTCAGTTTTATATACCCGTCTGCTTAACGCAAGTAGGCTTCATATGCAGCCGGTGGAAACATGACCCAGGCCGAAGTTCTGGCTTTGGGCTCCACCAATGTCGCGAAGCTCCTTGGTGCCAAAAGCGCTCACAAATTTACGCCAGATCTAGCTGCGACTCGCGGAGGGGACCTCCTCAGCTTCAATTCGAAAGTTGTGGGAGTTATTTCCGCAGAGAAAGGTTTGGTAGATTTGTTGTAAAATATCGTGTCCGCTCTCTCGACCTGCTTAACTACAATTTTTATAATTCTAGAAGACTTGTTCCGTCTCCCCGCCCGACGATCTTTGCATGAAAATGCGGAGCGCCAAGCCTCGGCAGACTGTGTGCTCTGCAAACGGAATATCGTCCTCCAGCGAGGCCTCGAGGATAGTCCACCCTCGGTCAAGCTGGCAGTCGAGGTAGTTCGAGAGTTGAACCAAGAAGCTCAGACTCAAATAACTCGTCTCTCGCATCGGGTTTCATTGTGCACGCCTTCACAATTCAAGTCGCAGTATGGCAATGCACAGCGTCGGCATTTGTAGCGACCCCAGTAGCCACAGACAGAGCAGATTAGACGCGGCGGGTAGGTAGGAGCAGGAGCCTGGGAAGTAAGATATGTCGGGGTGGTTGGTGGAAGACTTGCAATGTTCTGAGGGTCAATGAACAACAGTGTATAACTTGAGAAATAGAAACATACCGAGTCCTCAAGAAGAGTAGCAAAATTCTTGCGATAGAGCAGAGCCGTGCGGACATTCATGGTGGACTTTTTCTTCTTGACGCCAGGGATGTTCGCGACGCGCTTTTCGGAAATGAGTTGCCGCGCGCGGCCTTTCGTATATTTTCCGTCTTCGTCCTCTTCTCCAACGTGAGAGCTAGGTTCAGCATAGTTGGACCTCTAGAAAGACGCGTTAATATTGAGGAGAATGCTCGACTGTATACTCACGCACTTCTAGCTCGTCGAGGTGTCTCTTTGTCCGCTTGGCAATAACCTCCGCGGTCAGCCCAACAATCGGATTATGCGCCTGGCGCGCATCTGGAGGGATTTAGGGCCTTTCCACCATTGAACCAAGGTGCATACGGTGCTCTCGACCTCGTTTTGGAGGCATATTGAAAGAGGAGGCAATTAATTTTGGAAGTTGATGGTAACAAGACCAAGCAAGAACATCTTGACTTCAAAAGTTGAACTTGCGTTTGATGAGGGCATTCCCTTATTATTCCTCGCTCAAGGACGCCGTTTATTCTTTGCGCAGGGTTAAAGGCAAGTCAAACGAGCATCCGAAATCCACCTTTTCCTCAGATTCTCACGTTCGCGCGTAATTAATGCGCGTATAAAGCATATCAGGAAGTTCGGAGCCCTCCGAAAAACACTCCTCGCGTAAGCCCTGCTTTGAATTTTCCTTTGCTTCCGCTTCCTTCTGGGTCAAAGCGGTTTTGAAAATTGCTTTGTCTGGGCCACTCATGTGCCTTCTTCCTTCTGCACGTCCATTCCTACCCTTTTGTCCTCCATCTTTCTCAGCGCAGTATGCCTGTGACTCCCTTACACGACCGACTTGCCCAAGAACTCAATGAGGCGATCAATCTCGACGTCCCGAGTTTAGTGGAACACATCTTTCCAGATGAATGCCTCCCTCTCCCCGTTGATGTGTTCCTCGAAGCGCTCACGGGGATGCGCGGCTCTCATTCTCTGTTCCAGCAACGAGCCTTGCGCAGGCCCGACTACTCATGGGTGACGTTCCCCAAGAATCCTGAAGCGTTTGCCACTGAACTGGCCGCTTTCTTGAACGGCATGAGCCAGACAATGCGCGATGTCTGTCTCCTCTCTGGAGGATCCCTTCCAAAGGCTCGGAGGTGGTCTGGGGAATATACCACCCCGTCATCGCTGCCACTACCGGGAGCGCACCTGACTCCACGGCCAACGTTGGTTTTGTTCGATGGCAAACCTGAAGAGGAAGCATACCATACGGTGCTCGCCGTTGGCGAGATCATATTTGCCGACGACTACGACTCTTCCAGCTCCCTTCACCGCCTAATCCACTACGCGTCTGACAGCTTCTTCAACCAAGATGACCGGCGGTTCCAGATCAGCTTGACATTCGCTGCACGCGAAGTTCGTCTCGTTCTGATTGACCACTCTGGAGTTGTCGCGTCGCAGTTTTTCGACATCGACAAGGAACCCGAGCTGTTTGTGCGGTCCGTTGCAGGTCTAATGTTCTCCAGTCGCTCCACGATTGGATTTGACACAAGCATTGCCACTCTCAAGAACGGTCAACGCCAAATCAAGGTGGGGCATGATGTCTATGATATCGTCGTGCGCCTTGCCATTAGCCATGATGTGCGCGGAAAGGCGACGGTTTGCTGGCATGCACGGCGCAACGGGGTGGATTTTGTCATCAAGGATAACTGGAACGAGAAAAACCAAAATCATATCGAGGCTGGCATCCTCGAAGTCGCTAAAGACATTCCCGGGATAGCGAAGCTAGTGACGCTGGAGACAGTCATTGTCGATCGGACGAAAGATTCAACGGCGCCTCTGCGGTCCATTTTGAATGGCAGTGACAATTCACCCCCCTTTCGGCTTCACCAACGGATGGTCATGACCCCGTTCGCACGAAAGATTGCGTTCTTCAGGAGCAAGAAGGAGCTTATTTCCGTGTTTATCGATGCTATCGAAGGTCAGTCGGCGAAGGAGAAATGATCTTAATATCGCAGGCTGATCAGCAATTATAATTCCAGCCCACCGCAGTTTGGTGGACAAGAATATTCTTCACTGCGACATAAGCTCCAACAATATAATGATTTCGGACTCGACTTCATCTTCATATCCTACTGTCGCCCCGACCTCCGTCGGTCAACTTCTGCGCCGAGGTATTTTGATCGATGTCGACAGTGCATTGGAACTCAACAACATCGGCTACTGGGTTGGATTTGTGGTGAGAATAGTCAGCCTCTGACCCTTCCTTCTTGTTAATTCAACTCCACCAGGGCACCTTCGTCTTCATGTCTTCAGCCGTCCTGATCCACGGATCTTCCACTCGCCAGAAACCGAGCGATGACCTGGAGAGCTTCTTATGGGTGTTGATTTATCTTTGCATCCGCTATGCCGGACCCGACAACACCGCTCGCGTCGATTATGTCGCCACGGTTGGGAGTATGCAGACCTTTAGTCAGGACCAATCACAGGCCAATACGATTGGGCGCCACAAAAAGCATGTACTCGGTGAAAAAAAGGGCGGCGTTTTGGAGCGCGAAATCTTAAGCAAGTTCTCGCTGTACTTCGAGGATCTCAAGCCTTGCATTGCCGAACTCCGCGACGCGTACGCCAAGAACAAGAGCAAATTCACGTACGACGCGATGTTGGGTATTCTTCGCAGGACGCGGGACGCGTTGCCGTTGACAGAGAAACGGTTGCCGCTGCATGATGCTGTCAGCTATGTTCTGCCAGCAGCCACACATAAACGCAGACGCGACGAGGTGGAGAACGACGAAAGTGGCCGTGAGAACGCGAAAAGGTAAGCAAGTCGAATTTAAATAAATTTATATAAATACATGAGCACTGTTTATTTTGTCTACGCTGCATTACTACTACGTACTCGTACACACATCCCAGAAATCATACGTACATCCAGCGTCCAAGGCCGTTAGCCCATTGCGTGAGGTCAGAAAGACCCTGTTTCTCAAACGCTAGCCGGAGCAAGGGGTCGGCTGCGTCGATTTGAACGAGCCCCGGAGTCTCGGGCGGCGTCACCTGGCCGGAGGGGACAGCAGTTTGCGGCTGCGGCTGCGCGAGGTTGGGCGGCGTGTACGGTGACAGGATGCCAAGTCCGCTTCCCCCAACAGAGGTGAGGTAGGGCACGAATTTCTCATTCACAAGTTCCGCGAGCAGCTTGTCCAGTGCCCCCTCTTCGAAGTCTGCGTGGAAAAGAAATGTAAGTTTCGCGCAAGCCATCAAAATATTACGCTACGAACCGTCTGGAACGAGTGTGACGGCACATCCACCGCCGCCTGCACCAGTGAGCTTCGTGCTCAGCTCATACGGCGGGGCAGCTGTCGCAGTGCGAATGGTCTCCAGCGACGGATGCGACACACCTAGGGTGACGAGGTGTTGGTGGTTTTCTCTTATCAGCGCCTGGCGGTGGTTATTAGTGTAAAATCTCAACGAAGGACAACGGACTTACCGACAACGCGGATAACAGCTCCGTGCGGGAGAGCTCGGGGTCAGCAAGGGCCCGCCGAGCCTCCTCGCTGATGCTCTGGATCGACTTTAAGATGCCATCGACAAGCTCAGGTTCCTGCAACGCACGGGTCAGTGGAATAAATCATTGGCGACAACAAGACGAACCTCAGCTTTCAAGACGCCGACGCCAGCAACCAGCTTCTTCGTGTCCCTCGGGACTTTCGAGTTCGTCAGTAGGAACTTAAGTGACTTGAAGCTAACCGGACACAGGTTAGCGTCCATCCAGTTAATTCGTTGGCTAACTCTTACCCCTGGATCTGTTCCATGCCGCCTTTCCCGCCAAACGCCAGCCCGGCACGGGTATATGCCAGGGCACCGCCAAAAACGGCGACACTGTTGTCGATACCGCTCGGGTTGCCATGCAGCACCTTCTCGGAAACGAACGCCCACTTGTTCACTTGCTCTGCAATGCTTGGCGGGATGAAGCGTCGGCCCTGGTGAGAGATGTGGACGTGGGGGGCAGATGAATCCGATGCCGTCGACGCCGGTTGGGGCGGAGGGGGAAGAGAAATGGTGCGGTTCACGAGGAGCAGCGCCGTTGCCGCGCAGGTAGAGAAGGAGGCCGAGGAACCGAGTCCAGCGCCAACAGGCAGCGTTGCCCGTGCGGTGAAGTTGATGGCCGGCCTATCAGGTAATCAGCGCGGAGAGGGGGGATGGATAATGTTTGCGCACCGTCGGGAATGGCTGAGCATAAGATACATGTACAGGAAAGCTAGCCCGGCTGTTTTTGCGTGCTTAGCTTCCTCATCAAGACCGCTCAGTGGGCCAGCAACGATGGCGTCGATGAGAGTCTGGTCGAGAATATCGGGGTGCTCTTGACCGGCTGCGATCGGCGTTACAGCATCCCAGGGCAACGAATCGACATTCCACTCGTGGTAAAAATTGTCTATGTCGGCGAAATGCACAGATAGCTTTCGGTCATTGCGGGGCGTGGTGAGACCGTAACAGCGAAGATCAACCGAGGCGGCGATTGCAGTCTAGCAAGAATTAATTCTGTAAAGCAAAGAAATGGTCGGAAAAACTTACCACTCCGTGAACAACGGCATGTTCGCCAAATAATATTACCTTTCCAGGCGCGCTGACGAACCATTCCTGCTCGTCGGCTTCGCCGAGTCCGAGCTTTTCTACCGCGCGGTTGAGCTCCTCGTTCGTCGATGGCATTACCCGAGTGTATTTATGTTGTTGACCGTCAAACGCGATGGCTCCCGCATCAATGAGCGCGTGCTCGAGGTCGTCTATCAAGTCTACGGGATCTTCGATGCCGACACAGAGACGGATGAGGTCTTCGGGCAAGCCTCGCGCCGCCCGCGTCGCGGGGTCTATGGATGCGTGTCTATCGCAAGCGCGTCAATGCAAGACACAGGTCGATAAAAAGGGACATACGACATGACGCATGGCATGCTAATCAGGCTGTTCACGCACCCGAAGCTTACGCTAATGCCCCAGAGGCGTGCCCCGCCCACAATCCGCTCGCTCATCTCTTTGTCGCCGGTTTCAAAGCTTAGGACAGCGCCATTGCCAGAGGCGATGCGTTCGTGTATTTCACGACCCGGGTGGTTAGGAAGGCCGGGATAATGGGTACGGAAACCCAGGGAATGTAAGTATGTTGCGACGAGCTGTGAGGTCGCCTGCTGACGGTCCATGCGTAGCGCGAGGGTCTTTGTCCCTCGGAGTAAAAGGAAACAGTCATTAGGCGCCAGGGCATTCCCGACGGAATTTATGGTGAATGCCATTTGCTGCGATGCGTCTCAACATGCAATAAAAATGCGATTCAAGTTTGCTCACTTTTTTGAGATCATCTCTATTGCAGGTAATTACGCCGGCCATAAGATCATGGTGGCCACTGAGATATTTCGTCGCACTATCATACACTATATCTGCACCGTGCTCCAGTGGCCGTTGGAGGTACGGGCTCATCATGGTATTATCGACGACCACGATTGCGTCCGGAGCCCGCTCCTTGACGTCCTTGCTGATCGCTGCAATATCGGCAATCTTAAGCAGAGGGTTGGTTGGTGACTCGAGCAGCACCATTGCGGTTTTGTTCGGGTTAATGAACGGCAGAATAGAGGACGGGTTTGTTGTATCCACATGATGGACGATGACGCCGCCATGCGAGCGAATGTAAGTGAGCAGACGATTTGTCCCGCCATACAAGTCGTCGCCGGCGATTATTTCGTCGCCCGGCTTCAGGATACGCAAAATCACATCCAGCGCAGCCATTCCAGAGGAAACTGTCAGTGCATGTGCCGCGGAGGATATTTTGGCAACATGGTGTTCTACAGTCGCCGTTAATGCGAACTCATGTTAACGCGCTACTAAACGTACCAAGATGGCTTCTGGTGGGATTTCCGCTCCTGGAGTAGTCATACACGTTCCCGACGCCTTTGAACGTCGCTGACTGGTAGATTGGGACTGAGCTGCTCCCGTACTGGTCCTTTTGGTCCGGGTTTTCGACCGTAGCACACAAGGTCGAGAAACGGTATGGCTTTCGTGACCTAACAGGCGACTCGGGGTCGGGGGTCGGGAGATCATGCTGGGGAGGGACTTTGGGGTCAATTGTGGGAGTCATTGGGTCGTGGTGGCTCTGATGAACAAGGAATTTATATTTTCTGGGAGAGAGCACGCCATTTCGACTGTGATCGGCCGTCGCCTAAAACGGGGTTACCTGACCGGCTCGTCGGCTTTACCTTACGCACCCGCTCAAAGCTCGTAGTAAATTCAAGGGAAATACACAAAGCTGCACCAGCTTCCAAAGTTCCAATCCACCTCCAGGTCCATTGAAAAAAACTTAAAAAACCTTATATATCACATCGAGTGAGATAGGTATCTCCACCGCGAGGCGACGGAAACGGGGAAAGCTTCGGTGCGGCCAAGGTATCCCCAGAAAGATTCAAAGAAGGGAAAAGGAAAATGTGGCGCGAGATAGTGAAGTCAGTCCATGCTAACTAACTGCAGTCGGAGTAAAGCGAGAAGAGAGACATGATCGCAGGCGAGGCGGTGACACAGTGGTCTGGCAATCCAGGTGGGCGCGTGCATAACGTCGCTCACCGTGATGGGGAGCGCACAGGCGACTCGCTGCAAACACTGCAAGAAATGCGGTCCACGCCATCGCCGTGTAGCAATTGACTGCTACCTTCAGGCCCCTACCCTGGTCAATCCATTCGAGCCGCGACATAAATGCGCGGATTTTGTCAGTCACTTGTGCGTCGTTCGGAAATTCGAACGTCCCAGCGAGGGAATCCGCAGGCCGTAGACGCATAGTTGCGCCTGTTCAGCGAGTTGGCCCACCCATTGCTGGCATCTCTAAACCTGCAGTTGTCAAGAAGATTGGAATGTGACATAAAAACATACCAAATCACTTCGTGAATATCGTGGGGTCACCGTAATCAAGCTTGGGCACCGTCATTTCAACCCAAACAACGCAGTCGTTGTCTTCTACCGTTTCCGAGAGGATGGGAGAAATGTGTTCATTTTCGACAGAGCCGGTAACTGCAGTTGCATGACGAAAGTAAATTCCTGAGGAAAGAAGGCGTGAATGATTAGTGTCAAGTGAAAACGAGCTTCAAGTTACTAGTACTATGGCGCTGAGGGGTTTTTCCTTCAAGTCCGACGGCGGCGGTTGATCGAACTTTGGAGGGGAGCGACCGCTCGTCAGATAGCGTATTTCTAGTCGGAGTCCCTCAAGAACTGTGAGCTCGTCTGGGATGGTCGAAGTTCAAGTTTGACTTTTGTATGTGCGGTTGTTTGAAAAGGAAGTTGATCAAATGTCACACGGTTCAAATTAATAGGGGCGTTTTGCTTGAAAAACATTATAAGGCAAATAACGAACGCTGGGTTTGCAAGCCAGTAGATAAAGTTTTAAAACTTCCAAACTAATGTCCGGTAAGGTTGTGCACATGCTTCCAAAATCTGCGAGGGTGCTCATGAGGCCAGAGTTAGAATAAGTGGGGAGGAGGCAACTCACTCGCATCGACTCTGCAGGGCGCGCGAGGTGGTAGTCGCCGCAATGTGAGGCGCGTCCCTCTCTGTTTTGTTGAACACCATCTCCGTTTCCGCAGCAGGCGACCATTTCTGCCACAAGGGCGTGATACTGGGCCGCAACTTGACATTGGGGTCCAGATTAACTGCGAAGGAAAGGAACCCCTGCGTGAACGCGTTGATAAATCCAGTGTTGTTGAAAATTATCGGCTCGTCGAATGCAGCGAAGGAAGGGAAGTAATTGACGACGTCCGATCCATGGAACGATGGAGGTATCGCGTATTGGGCCTATGGAATCGAAATCAGTTGCAGAGAAATGAAGAGCAATAACGAATTGCGAAAACCTTGTACAAATTCCCAGCAAAGGCGTTGAGTAGAAGATACGTCGAGCAAGTAAATACCGCTGTAGTGAGTAGTCAGACAAGTTCGTATCTGTGTGTTATGTGCCAAAAGGGACTGACACTCTCCCAGTATTGCAGTGACCTGGGCCACCGGTGATCCAAACGAGCGATACAAAGATTTTGCCGCATTGACCTCCTCGACTCCAAGTAGTGGAAAGAGGTTGTGCACATACTCAGCCACGTCGTAGTCTTCGGTCTGATTGACAAAGATGAACCCTTCGTTAAGGTTCGTAACGGAAAGTAAAATTTCCTGCACAAGATGAGTTTGAACCGCAATGGAGGTTGGAAATTTTAAATACTCCGTTCAAGTTCCCCTGGGCCAGTGCGGTTGTTGGGCTTTGCGTAATAAATGAGCCATCCACGACGGGGCCAAATGTGATTGTCCCTACAACGCCAGAATTAGTTTTAGCTCTGGATATGCCGATTACAACGTGCCCTGGAACCCGGCAGCAGTGACATTGAGATTGATGTCTTGCAAGGACGCGGAATCAATCTTGCGAAGACAATCCAAGGCGGCTGCGCATGTGCACCTAGAATGCAAGAATGAACGCTGGACTTGAAAATGCATGTGTACAACTAACCCTGCCTGGGTAATGACTTGATTAAACGAGGACTGGGGTGGTGTCAGTCAAAGCGCTGCAATGATTTTATACGGCGTGCATGGAAATTACCTGCGGAATCCTCCCATTGTATGGATATTGGGCAGGCAGGAAGCTCGAGCTCGTCATCGCGGCCCTGAAGAGCGGGGGACTTGTCTTCCCATCGTGTGCAATTACATGCTGGAGGACAGATCCACCACCTAGGGATGAAAATGATTATTCAGAGAGTCCTAAACGATTTGACGGGAGGAAAGAACCTGCACTCTGTCCCCAGATCGTGACTTTATGGGGATCCCCGCTTGAGATTTACCTCAGCACGATGGCATTGAGTAAAGTAGGACGACGATACAACTCACCCAAATTTATGGATCTGCCAAGAAACATGAGTTCGTTATTCTTTCCGCGAGCGTGTAGGACGAACATTTTTGCGAATCCAACGCAAAGCAAACTCCTGGTCCACTACCTTGCACGTGAGGAAATCGAGGGGCCATTTAAAAGAACAAGACATACGCAACCCGGCGTTAAGGGCACCGTCCTCCTTTATTTGTTCGCCCGCAAGAAATCCTGGTAAATGACATAAGTTTGCGCAACCAAAGGGGGGAAAATGTCAACCAAATAGCCCGAGTCTGTACTGAATCACAACGACGACGATCTCATTGTTTGACTCTTGAACAAGGTCCCCACCGTTGTACTGGCTCGCGGAGCCAACGACGTATCTGGTTTACGGTCAACTTGACCGAAAATGAAAGCCTTGGAAAATTAAATTACCCTCCGCCATGGATCCAAACGAGTGTGGGCAACGGAACCGTGGGGTTCAAAATCGGTGAATATACACTAGGGATTTATTATTTCGAGGACGCGTCAAATTAATTTGCAAACCTGAGGAATAAGCAATCCTCAGATTGCAGAGGGTCATCGTCGCGGGTCGCAAGTGGGTTGGTGACGGCGCCGCCCAGATTTCCTTGGAAGCACTGGACTGGATCGGTGTCCGCCTGTTGAATTCCACCCACAACGGACGGCAGGGCCGGTGCCTGCCACCGTAGTTTTCCTTCAAAGTCTCGGAGTCAGATTTTTCTGGATAGGAGCGGAATAATAAAATGTGCATACCAGTGGGAGGGGCAGCATAACGAATCCCACGGAAGCTGGTGAGGTTCAAGTTCGTGTCGACGACTCCTTGATACTTTGCGTAGCCCAGATCGATGACAGGAGTGTTTCCGGCCACCGTATAAACACAGGCGAGAAGAATGGCTGCACGCAGATGAGCCATGATACTTGAAGTTTCTTTTTTCAACATTGATTTTTTTTTTCAACTATATGTTGAACTCGGTGCCGTTTAACCGAGGCCCTGAAGTTTTACCGAAATTCCTGGATGACAGACCTGTTACCCTGTCAAACTGCTTATGAATCTGATCTAGCGGGAATTGCGTGTACCTGCCGGCTTTTATTACTGAGCTATTTATCTGAAGTGCAAAGTTCCCGTTCGTTAATAATATTATTAATAATAATATCCAGGCGGTACCGTCGCACGCCCCAAGTTTCATCTTTTGGATGTCATCAGAGGGCTTGTTAACACATCTCTCAGACCCACTCGAGTTCGTGAGTTCGTGCGTCTCGTGACAGTAATACAGCTTTGGAGAGAGATTCCGTTGGCCAGAGGACTCCGAGAGGAAACAAGACCGTAGAAGTCGATTGCCTGTTTCCAACGGTTTAATTCCTTCACTTTCCTGTTCGAATGGTGACCAGTTTTGCCTGTAAATGGTTTCCGAAGCATGGAATAAGCCTTGCGCACAGAAATTAGATTCTTGACGACCTTGTTGGAAAAATATACACTCCAACTACGCCAAATGACCGCCTTTCCCCGGCAGGAAAAGAAATCACGGCAAGCAACCACGGAAGAAGACTCTCTGTTTAGTTCTAATCTGGCGAGTAAACCTTGAGCCTTGCGCAGGAATTGGATTCTTGACGCGTTGGCGCGCGCATGGAAGAACGGACACGCCAAATGTTACGAGTTTCGGCAGGGAAAAATCACGGCAGGCAACCATGAAAGACGACTGTCTTTTTTAATTTACTTTTTAGACCATCTGGCGATGCTCCTGGGCGGCAGTGATACAGCTTTGCGAACAAGTTTAGGCCATCAAAGGCAACAGTTCCCGAAGGCCAGGGACGCGCCAGCCCCGATGAACCTTTTTCGCTTCTACTGGCAGTCGGTATACTCCAGCGCGCTCCACTTTCTCGAAGGGGCAGTGGGGTTTGGCATATTTGGGCAGAATACAGCTTTGCCGACAAGTTAAGGGGACCAGAAGGTTCCGAGAAGTAACAACAGTTCCGAAAGAAACGCTCCACTGATCCAGTTTGTTTTCTGCACTACAGGAGGGCTGATGCGTTAGAAGTTACTGGCACACTTCGGCAGAATACTTGCAGAACACAGAATACAGCTTGGCCGACAAGTTTGGGCGATCGAGGATGTCTTGAAGATACATCCGTCGGTCCACTGGCGGTCCGAATGGGACGCGGGACGACGCGTCTGGACGCGAAACTTGAACATTAAATTGAAACAGGATCGATATCAATGCAGTGGGCTGGACGACATCGACGCTGAGACGCGTAGCACTGAATTCTGGCGCTGACGGCAAGTATGGAAGTGAGGCGAGGGCAGCAGCTGGCTAGAGGAACGCGCTGGACCGGATGTTGCTACCAGCTGTCTTGTCCCAAGACAATGGATGAAGGCGGGAACAAGGGCCATCAGTGCATCCCGTAAGTAGAGACAATTGTCAATTCGTCCATCTCATCAGTTTTCCATATCAGGTACTGCCCCTTGCAATACCTCTCTCTTGTCCACCACCACCTCACCAGTCTCTCTGCGCGGAACTGACTCTCTGTTCGTCTATCTTGGCACTGAAACCGACCCTTTGCACTCCGCAAGATGACTGCTAGAGTGTGTGCAAGATTTGAGTGGCCACAGCGCCGGAAACTGATCCAGTATGCCAGTCCCAGGCCCAGTTTTTGAGAGAGTACAAGCTGGTCGTCGTCGGCGGTGGTGGTACGAATACACTTCTCCTGCAATGGCCGATCGCCTCACAGTCGCGTCCGTTGAACAGGTGTTGGCAAGTCGTAGTCTCTCTTGACAGACTCCACTCGTAACCTCGTTTTATAGGCAAGTCGGCCCTCACCATTCAATTTATTCAAGGTAGGCAGACAGTGCTGTTTTGACCGCAGTGGTCCCATGAAGGTCTTATACAGAACATTTCGTCGACGAGTATGACCCCACTATCGAAGGTAATTTTGTGGACCTATTCCTCGTGCCACTCTTTCCGACGTCGTGAAACAGACTCGTACCGAAAGCAGTGCGTTATCGACGATGAGGTGGCTCTACTGGACGTCCTCGACACCGCCGGCCAAGAAGAATATGGGTAGGCATATTTCTACTGCGATATTTGTTTAATTAACTTTCGTATTGTAGGGCCATGCGAGAGCAATACATGCGCACTGGGGAAGGCTTCCTCCTTGTATACTCTATCACTTCCCGGGACTCTTTCGAGGAGATCAGCACATACCACCAGCAGATTCTGCGCGTGAAGGACCAAGATGCCTTCCCGGTGATCGTTGTGGCCAACAAGTGCGACTTGGAGTACGAGCGCCAGGTCGGCATGAACGGTGCGCGCGCCATTCTAATTCGGCCCCGTTTTCCTCGCTGTTCGACATGAACTAAATTACGCGGCGTTATAGAGGGGCGCGATCTCGCAAAGCACTTCGGTTAGTCAAGTAGTCTGGGTCCCTTGTGCCTTCCCTCTCATTACAGTTCAGGGTGCAAGCATATAGAGACGTCGGCAAAACAGCGCGTCAACGTCGACGAGGCGTTCAGCAACCTCGTTCGCGAAATCCGCCGGTTTAACAAGGTTTGTGTATTTTCGCCACCATCTCGGCCGCACACTGTTTCTGATACATCTATCATTTTAGGAACAGGCCTCGGGTCGGCCCACGGCGGGTGGCGGCGCTGTCGGCGGCGGCGGCGGCGGCCCGTATGGGAGCCAGAACCTGCAGGGAGAGGGCGAGGACGCTGGCTGCTGTGGCGGTTGCGTCGTTCTTTGACCCACCTCCCCAGCATTGGATAGATTGAAGAAGCACCCGTTTGTATTTTTGGTCGACACCCACTCTCACCCGTTTTCGCCATCTCCCGCTTTCCGTGTCTGTATAGTACATCACCTGTATGAAGGAATGAACTCCAGTGTTGATCTGCGGATTCGAATCTTTGTGGTATTATCCCTGGGTATATCAGGTCACAGAGCCGGGATAGGCAGTCGACGAGGCCACATTTGAGCACGAAAGCTGTTAGCATCTTAGGATCTGTCTACAGCATTTGAACGCTTGAGATGGCAGCTCAACTGGTGGACCGGGCCGGGATATTGCCGCATGCATCATAGCCAAGAAAGGAGATCTCGTGATCTTGTGCCTCTTTCCTTCTCGCCCTGCGGTCCATTTCTCTTTGCCTTCATCCTCGTCCTTTTCATCCACCATGACTGCCCGGGTGCGTATTCAAGTGCCCTGCGCTGCCCTGCGTTAATTCTGTGCTTCTAGGCACAATTTTTAAGGGAATACAAGCTGGTCGTCGTCGGCGGTGGTGGTTAGTAACGACTCGCTCAAATTATTTCTCCTCTCGAGCCTAAACCCCTGCCCAGGTGTCGGCAAGAGCGCGCTCACTATTCAGTTCATTCAAAGCCACTTTGTGATTGAATACGACCCCACAATCGAAGGTCCGCCCTCGCACTTCTAGACCTTGTACTTTATTGACAGTACGCACGTACGCTGCAGACTCGTACCGCAAGCAGTGCGTGATCGACGATGAGGTGGCCCTGCTGGATGTCCTCGACACGGCCGGGCAGGAGGAATATGGGTATGCTTACCCCGGTCTCACTTACTCAGACAGCACTGATGCGAATGTCTGTACAGTGCGATGCGGGAACAGTACATGCGGTCAGGCGAGGGCTTCCTCCTCGTCTACTCCATCACCTCTCGCGACTCGTTCGAGGAAATCAGCACCTTTCACCAGCAAATTCTGCGGGTAAAGGACCAAGACTCCTTCCCCGTCATTGTGGTGGCGAACAAGTGCGACTTGGAGTATGAGCGTCAAGTTGGCATGAACGGTTCGTATCTTCCAGGTCCATTTTGCATGCACACGAGCTTAATTTGTTTATTTTTCAGAGGGTCGGGATCTCGCAAAGCACTTTGGTGAGTCAAATAACCCGAATTCACTGTCCATTCTCTCATTATATTTCAGGGTGCAAGTTCATCGAGAGCTCCGCCAAACAGCGCATCAACGTTGATGAGGCATTCACCAACCTTGTCCGCGAAATTAGAAAATACAACAAGGTTGGTGTGCTACTACCACGACCATCTCAGCTGCCAGTGTTCTAATACGTGCATTCTAGGAACAGGCAATGGGTCGGCCCACCATGCCTGGTGGCGGCGGTTCAACAGGAGGCTACGGAAACCCCGAAGCCAACGAGAACCACTCCTCCGGATGTTGCGGCGGCTGTGTCGTGCTTTAAGCATGCGACCCCTTCTATTTATGACCTTCATGACACTCCTTCCCTCCCCCTTCCCCAGCGCTAGCTACCTCTCCCTCATTCATACCTCATATTTCATCACCTCGGATTTCCTGACAGAAAGATTGCATATATGTCATGTACAAAGTTGCTTGCGGTTCCGGTTCAATACAGTATATCTGCATAGATTCACCCAATATCAGCAGGACATCTTTCAGGGTGCCTTCTTCGTCCTTGTATCAGCTGGCGGGCGTGTCTGTCGACAAAGCTGTTAAGGCAGACAGGGGAGATGTATTCGAATCGACACTGACATTGATTGGGGCCAGGGCTGTCCGCGACCAAATCGTCTTCGTTGGCGACCCATATAGAGTCAACACCAAGCTCGTACGGTCCCGCTGTGTGGGTATTGCCCCCTAGGACTGCCACGCCAACGGTTAATATGTGCTCGCGATCTATGGATTCTGGATATGGCGAAGGTTCTCCAATGGTGAACGCTTCGAAACCGCTGAATGGAAGCTGTGGAATGAATGTACAGCGTTAGAACAGGCATAGGGACAGGGGGTGCTCAATACATAGACAGTTTCCCAGTCATTGTCCTGTCGCCGAATTCTGAGCTGCTGCTGGTAAAGTGATGATTGCGACATCCCGTCCACCGTCTGCACGTTCACGAAATACGACTTGTGCAGCACAGGGTCCCCCGCGGCGCGTACACGCAGCGCCAGGTAGTCGTGGAAGTACACATTGTCGGATATTTTCCCAAACAACGTCGAGCGCACCTAATGTATTTCATCAACACCATCCCACTTTTACATCGTACCAAAACAACCCACCTGCGTCTTGAACCCCGCGTACCCGACGTTTATTCGCCCAGCCAGGTCAGGACGTACGTCCAGCCGTATATTCCCATGGAACTTCGCCGTAGGGCGCCCAATGCTCTCCGTCTCGCTCGTCGTGTCCAGTGTAAAGTTGACGCTGGAGAACCCGCCAATGTCCGCGTCGCAGCCGAGAACAACTTCCGAGGCCTCTCTGGGCGTGTTGAAGCGGTATAATAATCGCGGGCCGCGGTTTGGGAGCTCGGCGCCCTCCATGTTTATAACTAGCAGCAGATATTCATTATTAGAGCGTCGGGGGGCGAAGGCCTGGTACTTTTGCGGGTGGTATCCTGCATATGTTGGCCCGTACGCCGCCAAAACGTCGACCAGCGGCTAGCCATTGCTGTTGTTGGTGGAAAAGTTCGCGAAAAGGGAGAGCGTAAGCAGCACGCGCTCACGTGTAGTGACGCGTCCACAACGGATTTATCAAGTTTGATTTCTGTACTAGACAGTAGAATTAAGAACGATAGCTCCGCTATGCAAAAACACGTCATACTACTAATACACTAAAAAGAACGAATGGAAGGGTCGCACTTGGCGAGTCGCTCTTGGCGAGGAGTCATTGGTTTCGTTAACTTGCATCGTTTAGAAGGACTGGGGGGCCTCGGGGGTGGAATTGTTACGCGGGCGGGTGCCATTGGAGCTGGGGGCGCCCCTAAGCTGTGGTCGCTGGCCTGACGAAAAGGCCGAACGGCTCCGGGTAATGTCCAGGGATCCTCTGCCCGGAAGCGGGACCTCGTCCGCGACGGGCGGTACGTAGTGATTAGTCCCAACCGCGCTGATGAGCCCGCGAGGCATGTACCCATCCGGGCGCTGCTGAGTGACCCAACCTGTAATGTCCATTTCCTCGGATCCTTCTGTGGTGGAGCTGTATCGGACCTCGACAGACCCAACAGGGCTGTTAGGCTGAACCTTCACGGTACGCTGGGCGGCAACTTGGCGGTTGACGCGAGGTGGCGCGGGGAGACCCTGCATGGGTGACTCGGACGGCGGCGGGAGAAGAATGCGCGGCGACGCCGACCTGACGCGGCCTATCGGCGCACCGTTAGAAGCCTCTTCCAAAAGCAGCTTAGAGAGTCGCGTTTTGCCCCGTGGAGGTGCGTCGATGGACGGAGTAGTCCCGTAGTCGTAGAAGCTCGCCGCGCTGACAAAACTCGGTGCGTTTGACGTCCAGTTGCTGTTTTCAGAGTCGGCGCGGGAATGTGTGCGCTCCAGGTCGGTCGTATATTCTTCCCTCCTTTCTTGGATACGGGCTGCCAACGGAGGCGCCTGGAGTCGGAATGGCGCCCCAGGATTTTCTCCCGACGCCGGCTGGACCTGATTAAAGCTGGACAGCGAGTTGGGTCGCGATCTCTCCGACACGGACATCGAAGTTTTCTCCGACATCGACTCGGATGGCCGGTACGAAAAGCGCTCGCCTGCTGCAATCATCGGAGGCATCACGCGGCTGCGACTTCCGCTGACATTCGATTCAAGATCCTTTGGACTGGTCGATCTCGCATCGAAGGCGGGACCCAAGACACGGAAGGTGTTGTAGAGCGTCAATACATTGGCAACGCCTTCATATGAGGTGAGATACATAGAACAATTGATGGAAGCAACTCACCAAGCATGAACCAACACACATATGCCGCCACAAGCAGGGGGAAAGGACATACACGACCCGAAAGATCGATGAGACGGGCAACCGCGTAGGGAACCAGGAAAATAACGTAGGCTGAGCTGAGGTCAGCACAAAGCTAAAATCAGGAAACTATTTTTTCACCAATTGGGAACCTGGTGAAGAGATAAGCAAATAGAAAATAATATAATCTTGATAAGTGCGTACCACAACATGCTACGGGCAATGCGCGCCACAAAGCGATGGTAATTTTGAACATTTCCGCCCCATCGCTCATTGGGGTCCAAGGTGAATTTAAGTCCGCCGCGGACAACCAATGTACCCCGAAGAACCAAAAAGATAAGCGAGAACAACAAAGCCGAAATGACTGAAGTAATGAGGATCTGCAGTTTGCTCTCAGCATAAAATGCATCTGACGGTAGAGGTGGACGCACCGGCAGCAAGTGGAATAAGAATAACGACCGAGGGTACACGGGCCTGACTCCGCACGCCAATCCAGAAATGCCATATCGAGGCCCCAGCGCTGGGGTGGTATACGTCGGGGCTGCAGCTGCTCCCCACTCGTCAGTTGGTGGCAGATGTCATTCAACTTTCACGAACCAAACGCGACGGCCGATAGCCACCCGACGGTGATAGTGACAACACAGATCCAGACTGACTGACGTCTGGCCAGGACAAGAGAATTGAAGGTGTGTATGCCGATAGCCACTGTGAAGTAGGCGTTGGCATAATTACCGGCCTGCATTACAATTGCTCAAACATAGAGTCAGTATTTCGTGCTCTAAAACGAGGAGATTCAGGGAAGGGCTGAGCTCACCTTGAATGCTGCAGAAAGTTCCTTCCTGAATGCCTCCGGCCATAATCTGGCGCAAGCCCATCATGCCGGCTGCACCAATAACCATGTTGCTTATGAGCAAGCACGCCGCGTAGTTTCCGAGGACAGTGTTGAAGAACACATATTCGCGGGACTGGGGTTCCGTGGTCTTGCTGAAGAAGCGTCGGAGCGCCAGCCAGATTACACGGCTAGCCACGCTTAAGAGCGCGAGTGAGGAGAGGATAGCAAATGCATTGACAACCTGTGTGTTCCCCAATGAGCTGGCGGGGACCAGAAACCCAAAGCTCAGTACGAACAATGGCTCCGGGTATCTCTTGAGCGGTGAAGCGCAGAAATTCAAGGGTTGACATTTGGTCGAATTAAAAAAATAAAAGGGCCGTCCAGCGCCGGTGGTCGCAGACTCTCGTAGAGAATATGTGGATACCCGTTCCGAGACGACACAGCCGAGAGAAAAAGAAAGGAAACGAAAACGAAAAGAAAGAAAGAAAGAGAGGAGCACAGAGCAAGCCACAGCGGTCCGGACTGCCAAACACATATGGAGATTTTTGATCGTTTCGCATATCACACTTGTCCCACCTTCGTCTGAGTCATCATCACTGATTCACTCATCAACTGCATTGCTGGGGGTTGACCCTGGGTTGACCTAACCTATACAAAAATTGTTACAAGGCGACGGCGACTACATCCGACCAATACAAATAATTATGAGGCTTTGGCAAAAAACTTGGCGATTCCCTGGGGAGACTCTTTCCGTCGCTTTTTCTTCTTGGGTTTGGACTCGGCCTGAACCGCCTCGTGGGTCGCTGCGTTGTCAGGCACCTCCTTAGACAGGTCCAGGGCAAAGTGAAAATCTTCGTGTTCCATCATTATAATCGCAAGCGCCGTCTGCCGCTCCACATCGGTACGAGTCGCGGATCGCGGAAGCGCAGATCTTTGTCCGCATCGACTGCAAACGAATGATGAGATGTCCTTTGAAATGTTTCTCATCGTCGTTGGTTCACTTGGCGCGTTGCTCGTCCCGTTCTCCGCGTCGTCCGTCTCTGGTTCTAGAGCTCGCTTCGAGGGGGGCTTGAAGAAGGTGTCGATACTCTTGAGCCCAGTCTCGACCCCTTCGACGCCAGTGAACCCAAGCGAGACGCCAATTATCTTCATCGGGACAGTGGGGTCGGCGAGTTCCTTCCACAGTTTGTCGGCGGCAGCTGCGACGACTTCGACTGTCACTTCTCGGACAAAAGGCCACGGCGCCTGCTTCGACCGTCGACTATCCTGGGCTAATCCGAACGTGAGATCGGGGATGATGACGCTGAAATGCTGTCACCTTTCACATTCCGCGCGCTCAGCACTATCGTCTTTGGCCACAGGTTCGGAGTTGTCTCTCGTGCTTCGTTAAGTCGCAGTGCTAGCTCAGCAGCGAGCACCCGGATCCACTGGTATCCTTCGGAGACTGCCGTAATGGGTTGTGGAAGGTTTTTCGATGCCAACATGCTTTTGTTCACATTTTGCTTTTCCTTGACTACAAACTGAATGAGTTCATCATGATTATCACCGGAGGTCGACCTCACCTTCACTGTAATCTATCCCACTGCCCAAACAGACTCAACAAACCACGTCAGAAAGGCAACTGAATGGTTTGCTTACCGTAAAACCTGGTATATCCAGATCGACTCTTCCCCAAATTTGGTTTGCATCTCATCTGTGATAACATGAGATAATGAAACCCCCAGTGGAAGGTCCTTGCCTAAACTGATTGAACTGGGAATTGCAGGTCAGCAAAATCGACGACCCAGGCCAGCGAGAGTAGTATATACAGCAAATCCGCTACGGTCGAAACATCGTATTCACTGGCCAACGCGTCACCGAGTTTGCCACCGAGAAATCGAATCTCAAGACGACATTTTAGCCAGACTCAGATATGCCTCGCCCTTCATACCTTCTGGAACGGCATTACTTGAAGGTAATTGGGTATGGCAGCGTTCCGGAGAATGCTCTAGGTACAAAGTCTCAGCTTGCCGCTCTCTCAAGATCTGAGTACTTACCTGGCTCATGGGCTTCCGATACGAAGCGCACAACTATCACTCTTCAGTGACTGAGGCCCGAAAAAAAGTGTATTTGCGTCACCTTTGCTAAGAACTTATTTCTTGCAATGCCCTACATCCTCATCAGCTAGAAAACCAACATTTGGGCGGATAGACTGTACGGCAGACGTAGTGTAGCTTAATTTGGCGCTAATTTGCTGCCGGACCTTCTCCATACATTCCGCCGCAATGGAGAGCGCGACATCGTGCCAGGTGCTGGGCATTTCGGCCTCCTCTTCGACGGAAGGATCTATGGGGACGAGTGTACCGAGGCCATTCCAAGAAACTTGTGGCGGCGGAGGGAGGGGGGTATCGAGTCCTAGGGGTGCGTCGTCCGGAACCTGGGAAAGATACGGATAGCGTTCCAGAAGTATTTGCCGTACGGGCCTCGTCAAATCCATAAAGGCCTCATCGATGCTCGCTTTTTCTAAATGAAAATAATGTCAATCACTCAATATGATAGATCCAATAAATTCCTTGCCGATTTCCGCATTTTCAGGCAGCCCGTCCTTGTACATTTCTGCAAAGAAGACCGATTATAGCAACCCCTTGACAGCGTCGAGCGACGTACGGAGCATTTTGACGCTTTCACGCCTACAAACCACGATGTCGATAAAACAGTAAAGTCGAAGGGCAGTGTGCCTACCTGTACAAGTCAAGAGAAACCTGGAACAAATCAACAACACGAAACTGCCGAGCAGGAGGATTGGGCACCTTGTGTGTTTTGGTGTCGGGATTTTCCCAATAACCAGGCTCCTTTTCTCCTTCCTTGTACGTCGCGACATGCACCACGATCAACTCTGGACACCGCTCTTTTGCATCTTGTATGTTCATCATCTACATAGTTCTTGGGTTTCCTCCAAAAGACTCAAGCGCAGATCGCGCACCCTCGTAATGCCAAACTTGCGCGCCGGGTAATTCACGGCGATGAGCATTTGCCACTGAAGTACAACCAGGGGTTTGTCGGGTATGCCGAGGCGGACCATTTCGCAGGCAGCATAGAATGCATCCGAGTCGCAGAGAGCTATCACTCGAAGAGGATCCCGAACACCCAAGTTCTGAGCGAAAAGGCTGCGGTACGTGATGACGGGATTCAAATCATCGAAAACCGAAGGTGGTGCGTCCGTGGCCTTCTCTTTGCCCTTCCACAGCGATTTGAAGTGCGACGGAGGCTTAGCAGACATCTTACGAGAGGAGAGAGCGTGACACGGCGACGCGTTACCGCACGATCTCGTGATATGACAGTCTGAACCTGAGACGACAAGAATCATACGCGCGTGTATCGCATCGAGGACATCACGGCCCACCCCGTAGTGCTGGGTTTTAAATGGTGTATGTATTGAACATTTCATACAATACGTTAAATACGTGGTATAATACATTAAATACCGCAGGACCTCCAGGAGCCATGTATTTAATGTGTATTTAATGCCACAAAGGCTGGTAGCAACCTTTGAAGGGCTCCCATGAGCACTGCGAACTAGTTTCCAAGCAGCACTGGAGGTGGGTATCACAATAATAAAATTCGCTTACAGCGCGGTGAGAATTTCTGAAAGCCGAGATGTCGGCTACGCAGATCAATTGCGCGTCAGATAACCGGTTGTTGACTTTTCTTCGCATCCCGAGGAGGCCTTTTTCAACAACCTGCATCCCTGAGAAGCAGTCTAACGTCGCATGGACAGCCTTTGACTCTGACTGGGACGCACTGGTGTGGTAGCGGGTTTAATACATTAAATACACCATTAAATATGTGTTTAATACATTAAATACGTCTAAAATTTCGGGCCGGCGGCGCCGGTATTTAATGTATTAAACAGAGCCCTCATTCCATACCACGGACCCTCTGGGATCCCTCGGGGTATAAAACGTATTAAACAATCAAAACCCAGCACTACCACCCCGACGTGTCCCTCAGCCGCGGGGACATGATCCCCATTAGCCTTTGCAGTGGCGACGACTATGATACCAGCGGTATGACCGGATGTGGGCCAGCAATCACCAAAGCCCTCGTCCGCTACGGGTTCGGCCGCTCCCTCTACGAAGCCGGCGAAAACCTCTCACGCGACGCACTCCCCGCGTTCTTCCACAACTGGCGCAACGAGATCAGACACGAGCTCCGCACGGATTCCAAGGGCTACATTGGCTCTAAGCGACGTGCGCTCGCGCTAGCGATGCCAGAAGCCTTCCCTTATATCGATATCATGCTCTCGTACATCCATCCTCTCACGTCCGAGTCGGCCAGGCACGCGAGCGACAGCCTCAAGCTGACCTGGGGCAAGGAACCAGATCTAGGGAAGCTCGCGCCGACGTGCGAGCAGGTGCGAGCACTTCTTTGAGTGGGGCCTACCGCGACGCCATCATCAAGCGATTCAGATCTGTCATCTGGCCCGGTGCCGTTTTGCGCATCCTGCGACGCGGCGTTTTAAATATGGAGGAGAAGTGTCGGCGACGAGAAGTCGAGCAATCAATTTCCCAATGAAATGATCGATTTGTGCGATATATGAGCGTTAACTTGATCTACCCTTATCTACCTGGCCAGTGCAATGTGCCTTCTACATACTTTTTTTACTATAAATGGGTTGGTGGACGAGTTTGCGCGAGAAGCTGATGCCAAATATTGCCGCCCCATCAAACTGCATGACAGGAGTTTGACCAACCTACTTAGCCGTCGTTTCCGATGGGTCCCCGTCACGGCGGTAGCTGTATCCCTTACAACTCTCGACGGCTCCGAAACCCTGCGCAGGAACGGTGCTCATAGCAACACCTCTCATTTACCTCTGGCGGATCGGAAAATCAGGCCCCGGGGCCTGGAAAATCTCAGTGAATTGGTCTGCACTCTTCCGCAGGCCCGCCGCGTCGTGTTGGAATCCTGCCAAGTTCTGGAGCCGCAGCTTCAACCGTAGCCTCACGCTTCACCTTTCCGGCGCCAGCAATGCCAGATACGGATAGGGGTCTGATGGTTCGCAACTGGATAAAGTGGGAAGTTTCTCACAGGCACTCGGGCCCAGAGCGCCCGAAGAATTGATTGGCTTGAGAAACAGAAGAAAGACGCCCACGTCGATCACCTCTCGTCCTAGAGACTCACAGTACAGTTTCCAATTGAACCAAAGCTTCAGAATCAACAGCCAGGAACTGCTTTCTGTTGAACACATACGACTACAGCTCACGAAGGTATACCGATGTCATTTCCCCCTCCATTCAAAAATAGAACGTTAGTTCTGATTTTTGCTCTAGAGGTCCAAGAATGTCCGGCCAAAATGGCTTATATAAGCTAATCGGCTCGGGCCCAAAAGGTACCCGAAAAAATCAACCAGAAATATTTTTCACCTACTTTTTCAACCTTCGTGCGAGGGGATCGCGCCGACCGAGGAACGAGGTCGGGCGCGACACCCGAACCAAACCTCTGGTTCTATTTTTGCCCCGCCGCTTGCCGGCTCTACTAATCATGACAAGTGTCGGAGGAATGCAAGAATAGCGGCGGCACAGCTCCATAAAACAGCCTGGCAGCGAAATAATCTTTTGAAAAACCTTTTGGCGCTCCGTTCTAGGCTGTGTACGCAGCGCTTTCCAAATAGACTCGTGCAGTACTTGATAAATATTGGGGTCGCAGAATGTAAGGACACCAAGTTGGGACCCAAGGTGAAGAAGAGCAAGCCAGGGCCCCCGACCGCCACGTACCTTTGCACTGTTGGGTCTTGCTGTCATCGTAGAGTAAGGTACAAAGGGAAAATGCGTCTTTCGTAAAATTGTTGGGGGCGCCGAACACCTTTGCAGCCGCATTAAATGGACAAAGACACCGTGGTCGCAGGTGGTCGCCCACGCCGCGAAATTGTGTCATGCTTGCTGATTGCCCCGCAAACCAGAGAGGATTTTAGATGTCCCACGCTCCACTGGATCCGAACTGTTTGTCATGCCTGCAGGTGTTCCTTGTCCGCAGGGGGTAGAAGCAATGCGGACGAGAAACCGGGGAAAAATTCACGAAGAAGTACAAACTATTGATGCCTCCACTCAGTCGGCGGCGTCGTGGATCGCCGATGAGAGTCGGGAATCTTGCGCCGTGTTGTTCTTTTTTTCTCACCGATGCCTTGCTCAGCAAACGACAAGCATTCGACACCGAACAAGTCCTAGAGGAAAGCTGCGACCCGAACTCCGGTGTCGTAAAGCAGTTAAAGCCTAAACCAATGGATCTTTCAAATTAGCCTACCTCGAACCGCACTGGCGCCTCCCGCGAAGTGTTTACGCGGAGGAGAGGGTGCATTACCTTTACGCGTCCAGACGTCGAAAGACAGGATCCACGATGTCGTCAGAACGCCCCCAACTCATTCTACTCGCCTCCATTGACACTCGCTTCCTTCACACTTGATTTCCTTTAGCTCACCTATTCTTCTCTTATTGAAGTCGCCATACACCCAAGTAAATTGAGTACCGCCCGACCCCTCCGGAGTGCAGCAAGCTCAATACATAGGCTCACATATACAGCGGAGTCAAGCCGCCGAGAACCCAAATCCAGTAGATGTAACTTGGAATCTATAGTTTCTGTTGTTGATACAAGCGGAACCGTAGATATATAGATATTGGCCTCCAGATGATTCAGGCGCGCCGGGGGAGTGTTCATGAATGAACATGGGAGTGGGGAGGGGGGTGGTGGTGATGAGTGGCGCAGTTAGTTGGTCGTTAAAGATATGGTGGTAGGGGGGAGGTCGAAATATATCATAAAGGAAGGACAACAGTGCGACAGCAGGCGGTTATTAAGTGTCAGAACGAAGTCGGGGTGCGGGAGGGGTTCCTCGAGGCGAGGGAGGGATGCGGGCGGCGCGAGGGATGGCGGGGTCACCGAGGGCCATAAAGAGTCGTCCACGACAATTGTTTGGGGTACTAGGGGACATGATGTTGTTACGTTGAATCCGATACTGTAGCGAGATGAGGTTGTAGAGTACAGTTGTTGTGGAGGGAAATTGTAATGAAAACACAGGCGCTGTCCGAGGAGGGGATCCAGGCCGAAGGATAAGCAAGACAGCGATACATGTATAAGCATGCTCGCTCATATCTCATTCGCGATGATCAAAGAGAAATACGGGTGGTTGAGCGCTTCTCGCACAGTCACCCGCTGAGCTGGATCGAACGCCAGAAGCTTCTGAACTAGGTTCAAGAAGTGCCGATTGACGAGATCATGCGGTGGTATAACATCCTGAAAGAGCAGAAGGCACGCCAAAAGCATTTAGAATCGGCGATCGACGGCCACGAAGAAGGATTTGACTAACCGACAACGGGCGTGTGGCGCGTACCTCCTTCTTGCTCTGTCTGGAAGCCTTGGCTTTCGGCCAGTCAAGTTTCGCGTTCTCCTTGAAAAATTCGGGCTTTGACCGCGCGCCTGTCCGCGCGAAGCGTTCCGGCATCTTGCCCATGACCATCTCCATCATCGCGAGATGCTCTAGATTATCGTGTGTTTGAAAGAGGGCGATTCCGGTGAAGAATTCGACCAAGATGCACCCGAGCGAATATGCATCGCAGGGATACGACCAGCCCAAACCTGCGGCCGAACATATTAGTGCATGACTCAATGAAGTAAGGCAGCGCAAACACCGACCTAGAATGATTTCGGGGGCACGGTAATGCCTTGTACAAACGACAGTCGAGTGGTACTCGTTCTCAAAGGTTGCCGAGCCGAAGTCGATGAGACGGATGTCGGTGGACTGCAATATCCGCTTGGCCTTTGGTGGCGCATTACGCTGACGCAGGAAAATTGTCAGTGGGAGAGAAAGACGAAAATTGGCTTAGCTACCTTGCCCGGCACAGGAACATGTACCGTCTTGAATTCATTGTTAACGAGAAGAATGTTCTCTGGTTTGAGGTCGGTGTGGATCAAGTGCAGGTCGTGTAGGACTATGACAGAATTAGAACTGAGGCGAGACGGAATCTTGCGACAAATTCTTACACGCCACACTACCCAGCAGTTGTCGGGCAAAGGATTGGATGTGCTGCCGCGGAAAAGGCGCGAAGTCGTTGTCCTTGAGAAAGTCGTACAGACACATTCCGAGAAGCTCCGAGACGAGGCATATGTGGTTACGATGGTCAAACCAATTCAGCAGATGTATGCATTTACTGCACAAAAGATTATCAGAGGACATGACATAACGTTTTAGAAGGATACATACTGCCGATTGAGGGGATCGCGCTCTTTGAGCTTGTTGAGTACGCGAACTTCGATCTTACTTGCGTCGCGATATTTCGGAATGGCACGGATGATTTTGATGGCGACCTTGGTGTCCGTTTGAGTATCGTACGCTTCGACGACTTTCCCGAAAGTTCCCTGGCCCAAAAGCTTGACTGTCTTGTCTATAAAAAATCATTTGAGCAAATTGGGCGAGGATTGAAAGTACTTTGGACATACAACGGCGGTAGATCATGTCATCCGGGACAATTATGTAGTGACCCTCCTTGTCGTCGCATGACACGGGACCCTTGGAAGTCTACGGGAAAAATGAAATACAGTTAATAACCGAAATATATTGAAGAAACGAGGCGGACAACGTACTTCGTCGGTGGCAGCGGCACTTCTGCTGTCCCAGGATTTCGTCTGCGCGACGGCATGGGACTGCTGGCTGCTGACGGCGGTCCTCTTTGGGGCGGGTGCACGGACCTCCTCGGCCGGCTCCCGCTTGCGTTTCTTGGCTGGGGGAGCGACGATGGCGGACGAGGAGCTCGCAGACAACGCCTGGGCCTCTGCTGCTGCCCTCGCTCGGGTTCTTATCGGCGCAGAGTACAAGGGAGGCTGATAAGAGGCAGAAAAGGCGTTGTTGGTGATTGACGGCGACATTGTGGTGGGTGGCGGGGGAGTGTCTTCGATGACGATGACCTCTCTGAGCCTGCCATCGCTGTCGACCTCCTGGACCTCGCTGTAGCTGACGGTGTACTGGTGAGCGCGCTTGCGCTTGCGTGTCGCCACCGGGGGTGTTGGAAGGACCTGGGGACCACCAGCGTTGAGATGGTACTGCGAGAGCAGAGCGGGGGCCATGTGCCCCATGACCTGCATTGTCTGTGTAGCAGTGAACGACGTGGTGGCGGTAAGAGTCCAAGGAACTCCAAAACGATGTTTGCCGCTGTTATTCAAGTTCGTCTCCACCGAACCAGTTTAGCTCATCACCTCTCATCACCCATTTCTCACCCGCACGGGCCTAGTCGGACTCATCCCCGCCGCCCGGCCATCCCCTGGCTCTCGACGGTCATTTTTCTGTCGCCTTTTCAATTTTTGGCGGCTTTTTGCAACCATTTTGCACTTTTACAACCATTTCCCCCCTCTTTGACTTGACCGGCCGCTCTGACAATGACTGATATGTCTCTGCCGGCGTGATTCAGCGTGCTGCAGCAGCGCATGTGCGTGAAATGAGAAAACGCAACCCCAAGGAACCCCGAACGGAGGTCCTCGCAGCCGGAATACACAGCCTGATCTCGTATTTAAATGTTGCCCTTTGCCCATTGTGCGGCCCAAACGCTGGCACGAATCACAATAACGTTACTTGCCGTCCGCTGGATATAATAACCCGGCACTGATCCATCGTTCAACAAGTCTCTCACACCGATAGTCCGAGTCACAGCCCAGGCGCTGTGGAAATCACAGATTTTGCCGCAAAACGTGAAACAATCGCACCAAGCTCGCTGCCAGATCGCACGATTTAGCATATAAAAGCCAAGCAGGGAAGCAAGAATCCGCTGTGACCGCTTTCAGCCATCACCGGTATGCCATCCCAAGTAAGTAAGTGTATCCTAACCTGGTGAAAGGCATTTCTAGATCCGAAATCGCACAGGGGCAGGTCCCCACCGATTGCGGTGAGCAGTTCCAGTGGGGATGAAGCACCAGGTCGACGTTGCCGGGTCTGGAGGCAGCCGACACACGATCACGTGCACGAAGGTTACCAGTCGGCGCGCTTTCGTTGGCGATGTCAACGGAAAATTGAGAATCGCTGCATTGAAGAAGGATCGCAGACCAAGAAGCCACGAAGCAGTCTCCTTCGACGGACTCTTTATCGTCCTCGGGGAAATTTCGTCATATATATACACAATACAATTGACAATTGACTCTTTTGCATTCACCTACGACTGGACCTTCTTCAAGCTACTGACACTCGAAATATCAACAGTGAGCGGATCCTAGGAGCGAGTTGGCAACTAATTCCCATGAAATGACCATGAATGACAACGTACCTTGCCAGCTCTCAGTTCCTCCGGCGAAGGCATCAACCCCAGCCGGAGTAGTTCCGACGCGCAACTGACGACTGGGTCGTTTTGCATGCTAATACAGTGTTAGTTGGATGTGAAAAATGCGATAGACGCTCTCACGTAGCGACAGCGACAACCTTGCCGCCTTTGATGTAATATGCAATGAACTGCACATGTGTGAGCGTCAAACTCGAGAGAATAGGTCAACGCAATCACCTTTAGCTCGTCAACGCTGCCCTTGATAAAGATGTCATCATATCCAGACCCAATGCCGCAGTAGCGGATGTTTTGCCCCTCTGCAACGGGTAAGCTACAACCCTCGGACAGACCAAAGAAACCTTACGGGCACTCCAGAAAATCGGGACCTTGAGGAACGGCTGCGGGCTGCCCGCAATCGTCTTCCCCACCGCGCGCCCTTGGTTCCCAGCGACATTCCAGTGCTCGATCCGCCGGAACTCCCCCGTCTCGCTTTGCGGGTAGTGTGCGATATCACCGACAGCGTAGACATCAGTGTATCCCGGAACCTTCAACTGTTCGTCGACCTTCACGCCGCCGTCCTTCTCGAGTGGCACGCCGCTGTCTTTCAGGAACTGTGTCGCGGGGGTGACTCCGACACCCATGATGACAAAGTCGGCGGGCAGGGTCTCGCCGTTGACAACGACGCCGCCTGCAAGCGCGTCGTTCCCCTCCTGCGGCACGATCTTCTCGACCTTGCTCGACATGTGGAACTTGACGCCCTGGGTTTCGTGGTACTACAGCCAGATATCAGCAGGAGGAAAGTTACTGGTAAAAACAACAAACCTTCTGCAGTGCCTTCCCGACCTCCTTGCCGAGGACGAGCTCGAATGGGTGCTCCTCCATCCCAATGACATCAATGGAGGCGAGCTTTCTCTTGGAGACGGCCACTACGAGCTCCATGCTGATGAAGGAGGATCCAATAACAACCATTCGCTTTCCCTCCTGCGCCGCTGAAAAGAAAAGAAAGATATCAGAGAAAGAACACCGCAACGTCAAGCCGGCCTACCCGCGTCGATTATCTTGCTGTTGTCGACCCCTCTCAACGTGTATACGTTCTCCAACTCGGCTCCGGGAACGGGGAGCTTGCGTGGGGTTCCGCCGGGCGCGAGAATAAGCTTGTCATACACGATCGAGTCCTTCCCGCCGTCCAAGATGACTTCCTTCTTTGCGAAATCGACGGAGGTGGCAGTCTTACATTGCGTTGGACGCGTCAGAAGAGAACCCAGGCAGAATCAAAGAAGAAAACGCTACTTACGACGTTGACACGGATGTTGGTGCCATATTTTATCTTCAGATCAGCGGCGCTGCGGTATTCGAGTTTCGAAGCATCAGTGGGGAGACCCTTGCTCAATTTCGTGCTGGGATAATTTACATATGCCGTTAGACTCAAAATTTAATTTGTGGGAGAAATTTAATCACCGGTCGATTGGAGTGTGCGGTTCCTTCGTAAGAATGGTGATAGCACCCTTGTACCCGTGCTGAGAACGGAGCCTGATCAGCGAAACAATTCGGGAGACAGATCGAACGACAGACCTCCCGCATACTCTCGACAGCGTGGAACGTCGCAGAGCCCCCGCCGATGATGACAACACCGTCGCCGTGGGTCTCAGTTCCAGTCGTGCTCAACTTGGGCTGACGCGCCATGTTCGGTTTCTTAGTGTCGGGCGCGTTGGCGGTGACCTTGATCTGGCCGTCGGAGATTTCAGCTTTGAACGAGTGCAAGGCAGCGGGAGCGGGAGCATCCTCTGTGGTTCAATATACATGAATAAAATGCAAGTTCTGCGCTGAATAATCAAACCAATGTCGCCGGTGCAAACATTGAAACAGGCTGGAGGGCCCGGTCAGTTGAACATGTGTATCAGCATGCCTGTAAACTTACCTCCATGCCACGGGCTACAGATTAATGGTGCTCAAGAACAATAATTTGACTTGAAGCTCAAATCAACGTACCAAACCACCCGACCATCGGCCGTGAGCACCCCGGTTGCAAGGGGAGCTCCGTAATGGGTGCAGAATGCACTGGTAGCGTGTATCTTATCTCCAAGCCGAGACAAAAGGACCTTTCCATCCCCGTCCCCAAACGCAACTTCCTTCCTGATCACCATCGGTTAGACATCTTGAACGCCGCTAATCGAGGGAAATCTATCGGACATTTGACCATCCTTGAGCTCAGACTCCGGGAGAACGGCGAGGGTTTGGAGAGACATTCGACGCAACGCAGGGTACGATAAGCCGCGGTGTAGCTTGTGAATGAGAAACGAAGGCAAGCGCATGTGTCGTCGTCATCGCATGATAGCTCGCGGTCACAAATTGACAAATTGGCGCGCGCTGATTGGCCGCGACGCGTTATGGCGCCTTATTTGGGTTCACCTACTCTATCTGGACGGATGCACAATCCAGCCTCCCTGTTTATTTCCATAGCCCGGATGCATCGTGAGCATTCCAGCCCAGTCCAGAGCACTTACACATTTGACTTTTTCCAGACATTCGGAGCCGCACCAAATTTCGCCGTCTCCAGCAGCACGCAGATCACGCAAACGTCTCAGGTCTGGCCAAGGTCGGTCGACCGATTCCCACTCTTCCCACCTAATGCTCTAGCAACAACAGACCGGGAAACCCGGTGTTCTTGTGTTCGAGGGGAGAAAAGACTGCATCACAGCTTTTCTGGAGGGTGCACGTAGTCTCCGGTATCTCGATTTCCACCACGTCGCCACACGACCGGTGGAGCCTGAAATGCACCTCGCCGGGACGTCGAAACCCGGTTTGCGCGAAGTTGAAGACACGAACAGTCTAATTCAAGCCCTCGAAGCCCTTGGCCTGAAAGAGTGGTTCCGGACTGAGATGCGGATGCGCGGACCCTAAAGAACGGAAGACACTATTGAAAAGACAGGCGGGTAATTGATACAGCTGAATGAGTGTGAGTGGTCCGTTTCTATACCGTGTATCTATAATCCTTCGCCAACCCTGCGATAGATATAACATTCGTGTCCTCGTTCGTGCTGGTCCAAAACAGTTCAGTTGAACAGTCGATGAACACGAAGATAAAGCCCACCTCAATATAATGTTCTTAAGGAACGTGTCGCCGACCTCGAATCCGATTCAGCGACGAGTCGACGTGGGAGCAGGTACTTTTACTTACAAGCCAATGTGTAGGACCCGCGCTGACGCCTCCTTCAGCGATCGCAGACATGCAGATGCCGGTTGTATTCGTGGGGAGATAGGTCAGATCCCTCGGATCGATCGCAAAGGGCCTGCCGTCAAAGACGAGCGACACCGACGCAGTCGTGTTGCACGGCATCGTCCACGCCTTTAAAGAGTTGTCAAACCTGGCGCTGGGGATAAAGCCGTGGATTGCCTTGACGTCCTGTAATTTCGCTCATTCGATTTCGTTCGCCATGGTAAATAAAACATACCGGTTTCTGTGCCATGAAGAGGGTGGTACCCGTGTCGAAGATGCAGCTTCTTCCGACAAGACCGACATTCTGTCCATTCACCTGCAAAGCGTCTCAGCGGTGCTCCAAGAAAAATAACGGGAATGCTACCTCGATGGCGCCCAACTTGGCTTCCCAAAAACCGCCAGTGTTGACGTTCTTCACCTGGACGAGCGACAAGGGGTCGTACGTGGACGGATCCATCGCGCCGACCGTCATCTCGCCGTCGTTCTTGCCGTCGGATTTCCGCGAAATCCTATACGACAAGACTCGTTGTGCAATCAAGCCGGCAGAGTATAGAGAGTTCAAGAGCGTAGGTGTTTGTTGTATCGAAAGACTCTGTTGTACCGATGAGATCCCTCCGTGTACTTCAAGGTCGCGACATACCGGTTTAGCACAACCAAGAACTCCATCCAGCGGAATATCGTTGCTGCGTCGCAAATTTAGGATCGTGCCGCATCTGGCTGAAGGACAAACATACGCTGTAAACTGGGAACTTTCACTCCGCGCCACGCCAAAAGTGTGGTTTTTGAGCGTTAGACCCGCGAACCCTACTCTGTCTGTGACGAGGTCTCCAGAAACAGCGCCAGTTCCGTAATTGAGGTACCACTCTCTGCCGGTGTCTCTGAACGTCGTCGATTTGTTGCCGAGGAATCGATGCTTTCCCTGTTGAAGCAATAAGCGTCGTCGCGGTGCCTGACTGTTTTCTCACACAACGACCCCCGCCGCCATCTCCCTTGCAGTCGTCCCCACCGACCCATAAATCCGCTGAACCTGAATCAATCAAGACACGGAAAGCTTCAAACGGTGTTCCGAGAAGGATGGTCGCGAGATCTGGGATAAACTGAGCCGCGCCCGAGCAGTGAGACGACGATCACTGACATCCTATGTCCTCTCCTCTGAAATCGAGTTAGCAGCAGTTTTTCTGAAGGAAGGATATGGGGTTTACTCAATGTCCAGGGGGACAGAGTTGGGCAACACGGTGCTCTGAGCCTTTGTGACTTCAGGGTCGGATTCAGGTTCAGGACTGGGGTCGGGCTGGTGATTGACGGTCGCCGCATCTTTTTGCGCTTTTGTTAGGCCGGATACGTCGGTTTTTGCGTTGGAACTCAATACATCTCCCCGGCTGTGAGCAACAGCGCGGTGGAGACGCCTGCGATGTCTCCGGGTCCTCGAATTGTGCGTAGTAGCCTCCGAGGGTTGCCCACGCGACACCATAAATTCTAGTCGTCTTGCACTACGGCGCAAGTGCATTTGGTGAATCTGTCTGAAGTGAGCTTCTCCCAATGGCCCAAAACTCGACGCGTACGGCCAGTGGGTCCTGGTTTCGGTCTCCGAGGCGAACTTTTTGCAGTGGGATAGGAATGTGCGGTGGATTTTGAACCGATTTCGCAGCGAGACTCGGCGAACCTTGGCACACATCGCTGAAGAAAAAAAACAGAAAGAAGAGCATGAACTTGAGAGTGGGCGCGTTCTTTGGCAGCGTTTCCCGCAGTGCGCTGGTTGAACCCTCAGCACGCATTTGGCCGAGGTGGTAAAAGGTGTCGCTCGGGTCGAAAGGGCGGGAAGCGAAAGAGCGCGAACGCGGTAAATAGGGGCTTAAATACCCAATCTGGAAGTAGTGACGCCTCTGCCGGGCCGTATCGAAAGTAACAACTAATCCCAATCCTAACGTCTTGCGTGCGGCTTGCTAAGTTGCGTTTGCTCCCTCCACGTCTCTCTCCTGCTGGGCTGCTGCTGCATCGAGAACGCCACGCCTCGCACGAAAGCAACGAAATACCACGGAACAGTAACGGGTTGTAGGGTTTTAGCAGACAGAGCACAATGTCACTCCTCTTCGCCAACTTCAACCAGGACTACTCCTGCGTCAGCGTCGGCACGCGCAAGGGGTACAGCATCACAAATTGCGATCCCTTTGGGCGGGTCTATACTATGAACGACGGCGCGCGGGGCATCGTCGAGATGCTCTTCTGCACGTCCCTCATCGCCCTCGTCGGCGCGCCCTCTTCGCCTTCTACCTCTGGCTCCCACTCCTCTTCAAGTGGCAGTAACCCCGGTGGTGGCGCCTCCGCGTCCCCCCGAAAACTCCAAATAACAAACACCAAACGCCAGTCCACAATCTGCGAGCTCCTCTTTCCCTCCTCCATCCTCCGCGTCCTCCTCAACCGCAAAACCCTCGTCATCGTTCTCGAGACCGAGATCTACGTGTATGATATCAGTAATATGCGCCTGCTGCACGTGGTGGAGACCGTGCCTAATCCCGAGGCCATCTGCGCCCTCTCCCCCTCCGCCGACGCCCCCTACCTCGCGTACCCCGCGCCCCTGCCGTCGCCTGGGTTGGGGCTGAGCGCTTCTTCAGCCGCAAACTCGACGGGCTCAGCATCCGCCTCAAGCAGTAACGCAACCGCCTCATCCTCCACCTCCCCAGCAGGCGACCTCCTCCTCTTCTCTACCCGCGCCCTCGCCCCCGCCAACGTCGTCCGTGCCCACCGCAGCCCCCTTGCGATAGTGCAGATGAGCAGCGATGGCGGGGTGTTGGCGACGGCGAGCGTTAAAGGAACTGTAATCCGCCTCTTCGCCCTCCCCTCCCTCGACAAGCTGCACCAGTTCCGGCGCGGCGCCACACAGACGCGGATCTACTCCCTCGCGTTCAACCAGGCGGGGACCCTTTTAGCCGCCGGCAGCGAGAGAGGGACGGTGCATTTGTGGAGGATTGCGGGCGAGAAGGGACGAGGCGACAAAGACAAGAACGGCTCCTCCCCACCGTCCTCCTACAACAGCGGGGCACATTCACCCTCAGAGAGCGTCGACGGGCACGACGGGGCGAGCGGGGGCGGCGGGTATGAGGCGTTCGTGGCGGGACGGGGACGGGATGGCAAGGAGGGGACTGTCGGCACCGCCCTCCGCCGTCGCTCCCTCCACCTCACCGCCTCCATCACCCGCGCCGCGTCCGCCTATTTGCCCGCCACGCTCGCGGAGATGTGGGAGCCTGCACGGGACTTTGCGTGGTTGAGGCTGCCGGGGGGTGCGGGTGGGGGAGGCAGCACCAACGCCCTCGGCGGCGCTGGTGCGGGTGAGCGGCGGTGTGTCGTCGGGCTCAGTAGCACGACCCCGCATGTCATGGTCATCTCCTCCGACGGCTACTTTTACGCGTACAGCATCGACCTCGAGAAGGGCGGGGAGTGTGTGCTCGTGAAGCAGTATTCATTATTGGAGTCGGGCGAGGATGCGGGCATGTAGCCTTACTCAACGGGTTCTCCAGTCTCATTATCTCTTTTTCGTTATTTCAAACACTTCTCTTTCTTTCTCTTCCTCCAGTAGTATATATAATACTTCCCCTTTAGCTTCTTCCTTCCTCCAATCCACTTATAAGCTCGAGTGCTGCTGTAATATACAAATGAAGTCCTCGTTCGGAAATCTTTCAAGCTGCGACATTTGGTGGAGGAAAACGCTCCGATTGCCCTCTAAAATTGTGTTTACAGCATAAGAGAACCACTGATCGACCAATTTCCTTTCCGCCTATGCACAACGATACAGTATAGTTTGCGTTAAAAGTCAAAAGAGTCGTTACTACGGACCTGAATATACACTGAATTACACCTTATAATATGATACATCAAGTCAAGTTCCCCGTTTTTTTAACAGACTTTGGGCTACTTCCTCAGGGTCGCCCGAAAGATCTGGCAGCCAAAATGCCTACAAACACATCAGTAAGAAACAGTGTAGACACGGAAAACAAACCAGCTCAGCTCCTGCAGAGCACATCATCGCCAGCCGCGGGTTAAATTTTACACATCTAGACGGCCCGGGATGGCCATCGAGTGCAACCATGGGCGGCAATTTCATGGGCGGAATCTTCAAATCTACATCACCAGCTCTAGAAGGCAGCTGCTGCACGTCCCACACAATGATCTTCCCGTCCAGACTACCGCCTACAATATATTTGCTGTCCGGCGTCCAACCGACCTCTTCCCCGCTACTGCCTTTCACGGGTTCGATGTTTGGCGGCGATGCAGTAGAGCGCCGCTCGAGCCCCTTGTGTCCCTCGAGCTTTGCCAGCAGATGTCCCTCGAACGCGTCAACGATGTAATGTGCGTCCCCAGAGCATCCTACGAGCAAATATTTTCCGTTGGACGAAAACGCCATGGACGTCATGAATATCGGGCGAGGCGGGAAGCTCACAAGGCCGAGGGTCGGGTCGTCCAGGGTGATGACGAGGAATGGCGCCTTGTCAAAGTTCGCCTGGTCGTAGAGGAGGATGCGCGAATAGTGGTTGACGGCGACGGCGAAGACGACGCCTGTAGAGTCATACGCGACTATAGGGGTGGAGGGTACGCTCAGCAGGCCGCGACAAGTGGGAGCGCGCAGATCCCAGAGGCGGACGGTCCTGTCTTGTGAGCCCGACATGAAACCGTCGTCCACAGGCGAGACTTCGAGCGAGATGACGCGTCCTTTATGGCCTTTGAAGTACTGAAGGTATTTGTTATCGTGGAGGGAGTGATACCGGATTGTGTCGTCCTCTTTTGTGGAGGCATGTACGATCGCGGTATTCTTGTGAGTGAATCGGGGTAGGTCTACCCCGTACTTTTTCGAGTGGAGGATCTTCATTTGTCTAAGAGAGACAGGTTGATATAAACTACGGCGAAGAAGGAAAAGCAAACTCGCTTGCCAGATTTACAGCTGTACAAACGGAACGTCTCGTCCTCGGACGCGGTGATAACTTGGTCACCCCGGTCATCGAAACTAATTCCAGTGATGTGCCGAGGACCAGGGTGCTGCGGTCTGGGTTGGTTGCTCGTACCGGGTGGGGGCATGGGCTCTACGGCGCCCTTAATTATCTTCGCAGGCTTGAACTTTGCCTGGACGCAGTTTCCCCAATCAGGTCTCATAATTATACCTTGTTTTCGATATTCACCATCGTAGCATTGACCAGCGGGACTGTTGTAGGAGCAGCTGGTGCAGAACCATTGTTGCCCGTACTCGGTTGCGGGGCCATTCACTTAGATTCAGGTCGACGTTCGAGCACAAGAGGTGTGACCCGTGTTAGAGCGTGACAACCGCTTTTTGCCTTCACCATCACGTTCGCCGAGTAATTTATCCTCGCCGCCCGCAAAACAGTGCAATGAGTGAGCAAGACGAGACCGCAAGACTATGGAAAGTCAACAGGACCATCCACGAACTAGTCAAAGACCGAGTCAGCGAGCCTTGCAGTCCGGTCCTTCTCTGCTGTTCTTACCCCGGACCCAGGGATTCCAGGTCTCCGACGACGAACTCAGTATGGACCTCAACTCTTTCCGTGATACGTTTGCAAACAACGGTGGAGTCGAGTAAGTTGGTGAACCAATCCTGTTTTCTGGTATTTACTCCGACAGCCGCATGCAACTAAACTTTTTCGCCGCTTCACGCCTGAATTCCTCTGATTTGATCTATATCTACTTCTCTGAGGAGAAGAACGTTGGTGTAAAATCGATGAGAAAGTGCGTTGCGTGTGCTCTACTGCCGAGTCTGAACTAACGCGCCTCAGACTGCTCCAAATTCTTGAAGAAAAGGCGATACAACGGGGGATAATCGTGTTTCCTTCCACAATGACTTCGTCGGCGCGAAAAGTGCGCAAATTCGGGCTCATATTGATGTCTTTATGGCCAACTAATACCGTGCCGTAGGTCATCACAGCGATGGCAGCAACATACCGGCTGGAAGAGTTCTCAGAATCCGACCTGCTTGTCAACATCGTGCACCACACGCTGGTACCGCGTCACGATGTCCTCTCACCGGAGGAGAAAAAGCTGCTTTTGGAAAAATAGTGCGCCGACCCATCCTTTTGCTCATGCACTGCGCTGAACCACGCGCTCTTAGCCGTTTAAAAGAGACCCAGCTCCCGCGTATACAACTGGCGGACCCTGTTGCACGATACTATGGCCTCCGACGCGGGCAGGTCGTGAAAATCACTCGCCCAAGTGAAACGAGCGGTCGGTATGCCAGCTATCGAATATGTTTTTAGGGCGTGTTAATGTATTTTTACATCTTTATGGTTCACATGAGCTAACTGTGTATGCTACGGCTCCCTGCAATAAAATAGCAAGAGTACAGTCTGCGAGTAAGCAGTGTCCGCCTTCAGTCTTTCTGATAACATTATCTGTGCGACAACGCGATTGAAATAATCTGCCAGTATGTACACCTGGGCAGAGGTGCCGCACTGTTTTGCGAAATTACGCGATGAATACCAGAATCGTATGAGGATGCGTTGAAAGAGAATTGTTCCTTCACCATACTTGGATCGAACATTCAGGCGATAGTCAAGTTGGCTAACATCCAGCATATTCCGTGTCACCCGCTCGTCTCACGGACGATTCTCTAAATACCTTCAGTAAAATATTATTGCAGACCTAAACCCTGCACCGAAACCAACAATCTTCTTAACTGTCGAGCAGCAGCGCCAGTCCCAGTCGTACTGCAGAATTAATGCGACAACCGACCGATGTGCAATGTGTTGACTACGCAGAAATACCAGGCCCGGGTCAGAGGGTGAGTCGAGTCTGAGTCACTGAAGGCCACTTGGGCTTACCTCTAGTACCTGCTGAATAAACTCTATGACCTCTCCGACGGTTTCAAAAGCGAGCTGCTCACAGTCCCGTATGCAAGGGATAACCATGAACGCCACTTGAGCGTTAAGTGGGACCATATCGAATATTGGCGGGGTGTGTGCCTCTCTGGTGTGTACCTCTCTCGGTATCAGCCGAACCTCGACCACCATCGGACATGCGCGTGGCATCGAGGACTTCCGTCCAAAGAGGAACGACAAATTGGAGTCTGCGCATAAATTAAGATATTGCCAATGACTTACATCTCTTGCTGAGATGGGGCTCTCGAAGCGCCATGAGCGGGGTTCATCCACAAAGGGTCCAACCGGGTCGATACAGAGGGCGTAAGACGTACCCGCGTTCCTCCAACTACGGTTGAAGTTTGACCCACCGTTGCTCTAGTGTATACCACGATTGTCGATTCCATTCTGGTGGGAGGACGTTAACCAACCTTTATTGCTGTCTTGCGGAGGCATCGCGGAAGACCCTGTACTTGTGAGACCCACCGCCTTTTAAAATTTGTGCGAAAGTCAGAGTTTGAGACCACAGCGCCCTGGCCAGGGCTCAGTCGCGTCTTTTATAGTTGGTGTTCAAAATCTGAACGTTCTTGCTATCGAGAAATTTTAACATCCCCGATCTGGGTAATCGTCGATAGACAGAATTGTGAATGGCTGTTAATTCGGCTGAGTTCAAGTTGTTTTGACATTGTTTCTTCGCCGTGTGGCTGGACACATGTATTATATAGGAGAGTGAGTCGGGAATGGTGGCAAAAGGAGCGGTTCGGCCAATTCGGCCCGTATCTTGCCGACGGCCCGGTCCGGCAATCGCCCGCCCTCTGTTCTTTTCACCACCATCGGCCTCAAATGAATGTCGACAACACGAGAGCTCGATCCTCGATTCTGATCAGACCCATTCAATATCACCTTCTCTGGCCTTTCCATCCACTCTTGCCAGAACAACACCTGCTTGTTCCTTATAGGGACCTCTGCAGTAATACACCCTCCTCCTCCTCCTTGGTCGCGTCGACTCGCGTCGTTTTTCTCGCTGTGTTTTCACGACGCAGTGGCAATCCCTTCAAGTCGCGCCACGATTTTGTGGCTCTCTTCACCGGCCATATGCGCAGTGGAGGTCCTGTTGCTCTTCAAGATTTTTCACGCCACAATATATACATCCAAACACGATCCGCATCAGTTAAAAGTTTTGACCAAGCACTTGATCTTCAACTCCCCATTTCGTGCCCCCCTCGAGGCCCAAGGCTCATAGGAGTAGTTACACTCCTCGGGTGCGCTGGCTCGCAAATGCCACCACCCTCAGAATCCTTCGAATTTTTCCGCGTTCCACGTGGGCCACGGACGAGTTCTTTAAATTCCCAACTTCGGCCCCTCTCTTTGCTCCACTTCTGGGACGCTGGCGATACGAGCCTCTCCTAGTTTGCATGACTCCCCGATGTAGCCTTCAAGTATGTAGCGGCTTCAAGATTGGTGGGTGCTGGCATTGGCAATGAATCAAGCCGCGACTCTGCGCCGGCGTATCCTTAATTTCGCCCCACAGCCGCCTTGGTCCCACTCTCGAAGCCTTCCCTCCGCTGGGTAAATTCGACATAGGCGTCTTCCGACCTCAGCCTTGATATCCCTCGTTCCTCAAGCTGGATGTCACGCGGAGAATCTCAAGCGACAATGCCCTACCACTGGCGTTCATTATCGACACACATTATGACGGCAACGAGATTCTTCGAGTCAAAGATGTTAATTGACAGTCCTCATTTGTCTGCCTCGGGCTCGAAGCTTGTGGTTACGACTTTTACGAAACACTGGTCCTCTGCTGTTGGTCTTACGCACTCTTTTTTGGTTGTTTACCTCGCCCGCGCTCGAACTCTATCCCAATTATGCCGACCAGCGGCCTGACTGGCATTCCAGACAATCGTGCCTCCGTCGTATCTCCAACAATTTAACGCCTCCGTGTCTAACAACTGTCTTCCTTCCTTCTTTCCTTGCCTTCAGACACAGGCAGGCTGGATTTACTGCCCCGACCCAAACTGTCCTTCACAGCTTCTAATAGTCCCCGACACGAAATACTTACCCACGCAATAAACACCGACCTGGGTACCCAGCCCAATATAGGTACGATGCTTAAACGCTTCGGGTTTAACGTTAACCGCGTCTATTTTGTTTTCCGACGTGTGTGCTTTAAGCGCGGCTTTGTGCGGTGTCGCTCGCTGACGGATCACGGTTAGATGATGGTTTTCGCCTTTTTGAGCGCAAATACATACACCCATGGCCGCCACCACCACGTTCGACACCGGTCCGGCGAGGACGAAGACGATAGATAGCAAGAAAAGATCGGAAGTGCCTTGGCGAATCAAGTAAAATCGATCGTTGACTTGCAAAGATGGGGACATGGTCAGGGCTTCGCGAATTAATTCCCGTTGGCCATTCCAACCCATCTCGGGCGGAGATCAACTTCACCTTCTCGACGGACTTTGACCCATGTTGCTGGCGGGCCACTCGACTTGCTGGCGACACCGATAGTACACCCTCGTCGTTCACTCACGGGCAATTCGAATTCAAACCCCGCCTCCTTCTTCTCCGCATTTCTTCCTCTCCCGCTTCAATAAAATCAATCCCACGAACGATTCAATAATAATACCTGGGCTCACGCGGCTCTCCTTCCTTTCTTTGGGGTCCTCGGCTTACGGCGTTCTTCTTACCGTACAGCTATTCTTTTCACGGCATGCCTTGGCCGCGAGCAGACATATTTAGCCCCAGTTAATGCGTTTGTTTCCTTCTTTGGCGTCGGCGCGGGAGGTAGACAACGCGGGCTGAATTTAGGTCCCTGGTAGACTCTAATTATTTGTTTGACGCGTATGGCGCGCACAAGGCGGACTGAAGTAAGTGCTTGCAGGGAGGTAAGTCCTATCCTATCTCCATCCTTTACGACGGGCTGAGTGTTTCGAGGTGTAGACATTAATCCTAGTGTTGCACCTTGGCAATTATCGCCGACGGGCTCCAAGCCAGCAGAGTTCCTGAGCCGATATGAACGTTGCATGCAGAATGCATCGGCCTACTTACCGTGCCGGGTCTGCGTGCCGGGTGTATGGCCGCGTCAAAGAAGGAATTAGACGGCGAAACTCATACTGCGCATGCAGGTTAGGTCGTATCTCCGTGCTTCACCTCACGACCGACGCTATGCTTTGCTAATGTGGGTGCAAATCTTCCATGGCCCGAAAAGAACCCCGTTGATCTCGGTGGGAAAAGACCGTATTGCGGGCTCTTGGAGCCGTCCTCCTCGGCGCACATACATACTCTGGGAAGCGAAAAAAAATGAGCGAGACGCGTTTCTTGAAAGACAGGGGTGTTGAGGCACATGGTCCATGATGGATGTTGTCCTGCAAGCCAAGCCAGACGGGGAAACGATGATCTCATGGAAACGGCACGTCATGCTGCCGGTATGACTTTCAACTTGTTTTTCTCGACGATACAGGGGTCCGAAGGGAAGAAAAAAGGTAAATTGACCACCGCGTTCTCCCCCTCGTCGTAGGCTATAGTAGCGTTCTTACTCGACCGAGTTTAATGAAAAAAGCGATTATTTATTCACCCCGATCGGCTGCTTACGTCACGACATCCCGAAAGGGATTATTGCATCTTGCACCCTGCTCACCACCACCCCGACGATGGACGCAGGCCAGTACCGCGGCGACCGTCCACCGCGCCAGACACGGCCCCGCCCGTCCTCGCAGTCACCCGCACCCTCCCCCGCGTCCCCCAACAACAACTACCCCCACCCACCCGCAAGGCCCTTCCTCCCCAACGACGGCTCGCGGGGAAACGTCTCCTTCAGGTCCAACGAGACCGGGGACCGCAATGCACCGTTGGACACCCCGCCCGCCGCCGCAAGACCCGCGCGCAGTGCCTTTGGTGCTGCTTTTGGCGGCGGAGCGACGGGTGCGGGTGGTCAGGATCCCGAGGGAGGGGACTGGAACGAACGTGTTGCGCGCAAGAAAAGTCTCGTGCGTCCGGATCGGGAGAAGATCGACCCTGGGCACCGCCAGTGGCATTATCGCAACCAGGTGGCGCAGCTGGAGGAGGAGGGGAAGGGCCGGGTGGGGGTTATGCCAAGCAGTGAGTGTCTGCTTGTCTGTTTTGTTTTCTGGACTGGGCCGCGACTTGACTTTGTGTCGGGTGCGCTGTGAGGACGTAGCTATGCCTCCGCCCTTTCTGTTTCGCAGAGTGTCTGTATCGGGTACGCGGGCGCACGTTCGACCGTCTGGCTTAAGGGCGTCGTCCGGGGGGACCCTCATGCGATCTATGGACGTTGACCGCCATTGCGAAATTTGCCCTTTGGCAGCAGCTGACACTCCGCTTGTGGCGTCCATACACCCATTGCTAGCTTCTCGGTGGCCCATTGGGCGCTGGGGAACCACTATTGGGCTCCCCGCCTTCCTCTCTGACCGAATTCCTGGCAAGTGGCTGTCATTCGGTGACATCCGGCTGCCTATGCCTCGCTCTTTTTTATTCTCTTCTCCATTCTGTTGACTCTAACGGAGATTCTTCTCCCATTTTTTTCTTTTGAAATTGGATCTCGGCTTCGACGTCATCGAGCTTTGTCGCGCGCTCTGTTCTCGTTAGGCGACGAACGAGAGGGAGAGATACTATTGGATTGCTTGCGAACGTCATCTCATTTCATTTTCATTTTCACTTTACTTGACATTTTTCTCTTACTTCTCTTCCGGGTGACTGCATCACTGCGTCGAGGATGGCGGTGGCCTTTTCTTTCGTTTTCGTTTGGGGCTTTACTGTCCTTTACTTTCGAAGAGGTGACTGGCGGTCGCAGCCACGCGTCCGGCGTCCTCAGTCTCACTCAGTCTTAGTCTCAAGCTCAGACTCGGACGCAAGAGTAGGGTGGATGGGATCGACATGACGTCGGTGCACGAGTCCCGCCGGATACCACCACCGGCGTGCGCGGGAGGTGGCTGTCTGCGGTGCCGACCCTTCATTTTATTTTGCTCACCATGATTCTTTCTTTGCTCTACAATTTTTTTTCACTAACCACCTTTTCCAGCCACCGGCAACTACCCTCAACGCGAAGGCCTCCGCCGCGGTCGCTCTTTACTAGCGCGGGAAGAAGACGTCCACGAATCCGGCCTCTCGCTCTTCAAACGCGGCGCGACCCTCCGCCGCCGACGCTCCGAGGCCGCCGCGCCCCTGAACCCGACCGACACCCCCAACGCCAAGTCGTCCTCGCGCAGCTGCTTCGGCGACTACGCCCCGGGTCCGAAAGGCCCCTGGATGCTCTACTGCTACCTCATCACCATCCTCGTCCCCACGCCCATGATGCGTGCCTGCGGCCTCAAATCCCCCGAACAGCAGCGCGCATGGCGCGAGAAGATGGGCCTCATCTCTATCATCCTCGTGGAAGTCGCCGTCGTCGCGTTCATCACCTTTGGCTTTACGCAGGCCGTTTGCGGGACGCCGCCGAATCGATTCCACGGCGGGGCCATTGGCGACACGTTCATCGGGAAGGGCTCGGTGGTCATCAACGGGTACGACTACGACTTTGGGTCGTTCCACCACCCCGCGGCCGGGAGCACGTTCGACGGGACGACGAACCCGTTGTTTGTGGGCAATTGGGGCATTGCAGGGAACGACATTAGCTTCATGTTCCAGAAGGTGAACGAGAATTGCTTTGGGGTGGTTACGAAGCCGAACACCAGTCAAATTACGGGCAAGGGTGAGGCGTTGGATTGGTATTTTCCCTGTAATGTGTACAGCCAGTATGGGACGACGACGCCGAATGTGACGGCGTATGGATCGTCGACGAATTGCCATGTGACGGTCAAAGGGCAGCTGGCGACGATGAAGCCGCAAGGACAGGTGTACTATACGTGGGACGATGTGCGGAACACGTCGAGGAATTTAGCGGTGTTTGAGTCGTGCGTTTTTCCGCCTCTTTTATTATAAAGAAGACGCTGACGCCTGACACAATAGCTCTGTCCTCGACCTGGAACTGCTCGCCTGGCTCGACCCCACGCAGATCACCTTCCCGTCGCTGTTCAACGAGATGAAGGTCATGGGCCCGTGGAGCAACATCGACATGACCATGCAGCTCACCCGGCGCAACCAGATGCAGATCGGGCATTGTCTGCAGGACATGATCACCGTCGGCTTCATCGACACGAACTCGATCGGCTGCGTCGCCTCGCAAGTCCTCCTCTACCTCTCCCTCATCTTCATCGTTGGCGTCGTCGCCATCCGGTTCGCGATGGCGGTCATGTTCTCGTGGTTCTTCTCGTGGAAGATCGGCAACTTTCCCAAGGAGACGTCGGAGGAGCGGATGAAGAGGGCGGCGGAGATCGAGGCGTGGAGTAATGATATTTACAAGCCAGCGCCGAGCGGATACCGACCAAATGTGGGCAAGGGCGGGTTGGCGAAGGCGGAGAAGAGGAAGACGTTTTTGCCGAGTACGTCAAGGTTCACCCCCGCGGAGGGGACGGGCAAGGGCGGGCGGCCCGCCACGGCGTACGGGCAGCTCGACTCATCGACCGCGAGCAACTACAAACGGTCGACGGTCTACTCGGGGTCCATCGCTCCGGGAAGCACCGTCGCTGGCAGCAAGGGTGGAAGTCCTGCGCGCCCGCGCTCGCTCATGTCGTGGGGGAACGACTCGGGCTCGGGGACGCCGACGCTCGCGCGGGGGACGTTTGCGGACAACCCGTGCCCGTTCCCGCTGACGGGTGTCGTACCACAGCCGCCGGCGGACTACGAGCCGTTCAACTACCCGCTGGCACACACGATCTGTCTGGTCACCGCGTACTCCGAGTCGTTCGAGGGGCTGCGCACGACGCTCGACTCGCTCGCGACGACGGACTACCCCAACTCGCACAAGCTTATATTGGTTATTGCGGACGGGATGGTGAAGGGCGCGGGGAACGACTTGACGACGCCGGAGATTGTTTTGGGGATGATGAAGGAGCTAGTGGTGCCCGAGGAGGAGGTGGAGGCGCATTCGTATGTGGCGATCGCCGACGGGCATAAAAGGCATAACATGGCCAAGGTGTATGCGGGGTGGTACAAGTACGACGACGCGACGACGGAGCGGAGTAAGCAGCAAAGGGTGCCGATTATACTTGTCGCCAAGTGTGGGAATCCGCTCGAGGCGAACGATCCCAAGCCGGGCAATCGGGGGAAGCGGGACAGTCAGATCGTGCTGATGGCGTTTTTGCAGAAGGTCAGCCGTTATTTTTCCTATCTTCCTACGAGATGCTGATGGGTTTTTGCAGGTCATGTTCGACGAGCGGATGACGACGTTCGAGTACGAGTTTTTCAATTCGCTTTGGCGGGTTACTGGGGTCTCGCCCGACCGGTATGAGCTGGTGCTGTGCGTGGATGCCGACACGAAGGTGTTCCCCGACTCGCTCACGCGCATGGTGAGCTGCATGGTGTGCGACGAGGAGATCATGGGCTTGTGTGGAGAGACCAAGATCGCGAACAAGGCGGAGACGTTCGTGACCATGATGCAGGGTGGGTTTCCCCTTCTTCCATTATATTTCGAGGTAATAACGCGCAACCAGTCTTCGAGTACTACATCTCGCACCACATGACCAAGGCCTTCGAGTCCATGTTTGGCGGCGTCACTTGCTTGCCCGGCTGCTTCAGCATGTACCGTATCAAGGCGCCCAAAGGCACCACCGGCTTCTGGGTCCCCATCCTCGCGAACCCCGACATCGTCGAGCACTACTCGGAGAATGTCGTCGACACCCTCCACAAGAAGAATCTGTACCTGCTCGGCGAGGATCGGTACCTCACGACGCTCATGCTCAAGACTTTCCCCAAGCGCAAGAACATGTTCTGCCCGCAGGCGGTCTGCAAGACCATCGTCCCCGACACCTTCGGCGTCCTGCTGTCGCAGCGCCGCCGCTGGATCAACTCGACGATCCACAATCTCGCCGAGCTCATCCTCGTGCGCGACCTGTGCGGGACCTTCTGCTTCAGCATGCAGTTCGTCGTGGGCATGGAGCTGGCGGGGACGCTCGTGCTGCCCGCGGCGATCACCTTCACGCTCTACCTCATCATCGCCTCCATCATCCCGCACCACACCAACACCACCGTCCCGCTCGTCCTGCTCGCGTTTGTGCTCGGGTTGCCCCTCGTGCTGATCATCATCACGACGCGCAAGGTCGCGTATATCGGGTGGATGTTAATCTACCTGCTGAGCTTGCCGATATGGAACGGCATCCTGCCGGCGTATGCGTTCTGGCACTTTGACGACTTTTCGTGGGGGCAAACGCGGCAGATCTCGTCTGGGCCGGGGGGTTCGGGCGGCGAGGGAACGGGTGGGGTGGAGGGTGACAAGGAGGGCGAGTTTGATTCGAGCCATATCGTGATGAAGCGGTGGGCCGAGTTTGAAAGGGAGAGACGGTGGAAGAGCGGGACGCAGTCGAGGGATTCGGACGAGTATGTGTATGGTCGGAAGTGAGTCTTTCCTCGCTCTTTCTTTCAGGTGATAGATGACTGACTTGGATGCAGGGCGGACAGCACGAACCGGTACTCGCTCACGTCGACGTCGGACCAGTTCCATGCGCCCTCCGCGGGCTTTGGCGACGCGTCGACCTTCGAGTCCGGTAGCAACAACGGTCACGCGCTGGCGGCCCCAAGCCCGCGGCAAAGGCACGACAGCAACGCCCTCTTGATGCTCCCCACGCCGCTCGCCGTCTCGCGCCACACCACCGCCAGCGCCACCTCCGGGTCTGGCTCTTCCCTTGGCATGGCCCGCTCCAGCGAGGACGGCTTCGACCCCAACACGAGCGCGCACAGGCTCATCCCGACGAGCCCGCAGAGCGCGGCGGTGCAGGACAGCTGGAACGACGCGTACGACTCGCCCACGGCAGTGTCGCCGCCGTCGATGCCTGCGCCTGCGGGCCGCCCACCGAGGGAGCAGTACTATCCCAACCGGGCGAGCATGGAAACGCCGCCAAGCAGTGCGAATCCGTTCATGAGACACCCTAGTGGGAGCCCCAACCCCGGGTCTTTGTACGACGAGCCGGAGGAGATGCCGTCGCCCATGTCCATGTCGCCCGGGTCGCCGGCGCCGCGATACGGCGTCGCTGGTGTGGGCGCGGGAGGTGGTGCGGGGCGCGGAGGGCGCGGGGTAAGTCTGATGGACGGTGGGCCTGTGCCCGGGCCGGAGGGTGCGGTGCGGAGGGTGGCGAGGCCGAATGCGCGGAGGCCGACGTCGCAGGTGCCGGTTGGTGCGGGTGGGCAGGGACAGAGCTCGCCCCAACAGCAGCAGCCACAGCAAAATCGGTACTCGAGGAACTCGATGGGATACGGGCTTCCGCCCGGTGCTGCGCCGCCGCAGTCTGGAGGGTATGGAAACTAAGATTTGGACTCACAGGAGGGATGGACTGTGGAGTTTCGTGGATTGAGTATTGGATGAGGACTATATATTACGATCCGTTTTCTTGCGCCTATATTCCTTTCCATTTTTTTCCTCCTCACGAACGGACTAACAACATGATACCTACCGGATGAACGGCGCCATTTCCCCCTCCCACTAGTATCACTATTTGACCCATACCTACAATGTTAATGCACTCATGACACACTGCTTAACTTCACTCGCTTCGCACAAAGAGAGTCGGCCGATACGGCCGATGAGTCCTTACACCCAACTTCCACCTGCTTGTCTACTTTCTTCCTGCTGACACTGCGACCTGTCGTTCAACTTCATATGGGCGTCGTTCCAACTTCCACATTTACTTGACGAGCGTTGAGGTCGACCAGGTTCGGAGAAATGTTCGACGTTCCGCGTTACCGAAAATCCTCGTTGCACTACGAAGATCCCTAAAAATCATCGTTTCACGTTCACGACACAACTTTACTGGAGCTTACGGGCAACGGCTTTATCCTCCCTCCCTGGCTTTATTAATCGCTTTGGTCCACATTAACGGGCTGCAATTGACCTTGAGGGGCTTGGGTCAAAAAATTCGAACAACGTATTACTGCAAGAGAGCAATGAAACATACCTAGCGGTCTCTACCGGCTGTGCGGGAGTTTCGGGTTCGCACGCCGCATGAGTGCACGAGTCCATGTTGTCGCCAGCACGATCATCAAAGCCGATTGCGCCGGTGTGGAGAGTTTAGAGTTGCTGGATTATTGCGGGGTAATCCTTTTTTTCTTTCCTGTGCCATGCTTTTTTCTCCTTCTCTGGCACTTGCGCTCGCAGCTGCGACTGCAGCACTCGCGACTGCGCCACATTCAGACGTCAAGTTCGCGCTGAGCTTTGTTCCCTTAACCCCTGACGCCCGCCGAACTCGAATTGCCGCCTCGAGTATCTCGCCAGCCAGCAATATAAAACTTGTTGATTATTTCAACGGCACCGACCTTCAGTGGTATGGGCAGATATCGAGTATGGTGAATTGTTATATGTGTTATACACGATTCTGACATCTGTTGACAGTCGGGACGCCCCCCGAAGACTTTACTGTGGGTGCGTAGTGCGACATCTCTGTGGAGACAGATCTCATTCGTGTTTTACTTTTTGACACGGGCAGCGTGTCTCTCGAGGTTCCGGGCAAGTTGTCGCAAAAATGTTACTTCCCAGGTACGTACTAATCCATCGCGCACTCGCACAGGCATCGCCTGCGGTGCAGCGTGTGCCAACCAACGCCAGTTCGCCCCGTCCAAGTCCAGCACCTTCCAGGATCAGTTTTTCAACAGCAGCGTTACTTTTGGTACGGGTATAGGCGTCGACCCGGTGGTGGGAAACAACTGGGAGATGGACCTGGCCTTTGTGGCCGACGTGCTGGTCGTCGGCGACATCGCTATACCCCTGGGCGGATTCTTCCTCATCACTAACCAGGCCCCGACCTTCGTATGTGCCCTATCAATGAGTGGAGCGAGCATCATAATTTATTCGATATTTACCACAGCTTCCGGATCCATTCGATGGGATTATGGGCTTGAGCCCTGGCATGGGCGACTTTTTCGCGGATGCGGGGGTCTCTGCCATCTTTGGGATGTTGTTCACGCCAAGAACGAGACAAGCGGAGGAGCTGGCGAGCTCACCTTGGGCGGGGTTGACACGACCAAGTTCAAAGCCCCTTTGGTGCATTCGCCGATTGTGAACGATCAGTGGGCACTCACGTCGCAGGGTATCTTTGTCAACGGCGAGACGACAAGCACCCTCAACAGACCTTCCCGATCATCTTTGATTCAGTTTATCCTTTCTTGTTGCGCCGTGCACCTCATTTCTCATTCATTCATTCACAGGGCACGTCGAACATACTCTTCGTCGAAGAGACAGCGCTGGCCATCTACGGCATGATCTCCCCCGACATCGTCGCGAACCCCGACGAGCCCGGCACCTTCGGCATCGCCTGCAACCGCATCCCCGCCCTCCCCGCCGTCATCTCCATCCAGTTCGCCGGCGTCCCAGGGCAGGGTTCAACCTCACAATCCCGAGCTCCGAGCTCAGCAGCGGGCCGTTCACAAACAAACCTGAGCTGTGCCAGACGCTCATCAATGTGTCGGAGGGGTTCAACCTCGTTGGGTTGAGTCTGCTTAAGCACTACTATAGCGCATGGGATATTAACGGGACGCGGATTGGGTTCGCGCCGAATGGGTTCTAGGTTTGGCACGATGCGCGAACTATTTGCGACTGTCTTCGTTATGTCACGGTGGCAAAATACTTTCGTTCATGTCATCGAGAGTTACTTCTTAAAGGATCCCACGAACTCTCAATTTCCCTAACTCCGAGCCGGTACTTCCTAAATCCTGAATGGCTTTCATTGCCGCTCCGCATTAGGACCGGCCCTCTTTCTTTCACTGCGCTTACGGAATTGAGATGTGCGAAGAGGAAATCTGATTGAGGGTATTATCTAGTTTTTTTGAGACAGGTTGATGTACAATTTCACATTTGGCCCCAGGGCTGGCCGTGGTGTGCTGATTACCCCGTACAGGCAGGCATTCTACAACGCTGGGACTAGACGCGGGAAGTAATTACTGTGATAAGTGACCAATCGACTCGGATCACCTTGACGGCGTTTCTAATTTTTACGATTGAGCGTCGACGACACCGTATATGCTGAATATCCTTTGAATTTCTTGACGTGCTGATAGTCTGGATCCGTCGAACAGGGATATTCCGGGGCAGCGACCATTCGAGCTGCGCTATCAAAGTAATTCAGACAATTGTTGTTGCGGACAATGATGTTAAGCGATGTAGACGTCCAGGCGGTCGAGGATAGGAATATTTCTCCTGAACTCTCGTTCTACGATGTGTTGCAATTTTTAAAGTTGCATAGAACTGTCGAATTACTAGCCCCTTGTCGAGGTTCGGGATGATATGTACGATACAGCGAAGACGCGAAGGTCGAAGCCAAAAGTCGGAGGTTCGGCTGTAACGAGTCGTCAATGTGGAGTGGCTTTGTCTCTTTCTGGCGTCGAACTTTTACTTGTTCTTGAATGTTATAAAGCAGAGTGCTAACAAACGAGAACCTTTGATGCCAGACTGATGAAAATTCTTGGAGAAGCCAGCTTTTTTCAGCGCTGTCGAGGAATGACACGACGGAAGCACTTGAGTTGACTTGGGTTACATTGGGAGGCTTCGGAATTTCGGAAGATGCCGCAGTCGATCTTCGTCCGTGACCACGTTTTTTTCGATGTCGGTGTTGCCTAGTCCGCTAAGAGAAAGTGTGGGCCGTATCAAGAAAGCTTCTGCTAGCCTCCTGGTCAAGGTGAGGCATACCGCAGCTTCGTGTAGAAAATGCTTATGGTCCTACACGAAGGGACACGTCCCAGTCGGTCCAACTTGGGTCCAACCTTGTGAATAACCAGAAGGCGGCCTGGTTCATAGAACAGACAAGCGAATGGCGTCCACAAGGACCCACAGGTGTCTTCTCACCCAATATGGAGCCGGAAGGCAGGGGCTTGCGCTTTGACCAAGTCGGCCGGAAAGAGCCGAGCTTGGGAAATCAACTGGACCAAATCAACGACAACAAAGCCTAAAGCTGCTCAACGTTTGCAACGACGACGAGCGCCTTGAACTGGTCCATTCTGGCGGGGCAGCGAGCAGACTGTCAATTGTCATGCGCGGTCTTGCCATTCCCTCTGAGTCCGACCGGGAACAGTCGAATGAATATGGCACCCCGTTCAGTCCAAACGACGACACCAATATTCCAATCGATCCTGCCCTTGGAGGCACTCCCATAGACCCAGCGTTGTTCGAGAACGATGCAGAAGACCAGGTTCACCAAGTAGGTCCCAACAATCTCGCAAAAATCGTGTTAAATACGCGTCGCGTCGGGTAATACGACCGCTGATCACTTTCAAGCCCAATACAGAGCCACAGCCCTCCCCGCCGCGCGAGGAACACCCAAACCACTTCAGCCAGTACTCAGAGGCACCCCAGGGCGACCCATTTGCACCGCAGCCCGAATCCCATCCAATTCCCGACGACGAGCCGCCTCCCCCGCCACCAAAGCCTGCGCGACGCCGACGTGGTGGCCAACGCAAGGACGAGTGTGGTATTTGTGGCGAAAAGAGTCCTCCTCTGGTGACTTGTAATGAATGCGGCAAAAACGGTATGTGTTGCCGGCATTCTACTCTATGTTACGCCTCTTGACGTGCAGTTCAGCCCACACTTCATGTATAAGTTTGCCTCCCACCATCGGCGAATATATCCAGTCATATCCCTGGGTTTGTATCGAGTGCAAAAAGTGCGAAGTCTGCTTGGAAAAGGGCGACGATGTAGGTGTCTTTTATACCTCTACGCCAGTTGTTGACCCGCTGCAGGCTCGTATATTATTTTGCGACTCTTGCGACCGAGGTTTGCATCACTTGTCCTCGAAGTTGATTCAATTTTTTGATGTCCAGACAGGTTGGCACATGGACTGTTTGGACCCGCCCGTCGAGAACACGCCGGCCGGGAAATGGTACTGCCCTATGTGCCCAGATGCCGCCGAAACTGAGCGCGAAACATCAGTCGCTTCCACATCTCGTTCGGCGGCAGCGATACCAAGCAGGCGTAAGGGCAAAGCCAAAGCCAAAGCCGAGCCCATGCCCAGCGACAACGATGTCTCCGACGAGGAGGAGCCGCAGGTACAAGTCGTCGAGCGACGAGGGAGAGGGCGGCCAAGAGGAGGGAAGAGAGTGCACGATGATCAATCCTCCCCTTCTCGAGCTGCGAAACGCATTCGACTTCCCCCGAATCTGCCACCCCCTCCGCCAACGCGAAACCGCGCTCCGAAACCGCCCCCGCCCCCGCCACCAGCGACACCTAGTGTTCGATTGCGCCTCCCTAAGGGTCGCAGACGGCGGCATGAAGACGATGAGCCTCCCGGGTTGTTCGATGAGCCTCCCGGGCTGTTCGACGAGATTCTCAACCCCGCGGAACGCGACACAAGTAAGACGGCCATCGTGGCCGTGGATAAGCACAGGTTCGAGAAGAGCCGCGCCGTTGCAGAGGTATGCTCCGCACCATGCCCTTCAGCCTCGTACTTATACCCCGTCCAGTCGAAGCTCGGGCCTCCACCGGCCCCGCGGCAACGGCGGACGTCAGAGATCCCCGATACGCCCACCGCGGGCCCCTCCTCGCGCCCCCTCCGCTCATCCTTCCTCCAACACTCGCATCCGTCCCCGTCGGCGTCGCCGGCCCCCTCTTCTGCCTCCGGAGCGCTCGGCGCAGCACTGCGCCATAACCATGACGGCGGACCCCCAGCGCTGCGTATCAGCACCATCCGATTCGGGCAGTACGACATCAAGACATGGTACAGCGCACCGTTCCCGGAAGAGTACGCCAACGTTCCCGACGGACGACTGTGGATTTGCGAGTTTTGCTTGAAGTACATGAAGAGTCGGTTCGGCGCGACTCGACATCGTGTGCGTTCGCTGAATCGTTCCTTGCGAAACGCTCTAACGTCGTCATTTTTTCTCCAGATGAAGTGCAAATCGCGGAATCCTCCTGGGGACGAAATTTACAGAGATCAAACGGTGTCCATTTTCGAGGTTGATGGGCGGAAGAACAAGGTAAATTTGTCTAGTCCTTGAAGTAATTTCCTTTATATATGCTGACGTCATCCGCACAGATATACTGTCAGAACCTGTGCCTGCTCTCAAAAATGTTTTTGGACCACAAGTCCCTATTTTACGACGTCGAGCCGTTTTTGTTTTATGTGATCACCGAGGTAGACGACTTTGGTGCGCGGTTTGTGGGGTATTTTAGCAAGGAGAAGAGAAGCTCCCAGGACTACAATGTTAGCTGTATCATGACGCTCCCGGTCCGACAACGGCAGGGCTGGGGGAACTTGCTCATTGACTTTAGTGCGTTTGCTTTTCCCTTTAACGCGCATCCATTTGAGACGCTCAATTCATTTATTTTTGATAGGCTACCTATTATCCAAGAAAGAACGGCGGTTGGGATCCCCTGAGAAACCGCTCTCGGCGCTGGGTGCGCTGGGATACAAGAATTACTGGACCTTGGCGCTCATGCGTTATCTCGCGACAGCCCCGGACCGTCCTCGGCTCGAAGGTACGCGTCATCGCGTACTATACTTGCACGCCTCGTCCTCACCTCGAGCTTTATGCAGATATCTGCTTCGCGACGTCCATGACGATGGAAGACGTGCATAAGACGCTGACGCAGCAGGATATGATCACTGTGCGAGAGGCGACGCCGCCGCGCGTCAGGCCCTCGCCGGGGCAATCAATCAAGTACCCGAAAGGCCGGAAGAACGGAGTGGCGAGGCGGCACCTGCAGCGTACGCAGACGGCGGACAAGGCCAACGCCGATCGGGAGGTGCCGTTTGTCCCGCCGACGCAGTACGAGATCCGCTGGGACCGCGACACCGTCACCGACTACCTGCGTAACTGGGAATCCAAGGGGTACCTGACGCTGAAGGCCGAGAAGCTGCAGTGGAGCCCGTACATCCTCGCCAAGACGCACAAGACGGAGGCGATGTCGGCGGCGGACACGAGCACTCTGGTTACCACGGCGAAGCTTGCGGCGAAGGCGGCGCTCGCGAACAGAAATGGGGCTGTGACGACCAACGGGAACGGAAACGCCGTCGCAGGCAGTAGCAGTGCGGTCTCGACCAATGGGCGCGTGACGCCGAACGGGGTTTCTGTACAACCAGCTGGGTCGCCTCTCGTGGAGGATCTGTTTGGCGAGGGCGAGTTGCCGACAGCGTTTCCGCCGCGGTCGGCGTCAGCTGAAGACGACAAGGATGTGCAGATGGAGCGGGATCGGGAGCTGGCGGCAAAGCTGGCAAATACGCCCAGAACGCTGCGGAGTCGGCCAAGTCAGTCTGCTGTCGCTACACCGACTCGAGGTGTAGGTAGACCACGGCGAGGTCAGGCGTCTGAAAAAGGCAAGGGCAAGGAGAAGCAGTTACGGCCAAGCGAGGATGACCGGGACGATGAAGAGGAGGAGGCAGCTGAAACGGGAGGACGCCAGCTGAGGTCAAGCAGATACGCGCCTGGCCTGCTAGTAGCCCAAGCGGCGACCTCAACACCAACGCGCCGAACCGCCTCACCCAAGAAACGACGAAGAGTGGAATCATCCCCAGAAGACGACACATCGCCCTCGATACCATCGATCCCGCTGCGAACGCCTTCCCCCGCACTCAATGGCGATCATCACTCACCTATGGATGTGGACGCTGATTCGGCGGCTTGCGCACAAGAGCCGCCACCCAAACAAAATGGATTGGACGCAACGCGTCAACCGGTCGGGGCGGTGTGCACGAACACTGATGAGCCCCCAGGGTTGGATGATGCTGCGGCGCCGATCATCAAGACGGTTTTGGTGGAAGTCGGCGATGACAGGGATGCGACGGGGGGCGATGGGGTCAAGTCCGAGGATGTAGCGACGCCTCTCACGGAGCGACAGAGTGAGGACACGGTGGTCACTGTGGACTATGAACCCCCGGCGAATGGAAAGGTTGTTGCTGGGCCCACGGGATTGAGCGGGGCGGTTGCTGTGATTGCGGCCGCTTGGGCGCGACCCAAGCACACCGTTCCTGAGCCCGTGGCCGCTGTAGAGGATGCGCGGATGTCGGACGGCGAAGTGAGTCTGGGAGACGAGGATGCGGACGCTGAGGGGGAAGAAGAGGACGATGCAGAGGGATCTGTGGTAGAAATGGGCTAGTCTGTATTATTCCATGTATATAAGAATGTACATAAATGTAGGAGACTCGCAGCGGTTGTTTTTTGTTTGCAACTAAAGGGGGTGGCAAACAAACTGGCCCGTTTCGGTCCTCACCGCAGGTGAACCAATCCAACCCGGGCATGGGTGGTCAAGGCCAACCGTATGTATCCCTTTTCCTCTGCGGGTATTGCTCTTACAGCGATGACCTAGTAAACCCAGTATGCAGTACAACCATATGTCCTCGTCAGAGAGGAACCTGCAAGACAATCCCAATTCGGTACGTTAACCCAACCTGCGGTCAACTTGGTTCAACTGGATCCGATATGTAATCATCCAGACTCCCTTTCAGTCTCATCAGAGTCTCGGTCAGGCTTTGGGTCCTCATATTAATGTGCAAGCCTCGTCATATGCCCGCCAGCAGCCTCAGCCTCCCACCGAAGGGTATCGTATCTCGCAGTCACCGCCAACGAATGCCAGTTCGACCCACGGCACGGCCGGGCTCACTTTCACCGCAGTCAATGGCTCTACTCCTTCCATGAAGCGCAAACAAGCTGACAATATTCTTACTGGCAATGTATCAAAGCGCCGGCGAGAGGCACCAGAAGAGCCCGTGGATCCCTACGAAGACGGCGGTGGTGCGGGCGCTAAGCATTGGACGGACGACGAGAAAACTCAGTTATTTCAATGGCTAATGGGGCCAGCTCATGACGACCACTGGAACTCATTACGCGCTACCAAGAACTCGTGTCTCCGCGAGGTTCGCAATTGTGCTCATGGCTTGGCCTAGTTTTTTCCGCTCAACGTACTCGACAGTGTGCCGTCGAGGTGTACGGGAGTAAGAAGACCTACCAAGCCCTCAAGGGCTGTTACGAGCGTAATTTTAATCTGTTCAAGCAAATTTATGCCTTCGAGACCTATCACGCCCATGCCGGGAGCGGGCCTATCACGGCGCATGGCGAGGCTGACCGGTTACGCGATTACGAGCGCCGTCTTGGGGCTGCCCGAAGAGCAGGATGTGATGTCGGGAACATAACGGCGCGGACTATTGATCACTGGCATCGCGCAGGCTGGTACGTAAATAAACCAGCAGTCTGTAGACGCGATACCAGTCTAATTCTATGCCTCCAGGTACGATCTGTTCTACCGCAGGTACTTCAGCCATTTTACCTCCGCATCAAGCTTCAAGCTAACGTTCACTAGATGGCATGGTGATCCAGCGACCACGAAAGCCGTTCCCACGCGCGGAGTTGGCACCTCGTCCTCGAACGCACTTGGTGGCGATGACCCTGATGTGGACGACGACCAAACCCTCGATTTTTCCGACTCCCCCTCGGGGTCGAATGTGCCGAGCAACCCCCAGCCGCCGCCGCCTCCGCCGCCAGCACCCCAACAGCAGCAGCAACACCACCACCAACATGTGCCGTCCTACGTGAGCCCACAGCCCTACGTCAGCCCATCGCAAACACTTCGAGATGCAATCCCTCCGCCGATACCCCCACGCGCGCCGAGCCCCGTAGCTGCCCCCATGCCCACGCCAGTACCACCGCCCGTCCCGATGCCCGTGGCTGGTGCTTCAAACGAACAGTCGCTAGTCAACATCCCGCTCACGCAGGGTATGATCTCGGCATACCTGCAGTTCCTGCAGGTGCAGACGCAGACCGGGAAGCAGAAGCTCGAGTACATGCGCCGACGTGAGGAGCGCGAGGAGAGGGAAAGCAGCCAACGACGCGAACTAGAGCGTTTGCGCATAGAGCGCGAAGTGGCGGAGTTTGAGCATAACAAGGTCTCGGCCAAAATCAAACAGAACGCAGACCGGGCGATTGTCAGTTTTTCTACTGCCTTTCTGTTTCCCTTTCGGTCACTTATTGTCTCTCTACTTCAGGAGGTGCTCGGAAGCGCCACTATAACGGACATGTCGCTGAAGCAGTCGGCAGGCGATTACCTGAAGAAACTTTTCCTGGAGTAGATGAGCATATTGGAACGGACATCTTAAAAGCATCTGTATTCTATCACCCACCATCTTTTCCTTTCTTGCCGGACTTTGTTGTATTGGGTACACCTTGCTGACTGCGTCGTAATTAGATTGCTGCTATGTGATGCGAAGTACAGCGTTTCCTGACTTCACTTCTCTCATCCTTGCGCGCCAGTCGGCGACTTAAACTTGTGTGGCTTGAAACGGTTAATCCCTTCGACCTTATGCTTTTTTGCAGACATCGCGCTCTTCCCTACGCTCTTCCCGGATCCCCATCCGTAACTGAACCGACTTGCATGATTTTCAGCAACGAACTGATTCAAATCAAATTTGAAGATCACCTTTTCCCTAAATCCGGAACTGACTCGAAGACTCCTCTTTGCGGTTCAAATGGCTTCCTCGACTCTTTCACCCAAACCACCAAGAAATGAGGGACCTCAAGCGATGCCTGCTGCTCCTCGACCTCCAGAACGAATTCGTTTCCGCCGCAGGGAACTTCCCCACCGACGCAGTCTGTCAGCAGGCTTTGCTCGAGAATGTTGGCAAAGCCACGCAAGCATTCCGTGATAGTGGGGATGCCATGGTCTGGGTACTCGGGAACGTGGTGGAGGCTCCGCCAAGTCCGACTTTCCGTTCATCAACTGCAGCAGTCGCCAGACCTGGTTGTCACGAAAACGTGGTATTCCGCTTTACGGACACCACGCTGCGCGATGACTTGACTGCAGAAAATATCACAGACGTTTATGTCGGAGGTTTACTCACGAATGTCTGCGTGTGTACGACGGCGGAGGTGGCGCATGCGCCGGGCTTCACTGTAATGGTCCTGGACGATTGTCTGGGTTGGCGGAAATACAAGAGTCACCAAACGGCTCTCCGTTGCATGCGAGAAGCAGGGTTCGAACTGCGACACGGTGTGAGGCACTAGGAGTTCCTCCGCCGGAGCCCCTTCTGTACATGGTGAATGGATCGATTCCGGCGTGTCCTCATGGCGTCGTATGAAAAGGTACGTGGGCTGGTGTCCGCCGACGACGGAAAGCTGATCTCCTGCCTCGGTAGGAAATTTGCTTTACACCCGTAAGGTTGAGGGTCATGTGTTATCCGAAGCAAACGCGCTCGCCAGCGTTTCTCGAGCTCAACCACAGAGGGAAGACGCCAGTTCATTGATCCACTCCCGCAGGAATCAGCGCCTGAGACGGTCATGATCAATGAGAGCATTGCAATTCTTCAATACATCGAGACATACCACCGGCCAGAATGACCTCTCCTCCCACCCGTCTCCCAACGTAGTGCGTGCGCATTAGCGTTAGCCCGTATACAGGAAACTGAAAACTTGCACAACACATACGACGCATTGGAGGATGCACATTTCGGCGCGGAAAAGGCCGGAAATTTTCTTGACTTAGATGAAAGAGCCGAATTGGTCGCCAAGGTGCACGCTGAGCTGGATTAGTGGGAGGTGTACGCCAACAAGTCGACATACATTGCGGGCGAAGAGTTTGGGCTAGCAGATTGTGCCTTTTCCCCTTTGCTTGGATACATGGTACATCGCGGATTCGATTGGACGCGGCCGGTGAAGGAGGGCGAGTCGGATTCACAGGGAGGCGCGGTCGCGTGGCCACATCTGCAGGCGTATTTTGAGCGTGTGTGGGAACGTGGGCGCGAGAAGGGCTGTGCGCAGCGAGCACAGCCTGCTGGATGGGACAGACAAGGGCGAGAGAATGTTTGGACTGGATTGCGGGGTAGATAGCGACTTGACGCTTCGAACAGGTGAATGAAAAGGACGCTGGCAGTCTAATTAATCCAGTTTGCCATCCGCTGACTTCTTGCGAGAGAAAAAAGGTGGTCCGAGTGAATTTGTCACCTTCAGGCGTACGTTTCTCCTTTTTTGGCCACGAGAGGGTAGCGCGCCCAAATCGGGATCGATGTGATAGGCGCTGTGGCGCCAATCAGTTTGACTTCTTCTCTCCTTGTAACGAGGCTCGTTTCGCCGCACAAAACTTCGCGAATCGTCGCGTTCCCTACACAGTTTGAACAGGGCCATAGCTCGCCAACTTGCGGCAGTTGAAGGGCGAGGGCGCAGTGATTCCACCGCGTTCAAACCGCCGATGTCATTCACAAGCAAGGTCCAGTCTTTCTCTAAATGCTCTGATCAGAGGTGTGCAGTGACCGGAACTTGACATTTTGTAATCCCGGGATAGCCGACGCGGTGGCTCGTGACCGTCGCGTCGCGTCCCGCGCGGTCGACCGCGGCACCGCATGTTGTTTTAACGCTTATCGCGGTCGTTGACGACAGAAATATTGCTAAGGATCCAGAAAGCATGAAAGTGAAGTGGGATCCAGAAGACTTTGTTCTCCGATGCTCTCTCTCGTTTGGCTCGCCTGCACTCTTGTTCCTTCGGTTATCGCGGGTCGTCGACCTAACGGTCTCGTTATTCCGAAACAACCTCCCTTATCGTTCTCGGCCGCCAACGGTGCTGGCCTCAAGCCTGACTTTGCCCCCGTTCCTTATTTTTTTGACCAAATCCTTGACCACTCGAACCCCTCGCTTGGAACGTTCCAGCAGCGCTTCTGGTTCTATGACGGATATTACAAGGAAGGAGGGCCCGTTGTGCTGTTTAATGCGTACGTTCGTTGGCAATCCAAAGAGTGAAACTGACCCGCGATGTTCCACAGCGGCGAAGAGGGTGTGCAATTTTTATTTTCCGTGTAAGCCTTGTCGATGTGCCACCCTTCAGACGCGTCTCTTTACACCGGCTATTTGTCGAACGAAACGATTACTGGAGTGAGTGCATCCAGGTCCTCGACGCGCATCGGTTCAATAATTCTATTATTGAAGGCCATCGCGTACCAAGTTGGTGGAGCGACTATAGTAATGGAGCACCGGTACGTCCTCCTTGGACACTCTTTCGTTATTATTTATGCGGCTTTCTAGATATTGGGGTGCCTCCATTGTACGATTAAATTTTACCTAGTTTCGGTGTACTCATCTCCTCCGTAGCCATTTGCTAACTACAGTACTGCCAACATGAAGTACTTCACGCTCGAAAATGCCGTCCAAGACTTTGCCCATTTCGCTCAGAATGTGAAGTTGCCTTTTACCAATGGAACCAGGGCGGCACCGCCTCCGATAACGCCGTGGATAGTAGCTGGTATGGCCCTCTGGAGGCTGCAAAACTTCTCTGAATTTACCAAAGGCGGCTCGTATCCCGGCGCTCTCGCGGCATACGTAAAAAAGACCTTCCCAAATATCTTCTACGCGGCGTATGCAACTTCTGCGCCTGTCCAGGCGAGTCCCTCTCCTTCGGTTATCCTCCCAGCTGTTAATTCTCCGGAATAGGCTATCAGTGACTTGTGCGTCGAACTCCCTTTCACACAACCTTTTGCTATTTATTTATGGCGACCTAAAGCTACGGATACTTCCTTCCGGTCGCGAACGGTGCTCCGAAGAACTGCTCTACCGACATGAAGGCGGTCATAACCCACTGGGATAATGTTATGAGCCACGGAACTAAAGCCCAGCAGCTTGAGCTCCTGTGTGCGCAGGATTTAGTTCATCGCTAATCAGGTCAATGACGATCTTTCAGCCGTCTTCGGGTTGCAGAATGTAACCCACACCGCCGATGCAGCGTCCGCCCTTCAGATTGCTCCCTGGAGTTGGCAGGATTTGGAGCCTGCTGCTGGTGCCCACCAGGAGTTCTTCGACGTGCGCTACACCTTATCGCTCATGTTTTATTTCTAATCATTATTTTAGTTCTGTGATACTCTCGAAGTCAAGGATGGTGTTGCCGCTGGAGCTCAGGGTCAGGGATTAGAGTTCGCCCTTGCCGAATGGGGCGCTTGGCAGCGTCAGACCAATCTTGCAAGTGAGGACATCTCTCCTGTCCGTGTCATGGTGATGCGTGACTGATTATTCTTTTTAGCTTGTGGGGACATGTATGCGGGCGACGAATGGTGAGCGGCTTGATTAGGATTGAAAAATCCTCATCAACGCTGGATTCAGCTGGGGAACGTTTGACCCTAATGCATCATTTTACACCGAGTAAGTGTCTTTGTGGTGCTTCTTGAGCTCCAGAGTAAACCATTTCTGCCCAGCGTCGATCCGACCAATACTTACCGGCCATGGATGTGAGTTGATGAATCTGGGATTACTTTATCCAACCTCACACGTCCCTCCCATAGGTGGCTTATATGGTGCGCTCCGATCTACATATCGGCATGACCCGAATTAAAGGAAACGTCAGCACACAGCTGGGCTTTTGGCAGGACGGAGACCCAACGGAGCCCTCGATTGTCTCCAAGCAAATTACGGTTGCCTACTGGGAAAGACAATGTCCTCTGTGGTTCCCTAGCGAAGAAGGAGTGTCCGTGCCCAAGCTAGCGCCGGTCAACCAAATCGATTCACTGTTCGGCGGCTGGGATATCAGGTACGCCCTGCCGCTGTCGAGAAATTCATCTCGTAAATACTTGAAAACGTAGCGAGAACCATCTCCTGTTCGTGAACGGCCAGTGTACGTCGGCAACCTGGATCCTGGATACCACTTGCTAAATATCGTTCGCAGTCGATCCATGGCGCAGCGGGACCGTTTCCAGCGAACTACCGAACGCTCCGAGACGCCAAAGCACTGCCGAACAACCTATTTTATTGGTCGAGACTGGGGTGCATTGCTGTACGTGTTTTAGTCCATAAGTAGGACGACGAACTAACGGAAACTCGTACTTTAGGGGACAGTATGTCGTCTAGACTTTTATCTTCTCTTCGTTAATTGAATCACCGAAATTACAGTGATCACCGGCTCGGCGCAGGCGAACCCTAACACTCGCGTTGGTGAGTATTCCGGGCTGACTGATCTTTAAACACTCATGTTCCTGTAGTATTCGATCGGGTGGTGGCGCAGATGGTGGTGTGGATGAAGGAGTGGGACGCGGCTCACGGAAAATAGTGCATGAAGTATCAACTTGCGGGATAGTTTATTTACTTGGTCGCGGCAGACAAGCCGTTTCAAAAATCCGCTGATTCCAAGTCGGCGGCATTGCGGCGGCATTGACTCTGCTCCGATGCCGCTTTCGTCCGACTTACTCCATTAACAAAGAATCAGGGAAGGGATCAATCCGTTTGCGATTCCTCCTCAGCTCAAACCGAGTGTGGAATGTAGTTGATAAAACATAATCTGCACACCGCCCGCCGATCCTGTCGACACCATCCTCCACGTAAACCAACCGAAATTATCAAAGCATTAGTTAGTCTACAGAACAGTCCAATTTACATGATGATGAGGAGTAAGTGCATTATCGGTCCGTTAGTGAAGTAGACTAGTACTAGCGTTCCATGCTGGCTTCTTCATAAACTGTTCATAAATCGGCGTGGCAATCTTATTAGAAGAAGAGGATCCCACCGGCAGACTGGACGCAGGCGGCGCCAAGTGATTTGGCGATTTACTGCGCGCCGCCGAGGCCGAGGCCGAACCGTCCGAGTCATACCACGACCGCGAAAGCCGCTTCGTCGCGGCCTCAAGCCTGCTCGGTCGGCGGCCTACGAGTGGTGGTTCAGGCGAAGGCTGATCCGGTAACGCGAGGGTGGGTTTCTCCTTGCTGCCAAAGGAGAACATGCGCCGAATCTTCGTCTTGCCTGGGCTGCCATGCTCTGGTGAGGTCTGCTCGTTAACCGACGCGGCTTTCCCAGCTTCCTTCGCCTTCCGCTTCTTCTCCCTCTCGGCCGCCGCTTCAGCTGCTTTCTTGGCCTTCGCCGCCTCCGCCTCCCGACGTGCCTTTTGTCGGACCTCCTTGAACGCCTTGCGCGCAACCGCACCCCTCCAGTGCGACTGGATACCGAGTACACTTCTTTGGAAGTGGCGGTATCTTTTCATGGCGATCAGCCGTCGCATATTAGTCTGCAGGAACAACACTGCATTCAATTTCGCCGAGCGGAGGTTTTCAAGCGTCGCGAGGACCCCAGTGCGCAGGAAGATCTTGGTCTCGCCCATCTGGTACTTGGTCTTATCCATACCTGTCTTCTGGGCGATAAGAACACACAGTCGCTTAAACTGCTCTCTCTTGATCAAAGGAGGACCGTCTCGCCAAGGTATGAGGGTGAAATACCTGCGATAGATGTGTGAGCTCTTACATCATCAAACAAATTATGGAGGCTCACCGTCGTGCGAAATCCTCGAACGTCCAACGCGAGGGATACCCAGCCGTGCTGATGCGGATCGTCTCAAGCACGCCCGAGGCTCGCAACTGCGCCAGAACCTGCAACGGATTGAACTCCCACGCCCTCTTGTGCTGGTTCGGCTTGAGGCACCGAATATAATGCACGTTGGTCATTCGCAGCATGTCCATGAGCGTGCCCAGCGAGCTCTTGAATATTGATCCAAGCGTCGGCTTCTTGACAGATGTGCCCCGCCCCGTCCCCACCAGCCCTGCTCGCCCCGGATCGGGGATCTTCGAAACCACGCCGTTGGGCGACGGCGGATCAGCGGGCTCCCCGCCGACGCGATGTAACGCCGTGTCGAGCACCTCCCGCAGGAACGGGTTGCTCGACGACGTCAGGAGGGTGAGATGCTCCTCCGGTACGGTATCGCGGTTCTTATCCAGGAACCCGTCGACCTGGTACGTCACGTCTAGCGCGTAGTGCGCGATCGTGAACGCGGCGTTCGCGAATTTGGGCATCTTGTAGACGGCCTTGTTCGCCGGCTTGTCGAGCTGGGTGTTGAGCTTCTGGAGGAACGACGCGTCACTGCCAAGCGGCAGTCTTGATTCCTCGTCCAGAATGGCGAGGATCCCCAGCTTGCCTTCCATCAAATCGATAGCGGACTGATTATCGTCAAAGTCAATAAAAGTCCAATTTATCTTCTCCTTGACATAGTCTTCTTGCGCCAGCTTGAAGACATAAGTGTTAAACTCATGCTGGAGGCGCTCGTTGGCGTAATTTATACAAAATTGCTCAAATGAATTCTAAAGATGTGTTAGTTCGCACATGAGGAGGGAAAACGAATGGTGCTACCTTGTCAAAATGCTCGAATCCGTAAATATCTAGTACACCGATATACGTCTCCGCACGGGTCGCAGCGTCCCCATACTTACCCGTGAGGCTCTCATTGATAGCAGTGACGAGCCACTCGAACAAGCACGCGTAGACGAACCGCGAGATACTGTCCCGCACCCCAACCGCCTGCGGCGCGGTCAGAGTCGTCACAATCTTCTCCGAGCGCGTCGTGATCTGCTTCTTAATCGTCCACTTTTTGAACTCTGATGCATTCACACCAAGGAATTCCATGGCGCGGAGCATCGACGGGTCCTCGTCGTCAATAATGGCATCCGCGCGCGTCTGGGTGACGTTGATATTCCCTAGGTGCAGCAGAGCCGCGAGCACCTGGAATATCGACGTTTGCCGCGCATCGTCGATTCCGATGATTCCGAGGGCCTCTTGCGTCGCGTGGAACTTGTCGCGGTCGCTCAGCTCCGTGGCAGATGGTCCGCCCTGATTTAGGTAGTGGAAGGCGCCATAATCTGAGTCAAGCCCTAATTCTTGCAAGCGTTGTGACGGGAGACCCGCACAAAGTTGATACTAAGACTGAGGTTAATAGAAAGTCACCAAGCCCCAGGGAATTTTATCTCACGAATATGTGGTAATTTCTCTCTGTTTTAGATTGAAATGTCAACCGCGAACGCTCTAAGAGGTATGTGCGAACTCGTGCTCCGACGATTTGTCGGTTGGTATCAAAAAGTAGCTGTAAACGGTCAAAACGTTGCTCAAAGCCCTAAAACAAAACTTACCTGGATATATTTTCCGAATCGAGATGAATTGTCGTTTCGCGTAGTTTTGGCGTTCCCAAACGCCTCGAGAATGGGGTTTGTGGCCTGAATTTGTTGTTCGACTTGACTTGCGCCGTCCACGAACGAGTTTTTGTCCGAGTTTAAAGCGGGTGATTTTGGAGCAGCAATAAATCGCATGACGAGTTTTGCCTACCAATTTCATGAGCAACATCGACTGCAGCTGAGGAAGACGACGTACCGACTCGGTCTTGCCCGCCCCACTTTCGATATGCATGTCAACCGAGGCCACAAGAGGTCAGACCGCATTCTCGTACCTCTCGCCCGAGACGATGATAGTCTGGCCTGTTCCATCCAACGCCATCGCCGCATATGCATCCTCCGCAATAGCGAACAAATGCGGCTCCAATTCGCCTTTTGACCGGCCAATGTATGCTTTCACGATCTCGGGGGTGTACATAGGGACTGGCTCGAAAGGATTGACAGCGAGCAGCACAATGCCACTGTACGTGTATATTTTACGCTGAGCATAGCGTGTTTCGACCGCATATAGGACTGCGAAGGAGGTGAGAACCAACTTGAAGTCAAGTAGACAAAGAAAGTCGTACTCGATGGTTCGTTCAGATGTGAAAGAGTTGCGAGATCGTCGGCGCTCTCGAGCAGTGGTGGATTCCGTAGATGAGGTAAATCGGATGGACTAGAGCCTGCAACGGTCGTTTCCTGAGCGCCGTGGTTAAACCTGTTAGGGCGGATGAAAGGAATTTATGGTTCGTTTCAATGCACCTTTCCGTCCTCATCCTTCAAGACCAGCGTAAGGGTGCCCTCAGTACCTCTTGTGCACGACGAGACCTCTGCGGGGACCCAGCCCTGCTCTGAATTCTCCAGATATACGAGCGTCCCCGGTGAGTAGAGCGTGGTCATGGTATAAAGGTGACATGGCCACCGCGGGTTCTGTCAAAATACGTCACAGCGGTCGCGATGCCACAAATCCTGCATCGAAATATTCCACTCAAACAGATAAAATACAGCGATCTAACGCGGTCGTAGGCTACATGAAAAGTTCGTATCTTGGTGCTATTGCCATCAAAGCATCAGTCTCTCATGTCGGCTCTCGTTTTTGCAGCCATCTTTATATCGTCAAGGGAAATGGAGGAATGGTCGCACATTCCTTTGAATATGCCGTCTGGGATCTGGAAAAGGCGGGCAGGGGTGTCGAATTCCTGGCGCAGGTTGCTCAATAATGTATCCAAGAAGAAAAGCAAACACACAGCTATTTTGCCTGCGTCCATTACGCAGATGCGGTCGTAAGCAATAATCGTAGAAAGCCGGTCTGCCGAGAGATCAGAGGAGTTCGTGAATTCAGGAAAAACACCACGAACGAGCTATGCACAAAATAGTGCGGTCGGCGAATTCGTGGGTGATCGTGGCTTGAATGTTTCGGTCGGTTTCAAAGTCGACGGAGCCTCAAGAAGAGCCGGGAAGTGAGTAAGTACAACTGGCGAGGGTTGCAGGGTCAAACCTGTGGCTTCATCTAGCACGAGAACCTTCGCATCCTTCACAAGTGCACGGGCAAGCGAAACCAAAGATCGCTTGAAAGCTATGTCAGCTGTTACCAGGGGGTGGGGAGGGGGAAAGCACCTGTCCGACTGATAAGTTCTGTCCTTCATCCTCAATGACCGTGTCCAGTGTAAACTTGTTCAGAGGAGTACTTGATCCTGTCGGCGCGTCGTCGTCTGCCGCTTCATGTTTCGGCGGCTCGACCAAATATGCGCGCCTCAACGCGTCCCATAGCGTAGCATCATCCGCCAAATTGAATGGGTCGAGGTTGGATCGCATGGTGCCGGAGAAGAGGAGGGGCTCCTGAGGAATGATGGCGAGACCAACTTTTAGGTCGCCGAGACCAACTTTCGAAATGTCAACGCCATCAATTAGGATTTCGCCAGAGGTCAGTTCGACGAGGCGGAATAAGGCTATATGGGATCAGTAAGCTGGGGGAAAAGGCCTGGGGAGTGTGGACGTACCGCTCTAAAGGAAGAAATGAGCAAAGATCTCCGAGAAAATAAGAAACGCACCATAATCGAGCTCTTTCCTGCTCCGGTTCGACCGACAATCCCTATCTAGTCTCTCTTAGTCAGACTCTAAGAGATGTATGACAATCCCTACCTTTTCTCCGGGTTGAACATTCATAGAAATCCCTTTAATCACCGCCGGCAGACCGGGCCGGTACTTCAAAACGATGTCCCTAAACTCGATTTGGCCCCGGGAAGGCCACGGTGCAGGCGGCTTAGTCTCCGGGATCTCATTTGGCGCCTCCTGCTCTACATCGGTCGCGTAGTGCAGCACCCGCTCGACTGAGTTCATGTCGTTCTCCACTTCCGCGGATTGCCGCACCATCCAGCCGAAACTGGGTTAAAGCGGTGAATATGAGCAGGCAAAAATGAAAGAAAACGACAAACGCTTGTTGGACACTTAAAATATAAGCGAGAACGACACCGGTTTGGGAGGGTGAGACGGTAAACCGCGCGCCCACGGCGAGCATCGAGACGATGAAAGTTAACAGGGATCCGAGGAAATCGAGACGGACCCCGAGCCACCGCTAGTGAAATAAAAGTCTCAAGGAGATTCAACGATGCCAGGGATCCGTCGTCATACCTGGTTGGTGACCGTGAGCCAGTAGGCGCTGGCGACCGTTCAGCCAATATTTTCATTTGAAGCAGGCGAAGAGCACACCGATTCTCTGTATCCACCAGACGCTCATTGTCGACGCGGAAGCGGTTTGCCACGCCATAGGCCCGAATCGTGGCCAGACCCGATAAGCTCTCGCTGAAGTGGGTGTACAGTGACGATCGTAGGATGGCGTCTGCCAAAGCGTCGTTGAGTAGGAGTAAGAACTGAAATGGGATACATACCAAGTCGCTTGATCTCTCTCGCACTCGACCGGTAGAACGCAGCAAAGTAGACATACATGGTAAGGATGCCTGCCACCGCGATCAAGAACCAGGGGAGGATGACGGCGATCAAGATTATCGCGCCAGTTATATTTGCGAGAGTGGCGAAGAACCTACAATTGGAAACATGCATCAGAAATGAGGGGGGACCGGTCTGCAAGGATGCTCTCACATTCTCAGAGCTTCGCCCAACGTGCTGTCGATTGTGTCGCAGTCTGCGGGCCGTCAGTTTTTCGGTGCAGAGTAGGATGAGAGGCCGACCTTTGGTGAAACGATGCATAACTCGTCCCAGCGGCTAAAACAATGTCATTTGGATAGACTTGGTCCCGTCGATGAAAACAAACTGTTGTTTCGAAGAACGACATTGGCTGCGAAGAAGAGTCAGACAGTCAGAATAACAGAAGATATCTTGCTCACCGCATGCATCACACGGGTCAACGCTCGCTAACAAAATTTGATTTAAATTCTTAGGAGAAGAGGGAGATACAAACCTTGTGCAGTGTTTGAGACGCAAAATAAGTCAAAAGTGCAAAAGTGCTTGAAAAATGAGTAATTCGGTAACACTTTCAGTCATTTGTCGTCGTACCTGCCCATAAAAAAGAATGTGATCGCTTGCGAGACGCCGAAGAATGCGTAGATGCCCATCTGATGAATGACCAGATAAGGAAAGTATCAAAGCGACAAATCTCAGCTTACGTAAAAGCCTTCTGGTTCGCGGCCATTTCCGTTCCTGCCAGTACACAAGCCAATAGCTGGACATCACGTTCGCGCCTTGAAGAAGGACCAGGGCCATTATGAGCATCGGGACGATGTATTTCCCGTTCCCAGCGGATATGTATGCCTTGTAGACATCGAGGCTGATCGCGCCGATATTCCGCTCTTCCGCCTGCATGATGCCCACACCGGCCGACGCCTTTTTACGCGCGTCTGCTTGAGGAATGACGTCGACCTCGTCTTCCTTTTCGGCGCTGTCTTGAGACTGCTCTTTCGACCCGAACTCGGCGAAGAATTTAGAGAATTCGCCGTCGTTCTGGATGAGCTCTTCGTATGTTCCCCTTGAGTGCTGTTAGTTTCGATTTAAAAGCCTCATAAGAAAGAGTTGCCTCTCCGCTATCTTGCCGTCCGCGATCGTAATGATATAGTCGACGTGGGGCAGGAAGTGAAGAGCATGAGTGACGAGGATACGTGTCTTGCCCTGAAGTGTATTTTGAAGGACATTGTGAAAGACGGCCTTCCCAACGTGCGCATCCAAAGCGCTCAGAGGATCCTACATCAACCGGTCAGCAGCTCATCAAGGAGATCAAAGAAGACCTACGTCGAATATTTGGATATCTGTGTCAGAATAAATCGACCGGCAGATGTTGATGCGCTGCCGTTGGCCACCACTCAGGGAGATACCCTGACGGATATCAAATACCGATACAATGAACGACGATGGTATTCACCTTCTCTCCAACCTAAATAGATATCAAGTTAGACGACAGTCAGGCGAGGTGGATGAAAACTAATATCAAACCTCAGTTAAATCGCCGTTAGGAAGCATCTCAAGATCGAGCTGCAAACACGAGTCATTGACGGCCTTCCAGTATTTATCTTCCTCAAACTGTCAAAACGGTGAGCATTTGCGGGAACAAAGGAAGCAAGACTTACGGGCAACCCAAAGCAGATGTTCTCTCTTATGGTTGCGTTCTGGTGAAGACGGCGTAAGCGAAGCCGCAAAGACGAAAAGGGTATTACCTGAATCCAAGCAGTTTGTGGGCAATAACCAACGCTACCTCCGAACTTAACGTAGCCGGTCGTTCTTCTCATTTCCCCGATCATTCCTTGCAGGTAGACTGGTAACCAGTCTGCCTTACGGCAAAAAAGAGAAATCTTACCTGACAGGAGTGAGCTTTTACCCGAGCCTACAGCTCCGATGATGGCTACTAGCTGGCCGCGGGGAATCGAGAAGGTCAGATTGGACATCTTGAACACCTTTTCCTGGTCTATCTTTGCCTGTTCGAGCGCTAGGACAGCGGCGGCAGCGTTGGCGGCCGCCTCAAGTGGCGACGCTTTCTTGCCTCTTTTTCTTTTTACCGACATCTTCCGGGGGAGGCCCATCCCAAGTGAAGGTGGCGTCGTGTACCTCGATGGCGACAGCGAGTTTGGCATCGCGAACTTGTGTATCTTGGAAGGTTTCGGCGACAAAGACATCGTACAGACGATAACTCGCATTTAGGGCATCAGCAATTGCGCTGAAAGAGACCGCTAATGGAACAGTGAGGATGAATTTGGAAACCAAGGTTCTGGACATACGCAAGCTAGAGAGAGGGGTGTCAAGTTCAAAAGGGGCAGGTCGAGGCAGTAGAGACGTACAACATGAGGGGGAGCCTCAGAAGATTGAATAGCGTAAGTGATGCGAAGATTACGGAAGGCTCCAACGTATGGCCAGTCACTGAGTATGTCACGAAGGCCACAACAGAAGCCAGGGCTGAAGGACGTCAGGCAACGGCCAGGACACCAAGAGACGAGCATTACCAGGCATAGACATGGCCACAGCGTTGTTTCCTGATCTCAGCAGAAGAAGGGAGCGAATGTAACTGGGGAATTCGTCAGTGTCTGCGTTTGTTCGGGGCGGTACAAGATGGCATACGCCATTTCCTTCTGGCGGTACCCGCTGATTCGTGCGAGGAACGGAGCCTGCCAGTTGAACAGTTTAATGATCTTCATGCCTCCAAGGATTTCCTGCAGGATTTTGGCACGTTTATCGGTCCATGCCATGGACTTTTGCCGATACATAAACAATCTCTTCATCACCATCGTCTGGAATGGAGTGGCCAAGATAAAAAAGGCGAAACCGGCGAGCTGCGAGTATACTTAGTGGCGTTCTCCTCGCAAGCGGTCGTACATACAGCGCTAGGGCCAAGATTGAGGATCTGGGCGAATTTAGCACCATGTTTTATTCTACATTGAGGGTACAGACCAGAAGGACGAGGCAAATGATCATTTGTATCGGAGCAGTCCAGGACTAGAGTCAGATTTTAACAAGTTTGAGAGGAAGGAGAGTAAAAAATGCTTGCCATATGGAAGAATCCTGCACAAAAGTCAATCCTCGACACGTCAGAAGATATGTGGTTGACAAGTTTCCCGTTGGTGAGAGTCGAACGAGCTCGCGAAGTGAGGCGGAGTGACCGAGCATAGATGGCAGTGATAAGACCTCCCCTTATTAACACACCAGTGGACATGGCGCGATAGAAGAAGTGGTGTTGGCCTAGAGACCCGATCAACTGCATTACAAGGAGAATAATTGCTAGCCCGACGCCTTTTCCTATTCCTGGCGGTGTTCCGCCACTATTGTGGGCGACGTAGCTGGTAGTTGCAAACTGCGCAAGGAAGGTTAATACTTGTTTACATGGATTCTCCTTCGTCTACCTGGATTATGGCCTAGTAGAAACATCGTAAGCGACAGTTTTGGGCTTTGTTTAAGCATCAAGTACCTTGACCACGAGCGGACTGTGCAGGTAGGGTACCATCAGAAAGAGGAAGACGTGAATCGGGGAGGTCAGCACCTCGTAATTTGGGCAGTATCGCCAATGACCTTGAGAAGACCTCCGGTCCAAAACCACCATTTTATGCTGTCGTTCATAGCCCAGACGAGGGACGCCTTGCGTTTCCCATCCACCTCTCTCCATTTTTTCTCGCGTTCAGCTCTTTTACCACTGCAAGGTCCACCAGACGACGCGCCAACCTGGCTTGATCTCGCCATTCGCCAAGCGGATGTTATATTCAGTTGCATCGTTATGTCTTTTGTCGAATGAAGCGGTGATTTTTTCTGCAATGTACGCGGATGCACGTTCATCTCCAAGCTTATACAGATCTGTGGCCTTTGGAGAAAGATTGGTAAACCAGCCTTGATACAGCGTTATTAGAGCAACGTACCTCCAATGGTCTGGCATAACCCAAAGCCAGTAGTGGTGTGATCCATCCGAAGTAGATTTGGTTCCACCAACGGGCCGATATTTCGGGGGAGAACGCGGCGTCGTCCAGCGTGCCCCCTGGCGGTTTAGGTGGTTTGGTCGACGTAAAGGGGACTCGCGTATACCTTCAATGGTTGAATTATTTAATTAAATTGATGGATTTCACGATCGCTTGGCGCACCAAGATCTTTCGTAAATTACCAAAGCAGGATTTTTGGGCTTTTCACTGGTCGCGTCGGTGGACGTCGACGCCCTGGACGGTGATTCGACAACCTCAGATTTTGCCATGAGGGAGGACGAAAAAGGCTCGGAGAATCGGTGATTCGGTATGCAGTCATTGACTTTTATAAGCCAAAATCATGCCATTTTGCCGCGGCCAATGCAAGGACGGGCCGGTGACCGCATTGAACTCTTCTTGCGATAACGTCATGTCTGATGCCGTTTTTTCTATGGTTCACATCCACTCAAACTCACTCAACCGGGCGTTGTGCTTCGAGTTGAACGTTGAACGCGTTCAGTGTCCAATTTAGGATTCGCAGAGAGTTCGGAAAACCATTGCTTCTTTAGACACATCGTAAGAATCCGAAATGTCGGCATCGACCGACTTGTGATCAACGACTATAAGACTCCTTCAATTGGCCGAGGGCTCCCTAAAAGGATATCAGCACATTTACAACGCCCCCCAAAAAAGGACGCGCCTCATAATAAACCGCAAGAGGCTCAAGATCCTTCTCACCGACTTTCATCCGTTTCACCTTCGGAAGGTGATCCGCCTGTTTTAACATGGTCTTGAAATATCGGGCCTGAAAAATAATTAGAGGACGACAAGTTGAGCGATACAAGCAAACCTCTTGCTCCTCGACAAGGGTCCAAGCATCCCCGGCCCGGCCAGCACGAGCTGTGCGTCCAACTCGATGGACATACTTGCGCATGTCCACAGGCACATCGTAGCTGACCACATGTGAAACATGGCTGATGTCTATGCCGCGCGATATCAAATCCGAACAGACAAGGCTGCAGAGCGAAGTTATTGAATAGATAACCAATGGGCGGAAAAGGCCCACATTTGAATTTCCTTCGCCCTGAACCTATCTAGAATCAATTTGCGTTCACTGGCGCTTAGATCGCTAGAGTAGGCGCGGGCTACGAACGCCGACGGCGCTCCGCCTGATCCTACGCGGCGGGCGGCATCAAAGAAATCAAAAAGCCGGACAAGTCGTGCCGTCGACTCGGCCGATTTGGTGAAAACGAGAGCATTCGTGACGTTATGCTCGTACACCAAATGAAAGAAGACGAGCGGCTTGAGCGAAGACTCGCAGACCAACATGTGCTCCTGTAAGCGAATAAATAAAACAAGACGAAGCTGCGAACAACACGTACCGATAAAGTGGCGGGCATAGTGAATTTATCCATGGCCACATCTAAAACTCCCGGGCCGTTGTTCTTCTCCTGAACCACGAAGTATTTAGGGTCCCGCAATTCTAGTGCAGCTAATTTCCCCGGATCGCGTGTGAGGGTCGCGGAGAACAGCAGTTTCTGACATGAAGATTCTTTGCGCTCGGTGACGAAAGAAGGGATCTTCGCATACGGGAGGAGGGAGCGGAAGGCGGGCGCAACAGCGTCAGGGTGCTGCGGTAGAACATTCGAGACCGGCGATTCCTGCGAAGGAGGGCGAGTCGCAGCGAGGACTTGTACTAGCCACTCTTGGAATGACTGCGCCAAAAGCCGGTCGGCCTCGTCGATTACCTGTAGCCCAGTTTAACAAAAGAGAAGATAAACGTATAGTGACGAACGAGGAATCGCAGATGTTGGAGGGAGAAATTGGGAGTTCCGTTGAGGTGATCTATCAACCTCCCCGGCGTGCATATGAGAATATCTATTTTACTGGACCCACCGGCAAGACTACATAAATCGATAAGTTGGATGTTTGGACAAGGCTTCCCGCACTCACTGGGTCGTCTTGTCTGCAATGAGTTGGGACTGTTCATGAGAGAACGAGTGTTGGCCAGTCGCAGTGCCGATCTAAGTCAGAGTGAATACCGCGGCGAATATGCTTCAATGTGAGGGGACCTTGAGCCCACGGCCCTTTCCGACGGCCTCGAAGGTTTCGCGTACTTGGGTTACCAAATCTCGTGTGGGGAGCACAACCAGAGCACGCAATTGGGTAACGATTCTGTTTGAAATAATCTGCGGGAGGCTTTAGAGGCATCTTGGTGACCGTAAATCTCACTTACCTCCACGATGGGTAGCACATAGGCCAGAGTTTTTCCACTCCCGGTGGGGGCAGATACGCATACGTCGCGCGGAGGATTAAAAGGAAGGTAGAGCGACCTCTGGAGAGGGCATTCGCGGCAGAAGAAAAGGCAGTAGAGTCGTTTGCACTAGTGCATGTGTGAGGAGGAGCTGAGACTAATTTGGAATAGCAACTCACCTGCGAACAGCTCAACGATTCCGAGCTCCAACAGTCGTTTCCGAGTCTTCTCGCCCAGTCCTGTGCCTCCGTCGTCCTCTCCATCGGGTGGTATGAGGAGGAGGCCTGTGGCATCCACGATCTCCGCACCGACTAAAGCGCGATCGAGTCCCTGAAGGGCAAGCACAGACCTCGAAGGCGCGTCGGGGAGTGCTGGAAGGGGGAATGAAGGAAGGGTTGGTAAAGGCGCAGGTGGAGCGGATTGGGATTCCTCCGGAAGGCCTTCTGAAGGCCCTGCCTCGTGCATTTCCACATCTCCGTCGCTATCCGCCACCTTTTGGCGTTTTTTAGGCCGTTTGTCTTTCCGTGGCTTGTCTTCAAGTTCGGCCTGCGGCGAATCCGTTTCTATTAGTGCTTCATCCGCAACCTCCTGGTCATCGATGGCCGCAATAGGAACGATTTCTTCGTCTCCATCTTCCTCAGATTCCGAGACTTCCCCAGCCACGTTCTTGGGCTTGTGTTTTCTACGCTGTTTCTTCCGTTTAAGATATCTCTGCTTTGCCTTGGTCTTTTCCTACACCTCTGGTAAGCATCTGGAATTCCAAGCACCACAGATACTTAGACTAGCGCACTTTATTTTTTTCAGGGCTAGCGGGTACGATAACCATTGAAAGGATGAGAGTGATGCCCAAAAACGGCGAGCCGAGTGATCACGTGTGCGAGGATATAAATAGATTTTACCCTTTCCCAACCACAACAACCTCACGCTCAACCCGTCCTCTTTCGCCTCAAAATCCTGATACCCCACAGCTTAATTCTGTATACACCCGAATTCCGGACACCCTGAGCAGCCCCAGGCCAAAACATATTTTGGTGCCACCGTGAACCTTTTGACGAGTCGCGTGGCGCGCCACCGACGCGCCCTTGACGGGTCGAAGTCGTTCACTTGACTTTTTTAGCCTAAAAGGTATTGAATTCCTGTGTTCTAAGCATTCCTCTTGACCGTGACGGGTGCCAGTTGCCATAGACGTATCTGCCCGTATCTGCTGTTCGCTAGAGACTTGATTCTTGGCAATGCCCTCCGCGTCGAACTCGAGTTTCCCGTGCGTACAAAATACGTCGAAAAATGCCACAGATCCCATGGTTGTAGAGGACACGGGCGCGGATGACGCAGAAGAGATATTTCGCGTAAGCTATTTAATTTCAGCCCAACCCACGATCCAAGCTTGTCCATCCCTAGAGCAATGTCGTTACTGCCAACATACGACAACCCTGCAAAAGACCAGGATGCTATGCATCCCGGCGACCTGCACCCTCGTTAATCTCCTCGATGATCTGCGCATATTACCACCAATAAACGATGCAATGACCTTCTCCGACCCAAGCCCACCAACCTCCCGCTAAACGGCATCGAGCGGTTAAAACCCCGTCAGAGATGGCTCCTAAGCCACTATGGCTCATAAAACGGGAGCAGAATTGGATGGACGATCAGGGGGAGCCGCGTGTCCCGGATGGCGGCTGGAGGTGTGTTTGCTTTTTGCCACTCACAATATCTCTTGCTAGCGCGCAAATCTCAGGCGGCCAAAGAACTTTTTGACTGGTGATTGTCTTGGACTGGTGATGTCTTGGCTGCGTCTTCGCTCTCGCTTTTGGAGGATGCACGCGACGAAATCAACCACCTATACCGCGCCGATGCGAAAGCCCTTCATCCTTGGCTGCGGTTTTCCCCCCCAGCACCCTATATCGTGACTGATCTGGAAGGGAATTTGGCCTTTTAACCATCCAGACCCTCATATATAATCCAGAGAAAACGGAGTCAAGGAACGCGTTCGGACAAGAATGGGCAGATATTTTGTCTTTGCAGCCGTCGGGTCAGATACCTTTGGGCAGGCACGTTGTTAAAGTAAAATTGTGTGGTGAAGTTAAAAGAGTACTGCAGGTGATGGTGGTTTCTAAAGAAACGTTTGGCGATGGCTTCTCACACTGACGTCGAGATTGAAATTGCTTCGGACCAGGACACCGTCGATCAGGTGACCGCGAGACGAAAATTCAACTCATGGCATGATGTTGTAAGCTTTAGCTGGGTGGATTTCTGTCTATTTTATAGCATGTATGGGGTTTACTTGGCTTTACGAATACTTCACTTCCACTTTCTGGCGCATTTGGTTATCTCGTCTTTAAGTAAATTATGCTTCAAATTGTGCTACGCTTCACTCCGTAGGATATCACTCAATGAGATGTTGCTCTTTTCGCACAGTACACGGAAAATGCTGTCTGGGCGGTTGAAGAGCATCAGGGGGGTGTCGAATTCCTGCGAAGAAAATGTCAGCTTTCTGCGCAAATCGGAGAAAGGAACACACGAACAGCGATTTTTCCAGCTTCGAGAACTATAATGGGGGTCGGTTGAGAAAAGTTTCAAGCTCAATTTCATCACGTACCTAGAATCCGGTCGTATGAGATAATCGTCCTCAGTCGATCTAAACGGCGTAAGGTTCCATATTTCATCAGTCTACTCGAACTCACGGGCAATGCAGAGAAGGGTGTTGTCCTTGAACTGAGTTTGAATTGTGTTTTGAATCTTGTGGTCGGTCTCCAAATCAACCGACGCCCTAAAGTAAGATTTTGTCAGGTAATGCAGTTCAACTTGAGTACAAAACACACGTCGCTTCGTCAAGAATGACCACTTTCGAGTCTTTTACCTATCGTTCCGTCAGAACGAGATCTCAATGCGAATTTCGGACACTGACCAAAGCTCGAGCAAGACTGAGAAGACTTCTCTCGCCGACGCTGAGATTTGCACCATCAATCTCAACAACGGTGTCAAGGTCAATTCGGTGTCGCGGGATCTCGCCGTGATCCAAGGACGAAATGGGAGTAGAGGTACCGGAATCTACGAGGAAGGAACGACGGAGGGCATCCCACAATCGGGCATCCTCGTATCGACCAAACGGATCCAAGACGGTTCGTACAGTGCCGCTGAATAACGTTGGCTACATGGTGGAGATGAGGAAGAATTGTAGCTTGCAATGAAAACGCTCACATCCTGGGGAATGATTGATATATTCGCCCGTAGATCTTTCAGTCCTGTGCCACTACATCAGATACAAACGTCACATCAGGTTCAGTTCAACTTGCCGATTTTGGCTATATCGACGCTGAAGGAGAAGTAGATATGTATTATTTAGTGTCAAAGGAGTTCATTTTTCACTTACTCGTCGACGAGGATTGTGCCTGAGTACTCCACAATTCTGAACCGATGCGAATTAGAGTTGGAGTTGAATGGGGAATGGTAGGCATACCTGAGCAAGGTGAGGGCAAGCGAGGACTTCCCCGCACCAGTGCGTCCAACAACTCCAATTTTTTCACCAGGTTTTATACTCAGGGAAATTCCATGCAGCACATTTGGGAGTCCCGGCCTGTAACTCATTTCGACGTTTTTAAATTCAACCACACCGCGACTGGGCCAATCTGGAGGCGGCTTGTGGTCTTTATCGCTTTCATAGGCCGCTTCCTGAGGAATTATATCCGTGCGACTATAATGTACGACTTGGGGCAAGCGATTAACATAGGGTGAAACATAAAGAACCATGCGTACCTCGTTCCACAGAGTTCATGTAATTCTGCCAACAAATGTAAATTTGAGAGCTGAGATGTATCGGAGAACGAACCTCCAGTTCCGCAGATTGCCGCGTGACCATACTACACATCTGCGTGAGCTGAGCTGTTTAGGAAGGACGTTAGTAAATCCATGAAACAGACTTGAGAGTCGAATACTTGTGTAAGTGAGAACCAAGCCAATTTGTGCGGGGCTGATGCCCGACACGCCAATGACGGCGAATATCGCAACCTACAACGGGTTTGGTTCAAAGTGAATTCAGCTTAAGCTGCGACGCACCGTGAACACCATCATGGCTCCGCATGCATCGAGTCGAATCGCAAGCCAACTACCAAATACTCGTCAAAACTACGTTTTCAACCAAGGAAGAATATCGACCGTTGATTGGTGACTGTTAAAAACAGTGCCCGATTCTCGAGATCAATATAATACTTGTTGCGTTCAATGAAGCGAGGAATCTCTCCATAGCTGCGAATTGTTGGGAGCCCTACAAACAGGTTTAGCTGGATTCCTAAACGTTGTTGACTACATGCCAGTAAGCGATTCAGACAGGTGAGCGTAGAGGACGGAGCGCAGCATGGCGTCTGTTTAGTAAGTTAGCTTTAATGAAAATTTCAGAATCAGGAGCGTACCAAGTCTCTAATGTGAAAGAGCATGCATCAAAACACACGATCAATACAGGGAAAATAATAACTAGAACCTTCATCTCACGAGCACTTGCTCGATAAAAGGCGGCGAAATAGCTGTATCCAAACGCGATCAAGACAGCAGCTATGACTAAAATGGCTGGCTGTCAAATTTCGCCAGGTGCCAGATCAGAGTACCCACTGAAATAATGTTCCAAGACCGAAATGAGGATGATAGCAGAAGACATATTCGACATGACCATGACGACTAGAACTCATGAGATTTTCAACGAAATCGGGAATAGAGACCACATACAGAGACGCAACGACACTGAGCAGAGAACGATGAGCATAATTATACATGTAAGCGAGATGGACTCACTAGAAAGCAGATTGTCAATAGCTATACACCGCGTTTGTGTCGTCAGAGTGAAGCTGGAGAAAGGAGAAGAAGACTGCGTACTGTCAATGTCTTTACCGAACACGCCGATGATACGACCCATTGGCTACCATAATTTTATCAGCGCTCACCAAGTCGTAGGCAAACATGCACGACCTACAATCGTATCTGACGAGCGAATCACGTTAAATTTAGAAACCTCGCCCAAGAAAAAGACCCACCAAAGAAAGACATCGGCGCATATAATATGTTGTGGACAGAGTTGTGGTGCAGATTCTTGGCAGCGTTCATGGATAGAAAATCGATACCAACACCCCTTGAAAAAATCGGAAGGTGAATAGAAGTTCACGCAGAACAAAGGGGACGAACATGAGAAACGTGAATGTAGACTGGCTCACGCCAAGAGCGGCGTAAAGACTCTGATAGTACGAGAACGGCCGGTTGAATGTGCTAAAAGGGTTCGAGATTTGGCGGCACCTAGGAGATAGAAGAACCTACTTCGCCTGCCACCAAATTAACGTATACGAGTTGGAGAGCTGACAACCCTGCATCCCGAGGACGGCCAGGAGAATACAAGGGACTGTAATATAACCCCGTCCGGCTTTGATATAGCTCCCATAAACTGAGGCGCGTCAGTATAAATAAGGATACTGGTCAAGAACACACTTTTCCACGACACAGAGCCCGTCGTCCGTTTCTCTTTGGTGATAAGCTTGCCCTCGATCTTCCCGGTCCCCGCTGCTCTCGCGGATTTGACTTTCAGGTCGTCCACTGTCACGGTAACCGTTATCAGATTCTCGTCAGACTCTCCCTCTGCAAGACCACCGCCAAACTCCTTGTCGAGTCGCGCAAACTCGCCCTTCTTGTCGAGGAGTGCTTGGTATGAACCGTGCTCGGAGATTCGGCCGCCCTCAACCGTGTATATATAGTCGCACTGGGACAAAAAATGCAAGGCATGGGTGACCAGTATCACGGTTTTCCCTTGCTGAATGAGCCCGAGGATGGCGTTGTGGAAAAGACTTTTTCCAACATTAGCGTCGACTATGAAACAGATTAGACCAAACTCAGAGCTTAAATTGATCACAAACCAGCGGAAAGTGGGTCGTCCAATATTATAACGTCGGCGTTGTAGTACAGTGCTCTGGCGATATTGACCTAGAGAAATGGTTGGTCCGGGAGAATCGAACTGGACACCGAGACTGCGTACACGCTGTTTTTGGCCGCCAGAAAGGTTGACTCCTTTTTTTGCAGTCAGAAACGCATAAGACTACTGCCAGTCGAACAACTTTACCTTTTTCGCCGATCTTTGATGTGTGGTTGAACATTACGTAATGTGGTTGAAAAACTTAAATCACACCTCAGTCAAGTCCCCGTCCGGCAAAAGTTGGAGATCGGGCAAGAGACATGCCGTCTCCATGATTCCCCAGTACCTATCCGAATCAAAGGGGCGTCCAAAGAGCACATTGTCTCTCTACTCCGATTAGCATCGATGGGCGATTTCGGCTGAATATCCACTCACCAAGCTAGCGTTCTGGATCCACGCAGTCTGTGGGCAATATGCCACCTGCCCACCAAATGAAAACTCCCCGCCGATACACCTCATCTCCCCAATCAAGCCCTGCATCAGACTCGACTTTCCCGATCCCACACGCCCAACCACGCCAGCGAGGGTGCCCCGAGGAATGCACATGTCGACATTCTGAATTCGGAATGGCTGCTCATCCTGCGATTCGACATCCTCTTTGAGTTTTGCCGAAGCCTTGGTTTCCGGTTTGGCGTCCCGGTCTTTCGACGCCGACTCCCATTCAAAAGACACGTCCCTGACGTCCAGTGCGAATTTCTGCTCGGGATCAATTTTGAAAGCCACGTCTGTGAGGACCTCGGCATGGAACGCAAGCGTTAGGCGTTTGAGTGCGTTTTGTGCGTCCGCAATGTTAGATAGGGCTCGGGGTAAGAACATCATAGGCTGCCGAAGCAGCTGGAACAAGCTGAAAGACGAGAAGATAATTGCGATATCACTGTGAAACAGTCAGATGGATTCTGGGACGGCGAGCAAGACACTCACAAACCCGGCGTCACACTGGTGTACGTTACAAACGCGAGCGTCGATGCGAGGACCGGTAGGGAGAATGCCATCGCGATACTTTTTGTTTAGGTGAGTGAACGATAGTCCTGACGAGCAACCAAATTACTCACTTGGCGGACTGCGCGTGCTGGATCTTCTGAATCCCTCGAAGTTCGTGCTGACGGATTTCAAATATCCCTGTCCAAGTATTAGTGATAAGAATTATCTACACGAACAGTAAAATAATCACGTTTCAGGAATGGAACTTCGTAGCAAAAATATTTCACGACGCGCATAGAACCTAGGCAAAAATCGTCAGATGGATGTGATCGATTAAAAACGTTTTACACACCCAGAACCTCGAGCAACATCTTGGCTCGCCGGTCTGTGAATTTCATGGACTTGGCCCGTATCTTAAGCTGCCGAGCCATAATGCGCTCCGAGAGGGGGATGACGATTACGAACAGCGAAAACCCAGCGAGAGCGGAAGGCCCAAGCTATTCACAGGTGAGATGAAATCCGGCGGAAATAAAACAACGAATATCACCTGGGTCAGCAGAATGATTAGGCAGATTGTCACTAGCAGCCTCGTTTAGCACCGAGACCGACCACGATGTTTTGAAACATACCCTGAATCGGTGCTGTCCACGCTAAATTTCGGCTAGTCGGCAGACTGACGCGAAGTCCGCAATTGACCACTCACCAGCATGCTATTGGAATGGCGGGAACGCGATTAAAAAAACGTTCCTACAACGTGGGGGGAATACGCACAAACCACTGAGCACATACGTCGATGCGGCTGATCTGTGAGAAGCCAAAAGTACCGTCAGAAATGCATGCTGCGTCGTGAGAAGTCAAAACACGGACATCGGTAGAGACGTGATTGATAATGTCCGAGTTCGTGAGGGTGGTGCGAGCCTTTCCCGTGAGACGGACACCGCGTTTGTAAATAGAAGACGTTAGAGCCGCCCGAGCGAGTACGCCCGTGGTCATACTCCGCCAGAAAAACTATCTGAACCGTGAGAAACCAAGCATCTGGCATAAACGTGACGTCACCTGGTGTTGAAAAAGAGAAGCCATAATCACCACGCAGATGAGCCCAACGGACATGCCAATGCCACGCCCAATGGAAGGTAGTTCTGTTCCTGCTATCCTGGCGGCCGCGCGGGCTTTGGCGAAATTGATGATAGCCTGTGGGACTGGTAAACCCATTTTGGTTGAAAATTTAGCGCGCAGGCATACTTTCACCAAGATCGGACCCATCAACTGAGCGGTATCACCAAGCACCTGCCCGGAAATTAGACTGGATCGCGACATCTGGGAGTTCGAACTCACCTTGAACGCGCCGCCATACCAGAACAGATGTCCAAAGACATCGTTCATAGCCCAAGCCAAACTCGCCTGTTTGCGGCCATCTACCTCACGCCACCGCTTCTCCGAGGCGGCGCAACGATTGCGATATTCTGTCCCACCTGCAAGAGCCTTTATCGACCACACAAAACGCGTTAAAACGGGCGGCCCGACACGGCCAGCATCAAGGTCTGCGTTCCACTCGGCCGCCGCCTCAACACGGCGCAGCCAGGCAGCGTCGAGCTTTTCCGAAAGATAACCGGCTTCCTGTTCCGGTCCGACCTTCCACAAGTCGGTTGCCTGAAGGGTCCTCTGATATCCCAGCACCTGAATTGGAATTTAGTGAGTGGTGCAAGATATTGGAATGATCTACCATCATGGGCGTTATCCAGGTATAGGTCAACTGGGAGAGTAGGGACGCGGAGACGATTGGAATAATCTGAACAGACGTGAGCTGCCGTACCCACAAGTTCTTGCAGCCAGACCTTTGCGTCATCTAGGGAGTCGGGGGGTGGAGGTGGGAGTCCCGCTGGAATCCTGCGCACAGGTGAAACACGGTCGCAAAAAAAAATTGAAGGAAAGGAAGTATACCACAACTGCCACCACTTCTTGCGGAATCGGATGTGCTCCTTCCCTACATCGAGTTGCAGCGCGTCAATAGTTTCCCTAGGCTCTCCTTTCTCGATGTCCTTGATGCTCTCATCGTCGACGGAATCGGAGGACTGTGTTTTCTCTTGAGTGGGCATGTTCAAGGTGGATAAGAAGACGAGTCCCCACCTTTTCTCTATTTAATACTGCATGCACGCGTTCGGAGCACCTAAATCGAGCTTTGCGTCCGAGTTAATTTTAAAGAACCCGTGGGACAACCCGTACCTATGGTGTGACGGTGTGATCGATTCCAGCCACGGCCCGAACCGCTGGGAAATTTCGGCCCCGTCGTCCGTGTGATTGGACAATGGAAGGTCTCCGAAAACAAACGCACTCCAACCAAACCGAGCCGAACTCGCTCGAGATGTGTCGGAACCGGCCTCAAGTCGTACCCATCCGATTTGAATTTTATGTCCCTTAAAACTGGCGACCTTTGCAAGAATGGCTATTGGTATCTTGAAGCATGCCTGCCCGAACTCTGCAATTCCCTGAGCTTCCCCCCGCCGACCGCGCCGCTTTTGGCACGGCTGCCCGCTTGCTCTCGTGTCTCGTCACGGAATCTCTTGCGCGCGGAATTTACTTCAAGCTTCCTGACGGTCTCGACGCTACGGGGATTTGCGTAGTCCTGCTCGCCGATGTCTCCGCGCAACCCCCGCCCGACATCGGGACCCCGTACACGACTAGTGATATCTTAGCCGTGATTCCCCTTCGCCACGTCCCAGTCTTCAAACACGATAGCGCGGATCCTAGAGGTCCCGAAATCGGTCTGCTTGATGTGAGTGTTCTCCATTTATCGAGATTTTGTGTTGAGCTTTCTGCCAGCCTATGGATATGTTGCCGCTCGTCCTCGAGTTTGGCAGCGACGCCAGCACGCCCAGTGAGGTTCGGAGGGTGACTTTTTGCCACGACGTCGACATTGACTTGTGAACACTCAGCATGCGACTTTGGCTGCAGCCATAGTGAAGGCAATCACTGGACCGGGATGGAACCTCTCTGATGCCTCGCCGCTGGTCGTGCTGCGTAGCCCTCTTCCCCTGTGGGAGAGATTTGGTCGGAGCATGAAGATTCAAGAGGCCATTCTCAAGGACATTACCGCCGAGTTTGAAAGCTCCGTTCTATGGCAGAGTCAGTTGTTGGTCTTTCAGGTGCATAGATCAATCGTTGACCGAAAATAGAGCATTCATTTGAGAATCCGCCTCTCGCGCCTCAATTTTCGTCCCCCAGTATTGACTGGGAACAATCTATTGTAGAAGGGCATCCGACGCATCCTGTAAGAATTGGGATTCATTTCTTTTGTATCCTCATTCACCTGCCTTCGCTCTAGATGCACAAGACGCGTATGTTCTTGTCCCCGATCCCCGACATGGCTCCTGGTTCGTACGATCTCTACCACACCAAACTTCGATTCGTTGCGGTTCCCCGGGAGAACCTCAAGATTACCAACGACTTTGAGAAGTATACCGCCCCGCTCATTGCATCTGCCTCGGCCAATGCAGGCCAGGAAATGCCGATCCCTGAAGATTTTGTGGTGGTCCCCGTTCACGAACTCCAGGTGGCGCATATCCAGGCAAAGTTTCCTGAGACCATCGGTGTTCTCCCCTAATTTTCACCTCCCCATCTTGGGGCAGCAGAGCATCCGGTATGTGCGCTTCATATAATCTTCTAAATTCAAATATTCTGATACCACTTCTCCGCGGTCCTAGTTCTGTCATCGTTCCCAACGCGTATCACGAACTTTCGCTCAAGTTGGGTGTCGGGATAAAACTCACCTCGGCGGTTCGGACCATCTCGCCCGCCTCGGCATACCTGGGGCCGCGCTTCTCAGCCCAAGTTGTTCCCGCGTTGACAATGGATCGTAATATAATCACCGTAGCGCGCGAGCTTGCCTCTGTCGTGCATACACACCCGGAGGGCGAAATTGCGAAACACTGTGCGGCCATCATCCGTGAGGCGCACGAGAATACTAGCGAAGAGCGCGGCGAAAGACTCATTGTCTGCACCTCACTCGTGGAAAGGGGGCATGCCGGCGAAGGTGGGCATCTCCCTGCGGTCATCCGCGTCTTTGATCTCGACACGGAGGAGAAACGTTTGGCCTGGCTGGACAAGTGCGTTTTTTGGATAGATTCCTGTCCGGTCTTTTAACATGCCGCAGATTCGTCAAGTTGTTCTTCGACGCGTTTCTGCCGCCAGTGCTTCACAATGGTGTGGCATTTGAATGTCACCCTCAGAATTGTGTTGCGCGATTTGATCTCAAGACTAAGGAGCTGCTCGGATTCATCATCCGCGACTTTGGTGGTCTCCGTGTCCATCGCGAGTCCCTGCGCGCTTCAACCGGCGTCGAGCTTGATTTCCTCGAAGGACACAGCGTCCGTATTTTTTTCTCTCTCTTTTTTCTGGCTGACCGTTGGGAACAGATCATCGCTGAAGACCCAGATGATGTGTACGCGCGCATGTACCACACGGTCATGCACAACCACCTCCAGCAGCTCATCCGTGTCCTCGGCCTGCACTACTCCGGCGCGGGATGGGCGGTGGTGCGTCAGCACCTGCGCGCCGTTATCCCGCGCGAGCACGCGCTTTACGCCGCGTGGCTCTCGCCGGAGAGGAAAACGTTCCCCGGCAAGTGCTTCATGCGGATGCGCTGTGAGGGGATGTATCGTTTCGTGAGTGAATTTGTATTTTCGATCTCGGTTGCGTTTAACCGGTCCGCCTCCTTCCGCAGCATCTCCATGCGCCGTTCCCAAACCTGATTCTGTACGAAGGTGTACAAGGCGCCTAGACGACTGTCTGACAACAATTGTGTACGAATGTTATTATGAATATTATCCATGATTTATCCCACCAAGTGAATGTGTGGAGTGGCCTGGGAATGGTTCATGTGGCGATGAACGAAGTGTTCGGAGTAACCTGTTTCACCGGCATCCCGACGATTCGTGAGGGCTTTGGCATTAGGAATCGCCTAAACAAGCGGACAGGAATCTTGGTAAAAATCTTATCCCAGCAATCTGATAACGCGTAGTACATCTCCGACCCGGGTACTCAATAGCGGCAACTTGAACATGAACATCTACCCAGAACTTCTCCGTGACGCGTCCCCGGCGCAACAACTCTGCCCCTGTTTTACTCGTGGTTGTGGTGATATCCGTTCGCTAGAAGACGGTCAAATTGCGAATAAGCTGGTTCACTGGTCCGTGAGAGGTTGCCAAGTTGCCTGCTTGCGTACTAAGCGGCGGAATCCGAAACCTGTGGCAATGGCTGGCCCCTATTTGGCCCATCTACATGACCCAAGAAGGCTGATCCATTTCCACTCACACGAAGGCAACTGGTGCGGTCTGCCCGCGGGGGGCTATGCCTGAGATTTTCAGAGTCTAAAACCAATCGACGCAAAACCCTTGGGATGGGTCCAACCAGCAGTTTCCGCAACCAAGGAGCAGCGTCGGATCTATGGGTTTGATTCGCAGGTGCTTCCGCGGTACCCATCCTGCCCGCGCACCAGATCCATGGGAACCACCACTGGAACCACCCGCCAATTGGGATACTCCCCAGACGCTGTACCGTCTTTCTCGGGCGCTTCTGGTGATGTGCCCTGACGGATGAGCGGGTGGGGTCCTTGAGGGCCCTTGCTGACTATAGCTAATTTTCGCTCCAGTTCATTTCGGTTGGGGTTCGCCTTTATTTCTCTTTCCTCCGCCTTTTCTTCCTGTCCCACTCCATTCTCCATCTGACATTTAATCCGACATACGCTCCAACAGGGAGTGGCACGCCAAGGTGTTCAATGTGTTCAATGCCCGAGATTTCTCAGGTAAGCATCCCAATAGCCTCGGGCGAACCAGCACCAATCCCGTACACAAATGGGTCACTCCCTTGGCGTTGCCAAACTCGTCATCAAATCGAAGCTGAACGATTTCTAGATATTATTTTTTTCGCGTTCACACAGTCAAAAAATCGTTTTTGGATTTCTCTTCCGGACCCGCATGTGGACGATTTCCCGCCACTCGCTTTGAGGATGACACATGATTTGTTTCTCTCGAGTTTAAAAACTGCGAAACTGGATCGCTGGGTCGCCACTCCTCACTACAATGTCTTCCGGATTCAATCTGCCTCCGCTCGACCATGCTAGTTTTGCCGTATCCTCTCGCCTCATCTCATGCCTGGTCACCGAAAGTTTACTTCGAGCCTTCTACCTTGAAACCAAACAATCGACGACCATGGCTGGCATCCTAGTCATACTCTCAACCAGCGTCATCTCGGAACAACCAGTTATCACCCGCTCTCTCCGTCCTAACGATATATTTGGCATTGTCCCTATGCGCAGCCCGCCTGTATTCAAGGACTTGACGCCGACCAAGCACGGCCGAGTGGTCGGGCTCCTCGACCCCCTGGACATGCTTCCCGAAGTGTATGTTCTCTCCGACACCTCATCGGCCGATCTGGTTGGCGTATGCAATTCCATTCCTTGTCATGCTCTTGGTGGCGCTAACACTCTTATCTGATACAGGGCGAGCTTAGCGAACTAGTTCTGTCGTGCCTGGTACCGCCACCCTGGGAGCTCGGAAAGTTTACCGCCCTCAAAAAATGCACGGACCCGACAGACCTCTGGAATAAATTCGTCAAGGACATGTTCCTTCCAGAATCTCTCAGTGGAACGATCGCCGAAGAGCTTCGCAGTTCGCTGGCGTGGCAGTGTGAGCTATTCTCTGCGCACCAAATTAGCTGGGCCGCTGACATCCTCGAACTTAGTGGCATCGTTCGAAAATCCCCCCGCGTGTCCGTCCCTTCAATCAGCCCCGATCGAATGGGAACAGAGCCTCGTCGCCGGACACCCGACCCACCCCGTATCTATATTTTGCAACCCACGTTCGCTCGACTTGGTGTTAATTAATTGTCCGTAGATGCACCGTGCGCGGATGTGCGCCAACGCGCCGTCGGGTTACAACTGGTACCGGCCGAAAATTCACTTTGTGCGCCTTCCCCTCGACAGCCTGGACACCCGTGGGCCATTCGATGTGATCATGCGCGACCTGGTCACCAAGGCGGCGGCCAACTCGGGCACCAAGAATCCCGACGACGTCCCAGGCACGGTCTTTATGCCCGTACACGAAATGCAGATACCCACCGTCCTTTCTAAATTTCAAAATGTTGAAGTCCTGGAACCTACCATAGATGCACTCGGGCAATCGAGTATTAGGTAAATCCTTATGCGCTGGTTGAATTTGTGAAGATGATTGACGCTGTTCATTGTAGAACTGTCCTTGTCCCGGCCTTGGATAACATGGCGCTTAAACTGTCGGTCAACATGAAAATCTCTTCCGCACTGCGCACTATCTCACACTGGACCGCCGACTTTGGTCCGCGGTTCTCCCGTGAGATTGTCCCAAAGTTGGCGGTGGACCATAATATCTTCGATGTTGAACTGGAACCCGCGAGCGCGATATACACCGGCGTCGAGCCGTCCTTGCGGAAGCACTTTACCGCGATCTTCCGAAACGAGTACGTCCCGGCACCTGGCGAGAACATCATCGTCGTCGCCGCGCTGCTCGAAATGGGCCACGCCGGCGTGCCCGCCGGTGTTTCTGCAGTGGAGCACGTATTTGGACTCGACACTGAGGCAAAGCGCGCGACGTTCCTAGACAGGTACGCGCTCCCTTGTTCCCATTTATGTATTTTAATCTGTTAAAAGTTATCTGCGCCTCGCTTGCGAAGCGCTCATTCCGCCAACGCTGCACAATGGTGTCGTCTTTGAGGCGCACGCACAGAACTGCCTTTTGCGCTTCGATTCCACGACCGGTGCGCTCCGCGGCTTTGTCGTGCGCGATCTCGGCGGCCTGCGTATCCACCCGGAGACGATGAACGCGTCGCTGGGCACAGACTTCCAATTCCTGCCCGGCCACTGTGTTGTGACCGACACTCTAGAGGAGACTTACCCAAAGTTCTACCACACCCTGATCCACAACCACCTTCAGCGCATGATTCGACTCCTCGGGATGCACTATAACGGGGTGGGTTGGGAGATGCTGCGGAAGCACCTGCGGGATGTGATTCCACAAAACCACGGGCTGTGGAAGTCCTGGATGGAAACGGACACCGTTGCCGGTAAATGCCTCTTGAGGATGCGTTTACAGTCAGTGCACGACAAGGTAAATTACATGCTTGACTCCGTGTTACCCTACTGATACCCTGCTAGATGGTGTTCAGTCCATTCCCGAATATGCTGTTGTATCGCGCGGAAGAGGGCGTCGCCGCGGTGCAGGGGTAAATGAACGAATATTTTTCACCCACTTATTATGCTGTAAAGACTTTTGAATACCTAAGTACCAAATATATATTTTTGCACTGCAACCTGCGCATGTGTCAATTTTCGAGTTTGAACACCGCCAATTGGGCGCCTCGGCGATCTGCGCTGCTGGTGGCTGTGACATCGATTCCTTTACTTAAGACCTTTCGCTGTAATTTCAAGTGTAAACCATGTCCAAGGACTTGGAACTCGGAACCCTGGGTGAGTATTCCGCTGCTTCTGCAAATCCTATGTAACTGTGTCCAGTGATCGTTGTGTTGAAGGCTAAGGACCTTAACAACATCTCGTTCTGGAAACAGGTGCGTATTCTGCGTGGTTTGGTCGCCACAACGAGAGGAACTGACCGCTGGTTTGACAGGACGTATTCGGCCAAGTTGGGCTAAATGGTGCGCGGATTCAAAACGTTTATCGGTCCATGCCAACAAAAAATATGTAGGCGAAACGAAGCGCACCAAGGTCGATGTAAAAGGTGGCCAGAACCCGCTGTGGGACGAAGAAATTCGCTTCCCCGTGATGAAGGGTACTGGTGACAAGGCCAGAAAGCTTGAGGTGTCTTGTTGGGCCAAGGAGGCCAAGAAGGAGGAAAACATTGGCCAGGGCTTCGTCGACCTCACAGAAACGTTGAAGACGGGTGAATTTGACGGTAGGTTTTGTTCACAATCTTATCCTTGCTCTCACAATCGCTGGGATCTTTCAGATTGGGTGGTCCTCGAAACAAAAGGTCCGAACGGTACCGTTTCGCGAGGCGAAGTCTATCTCGAAATGACCTTCTTCACGAACGCGCCCGCTCCTGTCGGTTTATCGGTGCCTAAAGCCAATAATTTGCAACGACGACCGTCAAAACTCTCGCCTGCAGAGAGGATGGCGCGGCCGCCACACACTTCCTCACCTGCGTCTTTGACCGCAGGACACCCCCATTCCCACCAGCGGGATCCCCATTCTCAACCTGCCAACGGTCCGTCACCCTCTCCTCCCAGAGGGCCGTCCAGGACGGGCCGTGAGTCTCCGCTCCCGCCTGTGCCTCAGCAGCTGGCACCAAATCATCCAGCTCCCAATACGCACACTCCCGGGAGGCTGGGAGCTCCTGGGCTTACCCAAGTGCCCTCCATCCTTCGCCCGCGGAACCCTAAATCCTCGCCCACCCCGATCCCAGGTCCAGTGGTGGAGTACAATAGTGTGATACCACCACAAGGGCAGGCATACGGCGGGGAATCCCCGCCCCGAACATACACCCCGGTCGTCCCGCCGCCTGATGCAACTTATGACGACCGCGACACCTACGTGTCCCCCCCGCTCGAGAGATGGGGTTCTAATGACAGCCCTGCGGAATTTTCGTTCCCGGTTCCCACTCTTCCAGGCGCGCGGGAGCCGACTGTAGAATACTCAACGCCACCTTACAACCCCCCGCCCCCAGCGGCGTATGGTGGGCCACCGCCTGCACTGGACCGACATGGCTCCGGTGGTTCGACGTCATCATACAGCACTCCGCCCCCTTTCCAGCCGCAGCAGCCGCCCTTCCCGCCTCCGCAAGCATCCTACCATGTGCCAGGGGCTTACCCGTCGTCTTTCCAGCCTCCGCCTCCTTCTTTCCAACAACCACCCTCATCCCTCCAGTCGCCGCCACCCACGAACCGCAAAAATGACTTGCCAGATCCGTATCTACTAGCGCGCTACCAGTCACCGCTCCCACTTCCTCCTGGCGCCGACAAACCCCGCGAACGAAGCTCGTCGCACAGCCATCAAAATAAACCTGCTCCTGCCTTACAAAGCAACCCTGACAACGCACGACTGCAGGCGCTCAGGCAGGTGGAGGAAGAGGCTGCGCGGCGGAAGGAACAGGAGCTGAAGGAAACTGCACGATTACAGGCGCTCAGGCAGGCGGAGGAGGAGGATGTTTCGCGGCGAAAGGAACAGGAGCTGAAAGAAATCGCACGCCTACAGGCGCTCAGGAAGGAGGAGGAAGCCGCGGCTGCGCGGCGGAAGGAACAGGAACTGAAGGACAACGCGCGACTCCAGGCGCTCAGGAAGGAAGAGGAAGCCGCGGCCGCGCGGCGGAAGGAACAGGAATTGAAGGACAAGGCACGACTGCAGGCACTCAGGAAGGCGGAAGAGGAGGCTGCGCGACGGAGGGCGCAGGAGCGGACGGACAGGGAGCTTGCGATGAAACAGTTTGAGGAAGAAGCTCAGCGAGTAAAAACGCAGGAGGAGAAGGACCTGGAGCTTGCGCGGCAACTCGACCGTGAGCTTAACCTCAGCGAGGGCGTCTAGAATGTATTAGATTTTCGTGGGATGTGGAATTAACTAATTTACAGGTGTAGTCGTAAGCTCGTCCAGTGTGCATGCTACGTGATTGCGTATTATCTTTATTATCATTATCGTCCGTGACCTGAGCGACGCCCATAGCCGAATCGTTCTCTCATCATCACCCATCGCCGCTGGTTTTGTAGAGTCTGTGCATTGAGTTCTCCCTTGTGAACGCCTTTGGCTTGACGCAAGTCGTAGTAGAATGTTAGGAGATAAAATGTGAATCCCAAACTAATCGTCCATTCGAGAACAGCTCCAGCGTTCGGCGCCTGCCAGAGGGCGACAGCAAAGGCAACAGCTAAAACAACCAGGATGCCCGCAATGATACCCTTGGCAATGTATGCGGTCCGCAACTGTCGGAGAAAGTGGAAATCCTTAGATATCCACCGGTACTGACGATCCCAAAATTGTCAGTTACTCTTCGAACAATGAAAAGTGGAAGCATACCTCTATGCAGGTGAAGAACGCGGAGAGCGCGACGCCAACCATGAACAAAAGGAGAAACACCCTATGCAAAGATGGGTGCCGCTTGGTGTCGAATATAGACAGAAGGATGAGGCCAGCACCACCTAAGACGGACCCAAGGACAGCTAAGACGCTAAAGACCTTTTCTCGGCGCCGCATGGTTGGAATCAGCCTAGGACAAGTTCAGTTCGGTCCTCGAAAACATGTGACAAACCGGCGGACCGTCCAGAATGCCGCAGGTACCGCTCAATGACGAGAGAGGAGAAAAAGGCCACCGCCTTCAGACGACCAAGTCAGTGGTAAACTCCCCGAAGCGGATTTACTCTGCATACGGTAATACAGCACCCAGTAACAAATAAGGGTTTTAGAAAATCGGCGCCAACGTCGGATATATATGCGATTGAATTATCTTGCGACGAATATCTTGGACGACTAGTCCCGCCCTCGCTCAACCAGGTAGCGAGCAAAGCCAAGATGGTGCCTACCCAACGTTGTGGATCAGGTTAGCCCCACGAATCACTCACACTAATCAACGTACCAAACCACACAACCGACCCAAAGACTGGGATCCACACATACCACCAATGTGTGCGAGGGTGATGTTCGTTGGAGTTTGTTAGAAGAGGCATCGGAAAATATTGTTCGCTGTGTCTCGTGTAGTCGAGGGCGGTTTCGTGGAGAGACTGTGAGTGTCTGTGAGACTGTGAGAGTAGTCGCGTTGAAAGTCACCAAAAAAACACGTTTTGTGGAGACATACGTCATGAATTCATGGTGATGAGTAATTCTCGATATGGGAACGTGCATACCTTATTAGGAAGATCGTCATTCGAGTCGTTCAACGCGTTCAAACAAACTTCGGTAGCAGGGGCACCGCAGCAAGTTTTGTCCAGAAACAAATCACCGAGTCGGCCGATTGTGTATCCCACGATAAATCTCTCCTGGGGAGCGGGAAAAAGCTGCAAGCGCCCCACGTTATGGCGAACTCTGTGGGCCGCGGGTACAGCTTGGCTGGCGCCACTCCAGGTGCAACTGCCAGCGTCTCCGCAATATGGTCAGTAGCTTCTATGTACTGACCGTGGGCGTGCACCAAAGCTCCTCACTGTGGGAAAACGACGTCGAAGCTCGGTTTAAGGAGCTTAACCGTATCGTGAAGAAAATGAGATGACGACCAACAGAAAGAATTCCTTCCACTTCGCGAGGCATCGGCGTGCGGACCGCTCGCGGTAAGACAAACATTGACGATTATCAGTGCGGGATGCCGGATTCGTCATCCAGGTATCCAGGCTCGATGACCAATGACGGCCCGTTACTCCTCTTTCCCTTTCCTCAGGCCAGGGTAGTCGGCGGAACGAGAGAAAACCGGCCCCGACGCGCTCACTCGCAGTGAGATATTACTGCAAAAGCGGGCTCGGCGATTGGAAACCGAAGACTTGTGAATAATAGATTCTTAACGGCATTGTGCAGTGCAAGTTCTTAGTCAGGAAAAGACCCAGGAGGCGCAGTGTATTGATGAATAGCGTCCAGCAGACATTCAGTGAACGGTGCTCGTAGCGACCAGAGGTTCCTAGAAGATTGGCCCGTTGCGCGCCTGGGAAGGAAAAAAAATAATTAAACCATTGATATAGAAATGTTCGGAATGACTCCGCAGCATGGTGAATCTTGTGCAGTCGGTATAGATGGGTACACTGGTGGTGGATACAGTAGTAAAAGAAAGACTCAGCAAATATGAAAGCAAAAATTAGCAGGATCCTAACGGATGCTTGCTCCCAATAATTAAGCGATGACTGTGGACCCAATCGGAGGAACAAGGGTGTTAAACGAGGCAGGGTGTACGTTCGCCACATGGACGCCTGCCAGCTTTTTGAATATCTGGACAAAATAGGTATCAGCAACCGAGGTGGTCAGGAAGAGCAATTTGTACCTGAACATAGACGTCCGCCGCCTGCCCCCCGGACACGGCCCACTTGCCGTCGATAACCGTAACGGGAATACCACTTATACCCTTCGTGCGCATCTCCTCGCACATAGTGTTAACCTCGTCTTCCAGCTCGTTTGATTGCAAAAACGCGATGGCCTGCGAAACATTTGCTCAGCACTATCAGTGCCCATGCAACCTACGCACCTCAGCTTTGGTCATCATGCCAATCTCCACCGCGACGTCTGAGAGCACATCAATGCTCGAGATGTCCTTGGCCTCTTGCAGATGCACACGGAATATCGCGATTAGGAATGGCAGTTGAAACCGCATTCCGGCGAGGTTGTACGCCTTCCGCGAGAGCCGATGCGCGCGCGTCGACTGGGAGATCACTCCTTTGAACGTCCTGTTGCTCCGTCAGTCTGGGAACGATCGGGAGAACATAGCGACTCACAACGGAACCCCTTTCTCGGCGCTCCACTTCGTAATACCCTGCTCCAGCTCCCCAAACTTGTCTGCACCAAAGATATTGGTGAAGAACTCGGTCTTTTGGACTTTGGGTTCGTAGTCCTCGGGCAGCAATTGGGTGTTGATAAGCCGGAATGGGAGAAATTCCAGCTGGAAGTCCAGAGGGAGTTTCAGTTCCTCCTTGCACTGGGTTATAGCAGAGAAGAGCTCGTGTTGGGCCACGGCGCAATTTGGGCATATCTGGGCAACTTGAGTCCACGAAAGTCCGGGAAGCAAGGGAGGGCCGTACAAGATCATTTATGACGCTTAGCTTCACGACTCGGTTAGCCATTGTAGGCACCGGATTCACGGAGGATGATAGAGGGGACAGAAAGAAATCAGGATGAAAAGGCAGGTAATGAGAGAGGGTAGTGGTGGTTATAAGCAGAGACTGAATTGTAATGGACACCCGCGCTGACTGAGTCGCTGCTTATGCGAAATGCGATCACTGACTGACAAACTGCGATGTCAGTCACGTCACATGTTTGACAATTCAATCTCGGCCATCGGCAACTCAAGAGATGTCTAAGTTGAAGACTCGTTCAACACTACATATTAGACCGAGGAAAGCGAATATAAGCAGGTACATATGGGTCAGTTTCGACCAAAAATAAGAGCAGATCATACGGTAGCGGTATTGCCCGAGCAAGAAGAGCTGCCCGACGGTTGCCCCGACGTAAAGCGACCAGGTCAGATACACGAGTACCAAGCGTGCGGTGAACACAGGGCCCGAACGGTGTTTGTTTAATGGACGTCTTGCTCATGGATCCCAGAACCCCTCGTCGTTGTCTTCGTACCCGAGGTCGGGAGGCCATGAATATATTCCATCGTGCCGGTCTACTTGCAGCGTCTTCTGGAGCCACTCGAGTCGATCCTTCTTCCGCAACACCACCCGGCTGCGCCTATCAAGAAACACGCGGACCAAAGGCGTGGCCAAGCTCTGACGGTGCGTGATCATGTCGCATAGCAGCCCAACATCAGCCGATTCCATGTCGGTCACGGCAAGTGTGTGTAGCCTCGGCCATGGAGGCTGGCCAGAGGGACCTTCCGGCATCCCAAGGAGGTCGAGAATGTCAGGGAGAGACTCGTCAAGGCGAAAGGTCGTTAGTGCGGGAAACGCACGCAGCATGCGGAACATTTCGCCCGCTGAGAAGGGGCACCCGTGCAGTGTGAGCGTATGGACCGTTGGGAACACCTGCTCGTCAAAGGCGTCAAAATCCTTGAGCACGAGAGATTCGAGTACCGGTGCGCAGAAAGTGCGGAAGATACGGTGCGGGAGGGTGGTCTCATCTTCCAAGTTACCACACACTCGAAGGGCACGGAGACGGGGAAGGAGAATGGGGGTACTGTCTGTAGGCCGGTTGATGATGTTCATTCGATGCAGTGAGAGGTTGAGGAGGTTTGGGATGCCGTCAAGCATAGTCTGGAATGACGCGTAGCTGAGGGGATAGCCGCTAAGATGCAGCGTCTCCACCAATGCGAGCGGCGGCTGGAGACATCCAAGTGCCATGCCAGACACCCGGACGAACTTGAGCGAAGGCGCACCTCCCCTGAATATGAGCGGTGTACAATCCGTGTCGGTGAGGTGATGGCCCCCCATCGCGAGCTTCGAGAGCCAGATGGATACATGTTCCAGTGCAGGGGCACAAAGGGAATGCAGAGCTTGCCATATTTCCAGCGTCGCCGCCGGAGGATTTTTAATCGAAATAGAAAGCCGTAGCCATCGGGCTGCGTGCGCTGAGATCAAATCCAGAATCTGGTCCACCTGAAACGGGCCCACAATATCGAATGAGGAGGTGAAAAGACAAGATCCAGAACGGTCCAGATACGCTCGAACGCGCGCGAGTTTCCACTCGAGTACCTTTTTCGCGAGGAGTTGTCGAGGGCGCACTTTGACCAGGATGGTCGTCCATAATAGCGGCGTTCCGAGAGCGACTTCACGAAACATGCTCGAGACATGGGAAGCCAATATTTCGAAGGGAACATGCATCGCTTTAGGTCCGGGGTTTTGTTGGCAGATCTGAACCTCCGTGAAGATATCGCTGAGAATCTCGACTGGCAGCTTATATATGGACGAATTCTGGTTTGTTAGGCGTCCGTGCTTGGCTCTAGCGTAGCAGAGTTCACTTTCGACCTCGTTGGCCTCCCTCAGCAACTGTGACTTTTTGAGCTCAAGCGCTTCGATGGCTTTAGCCGTTCGATGCAGCTCCAGGTCAGAGGATTGGGACATGACGCTGCAAAATGGATAAATCTATGGGGAAGACAAGTGCTGCAAAACAAACCTTGTAGTGCGAGCGCTGGGCTCGATACCAGCCTCTCTAGTATATCTTGCGTGAAATCTGAAGACAGTCGTTCAGATCACGTATACAGTGCGAGCGCAATGAAGAAGTGTCGTTAACGGCTACGCGGCCCGAACATTGATCGCATCGTTTGGAGTTCGCTTCAAACGTTAACGCTTCCCCCGCTTCCCCCAACCGTCACATCTCGAAAAACAGTCTCGACTCTCGAACCCACAACAAGTCCGACGTGTAGGCATATGCCCGATCCCGGAGGCCATCAAGCAACCCTTGAACTCTAGATCTCATGATCCAACTAATCACAACTGGGCCATTTCCGGCGGAACAAAGACGAAGTCCGTAAAAGTTCATACTAGTAAGCAATCCATAACCGGTTTCTAGATGGCCCCCGCAACGGTAGACACTGTTGGCGGGAGCCTGAAAGTGTGCATCTGTTCGAGTCTGTTCCCGAAGCGGAAGTCACCACAGTGATTCGCTACACCTTGTCCAATTATCTCGGCCCACCTAGTTTTCTCGCCGGTCTCACCCGACACAACTCGAAGACTGTTCAAATATTGATAATTGTCTCTATCTCCTCTCAGACTGTATGCTCCGTGGTACTTGCGAGTCTTGAGCGCTTGAGCAGCGGTCCAGAATCGGAGTATCATTTTGCGATCACCAATACAGTCTCGAACCTTGGACTGTTCGCCAATTTTTCGCAATGCTCCATTGCTCCATCTCCATTGCACGATTCAACCATTAATTTCCTCCGTTTGTCGCCCGACGGACAACTAGCGGTGTTATTTCTTGGGCCGGTTGGCTAGGCTCTCCACTGTACTCCGTGCGGTAATGTATTTTCGTGAGATTCCTTCTCAGACCGGTTGCTTATCCCCACGACCAATTAGCACGCATCCCTGATTCCTTCCAGAATCCTCGAAGAAACAGACCTTTTGACAGTATCCCTGGCGTCCGACTGGCCGGTTTCGTCCTTCGAGTTCGACAACCGCAAAAACGCCATCTCCCGAGCACCAAACAATGACGCCTTGTATCTCGTATTCTCAAGTTCCCTATTGGCGCGGTCGGACTAAACTGGGATTAAGCATTGCCGTTCCCACTTTCGGGAGCTCGCCCTACCTCTGATTCTCTCACAAGTCGCTTGTGAACCAGTTCGAACGCTGGTCTGTTTCATTGTATACCGGCTCGCTTCTCGGTATCCCCCGTAAGTACTTTTCTGCGACTTACTTCTGTTCGCTTCGCATTGGCTTTGACTTTGTTATGGCATGCGCATCCATCTCCTGCCGCTTATATCAAAGCACGCCTCGGTATTCCCCGCCAGTCGCCCCTTCCACCCCTGTAGATCTCGCACGCCCCCTTTTCTCTCGTTGTGCATTATACAGTAGTTTTTTTTTTTTCAGATGAGATTTTGCACTGCTAACTTCACTAGTGTTCAGCTCCAGTGGAACCCAATCTCATTTTCCAATTCACAGAACGGAGGCTGAAACCCAATTGCAACCATCCGATTCACTGCTGTTCAGTTATCGATTAACGACACTAACAAGCAACTACGACACTGGGGAAGTGATCAGCTATTCTTCATACTTGAGCTCCATCGCCACATTCACTCCGCAACCAGTCGTTGTTCGCTTTTATGGGATCTTGAAATGGGAAGGCCGACAGCAGTTAACAACTTCAACAACGCCTTGATCAACCACTGTCGCAGGCTGCTGTATCGTGATTGATTTCCCTTCCAATTGACGTTCAACAAACTGCGGTCATAGCACGGGAATATGAATCTCATCTTGACTGGTCATTGGGCTGTGTTCCAGCAATTAATTACAGCATATAATCATAGGCGTTTGTTTCCATCACGGTCTCCCCTCTTGCTCCCCTCCCGACATCTTTCTTTCACTTGAGTCTGGCCCCAGGTTCCATTCCAACGTCCTTCGTATTTAGTCCGTTCTGCGGCGCTCCCCTCCCCGGTTGTACATCAGCTCCGTCGTAGGGTGTAGAAACTTGATAGGCTCCCAGTGGTATGCCATTGAATTTGGCGTTTGGAGCGCTCGCGACGACGTTTAAACGCAAGGAGGATCCGATCAAGAGATTTTCTGTGTTTGTAGATGGTAATGCGGTAGCAGCGGTGCGCGGGGCCATCGCTCCGAATGGAGAATGTAGTGCATGGATCGAGCGGGTGTTTAGTAGGGCTCGGGGTACACCCAGAGAGCGAAGAGTCATGGAGAGTGACATGAGTGCCTGGTTTTGCGTGGGGGGTTGTTGGTTGGGTTGTTGTGAATTGCTCTGTATTTATACGCCGACGAAGTGGGAACGATTCTAGACTTTGGGGTAATATAATAATAAGCGGGCAATTGCGGTGGGGTTGTACGGTATTGTCAACAGTTGTTTGAGCCGCTATCCGAGCCGCGAAATTACGCCCATTGAGAAAGGTGCAAGAATCAATTGATCAACACATTCGCTACTTGGCCGAGTCTAACGGAACACACCCTACACGTACCACTGAACGAGTTAACGCAGCCTGTTCTAGACAGCCCCTTCCTCGGTGAAATATTGTCTGGAATTCGAAGGCTGGACCAAGGGCTGGACGGATTTTGGTTTCGCACGGTGGGTGTCAACCGCGGATATCGGCAACGCGTACCTGCTCCAAATTAGATGGGGTTCAAGACGAAAGAAATGAACATACCGCTCTTCGTCGCATCCATACGCTTTAGGCGTAAGTTTAATAACAGTGTGCAAGGGAATCTTTATGTAGGGAAGATCGTCTTGGGGAAGGTGGTGGAAATATGCATATCTGGTCAATATGTAAGCGGCGTCTGTGGCATCAATTAGTTCAACTCACAAACAACGAAGGATCGCCTCGTAGAAATTTAAGTGAGGGCGCAAAAGCAATGAATTGAGTACATACTTGATGCCCAATGATGAGGATATTTTCCTGGCGTTCAAGTTCCATGATTACGGGTTCTAGTCTCACTACTACGTCGCGGTACGATTCACCACCCCGATAGCGATAGTTGAATTTGTCTTCGTCACGGTTCGCAAAATCATCGGGGTACGCTTGCTGGGAGAACTTGAGTTACTGTAACCCGAGTGAAGAAAAGATGTTACCTCGATTTCCTCATAGGTCATACCATCGCATACCCCCGCATCGAGCTCATCGAGGGATTTCCAAGTCAATTTCGTGTATTTGAGATCCTCTGCTGTCTGAATAGTACGCCGCAGCGTAGAGGTCCAAACCTTGAGCAGCTGAGTTTTTTTTTCTTCGGACTCAAAAATGAAAGCGCCGTACCGTCAACGGCTGATCACCGATATTGTCTGTGATCAAAGCTGGTAAAGCTTTCGCGTACTCCATACCCCGCGGAGACAAAAGGGAATCGCCCCCGATCTTGCCTTCGACGTTGTATTGGCTTTCCCCATGCTGGATATAGAGTTGGTCAATCCTGCAAGAACAAAGCGCGGTCGATGAAGATTACCCGAGAGAAAAATATGCTACGAGGCTTGAGGTGCAAGTTCATCAAATAGAAGGCGATTCGACTGGAGAGATAGCCGTTAATCCTCGAGACCGTCACTTCTCGTCCTACATTTGTGATACGAAGGTAGGAGAGATGCGGCTCGGTGATTGTTTCGTACACCTTCTCGTATTCGTGAATGCGACGCAGAAAGTCGACTTTGGCTTCTTCCGGCGAAGTATCCTTGTAGTCAGGGTCACCAGAGCTGACTTTGAGGGCAACGTTAGCCGCGATGACTGCGGGATCGTCACATATCGACTCGAGGAAAATCAACATCATCCCAGGTTCTCTTTTGACCCGAGCCTCTAACTTGGCTCTCCGGTTCCGGCTACTATTGGTGGCATCTGAGACATAAGAATGAAGACTATCGGGAAACGGCGACTAGGCTGGCATACCGTGAATTCCAACATTGCCGCCATCTTTCAGCCATTTGATGAGCATTTCTAGACTATCCTCGGCGAGGCGATCCCGAGAAAGAGTTCCTTCGGCATTATCCTGGCTGAAAAAACTGGCACTATGGTCCTCCTTAATACCGCTTCTACGGACAGATTTAGATGACAGACAGCTCGAATAATCAGAGAAATAGTGTACTGTCGAGCCTTTTGTCTAGCCCGCGTGCGCCTCAATTGTCCCACATTGAAAACCTATTTGATCATCAGCAGCTGAAAGTGAGTGATAATCGAGCCGTATACACCTTGACGTCGTATTCGAGCCACTTCAGAAGGTCAGTTAGGGACCAGGGGTGTATAAGAGTACCCACTTTGAGATATATCATCAACTTATTACTCAAGTATGATTTACCGCGAGCAGGGAGGCCAACCTAGGAAGTATTAGATCGACGGCTTGAAAACGATAGGCGTAACGGTGACCATAGCTAGCACAATCTTGGACTCGGAGTAGTCCGGCTTCGCAACTAAGGCGGACGGTTAACATGGTTAATGCTGCCTGAGTTTGTGCAGTAGGTTACCCTTCTTGCCGATGCCTTTGACGGATTGGGGTGGAGTAGGTGCTTGCGATCCTTTTCGGCTCGTCACTGTCGATTCATCAAACTGCTTCAGCCTATGTTGTCAACCGGTAAATATTTAAGCGGAGAATGAAAGAAGTTGCGCCACTGACACGGAGCCCTGGTGTCCACCTGCTGAGAAGGCAGCCGGAGGAATGTTCGGTGAAAGGCTCGCAGCCGGTGCAAGATCACCATGGGCTTGCATGCTCTCCAGAACGTCTGCAGCACGAGTAAGATCCTGCCCAACCTTTGTGGACGGCACGAAATGGGAATTCGATGCCATGATTATCGGTGAAAATACAAAACGGGAAGCGAGACGGGAGATCGAGAGAGAAGATCTCTTTTACCGAATCCGGTTGTGACACGTACGTGTGTCACACTGCTGAAAATAAAAGCCCCGATGGCGGGCATGTGCAGTCGAAATATTCCAAGGGATCTTATTTTTACAATTCGATCTCTTTCAGAAATTAGTACGGGTACAAAGTTATCTGCATTCAACAGTTCTACGCCGCAACTACGCCCGAGTCTGTGATGTTCCGCTCTAGTGGGAAATCTCGAAGCCGCTGCTTCGCCACCTGGCCTTCCAATTGTTAAATCTCTCAGGGCACGACGTGTGTTGAGCGTGAACTGCACATGGACTTAATATGGAGATCCCTGTCAATGTAGGCTTTGGCAGAGGCGAGTTTCAGGGCAAAGGATGAGCATTACCGTGAACCCGAGTACACTAGGGAGAATCACCACAGCACAGAGCAAAGTGAGATGTGGACGAACCTGGAAAAAGAAAAACATTCACACGATGAAGTCGTGACGGATAAACACGTTGTCACATAGGCCTTTTCTTCCCAATCCACCAAACCTGTGCTTATCAGTCCTTCAAGTTGTTCTTGCATTGCTTTTCACACCAGACTACTACAATGAATGGAAGACTTGTTTCCGTTTACAATTGCTGCGATGCGCTACAATCAAGCTGGTAGCGAAACATGGCCTGTTGCCGGCCGGCGGCGCGTCCCGAAACTAGGTTATAGTGCGTGTGCATTGCTCGCTACGTCGAAGCCGTCAGAGGTAGCACCTCATTCCGTCCCTTCCATTGCGCGTCGGAGATTTTCCCGATGAGATATGGTCTCCATTTCGAGCCCGGCAGTGTCCTCCGAGTCACAGGTGGCCGTCTCTGGTGAATCACTGCGTCGGTGTCGGCACCGTCATAGTCATCTGTGTCTGCAGTCAACAGCCGTTCTTACGGCAGTGCTGGTTGACAATTTTATCACAAGTATAAAAGCTGTATGCGCGAAGCATCCGTAGGTCTCCGTACTTATCAACAAACTTATACCCGATACCACCATCCTCACGACTGTCACGACACGGCCTATAAAGTACCTCCTCCCGAACCACTTTCCTCATGACTGCTCCACCACTTACTATGCCCGCTGTAATTTTGATATCTTCAACGCCATTCCTCCCGGTAGCCTTTGCGGCACTGGTAGGTAAAATGTCTTATTGCACACTTAGATCTACTGACCTTTATCCAGGGGTGCCACCTCCTATTTAATCGCCTAGAGCCGCGAAGTGTGCCGGCGTTCGCGGCCCTTCTGGTGCTCCCTCCCTTGGTTCTATCCATCCTCCTGTTCGACCGCGTCAACGCCTTCCTCGCGACTACTGCAATAACGTTCCTCACATACTTAGCCACCCTTGCCGTCTCGGTGGTTTTGTATAGAATTTCCCCGTTCCACCCATTAGCAGCGTATCCTGGTCCCCTCATGTGCAAAGTAACCAAACTCTGGTTGGCAGGGATTGCTATGGGTGGCAAACAACACATCTACTATCGAGATCTTCATCGGCGCTACGGCGATGTGGTCAGAATTGGTAATATACTCCCTTGCGAACTTTCCGGGTCCTAAATTCCCTTACAGGTCCGAACGAGCTGTCATTCTCCAACAACAGTGCTATATCGCCTATGCTCGGAACAAAGGGAATGCCCAAGGGTCATTGTAAGGCTGTTTTCAGTGGTTCTATCAGGTTTTAAATCTGCTGTCAGGGTGGGACGGACGTATGCCTGAAAACAAGAAAGTGCGATCTCTTTTCGCCTTGCGCGATCCCGAGGAGCATAGTCGCCGGCGCCGTATTTGGAATAGAGCCTTTAGTGCCTCCGCACTAAAAGACTATGATGTTGTAGTCCGCAACAGGCTAGCCCAGCTCCAAGAAATACTGGCCGACAACAGTGGAAAGAGTGTGGACCTGTCGCAGTGGATAGCTCGCTTCACGTATGTCTGATTTTGGTCCCTTGTGGCTGTTATTGACTTTGTTCAATATCAGGTATGATGTGATGAATGATATTGTGTGAGACTCTTCGCGTCCGAGACCAATTATTCCAACTCATCTAGCACCTAGGTTTGGGGGTGGCGTGGAGTTGATGCGAGATGGTGATAAGGATGGGATATACGCCACGTTCGAGGGTTTTTTACCGTGAGTTTTATGGCACACGATGAAATGTTCAAACGTTCAAGGACCTCTTTTAGGATCGCACTTCTTTGGAGTCATGTGCCTTGGATCGGGGAGCTATCGACATACCTTCCCTTCTTGGCGCAAGGTGTCAAGAAGTTCAGAACCTATGCTATAAACTGCGCCATTGAAAGGAAGACCCACGGATCACCACGCAAGGATATATTTCACCACTTGGTACTTTTTTATTTTGATACCTGATTATCTTTCCCTCATTGCTCGGTTAGATTGACGAGGCGGGATTAGAATCTGAACCGCCAAGTCTGGCCCAGGTCATTTCTGATAGCTCGCCTGCAATCGCTGCGGGAGCCGAAACGACTTCAACAGCCCTCTGCAATTTCTTCTGGCTCCTGCTCTCAAATCCCATCACATATTCTCGCCTTCAAGCCGAAATAAATTCCTGTGAAGCTGATGTATTGGATTGCGAGGTCCAGAAACGATTGGTCTACTTGAATGCGAGCATGTGCGTACTACCATGTATACACCTCGTTCAATTTCTCATTGCAGAGGAACAGAAACGAAACCCTCCGTCTGTTTCCCGCTGTTCTGAGCGGAAGCCAACGTGCTCCACGGATTGGCAGCGGTGGCCACGCCATCGGTCCATAGTACGTCCGTAATCAGTAAATGTTCAATCTTTCTGAACATCTCTACAGCTTTGTTCCAGAAGGAACGGGTGCCGTGATTCATTCTTACTCTCTACAGCGCGATCCGCGATATTTTTTTTCCATCTCCTGATTCCTTCCTGCCGGAGCGCTGGATTTCTTCTGATGAACAACGTGCTTTGAAACCCGCGATCTTCAAAAGCACAGACGAAATCATTCATGACTTGACTGCTTTTATTCCCTTTTCAACTGGGCCCAACAATTGTGCGGGAAAGAATCTTGCGTACCAGGTGCGTGAATCCAGATCGCCTAGACCCTGTTTTCTCATGCTTTGATAGCAAATGCGTATGGTTATTTGCACATTAATGACACGGTTTGATATGCGTTTCGAGGAGGGATTCGATGTTCGATCTTGGGAGGACAATTTATGTGACTACTTTATAACGAGGAAGGGGAAGCTGCCGATTGTGTTTGTACCCAGATCCCGTTAGCTTGACACTCGCGACGGACGTAACTTATTATCCGGAATGTATCATTACTTGTACGATAGTTTGTAGCATTCAACCTCCCGTTCATTATGGAACGAATTCACGGCTCAGTTTTAGTGACTCGAGAATTCAACCATGCAATGTTCCGGAACCGCAGTCATGTTCATCGCTGCTGGACGTCCATTTTCGGTCGCAGGCTCGTGGTTCAACTGTTCAATTTTTAAGTGAAGCGGCCAGTTGGACCTAAGCTTGATGGAACCGTTCACTCAGTGACACCTTCCGAATTTAATGACATCTCCGATGAAACCCTACTCAGAAATGAGGATGCGAATTCAACGTCCAACGTGCACCCGTAGAGCCGATTTAAAGAAATCAGATGCCATCAGGATCCGGCGGCGGCGCCTCCTGTTTTCAACCACGCATCATTGAATTTCTATCTCTATTGAAGTACCCACAAGCGTACTAAAAATTACAGATTGAGTACCTCTTCAATCGTCTGCCAGTGGTGCCCCGGCCACAGCGCATTCCCACTAGCAGCTCCCTCACTTCCTTCCCTTTTATTGACCTCATCCCATCCATTGCTCCCTCCTCCATATTCGAAGAGTTTGAGCATGTGCGTGAGGAATTTTCCTTCTTTCCCTTCCACCGAGTCGAGGTAATCGGCGGTGGTCTTGACCCTCAGCGCAATCTCGTTCAAAGTCGCGCGGTCGCCCTCTATCCGGAGTGTACGGTTCTCGAGCTCGGAGGGAGGGAGCGTCGTCAATACGTGGACGAGGAAGCCTGTCAAGAAAAGATATGGGTGAGTTTAACCTTTGGGAAAACATCGACAGCACTCGCCTGCAATGTCTGGGACGCAGGTCAACGAAATTGGCGTGTCGCCTTTGCCGATGACTGGGATTTTGCCATTGGGGCCCGTGAACAAGGGGACATATTCGATGAAGGCTCCGCTCTGTAAAAGGATTAAGTCCTCAACGATATTTCACATCTTGAAGGACCTACATAAATCCTGAGGTACGGAACCCCGATGGATTTCACGTATCCTGTAGGTTCATGTAAACCTTGGCAGACAATGACCCCCGAAAATACCCTTACCCGCGAATTTATTCTTACCCCCCAGCATTTCCTCCGTGTGACCGTCCGTCGGGCACCCAAATTCGCTGGGCACGTAAAGCTTGACTGCAGCAGCCTTGGCGGCGTCAACTACTGGCTTCTGCACTACATCCCATTCTCCAGCCCCGACATCGATCGTAGAAATCACGACATCGATTTTGTGTTCTTTCAATACCACCGTCACCGCTGCCGCATCGCTGGTGTCGACTTGGACCAACTGAACGCCGGACGGGGGAGCTTTGGTCGAAGAGCGGGAGAGGAGGATGACGGAGACGTTCTTGGCAGCAAGGCCGGCCGCAACAGGCAGCCCGACCCTGCCACCTCCGACGACAGCGAATGATTTGTATGCGGTCATGGCGCGGGTTGAGGTGAAGTGTCAGAAGTCTGTAGGTGGATAATTCTGGATGAATGCGACAAAAAAAGCTAGTTTATATCTGCCTGGGTTTCCCCTGAAATTCGGGATATATCACCGTTAGAGTCGGACTATATCAACAGCAGTATCAACAACCCGCAACGGCATTGATACATTGCCCAACGATTGAGAGCCACGGTGTCGTTTGCCGAGTTCCAAGACCTGCGCTTGCGACGGTTCCTATTAAAGTACCTAGTACTTCAAGTTCAAGTTAATCCCGGGCCTAACAGGCGTTACGTGCAATTAAGTTTTGTTTTCCGACGGATGCTAACGAGGCTTTGGTGGGATACCGCCCCGTCTAAAAAGTTACCAAGTGCATGACCAATCCTGAACGGTCGATTTGTGTGTTGCATTTGGTGCGATTCCTGTGCGTCCGAAACAGGAAGATATTTGTGATGGCATGTGTCATCAGCTCGGTCTTGATTCGGCCACAACTTGCTTGCTCAGTACTCAGTTTCCAACCACCATGCTCCGTACAGCCTTGCGTTCCTCAGTACGCCTCGCATGACTCTAATACCGCTCATCCGTTGAACAATACGCTCAGCTTATCCGCTCAAATATCCTCAGACCAAACCACTTCCTACCAGCTCGCTTTCTCAGCCAAGAAGCGCGCGAACAAATTCAGAATGCCGTTTCATCCAGTCCTGTCGTGTTGTTCATGAAGGGGACCCCCGCACACCCCGAGTGCGGTTTCTCTCGAGCAGCCATACAAGTACTTGGACTGCAAAGCGTTCCGGAGGAAAAACTGAAGACGTACAACGTCCTCGTTGACCCCGAGCTGCGGAGCGGAATTAAAGAGTTCTCGTACGTGTTGCCATCCTACAGTGCGTTCTCTCTTGACCTAAACACTCTGACCCTAGGGACTGGCCAACGATACCTCAGCTGTATGTTAACGGCGAATTCGTAGGGGGCTGCGATATTTTGTTGTCGAGTGCGTAGAGGTCCTTCCTTTGGACGTCCTTTCTGACCGCTCCTTCAAAAAACAGTGCACCAATCTGGGGAGCTTGAAAAATTATTAGAAGACAAGAATGTCATCCCCACAGTCGAGGCTGATGCCGCTCCAGTACACGCTGCATAGAATTCTGTAATATTCATGCTCCACTCTCAACTGCCTTGAGTCTTTGTACCAGCTCTACCCAGGACCGGTAGCAGCGCAAATAGACCCCGGTTTACCGAGATACCGACCGTTAGCGAATTTAGGAATTCCTTGCGGTCCCCGCGTTCTCAAAGTTTATGCGGTCTTCATCAGCGGTCACCATTAATGAGCTAAACAGATAGTAGTACATCATTGAAAAAGGAGAGTGAGGTAGGTAGGTAGTCGCGGTGCCAATATAAACAATGCAAGAGTTTTGAAGCGATGCAGGGACGTCATATCATGTACATGAAAAGATAATGCGGTAATAAAACGGCGGGCCGCAGGCCTTTGCGATGTGCTGGCTAACCCAGGACAAGCCTTGGGCAAGCGAGTGAATGTGAGTGAAGGGGCGTGGTCGTCGAGAGCGTTACTGTGATGTCGAGCGTGTCGAGGTTGAAATGTAGGGCGCGGACGTGTCGAGGGCGTAGGGCAAGGTTAAGTTAGGTGAGTTTGCCGATAATTAGGCGTGGTTTTGAGTAGGTCTTCCGACATCTACAGAGATGGACAAGAACCTGGCGGAATTCGTTTTAGTGACTGCATGGACAGACTGTGACGAGGAAAAACCCACCAGAAATGCGCACAGGGAGCAAGCGTCCAGCACTCACGCCCGGCAGCACAGTGCGGCCCAGAAGCCCTTCCGCCGCCCATGTCCCTCGTCCTGCTCACCCACGCGCTCCATCTGGTCATACACCCCCATCCCTCTTGCTGTCCCACCCACCGCAAGCGGCCCCGACCCCGGCTGCTGCTGGCCATACAAGAAGCTCTCCGACCCGTTCCCATTCAACACATTCCCATTCATCCCGAGCCCCCGTGCCGGATTCGGCGACTGGCGCCCAAATTGCCCCGCGGCACTCCCGGCGCGCAGGGGCGCAATAGGGCCGCCGCCAGCGCTGTTGTAGCCGTTCCCGCTGGGCGCGGCGGCGTACGGGTGCGGTGCCATCCCCGCGCTCTGCTGCTGGCTTGTCCGCCGCGTCGGCGCGAGCGGCTGCACGCTCCCGATGTTGTTGTTACTATTGCTGTTCTCGCGCGTCCCGGCGGCGCGCCGGCTCTTGTTGACGTGTGCGGGGGCGGGGGTGAGTACGAGCGGTGCGGAGGGCGACGCGTTCTCTTGTACTGCCCGCGATGAGCGGTGTGCCCGTTCGCGTTCTCGTTCGCGGCGGTGTTCTCGCTCGGCGCGTTGGCCGTGGGGTGATGCTGCGTTGGCGTGCGCCTGCGCGAGGAGGGCGGATGGTGTCTATAGCAATCGAAATGGTTAGCACGAGGAAAGGATGAGAAATACATGTAAGGCCTACCGTGCGTGAGCTTGACGCTTCCCAACCCTTCCCTCCATTGAGTAACATCCAATCGAACACGAGATCATCCTGCTCTCCGGAGGACTTCATCACCTTGGAGAACAGCTCTCGTAGAAAATCATAGTCTGGCGTTTCCTCGAACCCGAGCTTGCGCACGTAGTTCATGTAGATCCCAAACTCCTCTGCAGACCGATTAAAAAAACGAAGCCAAGGTAGAACACCGCGCTACGAGACGCGCGGAGAGAATAGACGCACCAGGGAACCCCTCGCACAACTCCACGATCGGCGTAGTCTGCTTCTTCTCGCCGATCTTCTCGTACTTCTGCTTGTTCGTCGCCGCACGCAGACCTTGCCACGGCAGACCCCCGCGCAGAAAGTACATGAACACGTGCCCTAACGACTCGAGGTCGTCTCGCCGCGATTGTTCCCGCCCGAGGTGAGTGTTGATCGACATGTACCGCGCGGTGCCAGACAGCGATTTACGCTCCCGGTACGGAATGTGCACTTTTGTCTTGGGGTCGCGGTAGTGCTTTGCCATACCAAAATCTGTACCGCAATTAGTTAGTAGCCGCCATCACAAAAAAGGGATAGTGGCGGGAAATTGTGATCGAGGATCAAATGGGCGCAATGATCGCAAAACAAGACGTACCAATAACATGGATGGTGTTGGCGTTCTTGGTACCGGGTACTCCGATGAGGAAGTTGTCGGGCTTAATGTCGCGGTATATTAACGACTTCTCGTGAATGGCTTGTACTCGAGTAACCTGGATCAAAGGAATAGTGTTTCAGCAGGTGAAATGCATGAAAAATGAAGCGCGGACCATCTGCTTCGCAGCCATGCAGACTGTCTTCACCGTGAACTTGCGGCCGCACATGTCGAAGAGATCCTCAAGGTTGGGGCCCAGCAGGTCGATGACCAAGACATTATGGAGTCCTTCCTGACCAAAATGATGTACTTGGGGGACACCGGCTACAAACGGGCATAAGCATGCCAGCAATGCGAGGGGTAATGGCGCCAGCAACGCACGAGTGCCGTTCAAAGTCCTGTACGAGCGGAATTCGTCGCGTAGTTGAGGGGCGTCGGATTTCCGTGGTTCCTGAAGGGTGCGACAGGGTGAATAAAGAGAGACATGGCGGGTGGGTCCACCTACAAATTTGATGGCGACCGGAGTGTTGGCCAGCATTTTGGTGCCTGGAGGGAGATGTAGTCAATAAATCCGTTGCTAGAGTCCATTCACAGAAGGAAGAATTGTGAGACGACCAGAGCTCGACATATGAGTCTCCGCGTGTCTTGGAGGACCCGCCGACCGGATTGTGCTTCTCGCCGTTGCATGAAGCAAAGAAAGACACCTGCACGCCGGCAATGCTCTCCCCACCCCGAGCGGACGCTCTTGGCAGACCCCGCCACCCTGATGGGTCGGATGCCGCAGAAAAAAGTGGGATCATATTCATTTGCACCGAAACGGGTGAGCAACGACGGGGTGGATTCCAGCGACCCGATGGCCGCCTAGCGTGTTTTTCGAGGCCTCTGTTGCCGCTGCGGAGCAATCCCGAAGTATCCGGACGACAGTAACAGCCAGCGAAGCTGTGGCCCCCAGACCTTATCCTACCGCCCGGGAACGGTAAACGAGACCTAAAAGCAACACACACCTTCGAAGACGACACCAAAGGAGCCTTCACCGATTTTCTTGCCAACCCGATAGTGGTTCCCGACGATGCCATTTGAGGTGGTAGAGGATGGGGGATGGGAGGAGGAGGAGGCGATGACATGTGGTGTAGACATGGTTCGTTAAAAACCTTGGACTACGCTGCGTCTTAGCGGTTTGGGTATTGCGTCCCCGGGAGGATATTATATAGTTATAAGGAGAGGACAAGCCAGAATAGTCACGGTCACAGTTACATGCTCGGTCCGTAGCCCGTCAACGTTCGTTTCTTTGTTACACCACGCTCATTGTGCGGGGTTCAGGCTCGTTCATCTATCCCAAATTCGCACAGACACACCACACAGATTAATCATGTTTTCTTTCAGCTGCCAGCAAGCCGCGATCCCTCCCTTCGAATTCCCCTGAGCGGGAGGCTAAAGCAAAACCAAGGCATCCAAGCGGATAGAATTGTCTTTATCTCTGGCCATTGTCTGCACGGCGCGCTCGGTGTTCTGCTGGAATTTCCTTGAGGGCGGCAAGGGGCATCAATACCCGGGCCCGCCTAACAGTCGACTGATACCCTCTGATCCCCTCGCCTGCGCTCCTGCCATTTGCTAACAGAATCGCTCAAGGGATTCTGTTCTCCCAGGTTCTCCCCTGTCAAGTCAACGATCTCTTAGCTGGGTGCACTGTCTAAAAAGTCGGGGTAGTGATGCTGTAACACTGCTACAGTCGTGCGTACATAGATCATCTCCAGACGGCGATGAGACATCTCTGAGCGCTTGCGCTGGCAAGGTCTGGCAACGGGCTAACCAACTTGAAGACTGAAAGCATCAGTTCCATGGATGTTTTGCTTTGATTAACCCAGGCTCTCTGACTCGAACTCCGAGTCTCCATCCCAAAGCTGCATGCCCGAAGGGTCCCTCAAACTTGCATCGGCCCTCGGCGCATCTTTGTGCTTCTGTCACCGCGCCGATGTGTACATAGTAAGTATGCCAGTGCCCTCCTGAGGTGACTCCTTAGCCGAAATGGACTCCATCTTCGTCCAATGCGGGGCCCAATTCCAGGGTTCCGAAGCATTCCGAAGCAACCCCGTCTTCCTCCCCTTTTTCATTCGCAACGTGGCCACCGCTATTTATGTCTCCCTCGCACGTTACGACTGGTTGCGGACCGGGAAATGAACTGGCACGCAGCCGGATGAAACATTCATCTGACATTCATGGAGCTTTTGGAAAAAAACAGGGGTACGGTGGCTCCGGTCCTAATCCGCGCATCTACCTTGCGGTGTTGATTTCCCAGATTTTATCGAGAACTTGAAGAAGCTGTTTGGCACCTTGCCCGAAAGCGGTCAAGCTCCTCGGCAGACCTAGTCTCGTTAACCAGACTTATCTAGGGCAGTCGTTCGCTCCGCTCACGGGCAGAAATCCAATCGGGGATGTCGAGATGTCGCCGAGGCAGAATTTGATGAGGATTTGATTGGGGAGCACTGCCCTAGAACGTCTGGTGCAGTTTGGTCGGCAAGGGTGCGATCATGTCACACTTCCATCCTCTCCTCCAAAAACTTCGTCGTTCTCGTCCCCCCTTGCTCGCATAGTTGTGAAACTTGGTAGAGGCCCTCTCAAGACCTTTCAAAGAGGTTTCTCCGCTTCAGAATAATATTAATACTTTAAACAGCGTCGTATGATGTTGTCCAATATGGGTCTAATTTCTGGACATTTAGACCCACTTATGACGATGGGTGGTTATTTCAAGTGTAAATAATGCTGAATGTATCGCACAACACCCCTGAGGGGCAATTCCAAGTCAATACCCGTGCTGGTTGACTGTTTTGATTCATTGTTCATTGAACAAGAGCTGTCTACACGATGTAAAACGCGCCGTTGGTCTCTATATAAACATACACGAGACACTCCAATGTTAAGACCATTTGGGTGCTACATTTACGCGTCCGCGCACCTTCAAATATCCGCAGAACATAATTCTCTAGGGTTTTCCACGGAAAACCGCGCATTTCAACCTTGGGCAGCGCGAAAATGCTAATTTTCCCTCATGACATAGATTTTGCATTGAATTGTAACCTCCTTTAATATTTTCTAATTTTTAGGACACTCCAGCCATCGGTGAACTCTGCTCTTGCGCAAAACCACAGGGTGTGACGCGTGTGACGATTGTCACTGAGCGCATGCTTTCCAATCAAACTGCACCAGATGTTCGGGTGGTGATCTGGCTGCTGTTTTCTTTGATCTTTCTGCCTCACTGCCATCTCACCATCCGAACATCTGGAGCCGAGATTACGGCAGACCTGGACCTTCACTCAACTCTCTGAACAGCGAATAATCTTGAAAGCACAACATGACGCGCCGGAGTCATCATCTGCGTTTGCTTCTTATTGCCAACCGCGAAGCCCGGCCGTAATTTTAAAACTCGTACTTATTGGCGCCGCGGAAGCCCCGGCGGCGCGATGTCCAAATGGCTAAGCGATGTCTGCTACATACGCGCGGGGATGAAGCTTACCACCCCACCTCTGTTCTTGGACTATGTATCAGGCAACAAACCCGGTATGTATTAGCGATATAAAACAATCCCAAGCCCTTGTTCCACTTCTCAATTTTGAACATCGAGACTGAAATGGGACATTCGAATTGATAATATTAAGGTAAGCACCAGTTATGCATCATTCGTTGGAACGTTGGTACTCGTCCGGTGGGAGAAATGGGATGCACGGTGTGGAGTGAAGCTGTCGAGACCACAATCTGTGGTCGGCAGCGGCCGGCAGCGGGCCTTCATTTCAGTGGTGCCGAGCCGGTGCCGCATTGTTGCAATGGGTCCCGAGCCGGCGGAGCTTGAAGGCTCGAGTGCCTACGGGGGATTTGGAAAGCCATTCAAGAGATCGTTCGCGCATTGTCCCACGGTTCATCTAATCTCAACCCATCTAATTTAACAAGCTAAAGATTTGACGCTTCCGTCATCTTCACCCACAGCCCTCCCTGCGACGCATAAAGTACTCGTTGGCATCTCCTCACTGTACATCGTCAAATGCGCCCGAGGTCTAAACTGCTCCACGACATTCTTTCCGGGCTGTCCCGCCCATTCCGGCGGAGACGCGCATTGGGCGGGCAGGCCTCAAGATCCAACGAAATGGAAGAGAAATGCTGAAGCAGCCGGATGATTACGAAGGACATTTCGTTATACGCGAACTATGCAGGCGGGCAGAGAGGATTATGATAATGAGTGTCAATCCATATGAGACACGCTCGCGGAAAGCGATTTGCATCAGTACTTCATTGAAGGCTGTCGGAGAATTGTTGGCTTGTTGGGACCGCAGAGCCAGCTTCCTGGAGGATTCAGAAGCGTTGTGGGGGTAGGGAAGGGTCGCCGAAAGACTGTCGACGCAGGTCCCGAAGAGGAATTCTGTGGCGGCATCCACAGTGGTAAAGTGGTCAATCACATCCTGCAAGAGTTCAAATGCATGGGTGAGACGTCAGGCTGAGCATTTTCACCTGAATATCCCTCCTTCAACCTAGTTTTGATCAGCGTGATAATTTTTTCGGCATGTCTATCAAATATCTCAAAGTGTCGGACGCGATCTCGAGCGAAATATGGGCGGCTCATTGACCGGTGGAAGCACCACATTTCACCTAAAACGACGATATTGGCATTTCCAGGTCTCGCAGGATGGATTCAATCACCATCAGAGTTAAAAACTCCATCCTGAAGATGGCTAGTACTTAGAAATTTGCGACTCCAGTTCTGCAGTGGAAGACAAAACTCACCCCGAGGACAGAATTCATACCCTAATGGAATCTTTCCCCTGAAAATTATCTCAATGAACATGCTCTTGGAGACCTCAGGTGTGTACCTTTGACGTAGTTGTTAAAATCGGACGGAGACGGTTCCTCGAAGCTTGCCAATGTAACCTGTCTCGTGGCGTCGAGGTATGTTCCGCTATGTTTCCTGGCCACCTTCCGTTCACTGGAGGGGCCAATCGAGGGCCGAGCAACTTGGCATGAAGCGCTCGTACACGGGTGTTACCACCGCACGACCCATAGTGTAGATGACGAGCCGCAGAGAACTGACCGGACAGATATAGCGCCAAGGCGAGCGTTGCATTGGCCACAGCTCTCGCGAAGAGATTACGGGTACCACGAGAGTGCGAGCCAGAAAACGTACACCAGCTCGGAGGTTCTCGGAGTCGAGGCAGGTGTGGGCGAGATACCTGCAACGGGCGCCTGGGCGGTGTTAACGTAGTCTTCGACTCTGCAAGCATTGCGCTGAATTGGCGTTGAAAGAAAGCAGTGGTTGCTATGCTTTGGCTTGATCCGAATGATTGTCGAGGCCAATGAACTTTTCGTGCCACCCGGCAGGGCACCAGTACTTAGGACCGCTAGATGTTCCGCATAGTTCTTGTACTTTTCTTGAAACAAAAATTCCCAAGGAAATTGATGTGGGCGGCGCAGATGCTCAGCTTCCACGAACAAAGCACCGAAAAAGCAGCATTCCATTAACGAAGACGAAGAAATCCTAATGGCACGAATACAGCTACCCAACACAAACTCAGCACATCTCATTGGCGGCGAAAAAAAAAACGACCCTCAATCCAACTTGTTGTGGGTCCAAAGATAACACCTGCCATATTTGGTAATTGTGGAATGAACAGGGCATTGAATGCCTTGCTTTGAGCGAGTTGGAAAGATTCCAAGTGTGGAAGGTTCGCACTGCCGGTGCATTTGAAATGTGGAAGTGAAACTCGGGAACTCGAACCGCAGATGACCCCACAAAGCAAGAAGCAGAAAGCAACATTGTTTGTATGTGTGATGTTTTCGTTCACACGCGACCCTCAATTTGCTCATTGCAAACTCTCGAAAATCTGGATTGGAACGCATGGACGACGGGTACATAAGTCAGTCGAGAAGACCGATGGAAGACCAAGCTTCCAAGCACCGACCCGCGTATCCCCCCTCCCGAAATCCCATTCGCAATGTCCGCCATCGACGCCCGGGTCCCGGTCCCCGCACCCGCAGCGGCAGTACCCCACCTTGAACGCTCTTCGTCCGTTCAGAATACCACGAATCCCGTCGATGACTTCTTCGGATACACTCTCGCGTCATCTCGCACTCGCGACAGCCGCCACGATCGGCGCATCTCTGCAGCAGAGTCGACTCTGCCTCCTTCATACGTTGAGGCCCCGGAATACACCGTGCACGCACGGGAACCTGTTACTCTCGCAATGTACCTGTTCAAATTCGGATTTCGTACGTCTCTCCGTTCTATCTGCAACCTTTTCTCTGTTTCTTACTGTTTTTTTCGTCAGTATTCCCACCTTTCTGGATAATGGGAGTCGTTATTCTCATGTCGCCGCTTCGCGCGCCGCCCGCCGCCACACCATCTGCCGCATGGCTCCCCGAAAAGACCGAGGCCGAGCGCCAGGTCCTCATCGATCGTATGCGCACCGCGGAACTCAAGTGGGCGAAGCGCTGCTTGTACGCACTCGTCGCGCTGGTGCTGGTCGCGGTCGTCATCGCCGTCGCCGCTTGGGCCACTCTCCGCTCATAACGACCCTTCTCCATCCCGCAATACTCTCTACATTACGGACGCGCCTTCCTCTCCGCTCCTTTTCATGCCATCCTGACAGCGTCAGGCTATTAACCACTGTATCGATATCCTTATGACTTATATCCTGTAACGATAGTACAATCACGAATCACCACGAATTGAAGTACCACAAACTGTGCGATTCCGATGGAATCCTAAATTTCCCGGAAAGTTGGTCGGCGGAGAAGAGGGGAGCTGATGAGAGCAGAGCTTGGGCGGAACGAGAGAATGCTGTAACTTCGACTTGTTAGGCCAGCGGATAACTTGAATTTCTCTGCGACACTGCAAGTTAGGACAGTTATTTTGTCGTCGCGTGTCAAAATCCGACTTGTTTGGAAGGCCTGCTGCAGAGCTAGAGGTACCAATACGAGGCGCAGCAGTTGGACTGTTCAAAGCACGTCGACGCCTGCGCAAATCCGGCCCGATAAGATAATCAACAAGAGCCGCAAACAACCGGTTGGGAACTTGGTTCCGCCGCTGACATTCAATTCTTTGCAGAAAGTAACAGGTGTCCCTCAACTCCACCGAACAAGACATATCAGCCGCTCGTATGTGAACGGTTTATAATTAAACCTCTCTCCAGGTTCAGCTTGGGTTCAGCACTAAGTATAACTCGAGAAAAGTCTCAAAACTCGGCGGACCATAGAACTCTGGAACTCTTCGGCGCTGACATTTTAACACTGGGACTTCGAACTGCATACAACGGACCGCCACATCACTCTAGAAAAGATTCACTAAATGTCATATGAAATCTCGTCGTTCGGACAACTCGTTCTTGAATTGGGCTTTGCGGGACCAAGAAAGATTACCTACTGCTGAAATATACTCGTCAGTCTTTCTGCAGGCTCTTGTTCTCCTCTTCCTTTTTCTATGGCGTTGCTCCTGAAAACATCATGGTCGGGCGCACTTCTGTCCTGGCACCACTGGCAGGACTCCCCAAACGTCGGTTAAAATGTTGGGGCTTCATGTCAGATCTGGAGGCTGGCGCTGCGTTCAAACTTCCTTCCATCTTGTCATCCTGAGCGCGAGCCAACACGTTCGCTGTTGTGCGCCCAGCCCAGGCTCAAATGGTTTTTGTATTTATACCACTCGAAAATTGCTGGCTCAACTCCATCACATTGCCTTTCATCCCATTCTTCCTCCAAATTTCTCTATCACAATGGCCAAGTTCGTTCCCAAACCACTCCTGGAGAAATTGCCTCTGGCAGTTCGCAAAGACAGCAAGTTCCCATCGTTTACCTGCCTGTATACTGGCTAACTTCCACACAGTCCGCGACAAGTACGATGCGAACAAGGCCGACCTCGAAAGCCAGATTTCGACGCTCTTGGGCACGCCTTTCACTCTGGGGATAAACCCCAACGAGGTTGTAGCCTACGTTAAAGAAGACAGCCGTGTTTCCATCGGAGGCATGTTCACCTCGTAAGTTTTCCTTGTTTCCATTCCGTCACAGAGGCTCACCGATGAATAGGTATGTCAACGGCTTCATATCTGCGCTTAAGCACTATCTCGACAAGTACGGGGACGATGGCAAGGCTCACTTCAACGCCGCAGTTTCCAAAGCGCAGCTCAGCATCAACGTCTGTTTTGTTTCGTCGAAAAGTTGATCGAGTCGCTGAACTTCATTAGGTGAACGAGCTGGGCGACAATGCGCCCACTATTTCGGGCAACGTCAAGGACGGTGTTTACAGGATTCTATTCAACCATGATCGCGTGGGTTACAACAGTAGGTTTTTTTCTATTCACAGATCCCAACTGACATGCTTTCCCCCCCCCAGTGAGTTCGCAGAACGACCATATCCTCCCTGCGATCGAGGCCGTCCCGTCCGGCGGATTCTCTCTGCAGGCCAAAAACTCCATTGAGAGCAGCTACAAGGACCAAATCGGCGATCTCCAAAAGGAAATTGGGCAGATTGTCGGGATCCCGGACGTTGTCCTCGATCCCAATTTCGAAGAAAACTACCAGGCGCTGTCGGTGCTCTCCGACTCAAAATGGCAGGCCAGCTTCGGCCGAGTGCATCTTTCCTACTTCAACGGCCTCAAGGGGCAGCTGGAGACTCAGGGTCCGTAATTATTCTCTTTGACCGTGCTTAAACTGACTCGGCGAAGGGTTCAAGAAAGATGAGATGCTGCAGGAGGGTCTCCAGGAAGTTCTTGAATCCAAGACTTTCAAAATCCGTGTTGTCAAGAAAACGACAAACGACAAGACTAACGAGATTGTCCTCGAAGATGGCGTCGCGTACCTACAGGTTAGTGGTCAGTGAGAAAAAGGTCAAAGCTGATTTCCTTCCAGATGACCGCGGAGCGTTGGTCTTACAACATCAGCGATATCGGTGCCAATTTGGTGAAATTGTTGTAGTTTACCTGTTCATATATATGTACTGGATCTCGCAGAATAGTTTTGTAGTCTCGAATTTTGACTGGATTTTATTTTGTCGATGACATGAAAAAGCGATCTAATGCTCCATGGCGTCTCCTCCCTTGCTCGTCTTTGTCAGTTCATTCCTACGCAGAACAACTGAGACGTCGATGATGAAACGCCATGAACGACACCCACCTAAGCTGTACACTGAACTCATCCTCGATATCATCGTCGTCCCAGTTGTCCTCCCAAAGCTTGTCGCCACCGCTCTTCGCGGCCCCAGGTGCGGAACCACCGAGATGTGCAAGGTCTGTCTGCGCGTCGTCCCAATCTAGGCCAAGCTGGTTGACATCGCGCAGCCAAAGCAGCGTGAACACACAAACCTGCCACAGGGAATTCCTCAAACTCGTCGTCTTCTTCGAGAACACCGAGCTGAGCCTGGCGCGCCTCCTTTGGCTTTTCCGCCGCCTTGGTCTCAGCGGGTTTGGAAGATGAGGCAGTATTAGACGCGGTGGAAGACATGGTCAAGACGAAAGAGCGAGTGTCACGCGAGAAGTCACATCATCACTTACGCGTCCTTTCCTTTTCTGGACACGCGTCTAACAAGAAAAATTCGGACGCAAGAAAACGGTGAAAAGGACATGCCAACAATGACATTTGTCAAGCCCACATTAATCATCAGTAATCATCAGTAACATGGAACGCGTAAATACTTGAGGGAACTAGACGACCACTTTCTCCTTTTCGTCAAGCTCTTCAGGGATAGATTCCCGCGTCTCCGTCTCCTCGGGGAATCCCATACCGGAGGTATCTAAGCCATTTTCCTCAAGGTACGCACGGAACTGCAGCTTTTGAGTACGCAGCGTGCAAACCGAAACGAAGAATACGCACGATGGCATCCTCCTTGGCCATGCCGTCGTGGTCCAGAGGCGCAATGAAGAAGAAGGTAATGAGGGCGCTGAGGATGGCGAGTCCTGGAAGACGGATAAGGGCCAATCAGGGTATCACAAGTGTAAACGTACCGCTACCAATCCAGAACGGTCCAGTGTTGCCCTTGTCGGGGCTGATTTTGGTGAACGCTGAGAAGAGCAGATTTAGCCAAGTTTACAGATATAGGCGGACGATTTACCCTCGATCATGGGCGGGAAGGCTGTAGCGTGGTTAGTGTGTCCAATTTTCGGAGGGTAGCAGCAACTCACCATAAGTTCCGACCTTTAAAGATGCGTGAGTGCTGTACCGAGACATAAAAGAAAGCTCAGACGTACGAAAGCGCCAACTTTTCCGACAGCAGCCGCGACGCCGTAGAATTGTCCACGAACGGCGGTGGGGCTGCTCTTGCTGGCCAACAGTCCAAGGTTGTTTCCAGGGCCAAGCTCTCCGAAGCAGAGGAAGATGCCGTACATGACCTGGGATTTAGGATCAGATGGTGAAGATACCGTCCGGATAGCAAACGTACCGCAAAGGCAGCGATGTGGTTCTTCAAACTGGAGGCGCATGTTAGGATCAGTATGCTGGGCCGAGGGAGAAGCCGCACGTGGAGTAAAGGCCACTCATGATGAAACCGAAGAGTGCCTGTAACAATAAGCCCAAGATCATAGTGTACTTGGGGCCGAGGTAGTCTACAATGAAAGCGCCGCCGATGGTTCCGGGCATGTAGAAAAGACTGAACGTGTTGGTTGAGTATGAAGGAGGTCGGAATGGGAAGCTCACTTGATAACCACATTCCAACCGAACACAGTCGTGAGCGAGGTGTCGCCGCCAGTGATGCTAGAGACCAAGTTAACTGCGACCTGGGAAAACAAAACGAGAATTACGTGTCGATAACCGTGGACGAGTAGATTCCAAACTACAAACAAATAGGTTAGCAGGGATGAAGAAGAGATAAGCAACGAAACTTACGGGGTAGCTAAAGGATCGGTCAAACATGAACACTGACGGGACAAGGGACGCACACGATGAAGTCATAAAGGAACCTAAAACACCACATTTAACGTATACTCGGATTTCAAGGAAAAACAGACATACCACGTGAAGCTGATAGCTGCGAGCCGGACCCCGTACTTGCGTAAAACGAGCATGTAAGGGATCTTGACTGCTCTCATCGAGCTGTTTTTGTAGAGCTCGGGTTCTTCCATGTTCCACCGCCATGCAAAGACAGCAATGGCTGGGAAGAAACCTAGACCAAGGGACAGACGCCATGCAGCACGCAAGTGGTTGGGGCCGCAGCTGGCACACGACCATAAGTAACAGATATAGGGCGATTAGAAACCGACTTACATCCAGAACATCAAGAGAGGGACGAAGGCCGCCACACACCACGCGAGGTCGATCATGCAATCTGCGATTTATTCAAAAATTATGAGTAGACCATAATTCGAAAGATACACACTTGTTGCAAGAGCGAACCACCGATGTTGCGCATTTTTGGCGATAGCCTTTCCCTCCGTCTGCTCCGAGCAAGCCACAGATCCGGTGGGGTATTCTGCACCAATTCCAATGCCGAGGAAGAACCTGGGGAGCACAATTCAAAAGATGCGAGGCGACGAAGAATGACTGTGGCCCACCGGCAGACGATCAGCATGGCAAGAAGGCCATGGAGACTGTGATTCGCGCCCGAAGAGGCGGCAGATAGGGCAGAGAAGAACGCGACCATACCAGCAGCGGACATCTGGTGCAAATATTAACGAGACAGCATGAGCAGCGTCGACTCGCCCACCATCCCGAACTTGCGTCCAACCCTATCCGAGATCCATCCTACGAGGAGAGTCAGGGTACCAAATTTGTGATGAGCTTCTCAAGCGCACCGAAGGTCAGCATGCCAAGAATGGTCCCTACAAACTAGTCTCGTAAACCAGACCTTATACCAGGGCGACGAAAAGACAATCGTTCTCGATGACGTACCTGCGAACACGGAGCTGTTCAATGTCGTGCTGTAATTTGTGGGGAAGGCATCCACGCCATAGATACGCTTCAGCACTGGAAAAAATGCGATTATAATACACATCGGATTGCAGACTGAATTACTGACGGGTGTTGACTGGAAAGAGTTCTGTGAGCAGATATCAACGAGCTGGGGAAATGAGCTTACCACTCCCGATGACACCATTGCCATAGCCTGCACAGGCGTTAGCACTCAAGGTCTGCTACAATACATGTTTGGAGCACCATCGGAGAACAGCGCAGTTCCGCAACTGATGAAAGATGGTCATTGTCGGGACCTGCTGTGAAATCGGATAGTCACTGACGCAAAAATGAGGGATACACCTCGCAGACGCTCTTTCAAGGTGGGCGCGGACATCCTGGGCAACTCATCTTCTCCCGCACATCATGCTTCTTTTTTGTAGGCATTTGTTTTTGTATTTGATCGATACCATGCGTCCGCCTAAAACACCTCCGAACCTCTTGCCGGACAGTTCAACACACGTTCGTCAGTTCTGCCACCCGAGCTGAGGTTTATTTTCAGCAGCGTCAGGCCCGGGCTCGCTCCGCCCAAAGGGCCTTGATCTGCCTTGATAGTTTGCCTAATTTGCCTAATACTTCAAGTAATACTTGCCTAATACTTTCTCGTCATGATCTGATCAGCGCATGGTGTGTCAATCAGTTGGCTTATCTGTTGTGTCTTCAAAGCGATAGCAAGGTTAGGGACGCGAGTATATGCCGCGTACCAAGACTTAGTACCGCGTATAAATCAAGTAGACCAGTATAGGAAAGGGAAAGAACAAGACACGTGTTAAAATTTAAAGACGCTCGGCCACAAATCGTCGCTACGAAGAATTTAAACACATCGTACTGCTTGGCCGCGATGGCAAACGTTCGCAAGTCTTGTATGGACGACAGTCGAGGGTATCGGAGTCTATTCTGAGGACGCATCACACGCGCCATATACATATCACCGTCGCTTGCAGCCTAATAAGACAGGCGAGATCTGTCGGAGGCAAACAGCGGGAGCCGCCATTATATTCAAGGTCGACTGTGGATAAGAGAGTTAAGTACAGTGGGGGTTCCTTACGCTGAGATACGCCGATTGTTATCTATGCACGACTCGCACGACGGTCGCTATATGTGCTCTCTCTGGGGTTCCAGCGCGCGTGGAATGGCGCAAAGAAAGCAGCATTCGCGATGGCGACGAAGACACTCGCGGCTGAAGATTAAAAGTCAGTCACACGACCAATGTCAAGCGGATATGCGCACCGAGTGAGCATACAAGGATGATCCATGACATCCACGCAAAGGCGAGCATAGCCGTAAGAATGCGGCAGGCGCGGTATTGGTGGCAGAACGACAGATTGCCCCATATCGACTAAATGTACTGTCGTTTAGTAACGTCGGGTGGGAATACTTTGGAATACGCACAGTAGCAATAGCGGCGCCGACGAGGTAAAGGAGGAACAATATGCTAAGCACCAAGATCTCCGAGGCGAAGGAGTATACCCAACGGTCCTCTCGTAGGTGGTGGATCGTCAATACGCTGAGACGTTCTCGCTCATTAATGACATAAATTAATATGCCAAGATACGCACGCGTAGATGGACCATATCATTCCTAGGAGTGCGCTAAATAGAAGCTCCACGACGATTGGGTCTGTAGGGAGCCGCTCGAACAGCGTGATTGAAATTTACGATATTCGCGCACCAAAGAAATTGGCCCCATTGTTGAGCGGATCGCCTAGAGGCAGGTGGGTCGTGTAGCGTAAGCGTGCCGCAGTGAGACCGAACAAGACGAGGGAAAAGACACCCTGAGAATCCGAGGTAAATGGAAGCCGTAGTAAACCACGTAGACACTGACGAAGACACAGTATAGAATAGTACGGATTACTCCCAGCATTGACAAAGATTGGAGGCTTTAAGGATGTGATGGGTGTTGATAAGAGGGAGAGAGGCAAGTTGAGCTGGGTGGCATGGCTTCGGCGAGGGTGTGCTTTATATGAGGGCAGCGCATATACGTCACAGGGACACGAGGCTTCGGCGCTCTGTGGATAAGCAGGGCACGCTCGAAGTTGTTTTGGAGTACACCGCCGCATCCAAGCGAAAGTGGCATGGATTTAGTTCATTCATTCAGAGCCTCCAAGCCATGCGACGCCGGAATGAATAGTTGAGGAGGAATACGGAGGCAGCTCGTCGGAGCAGATTTCGAGAATCAAGTCCAGCCCTAGTCAAGTAAGCACCTCGAAGTACCGCCGAAACTCGCATTTACCCTCGATGGACCGTTAGGAGGCCTCAGGCGTCAGTAGCCCTTTAGAATCAAGGGCCTTCTGGTCAGAGGGGCGCTTTATTAGTGGGCCGTTGCAGCATGTCCGCCAGAGCGAGGCAGCAAGCTAGCCACGCTCACAAGGACAGTTTGGGCAACCTGAATGTTGGGGCGACTTGAAGCTTGCAGGGTCACATCCGAGTTAAAGTCACGTTGCATATCAAAAGCCGTGTTTGATTGCCGAACGGCAACTCATTTATTGGTGTTGTAAATTCAAGAACTGCTCCGGGATGTAGCTGGGATGTTCAGAACGTTTTAATAAGCCCACATCCGGACCGAGCTGGTCGATTCCACGCAAATGAACTGACAAGAGTTTCTACCTGGTCAGGCTATTCCTTTGATCTTGCCACCTTCGGTTGCCAGCTTGCCAGTGATCGAAGTTCGGGGTCATCTGCAAATGCGCGGGCCTCAAATGCAGGAATTTTCTCAGAGTAGGCGGGACTAGCTTCCCGAACATAGGCTATATTTCGAAAAGCCGAACTTTGAAGGAATCGACACCGATCCAATGATCGGATCGATGCTGCAATCACGATTTGATCTGCTTCCTAATTGGGAACCAAACTGTTCCAGCTTTACCTGCAGACGGTGGACGGTAAGCGCAATCGAAAGTACGGTCGAGCACATCCGGAGATTGATGTATCATGGACACTCAATTTACCTTCTCAAGTCTTCAACATAGGGCACATCCGAGTCGTTTCTGCATCTTCCCGTTGAACTAAGTATTGACCAAGTATGTAATGTTTAAATTGAAGCACAATCAAGACAAACAAATTCATGGTGGGATTCGGACACCCTGAATGAATCCCACTAAGTAGTGCGTCCCCAGAAGCTGGGTAGAGACGGGAGACGATCGAGGAAGTTGATAAATCCTAGAAGGCCCAGCGGTATAACCTGAAGAGTGGCCCAACTGAGTCTTAGGCTAAAGTTTAATCTCAGTTTTCGAGGAATTCCCTTACCTACGTGAGAATTTCTAACGAGAGAATTCGGAATCGGTTCGTTTTCTGTTTTACCTAGTTTTGAATTGGACTCGTCGGCCAGGATATCATTGGATAACACGTTGTATCCGTCCTGTCTCCCGAGATCATCTCCAGATCAAATAGCAGCCCGGCGCCCTTGAGTGAACATGCAGGTGAACTGATGGCCGATAGGCCCGCAACTTCGGCCGGAATGAGCCGTATCGGCCGATCAGACCCTTCATTCTTTTTCGCCAGCTAGCCTCAGCGGACACCCGTACTCATCTCGCACTGAATCCAGACACATCGGCGTCATCCAGTCACCGCGTCTCTCGCAGAACCCAACCCGCGGTTGTAGGATTTTGCTGCGTCCATTCGTCATTGGAGTTGTCCTCCCGAGACTCCTCCCCTGGTGCCTCTCGATCTTAATAAACTGGATGCGAATAAAACGCCCACCCAGACTCGCTGACAACGGAGTGCAGTTTGCTAGAACTGCCCTATGCTTCAGGGTTTCGGCCCTGGTTGACAGTGTCGCCGATCAGTCTGCCTGTGCTTATCCCTTGGAATGGCGGATGTCTCGCCTGGTACTCTGCCATAAATCGCTATCCGATCACTTTGTTTATTTCCAAAGCCTCGACGTGCCTCTCAAGGCTTTCGCAGCTATGTTACTTATTCAATATTCAACTCTCCTGCGCAAAATCGAGCCACTCGCAACTCAGAATCCGCTCGTTCACCATAGGTACCTAGGATGACCGCCCTCACCTCTCCTATCGGCGCGGGCAAGCTCGTAATGGCCCCTTCGCAATGCCTAACGTTTTGCTGGATCTGGTGGGTTCCGAGGCTTAATCGATACCGTGGATCGCACCTGGACGTGTGGAGTGACGTGGATAATCCTCCAGTTCACTCCTGGAATTTGCGCAGGTTCGGAGATGGACTCGGCGAAGTATACTCGACCGAGCTTGGATCATCTGTTTGGACCTAAACGGAAACACTACCCATTCCCTGCTTCGGAAGCCGAGGGCGTGTGACCCCGACATCGGAGAAGTTTACATATTTATAGGCCGCAAAGTTTGAAGTCGAAATCGTTAATCCCTCCTCCCTCAAGATGTTCAGTTCCCTTCTATCCATCCCCCTTGAATTCAGACATGCCCTCCTCATCGTTGTCGGCGCTGGGGTGGTGCGTCCCAAATTTCATTGCGATATCCATTCTCATTATTCTCAGACGTCTCATTGCACCTTCAACCGTTTGGAACCTCGAGCTCTGCTCCATATCCTTATTCTCCTCTTTCTGCCTCCCATTCTGTTGTCGACTCTAGTTCTGCCGCACATGTCTGGCTTTTTTTCGACCGCTGCTTTGACGTTTGGTGTCTACTTGTCGTCTCTCGTGACATCAATCGTGGTCTACCGCCTTTCGCCTCGACATCCCCTAGCAAAATACCCTGGGCCGCTGCTGTGCAAAGTTTCAAAGCTCTGGTTTACTGGGATCGCCATGAAAGGGAAACAACATCTTTATTATTCCGAACTTCACCAACGATTCGGTGACGTGGTCCGGATAGGTAGGCCACATACTGAATTTTAAGGTGTTGTTTCTGATTTTCTATCTAGGTCCTAACGAACTATCCTTTCGCAATGTTAACGCCATCGTTCCGATGATGGGTTCCAAAGGAATGCCGAAAGGTCCTTGTAAGTATAGGTTCGATGAGGGTTTTCCACTTAAACTCAACTATCCGTCAGGGTGGGATGGGCGTGTTCCAGAGAACCGTGAAGTAAGGCCGCTCTTGGCGCTGAGGGATCCCGAAGAGCACGCTCGGAGACGGAGAGCTTGGAACAGGGCCTTCAGTACTCCGGCACTCAAGGACTACGAAGTCTTGATATCTGCACGGATCTCTCAGCTTGTGGATATTTTGACGACCAAGGCGGCTACCCAAAATTCTGTCGACCTCTCCAAATGGCTGGGTTGGCTCACGTTAGTCCTTGGTTGCGATTCATCCGTCATACTCATTCATAATACTCCAGATACGACATAATGAACGATGTGATGTTCGTCGAAACATTTTTTTCACGAAATAAACTAGCTACTGACTTGATTATAGGTTCAGTGGCGGCGGGGACTCGATGAAATTCGAAGATCGGGACGATACATCTCGCCTTTTAGTTAACGCGCAACCGTAAGTAATGTTCTCCCGATCTGTACCGATTCCCGATTTAAGTGTTTGAGTTAAGGATGGCCCTACTGATGAGTCATCTTCCTTGGATCTCAGACCTCTATCTATGGCTTCCTGGTATGGGCCAAGGGCTCCGGGCATTCCGGAAATACGCGGTACAGCGAGCATCCGAGCGAAAGACCCGCGGCTCCCACCACAAAGATGTGTTTTACCACCTGGTATTTGATAAACTTTCTAGGTGAAGCGATTCCTGCTCACCGGATCTCAGATTGATGAAGCGGGTCTTGAACCTACCCCGCCCTCAAGTGCACAAATTCTATCTGATGGCGGCCTGGCTATTATCGCCGGTGCCGAGACGACATCGACAACGCTGTGCCACATAATCTGGTTTTTACTCTGCAATCCCACTGCCTACCGTCGACTTCAGGCCGAAGTGGACGATCAGAAAAGGAACACCTGGGTCCCCGCCTCTCAAGCTCGCATGCCGTATCTGAACGCCGTTATGTGTGTTGACCAACATCATTCTAGAAACCAGTTATGCTTACAGTTCGTCTCCGTTCAGAAATGAAGCCCTCCGTCTGTTCCCGGCTGTCCTCAGTGGAAGTCAACGCGCACCACTCATTGGAAGTGGAGGGCAAACTATCGGCTCTCAGTGCGTCCCCTGTTCTCCAAAACCGCCGCAATTTACTAACTCGGCTCGCAGCTTCGTACCGGAAGGCACCAGCGCTGTTGTGCACACTTTCTCGCTACACCACGACCCTCGATACTTTTCGCCTTTCCCCGACACGTTTATCCCAGAACGATGGTTGGCGGCCGAAGAGCAAATAGCCCTCGAGCCTGCGATATTTGCCGAGAATGAGATTGTTCACAATACGGCGGCGTTCATCCCCTTCTCTGTTGGTCCTAGCAACTGTGTGGGCCGCAACTTGGCATATCAGGTGTGACTTGCTCTATCTCGTTTCCATCGTACAAAATTACTGAGTCGACTGCGTAGGAGATGCGAATGGTCGTCTGCACGTTGATCAGTAAATTTGAGATGCGTTTCGAGGAGGGTTTCGATGTCAACTCGTGGGAGGAGGAAATGCTTGATTATTTCGTCGTTCAGCGAGGACGTTTACCGGTGGTGCTCACGGCCAGACCAAGCTGACCGGAAGTTTCATACATTAACCCAATTTATATATGAACTGAATTCAATCAATACCGACGTTAAAGCGCACGAACCACCGACCGGAGGCTGCTATGGAAACCCCTTCAACTATTCGAATCGTTTTTCCACGCACTCTTGAGCCAAAAATTCCGAATCGACGGATGTCCGAGTGGGGCGGGTGAAGGGGACGAAAAATAGGGGTAATAACGAGCTACGACAAGTCCGCATTGAGAGCACCGGTATGATCGGGAAGGGCAAAGATGTAGTTCAACAGAATCTTATGGTGGAACATCATGCTAGGATAAGTAATGGAGTGGTTATTGCGCGATTTTTCTTGATTTAAGTTCTTGAACCATCAGGATACACGCGTAAATAATGATGTTGAACTTGCCAAATTTGGTTTCTTTCCTCCCTTTCTCGGGATGCTCAAATAATACAACGTTGATTCGGATGAGAACCTAAGCATCATGAAATTTGGAACTGAAGAGGTCGAATCTCGGAAGGATTCGATTTCCTTTTTTCTCGAGAGAATTATCGGCAGCGTATATGACAGATCTCAAGCCTGGACCGCCTCTAATTCTAATACTCTTTTCACCGATCGTTCTCTGCAACTGGACTCTTTTTTTAGTCTCTGGCAGCCTGCAGGTTAAATGCTATCCTAGGTGGTGCCAGTTAGTTTTGCGAAGCGCGCGCGCGTGCAGCGGCGGGTTTAATTTAGCGGGCGGGTTGCGTATTTCCCGTCGGGTGCGCATGCTATGAAAACCTTCTGGCGCACCCGCCGGGTCTATCTCGGCCCTCTGGAATATTGGTGCCATCTAGTATGGTCTATTGCCTCGCAAGAGCACCTACGCGACTGGGGACGAGAAATGCTACAGTTAAATTGCCACAGATGGTCTCCGAAACGAGAAGAGTTAGCTAAAACCGCGCGGGCATCAGCGAAAGCGAGAAGAGGTTGTTCACGGTAGCTTTTTGGCATCGCATTCTCATTCGAGGAGCCTGCTTGTACCTCCTGGCTCTAGTATAACCTAGGGCCAAGAGGTACGAGTAGCGAATTTGCTTTGATACCCGGAAGATGAAAACGCGAAGCCATGTCCGAGGCTTGATGACCGGAGTATAGAATCAACACGAGAACAGCTAAAAGGAAGCTCGAGATGGGGGACTTCGATGCTTCGAGGAGCGTGGACCAGAGCCTAAATGGGAGCCGGCAGCCCTCGTGAACGAATAACGGACGATGCGGGCCTTTGTGCTGGATAGTTCGGGATTAATGGGTGGACTGCGTATGCATAACCGAGGGCGGTAGTTAAAGAGATGTCGGCATCGAGAGGTCCGCGGTAAGGAGACGCATACCACGGGACTGGGTAGAGCAAGAGGGTCAGGTGCATTTCCGAGGCTAGCTGAAGTGCTTTTGGCTGCTTTTGGATTGAGGGGAAACAGCGGTAGCTCTCTCTGCCGCGGAAATCGAGACTCGACGCTGGCCATAGTAATGATTATCTGCATAACAGCCGCGTCGCCGCTGTCGCCGCTCATCTCCTGCATGCTGGCATCGGATGTCAAGTTGTTCGTCCGCACGCATGGTGCATTTGGAGTGGGATTATATTGTAGAAGACGGTCGACCCAGAGAAACGGCGGTAAGTACTTCGCGATTCTGTGCGGCTCGCAGGCAGCTTAGTGAACCCAAATAAACGTTGTGGTGATTGAAGACGAACAAGGCAGTGATTGGTTGCATCATCGCCACATCTGGCAGCACGCTCTTTCCTTTCTTCTCCTAACATTCGTGCTACCCACCGTCTCCCATGACGCTCTTTGTCCCGCTGGACTCGTCGGCGGGCATCCCTACCTCGCCGTCCTTTTTACAGATCCCCACGGACCCTACAGTGCAGTTGCAGAAAACTATCAAGGCGATTTTGAAAGCCAAACGAATAGTCATCGTTTGTGGTCCGTTTGCGTTCTTTCCGCCTCAGTTTATGCGTAACTCATGCCTGAATCTACCGCACAGGCGCTGGAATTTCTGTGAAAGCTGGCATCCCGGATTTTCGCTCTCCAGAGGGGCTTTTCCAGACTTTAAAGCGCGAGAACCCGAAGGAGGTCCTGGCGTCAGGGAAGGATCTTTTTGATGCCTCTGTATTCCATGTGCGTTATTTTCGAGCCTTAAAATCCTTCTTCCAGCGCGCTCTGGTCGATGCAACTTGGAAAAGCTGCATAAATCGAGAATTCAAGCTGTTGAGAGATATCCCTCGCTGACGACTTTCCGTTCAGTCCGAGAACACGACGTCTCTCTTCTGCCAGATGATCGCACGCCTCTCCGAGCTTTCAACCGCTGCCGAACCGACGCCATTCCACCGTCTTCTGCGTGCCATGGACGATAGGGGCAAACTACTTCGTGTCTACTCACAAAATATCGACGGAATCGAAGAGAAGGCTGGATTGTCCTTTGGTGTACCTCCATTCCAAGAGAAGCGACCGAAACCGCGCACCCCCAAGGCCTCCAAATCTCCAAACGCCGTTGTAATAGGCCCCGAACCGCTGGCTATCGAGAATGTGGCGTCCACCAGCCGGCTTCCAACCCCGCCTGCAGAAACGCCTCGTTGCATCCCACTGCACGGAACCCTACAGACAGTTCATTGCCAGATCTGCAACCACTCCTTTGCCCTCATAGATCACATCGTGTCCCTCGAACTGGGAACGCCTCCCGCGTGCCCCGAGTGCACCGCCATGGAGGAGACCCGGCAACTCGTTGGCAAGCGGGCCCGCGGCGTTGGCCGCCTCCGCCCATCGGTCGTATTGTACAACGAAGCGCACAAGGACGGCGAAGGCGTCGGCGAAGCCGTCCGTCGCGACCTGCTCGGGGTTTCCAAAGGAAAGGGCCGCAGTGGTGCGGACCTACTGCTCGTTGTTGGCACGAGCCTGCGTGTACAGGGCACAAAGCGCATGGTCCGGGAGTTTGCGAAAGCGGTCCGTGCGCGAGGGAAGGACGGAGCGGGTTCGAATCGCCCTAGTCCATCGCCGGCGACTGGGGGCACGGAGGAGGAGCCTATCAAGACGGTGTATCTCAACCTCGACTTTCCGGTGCCCACACGCGAGTGGGAGGGCGTTTTTGATGCGTGGCTACAGGGCGACGCGCAGGTTTTTGCGGGGATTCTGCAGGCAGAGATCGACAAGGAGGCGCGCGCGAAGGAGGCTGTGAGTGAGAAGAAGCGTCGGAAGGAGGAGGAGGAGTCGGCGGGAGGCGGAAAAAAAACGCAAGGCGGCGCCAGGGTCGACGGAGAGCCCCAAGCGTCGGAAGATTTCTACCAGTGGCCAACTACTCACCCCGCCGCGCAGTCAACCGATGGCTGCGTCGCCCCCAACCAAGCTTTTCCTCACTATCCCTCCACGGCCGAGGCTTATACCCGAGGTCTACATCACTGCCCAGCGGCCGTCAACACGAATGCCTCCTACGCCCGAGAAGTCCCCACCCCGCCCTGCACGTAAACCGATAAAAGCCAGTCGTGTCAAGGTTGTCAGGTCCAAGATGGAGTTGCAGGCTCTGACCCCGACTCCCCCTGACTCCGATACTGCCGACGGCGACGGGGATCTACTGCCCTCCTTCCACAACGCGGGCCTGCCCGCGCCTGCTGTTCTTCACGAAGCTCAATATGGGCTGCGACGGAGCTCGCGCTCGAGTTCTCGGTCCCGTGGATAGGGAGAGGCGGTCGGTTGGCTGAGTGTGATATAGACGAACTGTAACTTATTTTCTAAAGTGCATATTTAGCGTAGTATATATCTAGTGTGGTACAATGTATTCACGAGCACGCACAACACGAGATGCGGGCGACGAGGCGTTTTGGTATACCCGTCCAATCCAGATATTCGGTTCCTTTGAAGAGCACCCCCCAAAAAAGCTTTTTACCCCGATAATATTGAAAGGTCATGTACAGTTGGCTTCGTAACTAGTCATAAGCTTTAATAATGTACAAAGGTCCAATTAGTTCCCGAATTTGTTGTCGTTAGATTTCCCAATTTTTTTTTCATACACAAGTACGCGACGTGCACCTTCCACACTCGTCCATCACGCGAGTACATATTGACGAGCCGTAGCTCTGCCACTGAGCGAACGACAATGGCCGCCGCCTTTAGGCCAGCCGGATTAAACGGAAAGTCCTTGGAAAGCGACGTTATTTTGGCTGTTAACAGGCCCTGATGAGGAGCATACCTTGAGGAAAGAGTCGTACGCCGAGGCCACGGCGTAAGCCAGATTGAAGCGCGAGATCCGTCGATGCGCACAGTTACCCGCAATTGATTGCACGAATGTGGAGTAGCCTTTCGCCTGCATGATAAAAGGCGGGTGAAACAGCTGTTGAATAGAGTAGAAAAATGCGGACCTCAAGGGTCAAAAGCACCTGGTCCACGCCGCTGTCCAGGACCGGAGCATCCGGCTCTTTGAGGCACGGCCGGAAGTCGAGGATATCGGCCATGGAGACCCCAAAGGCGCGTCCGGGGTAGGAGCTGGGGGTCGGCTGGAATGCAATCATAGTATGCCCGTGCGAGGGGGGAAGCGGGGTGGGGATCTGCTGCTTCTGTGTCCAGTCAGGCTCGGAGGAGACGGGGGGGCGAGTGGCGGCGGCGGCCCGGCGGTCTTCAATGTCTTGGTCCATCGCGCAGTGGGGACAGGTCGAGTCACGCGATCGTGGTCGTGAGGAAGCGGAGGAGGGTGTTTCTCGGTCGTATAGGCGGGGCGAACCAGCGGGTGTCATCGCCTGAAACATGGGCAGTTAGAGATATTCTTGGGGGGGATGGAATAACATATGCACAATTGGCGGCAGTCGCTAATAGGACGGTAATTATCAACTTGAAAGCGGGAACATGGAAATAAATAAAACTCACGCCGCTGTCCCTCTGACCCCGAGACTCAGACCAACTCCCAGATCTCTGACGTACAACAGTCAGAGAAGGAGGAACAAGTAGGAAAATGCTCACAGGGCGGAATGGCGCGGGACGTTGCGAAGATTGCCCATAACTGTCGCGACTAGAGTGATGCTAAAATCGCAAACCGTTAGATCCAACTTGAGAAAGCACACGAGCCATACGTTTGACGACGATTCGCGTTCCTGAGTCTCATAGTGCAAACTCCTTCGGTGGGAGGTTTTACCCTGATGGTTATTTTAGTTGCGAATCGGAAAAATGTGGTTACAGCAAAGTCTTACACCCATCAAAGGATTGTCCCTTGCATGGGCATGGGGAAATATGGAAGGACTGGTCAGAACATCCTGCACAAAAGTCTTAGACACGGGCCGGTGCTGAAGGGCCGACGCTGACCGAATGTGATGCGCTTAACGGACGGCGCCCAACCTGCAACGGAGGGGGAGGGGAACCATGAGGGTACCCTGACTTGGATAGCACGTTCTTGTCTGGACCAGGCTACAAGCACAGTTAAAAGGAAGCGGATAACACGTCAACGTCACAAGAGCACGCACAAAGCCAGGCCAGGCCGAAGGTCTCCGGATGGGTGGGGTCGATGGTTGAGCTAATTGTCGCTGGAGGACCTCTGCGAAGAGTACATTGATCGGAGGCAAGGTAGCCGTTTCCGGGGCCTTCTCGCGCGGTGAGGGCAGCACTAAGAGGACCGTATCAAAGACATACGGAGGACCGGGAATGCGCCATCATCTAAGGGGACGACGATTTCGGAGAAATGGAAAGAGACAAAGAAGTCGCGGTTAGCACAAAGCAAAGAAAGCCAGTCGACAAGTGGCGGCTAGCTCCCCCAAAGACGAGTCCACAGAAGGAGAGATGATCTGAAGAGATACAAGATCATCATATGTCGAACCTGATTATCAGGGTCGGTAAACGGGTGGAGTTTGTATCCAAGGCTAAAGCCGCGAGAATCAAATATATTCACCCTAGTCGGAGGATGCGTCGAGGGTCTTGGAAACCAATTGGAAACATCCATGATCGCTTTTCAAGGGCAGCGCCGGCGCGACCGCGTTGCGTTTGTTTGCCACACTCCATCGAATCGTGACCGCATCTACTTACTTACTCCGTAACTTGGCAGAAAAACCCGTCCGACCAACTGACTGCAAGTAACTTTAGAATCTTTGTACGCTTAGGAGGTTGCCTTTTGCCGTTTTTTTTCGGTATAACGTTAATATGCCTCTACAGCGAATCCGCAGCGGAGCTATACGAGTAACTGTTTGAACTTATGCCATGGCCGAGTGGCAAAATGGTTACTGCGTTGCTTTCCGATCGTTACGAGTCTCCGATTCGTAACTGGTAGGCAGAGACTGTGGGTTCGAGTCCCACCTTGGTCGCTTTTTGCTAATTCCAGTTACGTTTTGCTTGTTTTACTTGTGCGTTGCGAACTACCTGTGCTACATGCATGCATAGCTGAGGTACTTCTCAAACCGTCTTTATGGTTTATCACACCGTCTTTTATTATAGATTGCTGCTTTTACTTCCATTTCAATTCTTCACCGAAACTAGCACCGTGGAAACGAACCTTGCCGATTTCATTTCATTCTGCTCAAACGGACCAACTCATGAGGAAAAATGTGAACGTTGAAATATAGCAAGTGTGTAGGTGTACATTAACCCTATTTTACAATAATCTTGATACAGCTTAGAAAGTGGGAGTGTCGAAAGTGTCGTCGTGATCTATGCCAATGTTTAACATCTCGTGTAGAATGAAAAAGAAAGTCCAACACACCCTTGCCATTGGCATAGATGTAGTCTTTCTCCTTGGCCGCGAGATGCTTGATGAAAGACTCATGTTCGTGTGCGGTCACTGCAACTTTAGGGTTCGAGAGCGCGCCTCCACGGATGGCGGCGGTAGCGACATGGAAGCGCGAGGTGTGATTACATAGCATCATCTTAGGAGACGTTAACAAGCGTTTGGAAAGTGCGCCGAAACGTACATCGAACGGCGAGGTCGTCGTGCCCTCCTCGCGATACCTGTTCATCCACGGTCAGCTGTAGCTCAACCATGTATACACGCGGCGACGCACCCCTCAATGGACACCCTCTCGAGGTTCCGACGCCCAAAGAGCAGGCCCTTGAGCTCAATCGGGTACCCGTGGTAATTGAAGTGGATCGACTTGTCGGGCGTGAAGAGCGAGTCGAACGCCTCGTCGCTGAGGGCGTGCGGATGGGAGCCGTTGGCGCTGAGAATCATGAGGTCCGTCACATTCACCACCCGCACTCGCAGTTCGGGAGCCAGCTTGCGGAGCAGGGCGGCGGCGGCGATGACCTCAAAGGTGACTTCGACGCCGATGCCGACAAGGACGCTGGAGGGTGGTCAGCGGATGATACCACCATGCTGCGCGTGAAAGAATTACACGTCGGGGTTGACGCCATCTTCAACGCTAGCGAACTTCCAAACAGAGGCGCCGGCAATACAGTGCTGTTACCTACATGAGTCTCTAGAGGGAGGGAGCTTCAACAAATGCGCAAACCTTGTCAGCGTCCTCCGGCGACAACCACACCGGTGTAGGCTGCTTGCTGCCCACCATGAGATTGACATAGTTCTTCGCCCTCAGGCAGTGGGACATCGTGGAGAGGAAGCAGTTGGCGTCAGGCGGGAGGTAAACACGGGCGAAGGCGGCCTTGAGATTGAGTACGGCGCCGATAAATGCCCTACGAAAGTTCGTCGGTATGAGCAGAATGAAACTGGGTGATACGCACGGATTCTGATGAGAAAAGCCATTGTGTTCTTGACGTGCCCAAGTGGACGTCTCGAGGTAGTTGAGCGAGCCACAGGGCTGACGCCATGGGATTTCGGCCGACTGCAGGGGATATAACCCTCATGAATAGATAAAGACGGGCGACGTACCATCTTGGTGAACTTGCTGTACTGCACCATCATCGTTTGCACAATTCCTACATGGGAATCAGACTCTCGACCATCAATGCGAAGGATAAGACGAACCAAGGAAGGCCTCGTAGCTGGGGAACAGCCCCGTCCGGCCAGTGAGGGTGTATCCTTGCAACATACCCTGGCAGGTGTGTTCGGACAGAATTTCGACGATACGGCCACCTTGAGCACGCGATTGGATGTCCCACTGGAAATTGCGGCCTGTCTCCTCGAACACCGCGTCGAGCTTGTTGGAAACGAGCTCGTCGGGCGAGAAGATTCGGAACTCTTTGGGATTTCTGCGAGCAGATGTATCAGACGTGGTATAGAACGAACATCGATACACGTACTCTTTGATCACAACCGTGAGGAGTCGGCCGACAGCTTTCATACAGCTCTCCTGTGTGCCTTGCTCGGCGCAGAAGCCCTCCCACTCTGGGACCTTCAGCGGCGCGTACCCCGCAAAGCTCTCCTTCTTCTGCCCAAGGCGCTGCCCCGCGACATCGGGGACAATGCTCAGGACCTCCGGCACGGGAACCCCCTCCGATGTAAAAAGCTCCTCGGGAGAGTACGACTTGAGCCACGCCTGCAGTGCCGCGAGTTCCTCCGCATCCTTTTTGGCGCCGGGGAGAGGTACTTGATGCGAGTGGAAGGAACCTTCAATAAATTCCCCGTGGAAGGACTTTGGGCCTCCGAGACCCTTGGGTGAGCGGAGGATGAGAACGGGCCACCGCGGCTTGACGATGGGCTTTCCGCTGCGCGCGGCGCTCTGAATCTTCTTGATCTCGGCGAGGGCCCAGTCAAACGAGGCCGCGAGGTTATTGTCGATGTGTTCGACGTCCTCAATGATTCGCGCTTGATAACCGTACCCGCTGAAAAGCAAGTCAATGAGGGAAAGCCGGATTTAAAGGAGACGCGTACGTGAAAAGCGCAATAATCTCCTTGTCGTCCATTGTACCGTAGATGGTACGCTCGGAAATCTTGAAGCCATTTACATGGACTATCGGAAGGACCGCACCGGACTCTGCAGGGTCGATATACTTGAAGCCATGCCATGCAGTCGATGTGGGACCCGTCTCGGCCTCGCCGTCTCCGACCACACACGCAACGACAAGATCTGGGTTATCCATGACAGCCCCGAAAGACACGCTGAGTGCGTAGCCGAGCTCTCCGCCTTCGTGGATCGCGCCAGGGGTCCCCGCGTTGATATGACTGAATTGAACGCGTTAAATTCACGACGCACAAAATTTCAGTTCGGGTCTGACCTTGGGAAGCCCCCGGGAACGCTGAAGCCTGAGATGAGCTTGTGGAGGCCCTCGCGGTCGCGAGTGAGCTCCGGGTAGAAGACACTCAGGGAGTCTTCCAAGAATAGGCAAGATAAAATAGCAGGAGCGCCATGACCTGCGAGGATTTAGTCAATGAATTCGAACAAATGAGAACGGACTGACCTGGGCCAACGACATACAACGCGTTGAGGCCCGTTTTGCGGATAAGCCTGTTCATGTGTGCGTATACCTGGAACATCGACGATGGGTAACGATGCAGCGTTCTGTCAAAAGGAACTTACCATGATAAGGCCTGGGCAGGTACCCCAGTGTCCGAGAAGGCGAGACTTGATGTCGTCGTGGGTTATGTCGCGCTCAACAAGCACGTTATGGTTGAGAAATATCATCGCTGTATGTGGTGTTAGTCGGGACCGCGACGCGCAATTCAGGACATGCCCGCTGCAATGTAATCTGCGGCCCTCCGGAACATCTTTATGGCTTTGAGCTCATCGCTCGAGAGGTAATCTTTCGTGTCGAGCTGGACGCCGAGCTGAAGCACAGAGTCCGGCAGCAGGGAGGGATCGGCTGGGGGATTGGCTTGGAGTAGAATCTGGGCAGGCATTGGAGGAAGAAGGTGTCGACTCCAAATCTTTCAATCTATTTTCGTTTTATACCAAAGAAGCGCGTCATAGAAGACCATGGATTGGGCCATCGAGAGAAAAAGTGGCATCGAGACCATGTCTGGGCGTCAGCTACTCCATAGCACGGTATATTTTGTGTAGATGCATCTAGCCCAGAACAAAGCCCAAATGAGGAAATTTCTCACATCGACCAATGGTCTCTTGGTCTCGACCAAGCCTCTTCTTTCAACTCGACCTTCTCAAGGTTTGAACCACGGTAAAATAAGGCGCTATTCCAATCTTGGAGGACCTAATGGGGCCTGACGGTGCCCATCGTCAGAAGTGACGCGCCTATGAATAGGAAAAAGATTTGGTCGAGACTCATGGAAATACCCGCCGGACCGTGTCAACACTCCAGTCGAATGCAACTTCAATTTCAGTCCTCAGGCTTCAACTATCATGTCTCCCGAGGACAATCTCGTACTCTCTGTAAATGCGGGCTCCTCGTCTCTCAAGATATCTCTGTATAGCGTCCGACCAGGCGGCGATCATCTTGAACCTGTGGAGCTGAAACTCACCTCCTCCATGTCCAACATATCTGCTCCGCCCGCGAAATTTTCATTCAAGGTAGTACAAGGCACGACCAAAGATGAAAAAGTCGAGTCGATTCACGATCACGCTTCGGCGTTTGCGCATTTCATCGACTGCCTTGACGAGGAAGCAGACCTCGATCGTGCACGAATCACGCACGTCTGCCATCGCGTCGTCCATGGTGGCGATTATACAGACCCTGTGGTTGTCAACGACGAGGCCTACAAACACATTGAGACGCTGTCGGACCTCGCACCCCTGTATGCTTCTCGACTCGACTGTAATTATGAATGCGCCTTTATCTGCTCTCCAGTCACAACGGCGCGTCTCTCGCCGTCATAAAGACGTGTCTTTCTCAACTCTCAAATGCAAAATCAATTGCGTTCTTCGACACGGCGTTCCACCGTTCCATCCCGCCCCATATATCCAGCTATGCGATTGACCAGAAGATCGCCAAGAAGCGGGGCCTGAAAAAGTACGGCTTCCACGGGCTGAGTTGTAAGTGTCACCGTATTTTTCACAACTCGGCTGACACTGTATTATAGACTCGTTCATTCTGCGCTCGGTCTCGCGTTTTCTGGAAAAGGTGGTTCAGTATATTCTACCTCTTTCCCTACTCATTCTCTCCCAGCCAGCCAACACCCTCAACCTTATCATTCTGCACCTCGGGTCCGGCGCGTCAGCCTGCTGCATCCAGCACGGTCAATCCCTCGACACCTCTATGGGCCTCACCCCGCTCAACGGCCTCCCCGGCGCAACGCGCTCTGGCACCATCGACCCCTCGCTCATCTTCCACTACACCAATAAAGCGGGACGCATGTCGCACGACAAAGGCAGCGCTGTGGACCTGCACGTTACACAGGCGGAGCACATCCTCAACACGCAGGCGGGCTGGAAGGCGCTCGCGGGCACGACGGACTTTGGGGAGATCACCGCCCGGGCGCAAAAGGGCGGACGGTGGACGCCGATGCGCGGCTGGCGTTTGACCTCTTTGCGGACCGGGTGATGGATTTTGTGGGCTCGTATCATCTCAAGTTGGGCGCAAAGGTGGACGCGCTGGTGTTCTCGGGTGGGATTGGGGAGCGCGGTAAAGAACTGCGTGCGTTTATTGGAGAGCGCGTCGAGTGTTTGGGATACGCACGCGTCGACGAACAACGGAATGGTGCCGTGGATACCACGGAGGGCATCGTGGTGGATATTGGTGTGTCTGGCGGTTCACAAACTAAGCGCGTGCTAGTGTGCCGGACAGATGAGCAGGTGGGTTTATGGTTTGGTGCCCGAATCACACTGATATCTGTGCAGCTTGAGATGGCTCGACAATGTATCCCTGGGGTCCATGTAGGCCGCCTTCGGGAGTGATAATAGTAAATCTGCGGTCGCTGAGGACGTAACTACGGCTAGATAAATAACCGAGACGTCAACTTGGCGTCTGCGAGGACGTGGCGAGGGAACTGTATTCATTCTGTGCATATGAGAAGACTTTACACCGTCTGGAGGCATTTTTTATTCTTGAATCTTGAATTGTTTCTGGTCGAAAGGATTTTGTTTATACTTGTATCAATACCGGGTCAAAGGCTTTCATAATGTTCCCTACCGACCGAATATCTATGCTGCCCGCTGCGCTGCTTTTGCTGCTCAATGCAGCACTTACAGCAGCGCAGACGCGGCAAACCTTGGTCCTGAACGCTGTTGTGAACGAAGCGGCACCAAATCCGCCCTTCTTTACAATTCCGACGGCAAATGTACTTGCAGTCTCGATCGCACTGTGTACGGGTACTACAGACACACCAGTACCACGATTCTTCGTCACAAACGGCTCCTCGACCTGCAAGTCCAGGTTCAGGTGGTGGCGATAATGTCTTCGAGATCGTCCTAGACCATGGGACTGGCTCTTGGATCGGGACGTTTCCTGCGGGTGGTGTTGTAGGAGTCGAGAACTGCCACCCCGCAAATGTCCTTCCAGGTCGGACTATCGAACGATATACCAATACACCAGGTGGTGAACACCTCCGCACTTCTGGGGGACACGACCGCTAGCCAAGCTTTGCTATTCTCACCGCCATTTTCACCCCAAGACGTGCAAGATCCGACATACCCCAATTATACCCTTCCCAACGCGATTCCATCTATACCCACACCGCCCTCTAATCCAATCAACTACACCGTGATAGTAGCACCAACGAGCAACGGTCTACTAGCAATGCAGCAGACGGCCTGTGCGCTTTCTACTCAAAAGTCCACTGGGGTTGTCGCGAACGAGAGCTTATGGCTACGCGACAGCTCTGGCTGGCGAAAGGAGTGGCTTATGACTGGTCTAACGGCCAAGACAAATTATACGGTGTACATCATTCAGGACACCTATAAAGTCAGCAAGCCCATATTTTTCACGACCAAATCATGTACGTGCCGGACGCCGTCTGCTTTCATGTGAACTCACTCTCACTATTCTCCAGCGACCTTCTCTTGCTCCCTAGTATCTCAACTGCCATACTGCCCCACGATAGCATACGCCGTGCCGCTACCCGCACCGCCATCTCCTCAGGTCAAGTACGATAGTACCAACCTACCCAGCTCCCTCGTCGACCCCCTCACTTCCTCACTCACCAACTTCACCACAACCCTCACAACCTTCGCCTGCGGGCGAGACTTTTACTCACCGCTTGTCACCTGCGCAGACTGCCAGCGCGCCTACCGCATCTGGCTATGCGCCATTTCGTTTTCCCGCTGCGCGGACCCGGACACCGCCCCATCCGCCGCCGCGCTCCTTCCGTCTCAGTCCTTCCAACGCCCGGAATCCTGGGTTTCCCTCAGGGGAATCTCCTTCACCCAACTGTTGCCCTGCCTCGAGACATGCACCGCAACGGATCGCGCGTGCCCAAATTTCCTGGGTTTCCGCTGTCCGTTACCGAGGTTCAATGCCGCGCAGAGCTACGGCGTTGGGTACGTCGACAGCGGGGCGGATGGGGTGCAGGGTGGGGGAAGTACGGGATCTTGGTCTGACGCTTTCGGAAATGTGTGGTGTAATTCTGGCTGGTAGATGGGCATTCTGGGGTTAAGTGCAGTAAATTATTTCTGTTTTATTTAGACCGGACTTGCGAGGTTCCCCTACCGAAGGAACGCAAATGTATATCCAACATGCATAAATTATAGTTCCTGGCCTGAATACCACCATGATCTGATGGATGTGCGGTCACGACGGGTGTGCAGCCAACAACGCGAGAAATAGGGGCTTTTTTTTCAAGAACGAACAATTAGTTTCTACTTAGTCAACAGCGTACTTTAATGAAAATTTGTTTGGAGAATGGCCGGCCTCTCGTTGGATTGCTCGATAACTCTGTACAGATAATCTTTGGGGAGCATTTGTGGTAGGTTCATTAGACGGTTCACACCGAACAGGAAGGTCAGCGTCACGGTCGTCGCTTCGGACACTGCTTCTTACTGCTGACCTACAGCCTAAAAGTGGCGAGCTCATCGAGGGTAGGTGGGCTGTGGCGTGGTAGTACATTTCAGGCTGATGTATTTTCCACTACAACTGGGCACTGAACGGGGACCTGGCTGAGCATAATATTTATGCTGAGCCTTATATCCTCCCCTGGCGGCCGTTTTCTTTGATCTTTCTGCCTCACCGTCATCTCACCATCCGAACCTCTATGCAACTCGCAGATCCATCAAACTCGCAGGGAATTCGGACCTCTCGTTCAAAAACTTGGGATCTTCTTCCACCAGATCCTCCTCCCAAACCTGCGGGCAATGTGGTTCAGTAAAGCTTGGAACCCTGATGGCCTTGCAAGTTCACGACTCCGCCTGCGCCATTATTTTTTGACGGAGGTTCATGTAGCACATATGCGTTACTGGCGGAAGCTTTCCCTCGCGCTCATTTTGGCAAGTAAGGGCGCACATGTGTCCATTGTCGCGCGTAATCAAGCACGGTTGAATAAAGCCTTGCAAGCCATCGAGGTACGGCTTCAGTACGCGCGATGGATCGAGTCTTGAACGAATTTTAGCGCGTTCAGATCAGCTACTGGCAGTATATTCATTTGATTTGGGCACTTACGCAGGGTCTGCGGACGCGCTCGGGGCGGTTTGCAAGCCGCACGACGACCGTTCGCCCGACGCTATCTTCAACTGCGCAGGGAGCTCCAAGCCCATGTTTTTTGTGGATATGAGCGAGGATGACATGACAGTTGGAATGATTTAGGGATATTGGGATCAGGCATGGACTACAATGGTTAGTTCTCAGATTCATAGAAAGCATCGGTCCGCTGAAATTACCGTCAAGCTTGCTCCAAAGAAGATGATGCGCGAGGGGCCAAGGGAAAGATTGTCCTCGTGTCATCTACCTTAGGACACATGTCACTTGTGGGCTGGTCGTCCTATTCTCCGGCAAAGCATGCGCTGCGAGGTGCGATCATCAACCGAACTGGGGACATACCGTGACAGGCAGTTCTAGGTCTTGCAGATACGTTGCAATCCGAGTTCATGTTATATGACGGCATGGACGTGCATATGTTTTTTCCACGAACAATGTTCACCCTCGGATATGATGAGGAGAACAAGACGAAACCCAAGATTGCGCGAGATATCGAAAGCACGGACGATGGACTGACCCCGGACGTAGCAGCGCAGGGCTTCTCGAAGGTGGATAGGCTTTCGCGACGGAGGAATTCACATATCTATCACTTGAAAAGGGATTCAAAAGGCCACGCACATATTACCGGCGACATCATAACAACGATGTTCAGACCTTCGACGCGCGGCGTCGCTCCGCGGCACAACATCCTCCTGGAGATTGGATATGATTTGGCAGCAACGGTGCGTTTACATTTGGCGCCACCTCGATTCACTTATTTGGGAGTACAGATAATCGCACCAATTTGGAGGAATGGCGTCGATAAGCGTGTTCGGGCGCACCGTGCAGAACATCAACAGCATCTTCGGGACTCAGGATTCTTTTCCTAGTTTTTAGTTTCAAAGGGTGCGATTATTGAGTGCTTGGAAGGATACCTGTAGTTCACGCCAAGTTGCCATGGAATGGTGAAAGACTGTGAAGTTGGGAGTTGGATGGCATCATGATGAGAGCAGTCGAGCTTCGGACCCGAATGCCGATCCACAATTCACGGAATTGTCAATTGATTGTCAACCGCGAAGTCGGAACCCTCATGGCCTTCTTTTCATCCTCTTCCAACACCGGCGTCAATGCGGTCCAGAAGGACATCGAAGTGGCAGACCCTCCTGGGGATTCAGTATCGTCGCTCGCGTTCTCAAATCAAGCCGATTTCCTCGCAGTTGGAAGTTGGGACAACAGCGTACGGCCCGGGTCCTTGTAACCTTTCAAATTCTCCCAAATCCACCCCGATATTATCTAGGTTCGAATATATGAGATTGGCCCCGGTGGCAAGAGTCAAGGAAAGGCCATGTACCAGCATGAGGGCCCTGTACTCAGTGTATGTTGGAGCCAGGTAGGGAAGAATTGTCCTCCTGTCGTATTATCGTTCAAATTTAGTGGTATCACGTCTTTAGGACGGGTCAAGAATTTTCTCTGGAGGCGCTGATAACGCCGGGCGAATGTACGACGTTGCTACCGGCCAAAGCACCCAGGTTGCGCAACACGACGCGCCAGTCAAGGCCGTGAAGTGGATAGAGTCGCCGCAGTCTGGTATCCTTGCCACCGGGAGTTGGGACAAAACAATCAAGGTGCGTAAAATAAAACCAGGTCCGCTGCGTTTATGTATTATATCGAACAGTACTGGGACTTGCGTACGCCCTCTCCCATTGCAAGTGTACAGCTTCCGGAACGCTGCTACAGTATGTATGCCTCGGTTTTCATCTTCGCCGCTAATACAGGTTTAGGTATGGATGTTCAATATCCACTGATGGTGGTCGGAACTGCTGAACGCCACATCTCGATATTCAATCTAACCAATCCCACTGTGTTATATAAAGTTTGCAGTTTGACTACGTCTCACTTCGTTTTTCGGCTGACATGGAGCTCCAGGCTACCCAATCCCCACTGAAACTCCAAACCCGTGTCGTAAGCTGCTTCAAGGCCTCCACGGAACAAGGATTTGCAGTGGGGAGCGTCGAGGGTCGAGCTGCATTTCAGTGGGCCTTGTTTCGTTGTACCCGGCTCCGTATTGACTTTTAACATATAGATACATCGAGGCGAAGGATGAGAAGTATGAAAATGTTTATTTCTCAATATACTTTGCTAACGCCGATTCAACAGTAAGAATTTCTCATTCCGGTGTCATCGGGTAACCCCCAGCACCAACGCAAAAGATGTTGTGATATATTCGGTGAACGACATCTCCTTCCATCCAGTTCACGGCACGTTCAGCACTTGCGGTTCGTAAATTTGGACATTTCCCCCTCCCCCCCCCCCGCCCCTCCCTCATTTACTCAACCCATTCAAACACAGGCGGCGATGGTACTATCGGTTTCTGGGACAAGGATGCACGCATTCGGCTGAAAAGTATGCTTCTGAGGTTGAAATGTTATAACCTTTCCGTCGTTGACTTTTTTTTCAAAAAGCTTTCGACGCCGCGCCGGGCCCCATCTCTGCGAGCACTTTCAACCGTGACGGATCGATATTTGCGTACGGGGTGTCATACGACTGGCACAAGGGCCACGGCGGTATGACTCCAGGACATCCGAACAAGATAATGTTACATGCCTGCAAGGACGACGAGGTGAAGAAGCGGCCAGCCAGGAAATAGTAGCAGTTTTTGTCTTTGATTTAGTGCATTACTGTATATTCCCACCTTAATGTGAAGGTGAAACATCATTTCCGGGTCAAACGTTGTCAAATTGAGGTCAAGACGAGACGACTCGACTTCTTCGACGTTGGATTGCCGGGAATACTCAACGTCGGGTTTGGTTGAATTGGCATTCAAAGTACCCCTCCCTGTGCAGGCGGCATTTCCCGCCAACTCCCCTCCGCGCGCCAAAAAAAAAATCCCAAGCACAAGCATAGTTGGAATTTGTGTGTGATGACTGAAATGAGCGATGCTTCAATTGATACTTGGCAGGTAATAATCCTTTTCTCTGGGAACAGTGGTAACGGTACCATTCCCTCTTTCCGTTGTCGTCGTTTCGTGTTAGTTCCAAATTGCCGACGTTCTCTGCGACATCGGCCACCAGACATAGTTATTTTCAGCAAGGGACGAGAGCCAGAAAATGAAGTGGGACGTACCTTTATCATTACATATACGCGGAAGCCGGTCGCGAGTTCGCGCTTCGCGATCCTCAATCCGCGGTTATTCACCTGGCCTTCTTCGAGAGTCCAAGACTTCACGATCTCGGGTGGGCATTAGATCAAGAACGGAGAACGTACTACCGCCCACCGCAAAGCCTAGATGCGCCTATATATCCAGGGAATGTGTTGTAGTTGCCTCGAGTTACAGACTTCGACTAGCCTCTCGAAAATCCTTCCTTCATGAGGAGACGTCAGTAACCTGTCACCTAAACAAGTTACTGATGGCCCACGAGAGGATTCTCTGCAACCTAGAATGGTCGGTACACTGGTACCCCTTGGATTGTAACGCTTCTTTAACCATTGCACCGATGGTTGGGTTGAAACCACGGTTGCCTTCTAAGTTCTGGTTCAAAGCACGGTACATGTTTAGATTGAATCAAGCTCACCCACCCATAGCAGAAATAATCCCCAGGAAAAAGACTGCGATATGCTCCAGTGTGTACATAAGTATTGCGGTCATTGCACCTTCAATCACTTTGCGCGGTGGAACCCATGCGGCGAATGTCGCAATTTTCTCTTGGCCGGAACCACCACAACCGTCACGCGGCCACCGACAAGTGTTACACTGCGATTCACAGAATCCAAGAAAATTCGGAGATTCTCGAGTTTGCGGACGTTGAAAGGTGGATTGTCGTCCATCATGGCGGTGGATAGTAGTCCACCAAACCAATTCATCTCGGGGTCGTCTGCAAAGGAGCGCGCCTCGAACGCCGAGATTTCCTCCAAGTCAGAAGGACGAGCATCGCGGACGTAGGCCGCAAGATGCATTTCAGGTTTGAGGGGAGAAACTTCAGCAGCGTTTGGTTATGAGCGTGAATCTTGCAGATGGTCAACCCCAAACTGAAACGGTTCAAGATTGCAACACCCGCTGGACCCACCATTGGACCCACAGACAGAATCATAAGGGAAGAATGTGATTGTTGCTCGTCGGCTTCTCCCGATTCGAGATTTGCTCCAAGTCAGAAGGACGAGCATCGCGACGTAGAAGACAGAAGTGCGCCTGTCCATGATGTTTTCCTAGAACAACGCCACGCAGAAAAAGAACAGGGAGAAGAACCTGCAGAGAGACTGACGAGTATAATCAAGCAGTAGATAATCTTTCTTGGTCCCGCAAAGCCCAGACCAGCAATTCAAGAACGAGTTGTCCGAACGACGAGATTTCATATGACATTGAGTGAATCTTTCTAAAATGATGTGGCGTGTCCGTTGTATGCAGTTCGAAGTCCCAGTGTTAAAATGTCAGCGCCGAAGAATTCCAGAGTTCTATGGTCTCCTGAGCGCATCCGAGGCCGCCGAGTTTTGAGACTTTTCTCGAGTTATACTCTTAGTCCTGAACCTGTAGAGAGGTTTTAATTATAAACCGTTCACATACGAGCGGCTGATATGTCTTGTTCGTTGGAGTTGAGGGACACCTGTTACTTTCTCCAAAGAATTGAATGTCAGCGGCGGAACCAAGTTCCAAACGGGTTGTTTGCTCTTGTTGATTATCTTATCTGGCCGGATTTGCAATTGGCCAAGTGGCAAGACCTCTTTAACGCAGGCCTCGACGTGCTCGCTGAACAGTCCAACTGCTGTGCTCTCGTGTGGGTACCTCTAGCTCTGCAGCAGGCCTTCCAAACAAGTCAGATTTCGACACGCGACGACAAAATAACTGCTAACTTGCAGTGTCGCAGAGAAATTCAAGTCATCCGCTGGCCTAACAAGTCGAAGTTACAGCATTCTCTCGTTCTGCCCAAGCTCTGCTCAGCTCCCCTCTTCTCTGCCGACCAACTTTCCGGGAAATTTAGGATTCCATCGGAATCGCACAGTTTGTGGTACTTCAATTCGTGGTGATTCGTGATTGTACTATCATTACAGGATATAAGTCATAAGGATATCGATACAGTGGTTAATAGCCTGACGCTGTCAGGGTGGCATGAGAAGGAGCGGAGTAGAAGGCGCGTCCGTAATGTAGAGAGTATTGTGTTGGAGTTCCACCCGGAAGTCCAGCGCGCCCATCACGTGGGCGCGTTTCCGGTGTCTTTAGACACACGTTGTCGGGCCGTTGCCTCAGTCTTTGCTCCGCACATTGACTGAGGTAAAGTGGAATCGTTAGACTCAAAGGACCTTTAACTTATCTTATTACCTAGATATCTGTGTCTAGGTACAACATATTTATATACAGTCTTTGCTCCGCACATTGACTGAGATATCTGTGTCTAGTTTCTACAGGTTATGGGCTTATTGTCCGTTCTTTGAATCGGACACAAAGAAACATTGCATTTAAATCTCACTGTGCACCATGGGAACTAATCCTACGCCGGCTCCGGTGGCTCCGCCATCTGTAATCGCCGCCGTCAAGGCTCCATCGCACTTCCAAGACTTCCCCGCTCTCGACAAAGGAAAGGGAAATTATGTCGAATGGGCGGAAACTTGCTCCGACGCCTTGACCCTTGCTGGACTGCTTAAATACGTCGACGGGAGGATTCCCACACCGGCAGATGCAGGACAACTCGCAATCTGGAAGGATAACGATGAGCTCGCCAAAGCTTGCTTGCGGATGCGACTCACCAGTACCGAGAAAGCCGCCATCCGGGAGGAGACAACCTCGAAGGGCATCTGGGATGCTCTCAAGACCCGTCATCGCAAAGACGGTGTTGTCGCCCAAATGCTCCTGCTCCAGCAGGCCCTCAATTTCCGCTACTCCCGCGCCACCGATTTGAATACGACGACTGAGCAAATCAAAGATGTTGTGAAACACATCTTCGACATCGGTTTACCAAACGAAAACTCACTCAATATCGTCATCATGCTCAACGCCTTGGGTACAGAGTTTACTGGCATTCGGGAGAACATGGACACCCTCCTCAGTTCCGCTGCCCTCACGGTCAAGGTCATCACCGACCGTGTCGAGCGCGAGCAGGCCCGGATCACCGCAGACAAGGCGAATGGCATCGAGACTGTCATGGTCGCCATGCAGAAGCCCATCGCAGCCGCGGCCATAGCATCGCAGGCAGTACCGTCCACCAGCAGGAACTGCGAGACTTGCAATGGCCGGCACCCGACAAAGAACTGCTTCGCTGCAGGTGGCGCCAGAGAGGGAGAAAGAGATGCAGTCCTTGCGGAGGCGAAAGCCCGACGGGACAAGAGAGCTGCCGAGAGCAAGGGATCAGCGGGGGCGGCCCAGAAGGGGAAGAAATTTGTGGATGAGAAAGGCAAGGCATACTATTTTGTCGACGCCACGGACAACAATACCGCCGAATTCGCCGCCGCAGCCACCGTTTCCGACATCACTCCCCAGTCCATCCTTAACAAAGTTGCTGATAACGAGCAGTTCTCCGACAGCGAGCTCTCCATGATGGTGTACCACGGGGTGGACTTGAAGACGAGTGTCGATTGGAGCGACCAGCCAACGAATCAGACGGCCCCATTTTATGTCGACTCTGGATCCACCGTCAACCTCTCGCCGTTCAAGGCCGACTTTGTAAACCTTGTGCCCATCATGCCCCGGGTGATAAAGGGAGTCGGAGGTAGTGGTGTCGTCGCGGTGGGAGTGGGACAAGTCGTTATTCAGCCACCGTCACGCGGTCACAAGATTCGATTCTCGCACGTCCTCTACATCCCAGGCGCGCAAATTCGTCTTCTCTCCGTCGGATCTCTCTGCGACGCCGGTTACTCGTGCAATTTCAACGCCGCCGGTTGTAATATTGTCAGCGCTGCGCAAGGTATTATTGCTACTGCGACACGATACAACAAGAGTCTCTACGCCCTCAACGGGAAACCTGTCCAAGCGCACGGTGATCAAGCGAACATCGCGAAAGCTGTACCCGACCTCCAAACGTGGCACAATCGTCTCGCTCACACCAATATCCCCACCATTGTCCACATGGCAAAGAATAAATTGGCCACAGGTATGCCAATCGACCTTTCCAATACTCCACCGTCATGCCGACATTGCATCCTTGCGAAACAGACCAAGAACTCCGTGCCTAAGCAGCGCGAGAGGCCAAAGTCAGATCGTAAATTGGGTGTAGTGTACGTAGACTTGACCGGACCTGAAGCTGTGCAATCAGCGACGGGCAATCTTTACTCAATGGAACTTGTGGACGAGTGTACCTCTCGTATTTGGGCAATCCCCCTTCGATATAAAAGCGACGCCCTTCCGAAGCTTCGAGAGTGGGAGAAGAAAGTCAAGCTTGAGACCGGACTTGAAGTTGGGATTTATCGTACCGACAACGGCGAGCTGAAGAGTCATGAGATGGACGCCTGGCTAGCATCCAAAGGCACCCAGCAACAATTCACTGCCCCATATACGTCAGCGCACATTGGTATGGTTGAACGATCTCATCGTACCCTCATGAGCCGCGGCCGAGCGATGCGATCTGCCGCAAACGTGCCTGCAAATCAATGGGATGAATTTGTGAAAACTGCGGCACACATCTCAGAACGAATTCCTACCCGTGGGCACAGTGGTGAGACTCCGTATGAGGCCTGGTACAACAGGAAGCCAGACCTATCTCACTTACGAGAGATCGGATGTCGGGCATTCGTGCTGGTGCAGAATCGGAATAACCCAAAAATTTACGACCGTTCCATTGAATGTGTCCTAATTGGGTACTCTGAAAATTCCAAGGCATACAGGTGCTATCATCGTTCGACAAAGAAAGTACTCACCTCTTTTCATGTCGCGTTTATTGAATCCAAAGACGAAATTCCTCACCCCCTACACCCTGGACTTATCCTGGACGGGGAACAAGCTGAACCCGAACCTCCTAATAAAGCCCCGTTAATACCCTCTAACGACGACGACGAGATGATCCCACCTGCACCGCCAGCTCTGGCTCCCATACCTATGGCCATTCCCCTTCCTGTACAAGCCCCCGACGCTGCACAAGACGCGGCCGCTAGCGAAAGCGAGGGGGAGCAGCAGGAGGAGCAGGAGGAGCATGCCCCTCGTCGTTCAGGTCGCGAGAGACGAGCACCAAGAGCGGAACCGACGCGTACCGATAACGCGGTAGCCGATGCAAAGGCTAGTGGTGTCCGTGTCAAGGACGCACGGAAGGCGAGGCGCGAAGCACAAGTTGCTGCAAGGAGAGAGGATGACGAGGAGGAGGCCCCGATAGATGATGATGCACATATCCCCGAGGAAGCTATTGCCGCAATCGCAGCTGCACTCGAAAGCCGTCGTCCAGGACTTGACATGACCTATCCAGATGACACACCAACGCTCAGATCAGCCCTTCAGTCGGACGAAGCACCCAAATGGCAAGAGGCCCTGGAATCCGAATTCAATTCCCTCAAAAACCTCGATGTCTACGACCTCGTACCTCGTGCCAGTGTTCCTAGCGGTCGAAAGGTCATGCACGGCAAAGGTGTCTGCAAACGAAAACGCGATTCGCAGGGCGTAGTACAGCGCCACAAAATTCGTTGGGTCCTCCTGGGGTATGAGGCAATATATGGACAGGATTATACTAAAACCACCTCACCTACGGCACGAATGGAATCCCTCCGACTACTCGCGCACATCGGCGCGTCCCTGGATTGGGATATGCAGCAATGGGACATTAAAACAGCCTACCTCCATGGGGTCCTTGACGAACCCTGCTACATGTTCCAGCCGAAGGGGTTTGAGGAGCGAGGAAAAGAGGACTGGGTGTGGAAGCTCAAGAAAGGGTTGTATGGGATGAAGCAGGGTGGAAGAACGTGGTACCAGACCATGCACAAAGCGATGTTGGAGTGGGGGTTCACCAGACTTGGCACAGAACACTGTGTTTACCACCGCACGAGTCCGACGGGTACAGTGATCACCGCCATCCATGTCGATGATTTCACGTCGATTGCAACCAGCAAGGAGGAGAACGAGCGCTTCAAAGCTCAGATACGCGAGAAGTGGGACATTTCGGACCTAGGCGACCTTCACTTCGTGGTTGGAATAGCCGTTGAACGTGACAGGGAGAAGAAAACTGTAATGCTCTCGCAGACAGCACTCATTGATCGCATCATTTCCCAATTCGGACTTGCGGATGCCTATCCCGTTAAAACCCCACTTCGTCCTAACACTCGACTCTCCAAAGCTGACTCCCCGAAAACCCCCGCCGAAAAGGCCGCCGTTGCTCACCTTCCATATCGCGAACTCGTAGGATCCCTCATTTATGTCTCAAATGGCACTCGTTCCGACATTGCGCACGCCGTCTCTCAACTCAGTCGATTCAATGACTGTTTCGGCCGCGTGCACTGGGAAAATGCGAAGCATGTTGCGAGATATCTTAAGGGCACTCGTGATTTCTGCCTCACATTAGGAGGAGCAACACCTTGCGAGCTTTCCGGATTCACCGACTCTGACTACGCAAATTGTGTCGATTCCAGAAAATCAATCTCGGGCTATTGTTTTTCCCTTGGCTCGGGTGTTATCTCGTGGATGTCCAAGAAGCAACCTACTGTCTCGACGTCTTCCTGCGAAGCAGAGTATATTGCTGCTTGCTGGGCAACCAAGGAAGCTGTATGGATTCGATCCGTGCTCAAGGCAATCTGCTTTCCTCAAAACAATCCTACCGCCATATACATCGACAACCGAGGTGCTCGTATCCTAACTGAGGACGCCTCATTCCACTCCCGTTCGAAACATTTTGATGTCCAATACCATTATACCCGTGAACGAGTCGAATTCGGCGACGTGATCTTCAAGGACGTACCAACCAAAAACAACATCGCGGATATCTTCACCAAATCTCTTCCCTTCCCATTATTCTCTGTGTTCCGTAAACGACTCGGGATTCGAAAACCATAACTGAATTCCATTCGAGGAGGAGCTGGACTTCCCGGTGAGGAGGAGTGTTGGAGTTCCACCCGGAAGTCCAGCGCGCCCATCACGTGGGCGCGTTTCCGGTGTCTTTAGACACACGTTGTCGGGCCGTTGCCTCAGTCTTTGCTCCGCACATTGACTGAGGTAAAGTGGAATCGTTAGACTCAAAGGACCTTTAACTTATCTTATTACCTAGATATCTGTGTCTAGGTACAACATATTTATATACAGTCTTTGCTCCGCACATTGACTGAGATATCTGTGTCTAGTTTCTACATATTGCGGGATGGAGAAGGGTGGTTATGAGCGGAGAGTGGCCCAAGCGGCGACGGCGATGATGACCGCGACCAGCACTAGCGCGACGAGTGCGTACAAGCAGCGCTTCGCCCACTTGAGTTCCGCGGTGCGCATACGATCGATGAGGACCTGGCGCTCGGCCTCGGTCTTTTCGGGGAGCCATGCGGCAGATGGTGTGGCGGCGGGCGGCGCGCGAAGCGGCGACATGAGAATAACGACTCCCATTATCCAGAAAGGTGGGAATACTGACGAAAAAAACAGTAAGAAACAGAGAAAAGGTTGCAGATAGAACGGAGAGACGTACGAAATCCGAATTTGAACAGGTACATTGCGAGAGTAACAGGTTCCCGTGCGTGCACGGTGTATTCCGGGGCCTCAACGTATGAAGGAGGCAGAGTCGACTCTGCTGCAGAGATGCGCCGATCGTGGCGGCTGTCGCGAGTGCGAGATGACGCGAGAGTGTATCCGAAGAAGTCATCGACGGGATTCGTGGTATTCTGAACGGACGAAGAGCGTTCAAGGTGGGGTACTGCCGCTGCGGGTGCGGGGACCGGGACCCGGGCGTCGATGGCGGACATTGCGAATGGGATTTCGGGAGGGGGGATACGCGGGTCGGTGCTTGGAAGCTTGGTCTTCCATCGGTCTTCTCGACTGACTTATGTACCCGTCGTCCATGCGTTCCAATCCAGATTTTCGAGAGTTTGCAATGAGCAATTGAGGGCCACGTGTGAACGAAAACATCACACATACAAACAATGTTGCTTTCTGCTTCTTGCTTTGTGGGGTCATCTGCGGTTCGAGTTCCCGAGTTTCACTTCCACATTTCAAATGCACCGGCAGTGCGAACCTTCCACACTTGGAATCTTTCCAACTCGCTCAAAGCAAGGCATTCAATGCCCTGTTCATTCCACAATTACCAAATATGGCAGGTGTTATCTTTGGACCCACAACAAGTTGGATTGAGGTTCGTTTTTGTTCGCCGCCAATGAGATGTGCTGAGTTTGTGTTGGGTAGCTGTATTCGTGCCATTAGGATTTCTCCGTCTTCATTCAATAATGGAATGCTGTTTTGTCGGTGCTTTGTTCGCGGAAGCTGAGCATCCCCGCCCACATCAATTTCCTTGGGAATTTTCTCAAGAAAAGCACCAGACCTATGTATCCTATGGGGAAGATCTAGCTAATATTTCACCCTTTGCGTCTTTAACCCCGACCCAAAATAAACATCCGAAGGACTGTGGGACCGTTTATTCTGCCCCTTGTGTAAAGAAAGGTGCGACTCTGTCCAACGCAAATGTGATCACTTCCTGGCGTTTATCGTTCGTCGAAGAATCACCGTGGTTGAAACGACTCCCAATAATCCCCGTCCTTTCTTCATCTAATAGCGACCTCGACAAGACGTCAGATATGTTGTTGGCATGCGCTTCTTGGTCCTCATACAACGGTGACCAAGGGATGTTGTGTCGGCGGTACATTTCCCGCGTAATTGGTGTTATCGGCGGAGCGGTTCCAGTAAGTTCCTGGAGAACTACAATGAACTTTGAATGAATGAAGAGGATGAACATTTTTTCAACCCAAAGATTCCTGCTGGACGATATGACTCACGGCTGTAACGTGGGCCCCATCTCGTGTTCTTTATTTGATTCAAGATCTGAGCCAGCCAGATCGTAAACATACATTGGACCACCGGCGGCAACCCCGATCCCTGAAGTCTTGAAGCGACAGGACTACGTGTTGTATCCTGTTGAAGAGGCGCAGCAATTCAACCTTGTTTTCCTTCGCCTACTATTCGCCGGTTCAGTTAGTTGTACGTTCGACGTTGGCAGCGATCTCACCTTGCACGCTATGTTATAAAGCGTTTGACCGCAGAGAGTACGTCGCCGGCACTTATCGTAAGAAACAAGGACAGCAATATTTGGCAAGAATTAAATAAATGGCGGTGCTCAATCACTGCTTTTCGTTTGCTTCTCGCGGCTGTTCAAAGACTCATTTCTCGGAGTTTCCCAATAATTGTAAAGCCAGTGTGTCGAATGCATCAGTCGTCGTTTCGAAGCACAGGAAGAGTCCAAAGACAAAGAATCGGTGAAAACAAGGTGAAGGAGTAAGGAGCGTGTCCGGGCCGGCGTCTGTGTATAACGTTGCCGGCCCGGTGATCCATGTCACATTCCTATCTGGCTCCCTCCGTCTTTTCCTCCCCTCATCCCTGAGGAGAGGGTGGACTTGTCTTTGACCTCGTCGATGATGACGAAGAGGTGCGAGTTGCCACGGTTCCTCAGCTCTGGGCGTTTCACTTACCCGCTTGCGTACAGCGACGACTTACCACTGTTCTGCGCAGAGCTTCCCCCACGGAGCGGTAGCGACACCGTCCACTACACGTATGGCTGGATTGTCTCCTTCGATGAAGTCTTTGAAGGACTAGCGCCTCAGAACATCTTAGAACCCGCCGAAAGCCCTACAGGATGCATCACCTACCGATGGGAAACCCGTGGCTATGCAGCCAAGTATGCAGGGTACGCTGTGCCACCAACAATCGACCATCGGCGTTCTGACTGTTACCTCTAGGGCTCGGCCCAAGGTGTTCGCTGTTCGTGACCCAAAGTCCTGTGCGGTCGTTCTCTCCATTGCGACCAGCTATTCCACAGAAAAAGAGGTGTTGGTCAATGATGACGCGTACCGCGCCGCTTGCTGGGACTGTGTAGGCCTTCCGGTCGAGAAGGACCGAGAAGGGAAATGGTTCCGCCTCCCAGTCCTAGAAGTACCCGACGGATACCCCTACGATGCCTCGCCGGTTCCGACTGCCAGACATCTGGCGTATTTCTAGGAATGTACTCATGCATATGAATGAGATTGGTTTTAAGAGGGTCGCCGCACTGCGTGAAAAGCAAATGATCGTAAATATTTTGCGGGTCACCGTCAAGAACTTGGAGGGCACAGTAACTTCTTTTCCAGTCCTATGCTTCTCATTCACGATGTGCAGATAACTTTGCAAGTACGGTTCTTTGCGCAACTGCTCCCGGAGCAAAGCGACGGTACGTCTTGTGCTCTACGAAGGGGATGTCTGTGAAAAAAATGCTCACCATGATGTACAATATGGCAGGTGTTATCTTTGGACCCACCACAAGTTGGATTGAGGTTCGTTTTTTTTTTCGCCGCCAATGAGATGTGCTGAGTTTGTGATGGGTAGCTGTATTCGTGCCATTAGGATTTCTTCGTCTTCGTTAATGGAATGCTGCTTTTTCGGTGCTTTGTTCGTGGAAGCTGAGCATCCGCGCCGCCCACATCAATTTCCTTGGGAATTTTTGTTTCAAGAAAAGCACCAGACTTATCCTATGGGGAAGATCTAGCTAATATTTCACCCTTTGCGTCTTTAACCCCGACCCAAAATAAACATCCGAAGGACTGTGGGACCGTTTATTCTGCCCCTTGTGTAAAGAAAGGTGCGACTCTGTCCAACGCAAAGGTGATCACTTCCTGGCGTTTATCGTTCGTCGAAGAATCACCGTGGTTGAAACGACTCCCAATAATCCCCGTCCTTTCTTCATCTAATAGCGACCTCGACAAGACGTCAGATATGTTGTTGGCATGCGCTTCTTGGTCCTCATACAACGGTGACCAAGGGATGTTGTGTCGGCGGTACATTTCCCGCGTAATTGGTGTTATCGGCGGAGCGGTTCCTGGAGAACTACAATGAACTTTGAATGAATGAAGAGGATGAACATTTTTTCAACCCAAAGATTCCTGCTGGAAGATATCACTCACGGCTGTAACGTGGGCCCCATCTCGTGTTCTTTATTCGATTTAAGATCTGAGCCAGCCAGATCGTAAACGTACATTTGACCACCGGCGGCAACCCCGATCCCTGAAGTCTTGAAGCGACAGCACTACGTGTTGTATCCTGTTGAAGAGGCGTAGCAATTCAACCTTGTTTTCCTTCGCCTACTATTCGCCGGTTGAGTTAGTTGTAAGTTCGACATTGGCAGCGATCTCACCTTGCACGCTATGCTTTAAAGCGTTTTGACCGCAGAGAGTACGTCGCCGGCACTCATCGTAAGAAACAAGGACAGCAATATTTGGCAAGAATTAAACGGCGGTGCCTCAAAATCACTGCTTCTCGGGGCTGTAGCGGCTGTTCAAAGACTCATTTCTCGGAGTTTCCCAATAATTGTAAAGCCAGGGTGTCGAATGCATCAGTCGTCGTTTCGAAGCACAGGAAGAGTCCAAAAACAAAGAATCGGTGAAAACAAGGTGGAAGAGTATCTTGAACGAGTATGTCCGGGCCGGCGTCTGATCCGCGACCACAGCACCTTCTTCCGTTGTTCTTCAACTTCTTGCGTCCTTCTCGGGATTCTCGCGTGCGGGCTGCCGTGGCTTCTCATGAGCATCAATGCGTCCATGATGGTCCATCTTACCGGCCCCTTTCATGACCATCTCTCTGAAAACAGACGCTGTAATGTGAATGACATTCTTCAACTAATTTTCATTGAAGGTTTGCTCACCAGTACCTAGAGTCGGCGCTGGGCCTGTCGGTTCGCTCATCTCGTACCAGCTAGCGCGGTTCGGATGTAGGCCTTATCTCATGGGTTCGCAGAATTTCGGCCAGATCATACCGAGTGCTAAATCCACTTAAACCACAGAGCAGGATGATAAGAGGAGTATGCCTTGTTACGGGAGAGCCACCACGATGTGGCCGCGAACAATTGAGATGTTGGACCAGGTCGACTTGGCTGAGCGGCTCATACAGATTGGTGTAGTCACTCGTAATGCCTTGCATTTTCGCGAGTCAGTTCATGCTCAATCCTTCATCCAGCGATCCTAATAGCGATATTAATGCAGTGGACATCGTAGTACAGGAGGCTTTATGTTCGGGAGTCGGATGGACAGACTGGGTAAATTCTGAGATTGCCATCCCTCTTTTTATTGAACTGATCCACTGTAGGGGATACATTCTATAAATTCTCGTAGGCTACTTTTGCCCTTCAACATATAACGCATTTAGCGGGCAGCCAGGCTTCATGTTCGCCAACGTCTCACAGAGGAGCAATTTTTAGAGGCATTAGAGGAGCATAACGTTTCTCCCTACATGCGGAAGCGTATAGAGGGTTTTACCATTGACGAGAACTCTGAGGATGGGTATCCTGTCACAGTTCGTGCCCGAGATCTCGAGAACGGCGAAGTCTTTGAAGTCAAGACGTGAGGGTATTTTCCCCCTCGCTGGAGCATCTCTCAACAATTTTCAGGAAATACCTCATCGGAGCTGACGTTCGTTTAATTCTTCCGCGACATCACAAATTATTCAACCCATATAGGGCGGGAAATCGTCAGTCCGTTCCCTTGCTGGCATACCATTTAACGGGGAGCGTACCACGCACCGTTGGATCCGAATGGATGCGCGCGTCAAGACCAACATGCCCAATCCACGATGCCTGAATAGTATAGACAGCAAGTTCCACGGCCAGATTCTCTGGTGTCCCATCGACAACGGGCTCACCCGCATCGGCTATGTATTTTCCCAAGCATTACTTGAAAAGTACGGCGGAATCGAGGGTGTCACCCAGGAGGTCGCAGTAAAAGAGGCAATACAGGCTTTGCAACCGTTCCAAGTCGAGTTTCTCGAGGTCGATTGGTTTACTATTTATGTGAGGCGGTTTTCAAGTGTGTTGAAGCTCCTTTTACTGAGTGGGCTTGAAGGGAATCGGTCAGGCGATCGCAGAGACGTTCTGCGCCCACGACCGAATATTCCTGGCTGGGGACGCGTGCCATACTCACAGTTCTGGTTCGGCACAGGGTCTCAATACTGGTGTTCATGAGTGCGTAACTTGTTTTTTTTTGATAGATCACCGAAGCGATAATCGTGTCTAGTGCTGTGAACCTGGCCTGGAAGCTTGCTGTAAGCACTGGGGTTTCCGAGAGTCACTCACCTATATACCCATTCCGCGCAGCTCAACATCCTGAATCTCGGCAAAAAAAAGCTCCTCGATTCATACAGCCTAGAGCGCAAGCCGAGCGTGCAACAAGTTGGTTATCCAGGCATTCCTTCGTCCCGCCACCTCATATCTTCGGAAGGTCATAGATAACGACAAGGTGATCAGCATGCTGATCTCTGGCCAGTATCCACCGCATTTTGAAGGCCGCAAGGAGCACCCACAGTGGGTCTTCTAGATATCCGGGTAATCTATTCACCCAATCTCGAGTAGCGATCTTCTGACGGAGTGGTATACCGATGTCAACATACAGCACTTTACCCTTGGATTGGGTTTGTTTTGGTTTCCTTTTAATCCATGACATTCCTTACATATCGTCTCAGGCATCTCATACCGTATGGTGGTGCTCAAGTCCCGGCGCTCGATACTAACTAGTACTATGCATCTCAGCGCCGAACCTCCTCAACTCCGCCAGGAGCGATCCTTCCGTTATGACCATTAGTCCTGGTGATAGAGGTCCAGATGTATACCTTAAGACAATCGGGTATGCACCTTCCCTTCCTGCACCCTGAAGCTGACCGCTGTGTATGTAGGACTGGCGACCCTATTCGCCTTCACCAGATCCTGAAGAACGACGCAAAGTTCCAGTACGCGCACTCCACTGACGGTCGAATTATCCTCACACTACCACTGAAGCATCGTCGTCTTCGCCGGGAACCCTGTTCTCTCGCGTGCGGCGCTCAATTCGTTGCGCATGGAACTAGATTCCACCGCGTCTTTCACCCGCGTATTCCCCACGCGACGGGTATTCCGCTTCACGACTCTGGCAGCAGCTTCTGGCAACGGCGCGATCGACGTGTTAGGTATGCCCGCATTTGGCGGTGGGCGCGCTTACTGGGACACGGAGGGCCGAGGCCACGGCATGTATGGAGTGGACGAGGCGCGCGGCGCCGTCGTTGTATTTAGACCGGACGGGTGGATTGGGTGCGCGGTGGCGTTGGAGAATGCGCACGACCTCGGCGCGTATTTTTCGAATCTTTTGTTGGCTATGTAGAGCGGTGTTTCCAATTTCGGGAGGTCTCGGACGAATTGACGCGCCCTTGTTAGCGTCTCACGTCCTATTCAGTTTCGCCGTCAGTCTGCTGCACTCATTGCCGAATTAACCCATGCCCGGGTAAGTCTGCCTTCCCCCGCCTGAGAAGAGACCCGCCCCGAGTGCAAGCAACAAATTTAAATCACGCGAAAGCAAGTAGCAACTGCATCCAGAAAGAATATCCCATATGTAATAGGTGTGGTATCGGTAGTAGTGTGTTATTGTGTTCGTTAGTAAGGAGGGACGGCGGTCGGTGGTGCGTGTAGTCGGTAAGCGGGGTGCCGATCGGCGATAAATAGGTGCAAGTGGATTCAAATGGAGGCATACGTGATGAACTGAAGTGAATTTTACGCTGCTCATGCTGTCTTGATAGACTGCACGCAACACACGTCAGCCTGGATGAAGCCAGAAGGAGAGGAGAAAACGGACCTTGACCGCCTTCTTCGTGAGCATGCGCTTCTGCACGTAGTGAATCATGCGCTTAATGTCGGGGACAACGAAGATGGGGAGGACGATCGCCATGACTGGGAGCGCGATGATCCAGAATCTGTCCGAAACAGTCGTGCGTCAGTACGAGTACACGGGGCGGGAAATAGGAAGGGGAGACCACGCACACGACATCCGAGTGGTTAGTCACACTCCACATGCTAGTGAAGTTCATTCCGAAGTACCCAGTGAGAAGCGTGAGGGGCAGGAAGATGATCGTCGCGAGCGTGAGCCGCCGCATCACCTCGTTCATTTCGTACGACGCCATCTGCAACAGGTCAGCAAAGAGAATAAGACGAAGGCGGAGAGAACTGACGTTGAACGTATAGTTGATGAGATTCTCGCCGATGCCCGCGAACATCTCGAGACTGCTGAGGATGTACTCCATGTGGTCAAACACGTCGGCCTACACACTCGTCAGTGTTGTCAAAGAAAAAAAGAAAAAAAAGCCTACGAGGTAGATCTTGCTCTTGTGGCTCATGAAACCTACCGCCTTGATATTCTCGTTCCCCTCCGCCGTCGTATCGATCAACGCCTGCGCACGGTCAACATCATACCGTCGTAGACCATAGATGACCGTCCGGATCGGCTCAAGCGTGCGCTTGTGTAGAATCAAATCGCCAGAGAGGATGTGCAAGTTGCGTACGGTCGTAATCTTGGGCTTGAGCAGAATCTCGCGCTCGAACTTTTTGATCTTGACATGGTACGCGTCGATGACCTCGAGTGCCTTGTCGACAAGGAGATCGATCAGACTCTGCACGAGGAGCGACGCGTCCGCGGACGTGCGCAGGCCGGTGTCGCGCTGGCGCAGCCGCCGTGTGATAGGCTGCGTCAGCTCGAGGTTCGGCGTCGAGTGCATCGAGATGACGGTGCCTGCGCTCGTGTCAGTCAGAGAACATAAGAGGGCAAATAGCACTTGCGCAGCACGTACCGTTTCTGAAGAGGAAAATAAACATCGGGGACACCTTGACGTTCACGCGCTCGCCGCTCTTCAGGGCCTTCAGCGCGGCCTCCTCAATGCGACGGTTCTTGTTTGCGTCAGCGGCATTGTCGCGCAACGTTGCGAGCTCGGTCAGTCGTGACCTGGGGCCGGTGGTGTTGCGACGGGTTGAGCCTGCGCCGGGGCGGGTGGTGGGCAGGAGGGGGCCCTTCCGACGTGTCGTGGTGCCCCGGAGCGTCTTCTCGTCGTCGCCAAATTCGCCCTTGCCCATCTCACGCATCTCCATCTCGGCATCATCGTCCGTGAAGGGAGTCGGCGAGTCGGACCGCGGGAGATCAGTCAGAGTAGAGCCCTGAGCGAATGTCGATACGGCAGGCTCGTCGGAGTCGCTGAGTTCGTGGCAAAGGATGCGCAGGAACAGATGCCGAGTCTAGATGTATGTGTTAGAAGATAGTTTTAGTGAGATCTGGGGACCAAATTCGAAACGCGTGTCTCTCGCGGTCAGAGACAGTCTTTGGAAAGATGAACGAAGGTATTTGTGGCCTTCGCACAACGCCCTCTCAGAGCTGTTGCTGACCGCAGAAAACACGACGTGTATTCGGCTTTCACGTGTTTGCCACAATAGCAGAAAGAGTAGTTTAAACGCACATAATAGTCCGACTTTGACCGCGTCTGACTCCGCGTATGAAAGACATCCTCCAGGGCAAGTGGATGCAAGTCTATATTGCTTGAGACAAAATTTAGAGTTAAAATTCCAACTGACCATATTTTATCGAGACAGCCTTGATGACGTCCCAACTCATTCCGCCAATATTGATCCACCGAACCTTGACCCATGATTCCCGTTCACTGGCGGCGGGGTCATTCATAAAGTTGACGAACTCCCGGTTCGTCATGCGGCCAAAGCTGCTGCGAACTGCCGAGTAGTCTGCGACCTCGATAACACAGTCCTGCTTGATCCCTCCGAATTGAGCGTCGGCCGACGCACGACGGGGGTCGACACCGGGTTCCGCGCCGACACCGCGGCCAGTTATTACATTGGTGCTACGGTGCATTGCCATGACCTTCCGCACCGTGTGGCGGAATCGGTGGATTGGGGGCATGGTAGGCACACCAGCCGACGCAGCCGCTGGACGAGACCCCGCTGCTGACGGCCTAGACGCGGCCGACGTGACCCTTGTCCGCTCCGTGTGTTTTGAGGGGGACGACGGTAACCTCGACGTGGGAGACGCCGCGTATGTTGGAGACGCAGGTGCGGGCCCTGTCTCGTCCTCCAGGTCCGGGGTCAATGAGCGCCCATCCGAGTCGCTGAAGCTATTCTCTCGCGGCATGGTCGTAGCAGGGAAGAAAAGAAAATACCTCTGCCTTGAGGCGATCCCAATACAATATAATTATAGCGCCCTGTCGATGTTGCCATCAGATCGGGAGCTAGACATTTGTTCCTTCGGCCACCTTTGCCACGGGCGTCTCACAGGCGAAACCTCACGATGGCCGATCCCACAAGGTTCACAAGTCTTCGAGAAAATATGAGTCATTATATGACTGGTTTCTACTCGTTTTGACCCCGCTGGTCCGCTATATGGCAACTCAATGAAACCCAAGATGTTCAACTGGACTGTGCTTGGCAGTGGGAATGGTCTTGGATTTGTTAGACCTTTCACTCAAGAACAACCGAAGCAAGGAAAACTTTGGAGGTAACTGGAGTCGCTTTATCGCCTGAGGCCCTCGCTGTCAACGGTGCCGCCGGGTTCGGATCGTCAAGAAAGATTTGGAGTCATAGCTATCATAACGCAAGATGCCAGCACATTTATTAGACTGGGTAAGTCCACTATGGACGTCAATGACAACCAAAGTTCCGACCCCAGCGCTCGGACCGCCAGCGCAAGCAGTGTGCACGGCCAGGAATATCTATTTCCGTGGACTGCATATAAAATACGGGCACCTTTTTCAAAACACTCTGTACGCCGCATGTCACTCGGACTGGGACTGGGCCGCAACGGCAGGCTGCGTCAGAAACAATTCCTCGTCTCAGCCTAGAATTTACTCTAATTTACTGCGTTCATGCCCGTATTAGGATAGTGAGTCCGTGTCTACCCGCGTGGACGCTGGGGTTCTAAAACTGAATTAGTTGACCTTTGGCTACACGGTGTAGACACTTTCTGTCTACCTGCGTCTACTCGAAGTGCTCATGGCTCGATCTCGGAGGACGAAGGCCATGTGCTAGAGATGACGGGGGTCGCGAGGGAGCAAGAACACGCCCTCCTCCTCCTCAGGCGGCAATACCCTTGGGAGATTCGAATTTCGGCTTGTCCCAAGGCATGAACCCGGTCAGCCTGAGATTGAGACGGACTTGCGAGCCTCGTTTCGAAACGAGACCGACAGGCCGCAGGAATCGTATATGTTCATGCCGTGAACATCATGCCGAAGCAATTACTAGTACTAGGTAGCGGCGCGTCCGCTGTTAAGCGCGTCGGATTCGATAGCCGATCATAGGTGACGGCGGCTTTCGCGAGTCACCAGAGGATGTCGCCGAGCGATAATAAGTAGCGTTCGTTCCCGACGACGGTGTCACAAATGTAGATGGAAAAAGTGGTTGACAATGGCGCCGACAGAACCTGCGCATCGGTAGCGAGAAAAGCGGATGGGAGCGGGGATAAGATGCGGGGAACCCGATGGTGCAAGCGCCGCGGTAATCTGTGGTGAAGTGAAGTACCTGGCTGCTGCTCTCTACATAACATGTTCGGGTCCAAACGCTGCCAGTGCCAGTACTCAGGCCACTCGGGTGTGGTGCAGCTCAAATGGGAAGTGTATTTCCTAAAGCGGAATCACTGCACTTCCGCGGCTCTGATTTTCGCCCAGAGGTCGATAATCGACCTACCTCTGGCACTTCGGGGTATAATCCGCTGAAACACTTGATTCTTCTGCGCCGAATTTCTCTAGCTAAATTGTCGCCATAATCCAATCTAATCAGACACTTTGCGTTACACCCGACCACTGGAAAGGCCTTTCGAACGGCTGTCCATCCTTGACTCTTGCCTCCGCGAGTTGCCACTCTCGAGGAGATGAAGAGCATTCGGCGACGCTGCTGTTCTGAGCAAATTCAGAATTCATCAAGTCGCGGTATAGGAGGAGGCGGATGTTCCTTGCCCTTTCGTTGGTACTCAGTCATTCCCTTCGGCCTCCTCCGAGATCGTTCCTACCAAGGTCGAAAGTCAGAGAAGAGTACTGGCGGCGTCCATCTTTCGATTCAAAGTCGTTCCTCCTAGGCATCCACGCTCTTGCGCTCAAGTCCACTCAATCCCTGGTCTTGATCGGTCCTCATGTTCTGCTTTGTCCCCTCAGCCGGCGCGCCGGTGACTCCACGTTCGCCTTTTTTGAATCCTCCTCCTGGACCTCGATGGTATGTCGTACGAGAGCCGCGCTGGTAATACACCTACCTAGGAGAGTGTCGTCTCCCCGTCACGTTGCCGTGTGACTGGCTGTGAACGTGGTCTGCTCGTCTTTTATGCATGGGCCAACTTGAAAGAAGGAAGACATTAATACGCCGCGGGGAGGACGCTTTTTCCTCATTTTGCGATTTTCAAGGGTAACCAGAAAGATGGAGAAACAGGGAGCCGGTGAGAGAAGCCCGAGCTTCAAGACGGTTTGGCGAGTTACGAGATTCCTGGTGAGCTGCTGTTGGGTTACTTTCTAGACCTCCGCAGCTAATTTCGGCATAGAGCCCGCGCACGACATGGATCTCTGTGTACCGCCTGTCCTTCCCTGCGTATTTCGGTGCAAAGCTTAGACAAGTATCTCAAAGGAACGATTGCGCGTCGGTTCGGCGAGAGATGAGACGTATGTCTTCGGCCAAGAGGCGTCAGATCTTGTTATCGGACAATATACTTAACATGATCTGACGCCTCGTCTTCGGCATTGATGTGAAGAAAACCATCGTCATTAATTTGACTAAGCGGGCCGTTCAACCGGAGGTACAAAATGACATACAAGTCGTAGCTTCGAATTCGACCTCACGACTTCCCTTCCCAGTCTTTCGCCATGTCCACCGCGCCGAGCAACGAAGGAGAGACTCTCAACGGTTCCTCTCACTCTCTTGCCCGCGCCTCCAACGAAAAAGAGACTGTCGTGGACACCAAAGAGAAAGAGAATGCTGCAGAGCCAACGACAACTCAGGAAAACGAGGCGGACTATCCTCACGGACTGAAGCTCGCGCTCCTCTCACTGGCTCTCTGTCTATCCGTGTTTCTCGTGGTATGTAAAATTTCTGAAAAAATAATAGCGATCCAACATTGCCTGTTTTTTGTTTTCTCCGTTCGCGTTGCTGACCACCCGGCAGGCATTGGATAACACTATTATAGCTACTGCAATCCCTAAGATCACGGACCAGTTCCATTCGCTCGATGATGTCGGTTGGGTGAGTTCATGTTCTTGGAAAAAAGTCGTTGGCTCATCGTCCTTTGTAGTACGGAAGCGCGTAAGTTTACTATCAGCAACTTCAACATCGATGTTAATTCTGACTCTTTACAGTTATCTCCTGGTACGCTGCTTCAATTCTGCCCTACGAATTGACATTAATCTTCAACCAGGCCACTGCTTCAGTCCAACTGCTGTTTGGGAAGTTTTATACATTTCTTCCAATCAAATCGGTGGGAATTCTCCTCATTATTATATCATTTCGTCTAAGCGCTGTTAGGTTTACCTCACCGCCATCCTATTATTCGAGGTCGGGTCGGCAGTGTGTGGTGGCGCGCCCAACTCGAACGCTCTCATCATCGGACGTGCAATTGCCGGATTGGGCAGCGCAGGAATCTTCACTGGAGCATTGATCATTGTCGGTCAGCAAAGTCTTTTTCTCCCTTTTTGCTAGACACTCACCGAATCCTCTGCGTAGCCCATGCTGTCCCGTTGAACCAGCGTCCTATCTACACAGGAATGATCGGAGGTTCGTTTGCCGTCCGTTCCTCCCGTATGTTCTTTCGCTCATTCTCTCCTCGTTCAGGGATGTATGGAATAGCCAGTGTGGCCGGACCTTTGTTGGGTGGCACTTTTACCGATAAGGTTTTTATTTTTGATCTTTTTCACCCTTCTGCTCGCTCAAGGCCCTTCTTCGCGAATCAGGTGACATGGCGATGGTGGTGAATAATTTATCAAAGCTCACAAAGATGAAAACTAACGTCCCCAAAGCTTCTTGATTAATTTGCCTCTCGGACTGGTTACGGTCATCGTTATGGTCTTCTTTTTCAAGATGCCAAAGAGCGCCAACCACTCACCGTCGACTTTGACCCTCCGGGAGCGAATTATCAGGTTCGACCCTGTTGGAACACTGCTCTTCATCCCCGGAATCATCAGTCTGCTCCTCGCTCTTCAATGGGGTGGATCGAAATACGCCTGGAAAAGTGGCCGTATCATTGCGCTCTTTGTTGTCTTCGGTGTTCTCATCGCTGGCTTCGTCTCAGTCCAAATATGGCAACAAGTTCGTCAATCCTTCATCGCGATTCATTTCTAATAATAATCCCCCAGGAAAACGCAACCGTACCCCCACGCATCTTCAAGAAACGTAGCATATGGGCGGCTTCGTGGTTTTCTTTGTGTCTGGGCTCCTCATTTTTCATCCTCGTCTTCTACCTGCCGTGAGTTCTGCTTCGACCCACAAGATATGTCCTCCGCTTAACGTTCTTTGCAGAATATGGTTTCAAGCGATCAAGGGCGTATCGGCGGTAAGATCTTGCAAACACGAACAAAAACCCAGCTCAACTGCTCTTGAAAATAGGTCAGGAGTGGCATCGACAACCTTCCTATGATCCTTGCACTTGTCGTAGGTTCGATGCTGGCGGGGATACTCATCACGCAGTTCGGATACTACACACCATTCATGCTGCTGTCGAGTGTGCTCATGGCCGTCGGTGCTGGCCTGCTTTCGACAATAAAGCCCGACACGCCCGTGGCCCGCTGGATTGGATATCAGATCGTATTCGGTCTCGGTGTCGGGACCGGTATGCAGGGCCCCCTCCTCGCTGCCCAGACCGCCCTGGAGCTTCTGGACATCCCCATTGGCACATCTATGGTCATGTTCGTTCAGACTTTGGGCGGCGCTCTGTTCATATCGGTTGGGCAAAACGTGTTCCAGAACAAACTGATATCGGGACTTGTCGCAAACGTCCCCGGAGTGTCGCCCTTGCTGGTCCTTTCGTCTGGCGCGACGAACCTCAAGAACGCCGTCGACCCGAAGTACCTGGCTGATGTGCTCTCGGTGTACAACACGGCCTTGGTGACCGCATTCTACGTCTCGATAGCCATGGGGGGATTATCTATCTTTGGGTCGGTGCTCACGGAGTGGAAGAGCGTCAAGGGGAAGAACGTAGAAATGGGGATGGCAGCATGATCTTATGACCCGATCTTACGACCCGATCTTTGTATTCTACTCAACCAAAATAATAGGCAATAGACATGTATTTACGACCACATTGCCCACCTCGCTCCGCCCACCTCGCTCCTTTGGACTACATTCACTCATTTACAGCGCATAGACTAACATCGCTACAAACGCGAAAAGCAACACTTTGTTTTCGAACTCGGTCAAATAGCGAAGTTTGTATTTGATCTCGAAGAGATCACCTTGGGCTTACATTGCTTTCAAGGTCAATTCGTTGCGTCTTCAAGCCCACGCGCGTACTAATTCTTCTTAGAAGGGGACAGCTGAAGGGTTAACGTCGTCAACCTACATTGAGGACAAAGGGGGAAGTTACTTGAGACGGAGGGCGAGCCACAAGGAATCCTTGGGGCTTTTCACACCCTCCCGCATAAGGTGTGGAGGTTGCCTAGATGTCCGGAAGTTGCGAGCTGCTCAAGGACGCCCGCAGCCCAAGATTCTTCCACAGGCGTCTCGTTGCCCCAGCGCGACGGATGACCGGGTCGGACAGTGAGCTTGCGTGTGTGGGCCGCAAGATGGGCTCGCTGACGAGCCTCCTCAGGACAGCGCGACAGGCGCTGCTTGACTTGAGCTCAACGGACGCGTGAAGCACAGGGATGAGTAGATCGAAGACGGTTCGCGACTGGGGTACAAGTCTTGAGAGGCAACATACAAGGAGACATAGTTTGAGGATGTAGTTTTCTGGGGTATGTCGCACAATTTCAAGGGATGTCAAAACTTGAAGGCACGTCAAATTCGCTTGCACTTGCAGAAGACCCTGGGAGGTTTTCGACTTTCGACTTCCGAATCCTCTAGATCTTAAAAGGGAGAACTTCCGTGCAGCGGTACTGACTTCCATCTTCGAGGAAATTACGGTAGAGCAATGACCTTCCTAATCTGGCATTTGGAGTGGGTATTTCGGCAAAATCGGCCGAACTGAAAATCAGTCAAGTTGCTATGTGCGAACGACAGCGTATCTAGGTACGGGCTGGTCATGCCAGCAAGTAGGTACATATTGTACAGGAATACGTACGACATTCACAGAGATGCCGTTATACAGCACGGAGCACGGGCACTAGGGACTGAAAGCGTGGATATAATAGGTTAGAGGAAGAAGTTTGGTGTATCTGGGTGCACGTTTACTATGAGCCACTGTTCGGCGCGGGTCCATTGTACATGCTGAACTGGGTACTGGGGCGTGCGCTCGTATCTGTCGGCGCAGGACGCGGACGGTAGTAGCTGGTGCGTTGCTCCCCTTGTGTCGACGAAGAGAGGACGGGGGACACGTTAGCAGCTGCGACGGTCGGCATGGGCCACGGGAGTCCGCTCGTCGTGGTTGTTGTGGGAGCTGCTTTCGTCTGCGGAGGACGATTGGCGCTTGGTGGTCGCTGGAGAGTGTGCATCGCCGGAGACGCGATGGGTGTGGAGGTTGCGTGGCTCATGGCCGGTGATCCTGTAGTATTACTCGGCGTCGACGTCGAGGCCGCCATTTTGGAATTAAGAGCGCCGGGGTTGGGTGGAGCTGCAGGACTAGCTGACGCGCCCGAATCGTCTGCTTCTCGCCGTCGTTTCGTCCCCTTTCCTTTGCTTTCCTTTAGGCCGAGGTTCGTCGCTTTCAAGAGAATCTGATGCCTGATTTCCATGGGACTTTAGTGAGTGATACGACAAAACTACACGGAGACACCAACCTTGTGCGTCCGGGACCATATTCGCCCACTACCCAATCCCACTCAATCTCCTTCGAGGCACTCGAGGCCTTGCTATCCTCTGTCAGCTTTTTCAAGCGCTCAACTTCATCGTCTGACCATGGGCCTTGTGTCCCACCATTTCCTGCGGCTGCTACAGCAGGCGGAAGAGGTTTGATGCTAGATGACGAGGCCTGAGCTGGCGGTGGTTGTGAAGGGGGGGCGGGTTGTGAGGGTTGCGCTTGTGGTTGCGACTGGGGAGGAGCATAATATCCTGGGGCGTATCCGTACGGAGCGTAATACGGGCCTGGATATTGTGCGGAAGGAGGATAGCTAGCATACGGATACGCTGGTTGCGTCCCGAGCGATACAACAAAGGAGCTTGGATTTGTAATTACGGTTGAAGGAGGCGGGGGAGGGGCGGGCGTGGGCGCTGGAGGGGCGGGGGCGATGGCGGGTGGTTTCGGGGTTGACGTCGACGCCTCGGGGGAAGAAGAAGCAACGGTGGTTGTCGTCGGTTGTGCACGGTAAAATGTCGGGACCACAGGGTACAAAGGCGGTGGTGGGGATAAAATTAACTGGGCAGGATTTGCGAGCTGGAAGAAATCGCGTGAGAGAACGACCTGCACTAAAGAACTCAGCCGGCTTACCAGGCTGTCACAAATGCGTTTTGCATCATTAAGCATTATAATGGGGTCGACTTTACTGCCTGGACCCATTTGGTAACATTGAGCGACGACTAATGGAGGTGCATTTTTCTGCTAAGCGTTAGAAGACAATCAGGACGTGCTGAGAACGAGACATACTACCAGCTCCTCCGCGGCACCGTAGAATTCGGCGCACAAATTCAACACTCGCCACTGAAATTCGTAATACTGGCGGATAGTCAAATACTGCAAGATTATCCCCCAAACCAAGAGCTTTACCTGCTGGGTCTGCGAAGTTACCTCGGGTAGCTGTGGCGGCGCGGTTCCTGTGCCCATGGAATTGGGCGCAGGAATGGCTTCCGTCTTGGCTGGAGTAGGTTCTGGGGGCGACACCTTTTTGGTTTTAGACCCTCTTGGACGCCCTGGACGGCGCTTCGCCCCGGGATCGGGCTCTTGGAGGAACTGTAATGGAACCGCGCCCCTGCATGGGGTATTAATACTGATTTGGTCAATACCGAGGCATATACAGACTGGCTTGTCGATGCGGCATTCGCGTGATCGTTCGGGGTTAAGTGATCTGCGACGACAATTTCGTCTTCGCCCTCCTCCTCCTCCTCCGCCTGTTGAGTACTAGTGGCAGGCGCCGGCGCCGGACCACTTGGTTTGGGGGTCGTGGACGTCGGGGGGTGTAAGGCATAGGACAAGGGCTGATAATGCTGAGGATTGTTATCCATACTTGAACAGAATGCGCCTTGCGAATGTAATAATATTAATAACTGGGGATGGCGGCCCTTGATGCGCTCGGCTACGGCGTGAGGGTCCGAATTTTATCCACCAACCACACCGGACAACTCCGTCAGGCCGGAGAACCACGTTTCTGGATGTAAACATTCGAATTTGGTAAACTCGAAAGAACGAGTGCAGGGGCGTACGGCGCGGCTTTTCCTACGGTAAATTCCGAGGTATTCTTTCTCAACCTGTCCTGTAGAATGGCCAGAAGACGAGGAATCCGGTTTTGCTGTCCGAGCCGGATGGCGGAATCAAATCGATACCTTTCGATCTCCGCTTTGATCGTGACAGTGTGACAATATTCCACACCCAGAACTTAACTGCGCCAGTTGTACCTCAAGCTTCTGAAGCCTGCCGTGAGGCCGCCATCGGAAAACCATGTTCCTTCCTGCGAAGGGCCGAGCCTGGACATGAAGACAATCGGGATTCGGCTACTTCAAGTTCGACAAGAAACTTGTGAATCTCTCACTCGTACCCAGGGAGGATGCTTGGGCCATTGATTTGTCTCTAGGTATGACTACTAATAATTCAACGGTGAAAAAATAAACACTACAGTGACTCCCAACCCAACCCCAACCCAGCCCGGAACGCGAGGTCGGGTAGGAGACTGTGAACCTCTACCCATTTGAACAACAAAAATCATTTTACTGCACTTCTGGCACGCCCTCGCAGTTTAGGTGCACACAAGTGCGGAGCGGCGGCGTGCACACGAGAGTTGTGAGTTGAAAATCTAAAAATAACATTACTGCACAAGGAGGCCTTGATCATCTCGCTACGACCAATGTGCTTAACGTATGGCGAAGACGACACTGCATGAACCGACTCTTATAAGGGCTCAAGAAGTCGAAGAAGCCCGTTCCCTCAGCCTTAAATTCACTTTCTTTTCATTCCAATGCTGTCGATTTTTTTAATCTCCAGTCTTCTCAGCTTGTCTGGCGTAAATGCCTGGTGCGGAGACAACGGTGGCGCTGTGATTGGATGGGGCACCCAGGCCGAGACAGACCAGCGCGGCCCCAACGCCTTCTTGGGATTCAACTCCAGTGGGCCGTTCGACGCAGCAGGGAATCCCATCCTGACCGTCGTCAGCAATGCACAGCAGCACGAGTTCGCTGCGTTCATATGTGGGCAAGCGAATCCCGACTCGTATCCTCAGACAACATTCGGGTAAGTCCCCCTCGTCTATCTTCCCCGTTTCTCGATGCTAACCGCACCAGTCCGGTAATTTCTCTAACGGGTGACCCATCTTTGTGTTTCACGGTCTCCGAGCTCGAGGCCGCCAATGCCACGGTCTCGCTCCTTCCCTGCGTGTACGTGCCCTCCATTTACTCACCCTACTTCTCGATTTCGACCCTGATCCCTGGTACTTAGGACTGCTATTCAATCGGATCCCTACCTGACGCAAATGTTCCAATGGATTGGCACAGCTTATATCACTTACGGCTTCGTCTTCTTGGGAAACCAGACCGGTCTGCCGCTCGACCCTAGCGTGGCTACCGACTACACTCCCTCGCTGGTTCCGGCCACCAATACCACGGCTGCATATCTGCGCCTGGATTACACGCCCGGCGGGCTCCCGCCGTCGACGGGGTTGGAAACTGGGCTTGTTCTTATCCTCTCGGACGATGACTGAGTACTACGAGCGTTCTCTAAAATATAGACTTTGCTAGCAACCTTTACCACAATATTTGACCACACTTTTCTGGATGTAAATGCCAAGTCGGTGTCATAAGCGCGTCACGGCAATGCTCCTAATAGTCACGTTGCTCCTTGACCAGAACCCGAATGGCTGTATTTTCGCGCCTCATACCCGCGGCGACGAGCGCGTATGCGCTCCAGACTCGTAAATACCGCTCTCACTGGTCCGCTCACCCTCAAATGTCATTTCCCAGTGCTTGCGATGATATTCGTGCCGCAACAGAATGAAAAGTATTACGATTTAGGCGGCGCCGCTGGCTTCCTCTCGACTGCCTTCGTCTCACTGTACTACCCCGCCCTCAGAAGCAAGTTCATCGGCGGGAACGCGGGCCCACTGCCCTCGATTTGGTCGTTTGCGCCGCGTCAATTGCTTCTGAGTGCTGCGATGGGGATATGGAGCGTACGCCTCGGGAGCTTCTTGGCTTCAGTAAGCTGTCCCGGTTGGATCCTTTGAGTAGGTTGCTCATCGTATGCTTTGCACGTAGCGCGCCATCAAGGCGGGCGGGGACTCGCGCTTTGATGAAGTCAAAAAGGACCCTAAACGATTCACGTATTTTTGGCTGGCGCAAGGTAAACGCGTGTATCTTTACACCCAAACGCATGCGTCTAAATTCTTCAATGCAGCCACCTGGGTCCTCCTGGTGGGCCTGCCGGTGTACATGGTTAACGCCCTGCCCGCGTCGCTCCACCCCGCTCTCGGCATCCGTGACTACGCCGCCTTCGGGCTTTTCGCCGGCTCATTCATCTTCGAGGTCGTTGCCGACCGCCAAAAGACCGCCTGGAGACGCGCCAAGGACGCGAAGCAGCACGACGAGAAGTTCATTACGCGCGGGCTGTGGTCGATCTCGAGGCATCCCAAGTAGGGGTGAATCTTATGTGATTATTGCAAGAGTTGCTGACGCGTCCTCGAAGCTACGTCGGTGAGGTCGGCATCTGGATGGGCATCTGGGCGCTCGCATCTGGCACCTTGCAGACCGCGCACTTCCCGCTTGGGACGGTTGCACTCACCGCAGCTAGTCCGCTGTTCACCTGGTTCCTGGTTCGCAAGGTACGCCCGTTCCCGCGGTTCCAGCTTTCGAGTGCATTTTCTCAACGCGGCGCGCAGGTATCCGGCGTCCCACCGCTTGAGAAGGCCGGCGACAAGAAGTTCGGTGAGGATAAAAAATGGGAGGAGTACAAAAGGTACTATTTCGTCCTTTGGCAGCACTTGTTCATTCTTCTGGCAGGACCGTCCCCGTCTTCTGGCCCTGGGGATCGACGCAGTAAGCGGTTGGTTCGAGTGTTTTTGTCTTGTAAATTCGCACATAATTCGAAAGAGTGTACGTCCCCGTCTTCTGGCCCTGGGGATCGACATAGTAAGGTCTTGTAAATTCGTACATAATTCGAAAGAGGTGTACAATACACAGAGTAACAATAAAATTCTGGCTTTTGAAAGTTAATGTGATTTGGATTGAAGAGTACGTCAACACATGGAATCATCTCAGAGAAAACTGGGAGAGGCGATCTGTGTTGAAAGGACAAAAAAAGAAATAAAGAGAAGAATTGCTCAGGACAAGCTGAGAGCTGAAAAATTGACATATGCGGCGTTGCTGAACACCCGACACTGATGCCTCTAGTAAAAGGCGAGAGGCATGTCTGATTGTGGGTGTTCATGCCGCTGGAATAAGTTGCAAAAAGTGGAAGGTCATCAACTGAGTTATGTACCTTGTTCGAGCCACCGGTTGCACCTTTTGCCCATCAAAGGCTTATGTCACTCACCCTTAACACTTAATACGCTACCACGACCAGATGACGCTGCATTCTTGTACTTACTACAAGTCGTGGCCTGTTCCTTCGATCGAATTGAACCTCATTAGGCCCCTATCAGCCAATCGACTCTGGCGTTGACTCGCGGTAAGACGGTCCGCTCTCAGGCTGATTTCAATCTTGCTCTCAAACACCAGCCTCCTTGCCAAGTTTCGGCCAGGCACACTTCCCCGCCGTCCTACATTCCCTTCGGCTCCGAACTCCCAAATTTGTCCGACTGTCGGTCCTCCATCCTTTTAAACATCGTGTCGCATCACTTTCTGTCCAGTGCGGACGCAGAAATTATTCTCCTTCCACCACGACGGTGAGAGAATGTTGCCCGGTCACCTTGGTCCGCCGGTATCCTAGGTATCCACCCTTCAATCCTATATACCGCGGTCGATGAGCTCTCACGGGCATGGGAAAACTTGTTGATGCTTCCGCAATGCAGTGTAATCCCGACTTCCAAGGCCATCTCCCGTCCCGAATCTTGCTTCCTCCCATTGGACATGAAATGTCTCAAGTTGTTTGTCTAGCGCTTGCCCGGATCGATGGACAAAATGGAATTATCTTGTACCCACGAGTCTATCTCTTATTCGGACCTGCTTTGCATTCAAGTCTCTTGCGACGTCCTTTCTCACCGCATCATGTTCGCTCTCCGTCGTGTCTTCACTCTCGCTCTGGTCTCGGTCGCCTGCGCCAGCCAGCTCAACGTCCGTCAAGCGACAAACACCAACGCTGCTATCAATTCGGCCGTCGATACCCTCGATGAAACCTTGCACCATGTCGGTCCTACGATATGTGCGTCTTTGTCCTTGTTGCAGAAAAGAATGGCCAATAACTCATCGGAATGAAGTGACATTAATGGCCAACCAAACTGCGAGCGACACTACGATTGGGCAGCAAATGACGGCCCTCGAAACCGCCTTCAACAAGACCACCGCCACTCTCACTGGCATCGCGGTCAGCGCTGGATCTACGACTGTCAAACCGACGAACGACGACATCAGCATTACCTACTCCGACGTTATGGCGTGAGTTTGGTGCTACTTGGTTTTCATGCAGTATTTGAACATGGGTGGCAGATTAACGGCGACGAGTCTCTCGGGCATCATCGCTCAAGGCAAAGTCCCAGGATTCCCTGCCATGGTGGCCACCCTCGACCCCATCATGGCCAAGACGACGCTGCAGCTCAACGTCACTTCCCCCGCCTCGCTCGTTCTTGTGCACAGAATGTATGCATCATTATCTTGCTCACAGCAATGAACCAACTAAATATGCTGTTCCAGGATGCTCGACGCGTCTCAGTTCTTCGTAGCTGAAAAGTTTACCCAGACCTTGGCTGCACTCGGGTTCTGAATAGAAATTTGGCTTGATTACCATCCGGCTCCTTTTATTTTAATCTCATACGGCGTTCTTTTTGTCCAATCACTCGGTCTCGGAGTGTCATGAATTCAATCTTATAGTTAAACACTTGCGGCGACAAATCAATGTTTCAGGACACGAACTCCAAGATTGCTATCGAGGCGGGAGTGTTCAAACGCTATTACGCTAAGATAAACTGGTTGGAATAATATTCGTTGGGCACGCTTACCATCCAAAGTGCTGTTGTTTAACTAGGAGGCTCTCGAATGCCACTGAAATCATTGAACCACTTCCATGAATGATGTTTCTCACGTGGGCCAATGGCCGTGAAACCGGAAGTAGCTATTCATTGAATGACTTGCTTGGCCTCCCTGGGCACATTCCAACACCCGTTCAATTTTATTCAAGCAAAACATTTTGATGGTTGTTCCGAAGCTAGGCCAACAAATCCCACAATGGAACTTACTTACTATAACAAGCTACGTCTTCAGACTTCTGCGCTCTCGTGAGATGCCGCAGGCCTCAGCGGGAGAGTCTTTTCAAGACATGCCGCAATTTCACACCCTTCCTGTCCGAGTTGATGATTCTTCTTTTCCCCCGGTCCCCAATTACCTTTCCCGCTGTTGAAGCGTTGGACGTGAACTTCCCGATTTTCGCCGTACTAGCGTTCCGACCCGCACCCCAATCGTTTCACTTGAGAGTAGTGTGAGAGAAGGAACTAAGGATTGTCAACGTATCCCTCGTCAATTTGAACGACGCGTGCGCGGCACGCGTCTTTTAAACCTTCTCACGTGACCGCGGTTCAACCTGCCATTCAGATGGCGAGGAACGACGAAGAATTTGTGTCTGGGCATTTCTTCATTCTAGCTACATCTAATCCTGCGTTCTTTGTTTGAGCGGCTCGAGACCGATTTTCCCAATAAATATATACCGTCCTGAACATTCAACCACCGCTAGCATGCTCTTTTTGGAGCGTCACTGTACGGAATTAGGACCACTCAATCCCAGGGAAGTGTAAAAACTAGCCACCACCGACTCTCAACTCATAGAGTTTCTCGTGAACCGTTCAAGAGGTGTCCATAAGCAGAACACAAAATTATGAGCCTTTCACTGCGTGCACGCGGCATGGACCTGCGCTATCACCGGCGTAAGGACAGGTCGAAGTGCTGGAGATACTAAGGCAAATCGCTGTGGGTAAATCAACCAAGTGCGTGCAATACAACTCACGCTTCCCGCGGCGCGCGCGCTGCATACAAGAGTGGAAAGAGGCCTGAACTTGAACGAAAGACAACTAAGTAGATGTAAGTCGGCACAAGTAGGTAGTAGAAGAGAGGAATATCGACCTCAACCGCCCGCACGCTGATACGGAACACACTGCAGACATGTATAGTACTACACAGAAAAAAATTGACATAATATTTCGCTGCTGGAATTCGCTTGCGGCCGCGATTGAGACAGTGTAGACGGCTTTTCTTGAGCTCATATTGAAGGCGTCCTCGGTATTTCCTAACGTTCAAGTTGGATCAACGGTCCTGCACCGAAAAACAAAAGATTGTTGCGCGGACTTGGATTACGGCCGCGACGCTATAGAAGGCCTCTCTCGGGTTCAGACTGAACACCAGGGCATCCTCGGTATTTCTGGGAAGAGGGATCACGGTTTTTGGTTCAATTCGGTTAAACTTGTTCACGGTTCGGATACATCATTTCCGCGTTTCTATTCTTAGGTGATCCCAAAGTGATCCCATGCACAGATTGCTTAAAAAGCTGGGAGTCCTGGGGTACCTCTAACTTCTCCTTCTCTCTGCCACATACTCAAACCAAATGTCCCTTCCTCGCACTATGCGTGCAGTAGTGTGCCCGAATGTCCCAATTTCGCCCACTGAACTTGTCTACACAACCACTCACCCCACACCTCAGCCCAAGGCCGGTCATGTTCTCATCCGTGTCAAGGGCTTTGGCTTGAATCGTTCCGAGTTGTACACGCGACAGGGACAATCCCCTGGACTCGTATTTCCCCGTGTTCTTGGTATCGAATGCGTTGGACTCGTGAAGGATGCGGGTGGTGGGAAATGGAAAGAGGGAGACGTCGTAGCAGCTATAATGGTCGGCATTTCTGCAACGATGCTCTCATCTCCTCTTAATATTTCTTCAGGGTGGAATGGGGCGTCAGTTCGATGGTTAGTTTTTGCGATTTTCTACCATAGGGGTATAATACCGTATTGACATTGCTAACGTAGGCGGATACGCTGAATACACCCTCATTCCTCACAAGTCTGTTTCTCCACCCATCAACCTCCCTCAAAATATTGGGTGGGATACGTTCGCTGCCATTCCGGAAACCTTCATGACCGGTACGCCGTGCCCAGTTCCACGGTGCAATTATATATATATATATATAATTGCTTAACAGCTTGGGGTACCTTGCACAACGCACTTAAACTTAAATCCAGCGATAGCCTCTTCATTCATGGCGGCACCAGTAGTGCTGGTCTTGCCTGTGCCACCCTCGCGAAATCTAGTTTGTTCAACGTTTCCACCGTCATTTCCACTACTCGTGCCCAAAGCAAAATTCCGGCCGTGCAGAAGAGCGGAGCAGACCATGTCATTTTGGACACAGGTTCTGTGAGCGCCGAGGTGAAGAAACTGACTGGAGGCGTTGGGGCGAATAAAGCTGTTGAACTAGTCGGTCCACCGGCCTTGGAGGATTCCTGTGCTGCGCTCGCCCCCGACGGCGTCATTGCCGTCGTTGGCTCCCTTACTGGAGTGTGGAAGTCGGAATTCGATCCTATGGTTTCGCTTGCTCCAAGCAAGGTGCGTTCTATGTCATATTTTGGATTGCAGTTACTTACACGAAGACAGCATCTAACGATGTTTGGGTCAGGAACTATCGACATATCCACGGCACCTTTGCAACAAATTGTTGACGCCGTGGGGAATGGGGAGATTAAACTGAGTTTAGACAAGGTATTTGACATCGCAGAAGTCGGAGAAGCGCATGTGTATATGGAAGCCAATTCCGCCGCAGGCAAGGTGGTGTGTCTTGTCAATTGAAGGGATTCGTGTTGTATCTCGCGGAAGCAAGAACAGCGCGAAATGTACTAATATTCATCGGCAATATCACATTATCCTGAATCCCGACGGTTGCATTATATGATACAGCGACTACGTTATTGTTACTACAAAGCGGATTCCGTCGACCAGGGCACAAAGGATCTCAGATGCTCAGGGCTTGTTGATCTCCTGCTTGGCCTGACCTTTCTCGTTTTGAAGGTTGCCCTGGGTTTGCTGAGCCGAGTCTCCAGTGATGGCTCCGACGACGCTGTCCTTCTTGCCAGCGATGCGGTCGCCTGTTCCCTCCACGTAGCCCTGCGCCTGAGCAGCTTTGTACTCGGCTTCACCGGCGGCATGCTCCTCCTAGAAGAGAAATCGTTATTAGAATGCGGTCGTCGCGAATGGGAGCTGAACGAACCTTTCCGGAGGTTTGCCATGACTGGAGCCCTGTGACGTTGCCGATGGTCTCGACGATTGTTCCCTTGGTGCTGTGGAACTGGCCGGTGGTCTTACTGGAAACAACAAAGAGTCAGCAAAATCCTGCGGAAAAAAAGGAAGGGAATCTGCGTACTCGGGGCCGGAAGAAGAAGACATGTTAATATGGGTTTAAAAGTGTGGTGGGTGAGTGTGTAAGTGGTTGTAGTTGTTGAATTTCTGTACGTTGAATGAACCACCTTATATACTCGGCGCGGAGCGTTGGATGATGTCATTCCCGCCTCATGGGTGGAGTTCTTGCGGGCACGATGTCATGCCGGATCCGGCATCCTCTTTGCTTGTGTTTGGATCCCGACGCGTCGCGAAACTGACACGTGATCGCGAAATCTGCTCAGTCTCCTTGGTTCCGTTCAACGTGGTTCAAGTTGAGTGCTTGACCCTCTGGCGGAAGTCGCCGGTGGCGTACAAGGTATGCGGGAGGCTTGACACAAAATTAAATTATCTGTCCACTTTCTGCTAGCTGTGCATAGTACTCACTCTGTTAAAGGATGCGAACATGTTCCGCATCCCGCGTTGACGTTGTTAAATTGTCGTTGAGAACAAAGTTGAGAATGGTCATTGTCTGGTTCAGATGGCAAAATTCATTGAACAACAGTTACCTCCGGTTCAGATGGCAAAATTCATTGAACCACTGTTACCTCCGCCATAGATTGCGTAAAATCGTTGTCTTCCACTCGAGCTGTCGAGTTTTCATTCGTACCTGATTTTTTCTCCCTTGCCTGGAGTTTTCGTTGGTCGAATAAAAGATAAAATAGCATGCGATCGTTAAGCGTTCCTTGCGGTACACGCAATTCTTCCTCGGAGGGGGCTCCTTCAAGAGCTGAGAGTCAAGTTGAAGGCAGCGCTGCAGAACAACTCAGTCTTCTCAATGGAGAAATTTGCTTCCGTTGGGTTTTGTGGATACTGCCCTTTGTACACTTTGAAAATCCTTGTAGAGCGACGAGTAAAATAAGCTGACGAAGATGGAGTGTCAGTTTGACTTCAGCGAGACCGGCAGGACTATTGGACGAACCTTTATGATCTATAAAACGGAGATTGGGCGAAAGACGCATGGAATCGTTCGGCGGTTGAAGTAAAAACCATGAGGGGCTCTCTCGACATCATGAAAACGCCTGAAAGCACGGGAAGCGCCATCAGTCCCACCCCGATAGCGAGGAGGCGCTTCCGAGCAACCGCCTTGATTCGCCCAAAGCTCCCACCCATGTAGGTGCTGAACAATAATCGATTGCCGTCGACCGCGTGAAAAACCACGCCAAGAACGAGGGCGGCGTACAGGAACCAGGTTCTCCAAGGCCAGGTCGCAAGTCCATACTTGACAAATTCGAAATCGAGCTCAGAAGGGCCCAGGGCGTGGATGGGAGGGGTAGGGTTCTTCGGGTGAACACGGTGGATCATGAAGTGAGGGAGGAAGAATATTATGTTGGCGTAGCCAGTGAGGGAAAGGAGGCTCGTCCAAGGACGCGGCGGCGCTTTCGAAGGTGATAATACGCGTTTGGCGATTCCTGATAAAGAGTGCGCAATAATAGGGCCTAAAAGCAGGTATTTTTCGCCGAATTCTGTTTGGTAATATTCGCGACCCAGAAGCTAGTGGTACAGAGCGTCAGAAAATGTTTTTTTGAGATGGTAATGGGTACAAACCATGGTTTGCGACGCCAATGAAGCGCCGCCGAGGTTTGCGAGCATCGGGGCGGTGAGGTGGATGAGAAGGAAGGTGCTGATAAAGGGAGCAGAGCCATGAATCGCCTTCGTAAGGAACGGGAGAGCTGTTTGACGGAAGGTGCGTTTAGGAACGCCTTGTGGATCAGAGGACATGGTAGTGACGGTTAATCTCTCTCTCTAAGACAGACCCTACAGCGGTTGAGCTGGTTTCTCGCTAGCGACACTCGCAGTTGCGGTTGAACAAAAAAATCTGGAAGGGCGTTGTGAATTTAGTCGGTGACGGCTGTAAGAGCCTTTGACACAGATTTCGGTCAAAGTTTGGTCTTGCTTGCACATCAAATTCCCAAATTGGGAAGTGACGCGTGCACTGCAGCATTCACCTCCCCCCGCGGTTGCACGACGGCGGTTCGAATATGGCCCCGTTTGAACTTCCAAAGGCTGTTGTTTCAGGTTTCAAAGATAAGATTGAATGTTTGACGGTGCAAGGCAAATACGGTTTTTATTGGTTCATTTTCCAAAGCTTTACGAGGATGCTTAGGCGACAGGTTGTACGTCGGCACTGCTACTGGGAACCTCCACATCTACAGCGTTAACGGTGATGGTACGATTCTGCTTGTTCCTCGTGTGTCCGTCTAATCCTCGATAATAGTCGAGGTCGGGGAAGAAGCAGTTACTTTGGTAGAAACCAAGAAAGGACTGGCCCGAAAAGCGATAGAAGAGATCGGGTTTATCAGGGACATTAATTCCTTGGTCGTACTATCCGGCAGGTCTCCGTGGCTCATTCGGCTCTAAATATTCATTGGTGTTATAGAGTCGACAGTCACCTTGTTTCCGCTTCCCACCTTCTCCCCAGCCACCCCATTGCTCAAGGCCAAGGCGGCTTTCTCATTCGCAATCCATTCCGCCATCCAACATATTTCACCCGATACCCCGACAGGGGAATTCTCTAAACCGGCTCCAATACCAACCCTGATAACACAGCTGGTCGTAGGATGCAGGAGAAAGGTCGTCGTATATTCTTGGAAGGATGGCGACCCACAGGAATCCAAGGTGAGGGCCACGCTCATTGTGTCGTATTTATTTAACGAGTATCAGGAAGCTCCGCTGCCGCATTCTGCTCGAGTAATCTCATTCTTGAACAAGGATACGGCTTGCTTTGCGTATTCTCCGACTGAGTACGCGATTTTCTCCATCTCCACTATGACTGCAACAGACATTTCCGTCCCTCTACCTGTTACGGCTGCTGGGACCGGGATGGCCGCATTCACTGGACTGGGACTCGGGGGATACATGACTCTTGGTCTTGGAGCGAAGCCAAAACCTGGGGCTCTTCAGATCAGTGACTCTGAGGTGCTGATTTTGAAGGACAGTGAGTTCGTTTTACTTTCACTATCTACAGCGTCTCAGAGTAAGCGTAGATGAGGGAATCTTCATTGGACCTGATGCAGCACCCTCAAGACCAGGGTCTATCGAATGGCCTGCTCCTCCAGAGGAGATCGGTATGCTTCTCTTGTTTTCCACTCATCTTATACTGACTTAGATTAAAGCATTTGTCAAGCCCTACATCTTTTCGGTTCTTCCACCTGGCTCCATCCCCCCGCCATCCCCAAAGCCTTGTGCCGAGTCTTCCGGAATACCCCCGCAGCCGACCATAACCCCAACAACCGCTGTCCAAATCCGTTCTTCGACGTCGTTACTGCCAACACAAACACTTTCGTTCCCCTTCAACGACCCATCGTCGTCATCTACCCCCCCTCCAACGAATGCCACCGTCCGCTTAATGACGGCCTCCGCTGGGGCTAAATCACCGCTCTTCCTTGTAACCATTCCGACGGACAGGGCCACCGCCGCCGCCGAAGGGAGCACGATATGGCAATTCAAGATGAAGTCCTGGGACGCTCAGATTGATGAATTGGTCGCTGCAGGACAATATGCCGACGCCTTGACCCTCCTGGATACCATCGACGTCATTGCGCTCGCTGACAAGGTACAGATCACCAAAGAGCTCTGTTGTCATTGTGCTCATTCGTGTATACCAGGAACAAAGAGCGACGCGAATACGCGGACTGAACGCCGTCTCCCAGTTTCGCGCATCCCAGTTTGATACAGCGATCGACACGCTCATCGCCTTGGATGTCAATCCCGCCAAAGTGGTCGCACTTTACCCCGAAGCGGTCGCCGGTCGATTGTCCGTTCCGCAAGACGCTTGGATACCCTTATTCGGTGGACCTGCCCACATACCCGGCGAAGAGTCAACTCCCTCCACTCCCAGTCCGACTGACTCGCCGAAAAGCGGAGACGATACTACCCAACACAAACACGTCTCGCCTGAGGCACTGGAAAGCCTGATTACCTCTGCCTCGGGTACCATTCGCGGTCGCTTCAAGACGGGGCTGGGCGCCTTCTTGCCTGCTGCGCTGAAGGAGGATGACCGAGCATCGATGACACCTCCACGCAAGCCCAAGCAAACCGTGCATGGCAAGTGCAGAATCTTCGTTTGTTGTTCTCCCCACTGATGGCCCTCCAGACGACCTGCCTCGATCCGTGGAGACTTTACTACGGTACCTGTCTGACCGTCGCCCCAACGTCAAAAAAGCGTTGGCAGCAGTGGGTATCACACCCGAAAACCAATCGCACGAGATTGCTTTCCTGTCGGAAACGTCCGTCGAAGATTTGTTTGCGCTGCCAAATGCCCCTCTGTCTGCCCTCACTCCGGAGCAGCTCCTCCGCTTCGCCCAGATCGTGGATACGGCGCTGTTTAAATCCTACCTCCTCATCCGCCCAGGGCTCCTGGGCTCATTGTGCCGAGTGTCAAATTGGTGTGAGGTTTCGGAGGTCGAAGAGGAGCTTCTGGCACGAAAGGTCTGCCGGTCCGCCTGTCTTTCCCGGAGTCGTTAATCATGTCTCCACTCCACCAAGAAATTCGCCGAACTTCGGGATCTGTATAACGGCAAGAAAATGCACCGGAAAGCCTTGGAGCTTCTCAAGAAGTGCGTACATATACTTGGGTCGGGTGTAAACGCACCACTGACGTCTCCATAGCCTGAGCGAGCAAGAGACGGACATGGAGGACAAGCTCAGGCCATCAATATACTATCTGCAAAAGCTGGGACCAGAGCATCTGGATGAAATCTTCGCCTCGTCGCGATGGATTTTCGAAAAGGACAGCTCAATGGCCTTTCAGGCGGGTCGGCTTTTTGCTTCATTTTCGCTGCGACTAACACCGTATTTCTAGATCTTTACCTCGGAGGACGTCGAGCTCCCTCGAGCAGCTGTTGCTAATTATTTGGAGAGCATTGACCCTCTGTTATGCATCCGCTATCTGGAGTTCCTTATTGAAGAGCGCCGCGAGGAGTCTACCGTCTTCCATGACCGATTGGCAGAGTTATACCTCAAGATGACGCTCGCGGCGAAGAAACGGAATGACAAAGGTGGGTCCATTTTTTATGCGACTAGACGAGGTACTGACTACGCACAGACTGGTCGCAACACTACGCCAAGCTCTTGAAGTTCATCAATACCACCGATCGTTATAGAATCGATAGGCTGTACAGTATGATATCCTCGGAAGGTTCGCATCTTTCTTCGCCCTCCTCATCCCTCTCTCATGGTCTGCAGACTTGTTCGAAGCTCGCGCGATACTACTTGGCCGATTTGGCCGGCACGATCAAGCGCTAGAACTTTATGTTTATCGTCTGCAGGACTATCTGAAAGCCGAGCAGTCTGTCCCCCCTTTCATTCAAGATTTGTTCCGTCTTTGATCACGGTGCCCACAGACATTGTGCGCGCGTTTACCGTGCTGGCACAGAAACTTCCAGTGTATACCTGACGCTATTACGCATCTATCTCCGCCCCACCGCGAAGAGTGCCTCCGACCTCCTGCAACCTGCCTTGGAGCTCATCGCACGACATAGCCCTCAGCTAGACGCCGTTGACACCCTCGAGCTATTGCCCCCCCTGGTCACGACGCAAGATATTCGCACCTTCCTCATTGGAGCCCTCCGGGCCCCCATATTTGATACCCGTGTCATCCGGAATCTTACCAAGGCTCGCGGGGATCAGGTCGAGAGGAAGCTGATGGCTCTACAGACGCAGAGGGTGAAGGTCACCGACAGTCGCATGTGCGTAATCCCGTCTTTTCTGCAATTTAATGACCGAGCTCCGCATGTGTAGATGCCCGCAATGCCACAAACGTATCGGGAACAGCTTCATTGCGGTACATGCTCCCAGGTAACTTCTTACACGCTTTTCTAGCCTGTGCTGAACTCTATTCACAAGGGGGGAGGTCACCCATTATCAATGCCGGGAAGCATTTTCACGGCGACTGAATGAGACAAGGCGTTGATACGCCTATATATCTCGCGCGGTGCATCTGCCCAACCTTTCTTTACCTCAGAGTGTGTGCTTCTTGCTGCGCCGTAGCGAGATCTAGATGACGGTAAATATCTCCGTCTCCGCAGTTCTGCTTGGGAAGCCGGTCGGTAACATTGGGATTTGAACTATAATACAAATGGACAAATGCTCTATGTAACAATGGTACAACACTATAATACGTTTCTTTTTGTATAAATACAGTCCTTTTGGGAGCTATATGTTAGATATAGGCCCTCTTTTTAGCTCCTCGGACGACGTCCTTCACCGTCCGGAGCCAGCTGACGCCCTTTTCAAGTTGCTCTTGAGCTCCGTTGGTTCCTGTGTTAACTTTGCGCGACAGTAGTCGACGGACGACGCGGGTATCCTCGTCTTCGTTCTCTGCAAGCGTGGCCGCGAGAGATACGGATGAGCGGGCAGAGTACAGCGAGGACAGCGAGGCGATGCTGGATTTGGTGGAAAGTTGCCCGGGCGCAACGAAGAAGTCGTCGCCCAATGTGGCATTAGAAGTCGAGCGAAGTTTTGCGACGGTTACTTCACGTTTCTGGGCCGGAGGCGATTTAGGGAGACCCGAATAGAGAGAATGACATAGACTTACTTTGAGCGCTCTTTTGACAACCCGCTCTGCCCGTGTTGCACAGCGATCAACGAGGGCAATGAAATGTTCCGCCTGTAAGTGAATATAAGCGACCGTTCCGATGGAAGGAGGGCACTCTTTACCGAGGTAATACATTCCCGGATGCGGTCCAGATCCCAACCGGCAGCTTGAAGTGAGGCATGCGATGATCGGAGGAGGCCGTCCATCCAAGCATCGGCCGACAAGTCTAGGTCGACGATGGGACTGCGGGGGGCCTCCACCGCGACGGCAACCGCGTCGTCCACTTGCTCGAGTATCACCTCCAGTTTTTGTGGACTCACAGGCTGGTTCGGAAACCCAACGATTGAAAGGTCGAGCTTCCGCATCATCCACGCCTTGAGCTTCGTTGTCCCACTCACTCTCTTCATCGCCTTGGTAGACTCGACTGGGATAGTCCTTACTTCCTCCTCAGTCTGAACCGTGCTATTATCGGCATTCAGTTGCTCGACGCTAGGCGAGCGGACGAGAGCAATGCGCTCCGCTGACATGTTCCCTTCCTGCCACTTCGGCCAGGGGACAAGCATATCGGAGATGTCGAGAGGAGAGCTGGGGTCATCCGCGCCCACGGCTGTCGTCTGAGAATCCTCCGATTCGCGATTGACGCGTCTCCGAGACCCAATCGGCGCGAGGCCGCGAGATTTCATGGCCTCCTCGACATCGCGGCACGCACGGTCCAGCGTCACCTGCATCTTGTCCACATTCCTGCGCAGGATCTGCACGTCCTTCGTCGCCTCGCTCGTCACTGTGCGGTAGTGCGTCGATACAATGGCGGTTATATCGGCGGCTTCACGGATGAGGTTGTCGAGGAAGTTGAGGTGGAAAGGAGTCGCATTGTGGTTCTCAGAAGGCGATGTGAGACGCAGGTTGGCCAGGAGGTGCTCCGACGAAGTGGAAATATCGACGTTGTCGAGCAGGGACGCTTCGTCAGCGTCTCGAGCCGGGATTGTGCTCGAGATCAATGAAACCAGAGAAGTCAAAGAGGCGGAAGCACGGATCGTGTGGGAAGAGAGGGACGAGCCGGAACGAAGATCCTCGAGTTGCTCCCCAAAAGCGGCGCGGAACTCGGGCTTACAGATCTCCAGCGCTGTGAGACTATGACCATAGAATCAGCAGCGACTCTAGGAGTATTAGATGAAGGAACATACCCTCGAGCATTTCGGAGCTCCCTAACGGTGCCAGAGGTATCGCAGTCCAACAAAAGTGCCAGCACCTCTATGGAAGTGCCTTGCTCGGCGGCGATGTGAATACAGGTCTCGTCTTGTTTGTCTCTAGCCGCCAGTGGAGTCCGGAGGTCATGAACAAGATGGTTGATGAAATGGTACAGCGAGATGCGCAGTTCCGGACGGTCGGTAGGGAAGCGACGAAGGGATTGCGCAAAGCAATGCAACGGCGTCCAATGCTCCTGGGCGGTGAATAAGGACGTGACTGCACCGGCACAGTATAAGGCGTCGGCGACGGGGATAGAAGGGTATTCCGCAGAGGCACAGTAGTGGATGGCACTCCAACCGTTCGTATCCGGAAGGTTTACAAGTACAGCAGACTGAGACTGGGATGAAGCAGGAGTGGGTCGTATAAATAACAAAGAGTGGAGAGACGCGACATCGGAGGACACGACGGATTGAATGAGAGTGGCGGTTAGTCGGGAAGATGATTCGCTCGAAAAAGCGGATAGGGGAGGTGGCTCGAAGATACGGGTGGACGAGAGGGCTGAGCTAGCAATGCGTATAAGGTGCTCAGAGTCTGCGGCAATTCTATTGCGGTCTGGAGACTACGAAACCGTTAGTTGACTCCTACATCAGGGAAGAGGGCCGAGGGGCCGGCCATACCTGACTCTCCAGACAACGATGCCGCCGAAGGGCCGTCTCGCACAACCAAACGAGCTGGGGGTATGGTAGACCAAATTGGATGGAGGTGCGATGGTTTCCATCTCCCAAATCCGGACGTGCCCCGTGGCGAAGCTACATGGAATATTAATTGGAGCCCTCGAAAAGGCAAAAAAATATCGCACCAGTAGTTGGACCACCTCGAGGCGACCGTCTCGGGCGGCATCTGTTTGAATGATTAAGCAAGGTCGTCGGGAGGAAGTAAGGCACATACACATGAGCGGTGTTGCGCCGTGAACATCTATGCCGTCCACCGACACGTATTCTGAGCTCTCCTCAAGGAGCACACGAACCGCGCCACTCATATTCAGCCACGCAGCCATTCCGAGCGGCGTTACCCCGCAGTACGCCATTTGTGGTGCGTTGAGCGTGAAGAGCGACATTTGGGAATCTCCCAAGAGCGTGCGGACAACTTTTAGATGTCCTGGAGTCGTGAAAGACGCGTTTGACGCGTCGACGTTTTGCCAACTAAGGGTGGAAGAAAATCAGATTTAAATATTATTTTCGCACGGCTAACGTACTTTTCGCCGGCGACCGCGCACATGAAAGCTGTCCGTCCGGCAGAGTCGAGGTCGTTGACGCTTGCGCCAGATCGAAGGGCGCGACGGACACCGTCGTCATCGCCCGTGAGCGCAGCCTGGTGTAAACCATAGTGATCAAACGAAGGTTGGGCGCGTCGAGGCATGAAAACAAGGAAGGGAGGCGATGGAAGAGAGAAGAGAAGATGTTGAGGCGAGTAGCAGTGGAAGAGACGCGTAAATGGAGAGAAGGCGTTCCGTGTCTCCTGGAGGGAGTGAAGAAAAAACTATGAGAGGTCTGCCATAAGTACTGAGAAGGGATCATAAGAACCAACCCAGGGTGTCCGGCACGAAAGAAGCATTGCAACGAGGCAAAAGGGCATCAAGATGGTCATGAGTTCCACGCCCGGTGGGATTGGGCGGAGGCGGGATAGAAGGCGGGGAATATTCGAATCCAAGCCGCGTCAAGGCCTCGAGGCGCAAAACGTCGGCAAACGGTCGTTCCATCGCCAAGCGCGTAAAGTGTGATATATATTGATTGATATGACTGCAGAGTGCAGGGTTGACGCTCTTAGCGGCGGTGACCACGAATGGCAACTTGAAGCGTCCATTCGTTACGAGAGAGAACCACCGTTCGAAGTTTCTGAGCCTAGTTGACCGAGTGAACCGAAATTCTGTCGTGGGCGTTTGTAGGCGTTCCACAAGGACGAAAACCTAACCACATTCCGACCGAACATCGGGATATCATGACATAATACACACAGCTGCCACGGTATTCGTTGATTTTCGGTCAAGAAATTGTTGAAAGCCAAAAACGTTGCAACGACAGCGACGGATGACCCACGATTGATTCGGAAAAATGTATGTGATACTTGTGAAAGGTTGAACGTTGAGCGGGCACTCTTGAAAGTGAAGCCCCGTCGGTGAGGACGCGTGTACCTCGGGTAGAGTCGAGTAGACTCGTCGTTATTACTCCTCCGACTGGTACTTAGTTAAATCAAGGAAGAATTCAATGAGCGGCTTCGAACCAAGGTCCAAAACACGGAAAAAAGAATGAAGACCGTGATTGCGCCCAACAGATCGTGAATGCTCGGACAGAGAGACAACTCGACGAACTTATTTAATACTTAAAGTTAATTAAACAGTTCCGAGGCCAGACTCCGAATTCGCTTGTGCAGATTGCTCCATATGTCAGGCCGCATACACACGGTCTGGGAAACCCGCATTGCCCGCAGTGGAGAGGTGTTTGAAAGGAGCAGCGGAGACTAGCAGGAGCGAGCACGGACTACGGAGAAAAGTAAAGGAGCGGGCCGGCGGCGCGGAGGTTGAGCGGAGTTTGTGAAAACCGTGATCAAATCAGTGATGGTACCAATGACGCAACGGCGCGCATTACCACATATGTGGAGTCGGGTTGGAGCAGAGGCGGGATGACGCGTAGACTCCAATGATCATCGAACTGCTCGACGGCGTATAAATAAAGTGGCCTCAAATACCAGAAAATTCAACATCCAAACCAACCCACTCACACACACCCTCATCCATATTAAACATGTCTTCTTCCTCTGGCCCCGAGTACGCTTTTCTCCTTCAAGATTCCACCTCTTAAAATTGATTCTTTCTTCGCAGTAAGACTACTGGCCAGTACCACAGCACCAAGGGTACGGTGGTCGAGACCATCGGCAACGTTACAGGGCTCGAGTCATGGCAAACCTCTGGAAAGGTTCGTTCATGTCGACGTTCGAGCGAAAATCACCCTCTAATTGCATTTGAACTTCCAGGAGGAGCACGCTGCCGGTGAAGGAGAGTACAAAGCCGCTCAGGCCAAGGGCTACGTCGAGGGTACGGCCGACCGCGTAGAGGGCAAGAAGGACAGCGTTGTCGGTGCTATCACGGGCGACAAGTCGCAACAGGCACAGGGCAATGTCCAACACGACAAGGGCCAGGCCCAGCAAGAAATCAACAAGTAATTTGTTGACCACCCAAACCCAAATTAATTGTACTTTATAACACCATACCCTTGTATCATACACACACACAGAATCGAAGCGATTCGGAATTTTGAGCACTGGGGTTGCTTCGTCCAGGAGAAGATATTGAACTCGTAATTTTGAGAACACTTATTTCGCCGCTGTGCACGGATCAGGCGGCAGTCACGCGGCTATCATCGTTCCTACCTCTGCCTTGCCTCCTGGAGGAGTTGTCTAGTAATTGCAGTCTTCACTTTACCCGATGCTTACTCGAAGAGACAAGATTTCCCCCTTTACTCTTACTTGCGACACAAATGCATGCTAAGTTCGCGCGGGCGACCAATCTACCAAAAAAGTTTTACTTCCAAATGGGAGCCAGCCTCCGGTATACTAGTAATGTTCTCGCGACGCGTTCACCGGTGGGTTCCCCTGTCTTACCTTATCTCATGGAACATTTTTTTCGTCCGAGACATTACTCCTGTTTGCGTCTTATAAACGCGAACCCTCGCACGTTGAGGTCGTCCTTATACTTACCTTCGATGCTTTTATGCTTGTGGACTGGCATCATCTCCGGCCTTTGTTCTCGCCTTCACTCCCACCTCCCGAAGCCCAGGCTGCCGCCCAACGGACCGTTGGAGGTCTCACTGCGAACAGGCACCTTTAGAGGTGTTTCGACAGGACAAGGGACTGAAAAATGGCTCGGAATCCCGTTTGCGGAACCTCCCGTGGGACCCCTTCGGTTCAAAGCGCCGGTGTCTATCAAGACAATTCAGTTCGGAGGGGTCCGGAATGCCTCCTCGTTCGGGAATGCATGCCCTCAGCCGTACTTCGACTGGCTCAATGCTGAGATTGCAGAAGACTGTCTCTTTCTCAATGTAGGTGTCTCTTCGCCATTTCAAATGTGAGTCCTCATGTTCCGTGCAGGTTTGGCGACCCGAGAACACAACGGCCGACGCGAAACTGCCTGTTTTATTCTGGATTCATGTGGGTGCGCGGTCAACTTCGAATTTTACTCGAGTTAACTCATGCGATAGAGCGGAGGCTATATAAACAAGTAGAATTTCGAATGGCTTCTCAGGGACCGCATTGACCAATCTCCAGTGCTGCATCCAACGGCGCCTACGATCCTACGTGTGCGTGGACCCCTTCCTAACACGAAAATGGTATTAAAAGGCCTCAGTTCTCATTCAGAGGAGCGCTGCGATCAATAAACCAATAATATTCGTTTCAGCGTCCGTGTTGCATTCCTGTACTTTTTGTTAATTCACAAGTTGGTACAGAAACTACCGTGTTAATACCTTCGGCTTCGTACATACATCCATTTTATTCTCCGGCGAGCGACTGACGGCACGTCTTCAGCTTGCCAGCGCGAGTGTCCCACCCGAGGATTTAAATGCGGGTCTCCTCGACCAGCGCCAAGCCCTCGTATTTGTCCGGGACCATATTACAGCATTCGGAGGGGATCCTTCCAAAGTGAGTTCACACCTATCAACACCCTTGCGGTTAGCTGACTGTTTCCTTTATCATTAAGGTTACCCTTTGGGGCCAGGTAACCACTTCGCCTGATTGCGAGAATTTATTCACCTCGTATTTCTAGTCAGCCGGTGCCGGAAGCGTCCAGGCTCACTATATCTACCCGCCTGCTGGGCGTCCGCTTTTCCGTGCAGGGATAGCTGATTCATCCACGGGACCTTTGTAAGCCTGCCCTGTTTCATTCCGTATTGGATCTCATAACACTGGCGCTCCAGCAAAAACTCTCCCGCTCCTAGCACGTACGACAAGGCTGACAAACCGTTTGGTCGACTTCTCTCAGCTACCAGTTGTATGCCCGGATCCGGTGCGCTCGAATGCTTGCGAAACGTTCCTTTCAAGGTAAGATACTATCAAGCGTACAGAATATGCAGCTGCTAATTTACACAAATCTAGAAGCTTATGGATATTAGGTTGGTGTTTTATTCGTTCTCTTGACCTCAACTTACTATGGACAGTAACTCAATGATCTGGGGAACTATGACCTTGCAGTTATGGGAACCAACGGTTGCGGCCGGCAGTATGATTCCTGAAAGAGCGTCCGCCAGGGTCGCCCGAGGCGACTTTCTTCATCTGCCATACCTCAGTGGAACCACTGTCTGTTTCCTCCTTCTCGACGTGTTTCGCGCGTTAACGGAGTTTACAAACAGCTTAACGAAGGCACCATATACAGTGCTCCGGTTCATGGTCGCAAGCTCTCTGGTGCAGCCGAAGACGCCGCTTTCAAAGCCTTTATAACACACACTGTCATCGACTCCAGCCCCATCTCTCCAGACTTGTTGGCCAAGTTTATGAAGATGTTTCCGGCCAATGATACCTCTCTTGGCGCCCCGTTTAATACCGGCGACTCTCTCTTTGACCGTGCATCAGCATGGTACGCCGCTTTCATGTTCATGAGCCCACTCCGCAAATTCTTCAAGGCGGGGTCACCGCACCAGAAGATGTTTGCATATTCTTTCCGTGATGGGGGTGGTCTTCCTAACGGAGGTGATAAAACACCTGAATCTATATTTCACATACCAACTCATCGCGCTTGGTAGTTGCCCATGGTGCGGAATTACGCTACCTGTTTGGCCCGGTTGCGGGCGCCGACAAGGATTTCGCACATCGGATAAGGGACTTTTATCTTCACTTTATTCATGACCTTAATCCCGGAGGTGTGTTCTCCTCTGGTGCATTAATTATGTCCGCTAAACCTCTGTACCTGTGCTAGCTGAATGGCCAGCTTACAACCTCGATGGAAAGCGCCAGGTGATGCAGCTCAAAAGGGATAACATCACCATGATCCCGGACGGTACGTTGCCAAACCAAATCGTGATCTACTTCGAGTTCGGGATGCTGACGCTTCGGATTCGTAGACTGGGATCTGGAAAAGACCGATTTCCTGAGCTCTCAGGAGATTTCAGACCAGTTTGAAAGACGATAAACATGAAGTTGACGAACTGAAAAATAATTGACCTACCTATTCGAGGGGACTTGATGAAAACCAGTGATGATGATGATGATGTTTTCATCCGCTACATATCGGCCCAAGTATGGCTACGGTAGCGTATCATATCTACTTAGTTGTAATGGTGTCGATGGATGTATGAAGGCTAGTAAGACCGCCGATGCCAAGTGCGAAGGTCTAAAACTATTTGAATCAATCACTTTGAAGCTCGTAGTTGTCGTGTCACACCGCCTTGAACACTTCTTCCCCTTGCCTACTCCTCCCCCTGCTTTATACAGATAATCCTCATCCTCAGACGCGAGATCGTCTTCGTCATCAGAGTCTAGATCTTCGTCCCGAAGCTGTTCAACGAGGTTGCGCTTAGAAGAAGACGGAATCGCGGCAGTTATTAGGCGCTAGCGCGCTTGGTTGGGCAAATGGCCATATGGAGTATGTGGTACCGAGTTCTCGAGTCAGAGTTCGGTGGCTGAGGAGCTCCTAGTTGGAACCACGCAAGTCAGATACGCGTCCTCCACATAAGCATACTCGTTTGGCGCGTTATGTCACGCGTCTGATGGCGATATGCCGCGGTCTTGCCGAGACTATCAAAGATGCATCTCACGACTGAACGTCGACCACGCCGCTCACTGTTATGCGCCGCCCTAGTCGGCATTCAAGCTTTTCTTCTGGTTGGGGCAGTGGTCCCTTCATCGAAAGCTGGCGCGTCCAGTGACTTCTCAAAGGCCAAAGCAGTGGATACCGCAAAATGGGTCTCCAGTTCTCAGTCTTTCTTTGCGGCTGATGCAGCGACTCCGTTGGATGTGGCTTTGAGTATCGGTACCTACCGGGGCATTTCGACAACAAATGGTACCGAAAGATGGCTGGGAATCCCGTTCGCACAACCACCGGTCGGACAACTTCGTTTCAAGGCCCCTGTGGCTATCGTGGAGGACATTAGAGGCTTACAAAATGCCTCGTCCTTTGGAAATGCTTGCCCTCAACCACCTTCCGCAAAACTCGGCGCCGACGTAGGAGAAGACTGTCTCTTTCTCAACGTACGTTCAACTAATTGCCATGAATCTGGTTTCGTGACATTAATCCCATGTTCCGTAGGTTTGGAGACCGACGGGCACCAAAAGTTCATCCAATCTACCGGTGTTGGTGTGGATTCATGTCAGCGTCTTCTACAGGCCGACTGTAGTATCTCATTAATGCCCAGGGCGGAGCATATATGACCAGGTACCGAGAAGCCCCACTGACCCAATGCACCGACTGCAGTGTTAACTTCCATGTATTAGTGCCGCGTCGAATCCTCAGTTTGATCCTACGAGTGAGATTTCAATTTACCTTCGTTCAAATTTACTAAAAGGTTGAAGGAATTCTCCAAAGGAGCGTTATACTAAAAAAGGCCATCATATTTGTTTCGATGTCGGTTGATTTTGTTTTATTTTAATCCTCGATTGATCACTTGAAATTTCCTAGGAATTACCGACTCAATACCTTTGGATTCGTAAAAAAAAATTACTGCATTGCACTCCTACGAACTAACGGCGCACAATTAGCTTGCTAGCACGAGTGTTCCACGCGAGGATTTGAATGCGGGTCTCCTTGACCAGCGCCAAGCTCTGGAATTTGTGCGAGAGAATATTGCTGCATTCGGAGGGGATCCTTCTAAAGTGTGTGCCCGTACCACTCATTCCACCTTTACCTACTAGCATTCCGTGTCCGAGGTTACTATCTGGGGTCAGGTAGTCGACTAGCTGCTAAAAGAAAATTGTTGCCTGACACCTTCATTTCCAGTCCGCCGGCGGTGGAAGTGTAGAGAGTCACTTTATCTACCCGCACGCTGGGACACCGCTTTTTCGTGCAGGGATAGCCGATTCATCTACAGGACCTTTGTGCGTATCTCCCCTACTCTGTATATGTAATATCCATAGCCCTGGCCCGACAGTAAAAACTCTCCCGATGCCAGCACCTACGATAAGCCGGGAAAACCATTTGCTCAACTCCTCTCTGAGACCGGTTGCGCGCCAGGAGTGGGTGCCGTTCCATGTCTTCAAGGTGTCCCTTATCAGGTGCGAAGCTCCTTTTTTTTTTCCAGCCAGAGCCGCTAACTTTCCCTGACCGTTTTAAAACAAACAGAAACTTCTGAACATTAGGTTAGCATCTCTATGGTTTATTCTGCTTTGTCTGATGACTAGTTTGCTTCTGTTCGACACAAGTAACTCAATGATGTCGTCAACCCTTCACTCCCAGCTATGGCAGCCATCCGTCGCCGCCGGTAGCATGATTCCTGAGAGGGCCTCGGTTAGGATTGCTCGCGATGACTTTCTCCATTTGCCTTATCTTAGTGGCACGAACGTTGGTTGTTTTACTTCCTCCATGTTTTGTTAATCCGTAAAATAGGTCAACGAAGGCAACACCTTTGCAACATCACTCCGTGGCCTTGGCATGGTTGATTCAGCAGAAGACGACACTTTCAAACATTTCATTGGCCGTCTTGTCATTGACAACAGCACTCTTACCTCTGATCTCTATGCTCAAACCCTTGAATTCTTCCCTGCGAACGACTCTACCCTCGGCGCGCCTTTCAATACGGGGGACTCTCTTTACGACCGAGTAGCAGCGTGGTATACTGACATGATGTATTTGGCTCCAAGGCGCCGCTTTGTTGAGCGTGCTGCACCTCTCCAACAAATCTTCGCATATTACTTTCGCGAGTCTCTTCCTGGGAATCATCCTACCTTGGGAGGTAATATTTTTCATACATTCAATCCAGTAAATAGCTTGGTTGACATTTCTCAGTTTTTCATGGTTCTGAATTAACACTGTTTTTTGGACCTAATCCGGCCCCCATCGAGGCCGCGTTTGCGGAGCAAATGATAGATTTCTATGTGAAATTTGTCCATGATCTCGATCCCGGAGGTGAGTTCTCCTTCCTATTCCTTGCTGGCGTTCAAAATCTGACCTTTTCCAGTTGATTGGTCAGCTTATACCCTCGATAGCACCCGGCAAGTGATGCAGCTCATGAGAGACAATCTCACAATGATTCCTGACGGTGAGTCGTCCATAATATCAAGTAGGCTGGGCTAGAGGTAACGAAATAATCAATAGATTGGGACGCGGACAAGACAACTTTCTTAAACTCCGCCAAGGTCTTGGAGGTGTTCGAGAAATGACCGCAGAGAATGCAATTGAAAACTTTCCAACAGCTGTAGAATGTGTTGCCGTTCACCCGCCTCTGTCAAATAAATATCAGCGCTCGACTACAATCTTGACTCTTCTACCCCGGCTATATTCGATGTTTCCCACGGTTCAAATGTTGAATTCAACGCTCTCCGAAAAAGTCGAAGAGGACCTCACTTCTGATTGCAGCTTTAATTCTCAAAATAAAATGGACTATTCCTAAACCTGCCGCGTGTGCTGGCATTTCCGAAAAAATCACAACGTCTTCAATCATTTATTATGTACTACGTCGTCGGATCTAGGCAAATCGGAAACGGGCACTGTTTACTCGCTTCGCGGGGGGTTTTCGGGCCAGAGAGGTCCTCCCGACTAGCCACCGCTCAAACAAATTGCGGCCGGTTTGTGCGCTATCGGTCGAAGGAGAACAAGTCGTCTACCTCCGAGTTCGATCTTCCCTCTTCCCGCTTTCATCTTCCCGGGCCGGCCAGTCGGCGTTCTTCATAACAGTGTTCAGCCTGCAAATTCTGCGAGTCGAGGTCCAGATTGTCTCTGGGCCTCTCCAAGACTGATATAAGCAATTCCACGCTCCTTCCTCGGCCTAGGCTGTGTGGGCAGTATGGTTCCGGGAAGGTACCATGCGGGTCCCATTTCAGGAGAATTGAGGCCCAAGACTTGCGATTTCGACTCGAGATGTAGGAGGAAAAGGCCCACTCCCAGCTCGGCGGATTCCAGACTTCAAAGGTTCGTCCACCGCTATTTTACCATACCTTGACGCTCCAGAACTCAAGTCAGATTGAAGCATATGCTGCGCAACAGGAAAAGGCGTAAAATCGTCCACAAAACCAACAGAAAACGGTCGAGTTTCGCGCGCGCCACATCTGCGCAGCTGGGTCATTTACACGAAAAGCCTTCTCCGTTTTTAAGGATTTGAGGATTTTGAGGTCACCATTGGCGCTGACTCCTGGCTTGCTCAAGTATCCTTCAGCCACTTCTCCTGTTAACATAAGTAAGTGGTCTTATGGGTCTGTAGGATACAGGATTACTATGGCGGTTTGTGGGGAAGAGCCGAGGGCTCTGAGGTCCCTCCGGGCGGCTGCGTGCGTTGGTTAGCTTTTCTGTGGGATGTTCTCAGCTAACCGTCGTGAACAGTCCCACACGAGGCTGTACTATTGCATACCACGCACGCTGCAGCGCGACGTCCCGATGTCCGCACCCCATAAGGCTCTGGATTTCTGACCGAAAAAGCGCTGAACGAGCCTATTGAGCTACATAACACCGACGAGCGAGGCAGGCGATAGACTGTGTCTCGAAGTAGATATGGCTGTCGTAGAAACTTCGATTCCTTACATTCTATTTGCATCATCAACGTCAGCAGAAAAAAAGAACTCAAAATATATATATATCTCGTACGTTCGACAATCTACACACGTCGTCCATCCTGTACGTATATGGAACGGTACAGTAAATATACAGAAACGGTGGTACTACAAGCCACGCGGACAAGCGCGGAGTATAGGTCTAGTAAGAAAAGAGGACGGAACGCGGCGCGATCGCACGATATATATACGCGGGCAGAGATGTGTGGTATGCGGTATGCAAGAAGATTGCGCGATACAACCTCGAAGGCAGCGGTATTCAAAATGTGCTATGGACCAATATAGTTCGGAGCGACATGCGTACGGGGAGAACCTAAAGCTTGGACAGCATCAACCCGATAATAACATATCCGATGGTTGCGGGAGGTGTGACGACGCAGTATGCCCAGAAAATCGTGCGGGAAATGAGTCGCTCAAAGGCGTCGCCAGAGGCGGCCTGTGTGATCTGTGGGGATGTAAACGAGAATTCTCAAGGGATGGACGACGAAGTGCATACCTGGGCGAGCGTGAGCGCCGGCGGTGAGCTCACAAGCAATACATTTGCCACAACGAACACCGGGCTAATGTTCCCGAGTCAGCCATGAAACCAAGGGAAGGAGGTAGGACAAAAAACGCACTCATCAAACACCGCGTGGAACTCAAATTTCGCACACAGCGCCATGAGCGGCAACAGCAGCATCGGCGTCAGAATCATGCGCGCCAAGACCGCGATCACCACCGTTTTCGTCTCGCCTGGCCTCGTCTTCGCACGCGCAGGCACCTCCCCATTCGGCTTTGTCTGCTGCTTCCCGAACATCTCGCGCACGCTCTCGAGGAGCGAAGTCGTGCTTTTCGATGTTTGGATACCGCCGATTCGCTCACCTACACCCGCACCGTTGTCCCCATTCAGAGTTGCGCCGTTACTAACACCGCTGGAGGCGGGCTCTGGCGGTGCGGGATAAAAGTAGCCCCCGAGCACAATCAGCGTTAATGGAATCGCACATCCGCCCGCAGAGGTCACGGCACCCTTTATGGGCTGCATGTGTTCGTCCAACGCGTGTTGTAGGGGCTGCACACACGCGACAATGATCGACGCGAGTGCGGCCCATAGCGGGACGGTCATGAACTCGTTTAGCGCGGCCCAGGCAACATGTAGACGGCGTTTGTTTCTCCTCCAGCCCGACGCGCCCAAGTGCGAGATCGTGGACGGTTGCCGGATGTGCCTCGAAGGCCGGCGGACGTGCTGGGGAAGGGTCGACGCGGCAGACTCAGCGTGGACTGGTAATGGCTCCGCCTCGACGTCGCTTTCAGAGTCAGACGACTCGGGACTGTGCATGAACGTCGACCCCGACCCCGAGTCTGGCGCGCTGTCGATATCGGGCAGCTTCATGCGGCTCTGATTTGGCGAATTTGGGAACGAATTATAGAAGCGCGAGCGTTGGCGCGCATGCCCCGGGCGGAGCAGCTTATGCGTGTGTACAGGCTCCTCGACGGAAATATGGGGTGCGTCCTCGCCGCCGAACTCTCTGCTCATGGGCCGGAGCGTGTCATCGGTGGCGAACCGATCGTGTGCGTGCCCAAGAAGGGGACTTGTTTCTTCTTCGTCCGCGGCCTCGCTCTCTGGATCGGACTGGGCAAGTAAGCGCACACCATAACTCCACCGCAGGACCATGCCAAGAGTGCTGTAGAGGACGAGGTACGTAAGAGCTCGTCCCAGCATCGCGCTCTTATTGTCGTCCTTGCCCCACTTGAGCCCGGGGACGGTGACGACGAGACTCTGCATTAGCGCAATGGGACTTGGTAGCACGTGAGTGTGAGTATGTTAACGGTTAAAGACCAAAAAAAAGACCCACAGAGAATTTGAGTTCATAAACATCGCGGCGGCCATAGCAAAGTTCCTGTGTCCCAAGAATTAGCCGTCGGGTTCGAAAATGCTATCGCCGAAAGATAGTGCGGTCTGCCAAGGCGCCCAGGAGCGGCTGCCACGGGCACAAGACAAAGTCGATACAGCTTCCAGCACGCTCCCCCGGGACACAAATCAACGAAAGTGCGTTACCTTTGAGAACGCTTGACACGGAATATCCACCCCATGAGGAAGGCCACGGACATGGAGACGGAGGTGACTATCACAAAGAAAATCGGAATAATCCATAATTCCTTTAATTTTTCTAGCAGACGACGTCCATGTTACTTTCAGTACTTTTCAAGGCCATGCAGGAGACCCACCTGGCGAAAGGAAGAACGCGACTTTGGAGAAGAGGAGCGAGGGGGTGAAGAGCGAGACATTTAGGCGATTAAGTTGCTGAGGCGGCCCCGATAAGCCTTAGCCGGTGGCGCCGTGCGGGCGCAAGCTTACCTTTTGAGTCTTCTTGTCGAGGATGCCCCGTCCAGCCAGAATGTAGCCTGCTAGACAGAGGAGAAATACCTCAAGGATTGACTAGGAAATTCGCAGAAAATCAGAAGAAATAGGTGGCACACGAGGACAACGCACGGTGAATACGGTGGTCAGTAGGGGAAGAAATGGGCCGTCTTCGACGGTTGCAGGGGACACGGTGCAGTCAAAGTCGGTCATGACCGTCTGGAGGGAAGACATGGCCAAGGGCTGAGCTGGTTTAAGCGTAGGAGGAAAGTGATCTCATTTATATCACCGATACGCAAATCTGTCCGCACCAACGTAACGCACGTGTCTGGGCGCTGCGCCTGTCATCGGATGCACTGCAAAAATGCCAAGCCTGCGCGGGAGAAAGGGGGACGAAGCTAAGTCTGAGAAATAAATAAAAAGGCTTCTTGCTGCAATGCATCGCAGAAAATGGAATAAAGGATTTTCGCGGAGGACAGCCACCGTGATGAAATCAGCTGTCTTGGCGCTTCGTCGACATCTCAGCACCCATTTAGTTTCCCAATAATCATGTGCTTGCGTGTCTTATGCGAGCAATATTTTTCTGTCAAATTTAAACGTACTCTCTACCCTCTTGAGCTTTTCCTCTGCCAACCATATCCCGCACCCAACCGCCCAGAGAAAGACCGCGTGAAAGCGTCACAAAGGATAAATACTCCACGTCGTCATCTTCATTCCCCCCGTAGACGTACTCCGGCTTGGCCAAGATATGGCCGCGTGTAAACGGGGAGTAGGTTGCAATCTCGACCGCTTAACTAAATGGGACTGCCGCGTGAGCTGGGCATGGGCTGGGCGCAGGCGAGTGAGACGGCGAGGTAATCGTCCCTAAAGCGCGCCAGCGTCTCGGGGCGAATCTTCCTGCTGGGCTTGGCGAGAAAGGTCTTCATCTCCGACCCCGGCCTATGCGAAGTCTGTTGAGTGTCTGTAGGGTGCATACAGCGGAAAGGGTTATGTGCCTCTGCGGGGTCGCGCTATCCATGCATCAAGGGATCCCAATTCCTCGTTATATACGACGGATGTCGCGCAAAAGCGCTCTGGCGCGCACCTCGTTCCCCTCCTCATCTACCAGAATCGTCTGGTACACATAATCCGGATGCGACTTATCCGAGAGGTGAAACGGTGCGCCGTCGAACGCTGCATCGGGGAGCATACCCGCAAACGCGTCCGGAGGAGGTACAGCCCCGCGATGACCGTGGCGTCCGTCGCGTCGGCAATTTGGTCTGTGATCCCACTTTGAAGGCAGACATGGGCACTCTGATACGGACCATCGGTGGGATTCGGGGACGCTTTACCATCACTAATGGCACTCATGGAGGGGTAAAATGGGCCGACAAAGTGCGCTGGCGTCTTGGGATCAATGTCCAACTGGCCAATGCTCGTAGGGTCGAACCACAGTTTCGCCAGCTGCGTTCCGGGGAGGAACGTCATCAACATATACGGCTTACCAAGAGTATTATCCGCCGAGGCCTGGCACTCGATAATTTTCGGGATAGGCATGGTTGTACTACAATCGCTCGTCAGCGTCAATCCACACCTTTCTTTTTGCTCGAAACACACGTACTTGCTCCCAGTAAAATCTAGGAAATCTGATCCAAAGACATCGCTTTTCGGGCGCCTCAGACCACGGCGCGATGGGCAGACGCGCAACCCAGCGCAAATCGACAAATAGGCGACGTTTTATCCACCAATCTTCGGCGATGTGCTGCGATGTCACGGTGTCAACGGTGCATTCTACGTCCAAGTCGCCCCGCGCGCGTTTGGCCAGCACAAGAGTACATCCAAGTCCAGATTATTCACGAAGGAGGGCACAGACGAAGTAGAGGACGTCGAGCTATCGTTGGTCGCCATGCCAGATTAATTTGCGCGATAAAAAATCGACCAGTTCAGGCCAAGTTGCGTGAGCACTTGGGTGCCGGATTAACAGAACTCCTCGCGACGTCTTGGGGTGCGAGGCAACTCCATAAGGTCCCAGCGTGTTATGCAATTATGGAACCATGGCGCAGTTGGTTTGACGGCTGGCCCGTTTAACATTGGTCTGCAGGGCGCTGGCGTTCGAACACCGTTGGTGCCGCTATTTTTGTTGCAAATTTGTGGTGGCTGAGCCTCCTGACGGTGTCTTACCAACTCACTCAGGGGCTTCCCAATCCGGCCACTGCCGCTTGCAGCTAAAAAAGGGAATTTGATGGTTGGTGCATTCCGCAAAAAAATCACATAGAGCGCTCGAAGGGTACAGATTGAGCTGCAAATTGAGCAGCTTCGTCATGTCACCCAACACAATATTATCGATCAGGCGAGTTCCGATCCGCAAAGCCCTGCTCAAAAGTACGGGCGGAGAATCCACTTCCAGGCATTTGGCGCCGTTAAACTCGATGTAGTCCAACCGCACCAGTACCGACGCCGTGAACAACGTCCATCGCGCGCTTTACGCAGATGTCCTTCGAGCGCCCATCGTTCCACGCCCGTTCGGCAGCCTTGAGCGCTATGTAGAGCGTCCCCGCTATTCTTCGTCCTTCAGCGGAGAGGTAAGCGTTGCGGGAAGAGAGGGCCAGATTGTCCACTGGGTGGTAGCAACGATATGGAGGTGCGCAGGGTCTGGATGGCAAGAAGCAGATCACGGCAGAGGCGCTTGATGATGAGGCATTGCTGGATATTCTCTTGCACAGAAGGCGAAGGCAGAAACACCGCAGACGCTTTGCGGCGGAGACAGAGCTCTCAGCAGTCAAGATCTCAAGATCGCGCGGCAGCGTGCGCGGGTAAGTCGCCAGATCTTCATGAGGCATGAATTGAGCCGGATTCACGTTCTCCGCCAGTATTTTTCGCACTGACATTTCGGGTCAGTGAAGCGAATACTCAGCTGCTAGGATCGCATCCCACCAAGAGACATGTGCCCGTCGTGGAGCGCACCGATTGTCGGGACGAATCCGATGGATTTGCTCTCTCTTCGGGCGGCTTCACGCCATTGTCGGAACTCGGCGACGGTGATGAGCGGGAGTGCTGATGTCGACCTAAAGGGGCGGAGACGGTTTCATATGGTAAGGCGCGAGAAGAGCGGCTGTTGTAGTTTATCGTGCGACCGAGTTTCCATGTCTCTGCAAAAAATCATGGAGGAGTGGATCTGTGAGAATGGTTGTGTTTGGCAGCGGCTTCCGAGTCCCTTGCTTCTTACCACCACACTGCTCAGACTTGCAGTTCTCTTCGAATGTTTTTGCGTGGTCATTTTGAACCAAAGTTTACCTTTTCCTTGAGCTGCCAACTACAAATTTTCGTGTCTCTAACAAATTCTTGCTACTACATTTCGCATATTTACTAATTAGCCCCGCCTGTTACGCCCCCAAAAGGCCATTCACAGCACTCGAATAGGCATCGAGAACCTTCATGTAAAGTCCGGGCCCCATGGAGACTCTCGCTACGCCGAGGGCCTGAATCTCGTTCTTGTTGAGGAACCCTTCGCGCAGGCTCATACTAACATTCAACATTCCCCCAAATTCGCTCACCAACCTCTTGATTTCCTCCGACGAAACACCCCTCCCACTGGGACCACCCCAAACAAAGACGGTCGTTGCTCCGGCAGCCAGATAGGCTTTGCCTCGGCGTATGACCGAGTCCATACCCGCCTGGCTGCCCTGGAAGAGGGCGTCGCTTCGCGCGTTGACGACAAAGTCAGGAACGCCACATCTCGCTGCGACTTTCTTGGCGAGAGCGACTCGGGAAGCGGCCTCTTCAATCGACAAAAGAGCGTTGGTCTGCCGGTCGAAGTCTTCGATGTTACATCCCACAGCGCCAAGTTTGATGACTCCTTCAATTGCGCCCTCCAATCGATCTCCGTATCCATCCTGCAGGTCAATCGTGACTGGCTTCTTCGGCGTCGCTCGGAGACCTGCTGCGATTATGCCCCTCACTCCGGCAAGATTGTCTTCCAACGTCAGGTCGTCGTCGGCTGTGCCAGAAACGACCGCGACGGCGTAGCTGGCGCTGGCAATGGCCTTTGCGCCCGGATGAGCTGCGATGATCTGTGCGCTGCCCCCGTCGAAGGCGTTGCACAACAGGAGGAGATCCTTGGGGTTGTGCAGGGAGGCGAATTTCTGAGCGAGGACATTTTGCTCTGCACGATCCATAACGTTCAGTTGGGGTATGACTCGTCTCTCAGGCACGTCTTTTTAACCTGCGCGGCCCAGCGCGGGCCACGCTCACGTGCCTTGCTTACTCACCTCGGCCGTGAATGCCTCTCATTTGGCTTCGCGTTGGGTTCGCGCATTATCAATCTATCTTCGTCAGCCCGTGCATCCCGATTCTGTTAGATATAGTTGAGGGTTCCCAAGACCGAAGACCGAGTTCGTTCAACACGGCTAAGCACCAACTTCTGCACATTATCAAGTCCCCGAAACGGAGGTACTTATGATTCAATCCCGCAGCTCAATTTTACGCTCTCGAGATTTCCCGGCTCATTGGTGCTACTCCGAAATTCCTCGGGGAAAGCGAATGGTCGACAAACGAAACCCCGATATGTCGGTGGTTAGTGGCCATCAAAAATCCGAATCGCGTGGAAGCGGAAGCAAACACAAGGAGCCACCATGATCACAAATCACTGATCATCGCTTCGTCGACATCTCAACATTTTCTTTCTGGATCACTTTGTTCTCAAGTCCTTGCGATCTTCAGTGTTCACGCAAGATCATGGCAACGCACAAACACAAGAACCCATAAAAAATATGTTTCAAATTGCACGGAAACGGATGTTGGTTGTATGTATGTAGGGATAATTTGGTTTGCTTTGGTACGATACGATATATAATAACCGGTACTTGTACATTGAGCCCGAACGGATGTCATGGTGGGTGAGGTGGTGGGTGGTAATGTCATTGTTGTTGTTTAGAGGCACCATTGCAGACTACCGCAAGAAGGCGTCAGGCGGCAGTGTTGCCTATAAGGGAACGCAAGGAGGATAAGTAATGCGGTCTTCAGGAGAGGGAGGAAGGGAGAGGGAAACAAAACACACCTTAACCTGATTAAAATTGTCCACCGCGCGCACAAGGTCCCAACCATTCCCATTCAGGCAGTCCAGCGCGTATTTGACGTTCAGCGTCGTCTGCCCACACAGTTGCAGCACGAGCGGGCGCTGTTGCTCCGGCTGTAAAAAGTAACAATAATCGTTGTCAGTATCGACTGAAGGAGGGGATATGAGAAAACACACGATGGAACTCAAGAGCGCTTGTTGGTCGGGCGGCAGCTGCCGGGGGGGGCGGCGGCGGGTTACTCTCCAGCGTTGCCTGCACCAGCATCGGGCCAGGCGCCCACGCCTCGGGCTTGGAGTACCCGCGGATCGTCCACTGGTCGGAGAGAATGACGACATCCCAGCCGTTCATTTTCGCACTGCGAGAAGGATATTGGTTTAGTAAACGCTGAGACGGGGAGGAGATGACAAGGACGTACCGAGAGCCCTCAGGCGCCGGAGCCAGCATGAAGGTACGGTCGAATGAGCGTATGCCTTGTGAGGGAGCTATCGAGCGCAGTTAGCATGATGAGTAGATAACATACCAGGAAACGCACCTTCGATAAACTGCCCGTGCACAATCACCAACAGGCCCACACCCGCCAAAAACGCATCTACACAGAAATTCGCGGGCGCCCCGAGGATATCATGCTTTGTGAGCGGCAGCTTCATCAGCGCCTGGACGATATCTTGCCCCCCCACATGCAGTGCCTCTATCACCCGATCTCCGGACAACCGATGTAAATTGCGGGACCCACTCCCGAGCCACGCGCTCCACTCGAGCTTCCGCTGATTGGGCATGTCGGGCGAAGTGTACACGCCCTGCACGCGCGCGCGGACGGGAATCGAGGTGTTGGCGGAGAATGAGAACGTCGACGAGGGGGTATAGACGTCGGCGAGGGACGGGCGTGCGGCGTCAAACGCGGGGAGGAACCGCGAGAGGAAGGTGCTGACGAGCGAGGGGTCGACGCCGTCGATAAAGGACGGACCCATCTCGAACGGGAAGGTCGTTGCAGACGGTGGCTTCACGCTCCCTGCGGGGGGGGCGACCCCGTCCGACGGCGCGACGTCGAAGGAGATCTTGGCGATGGCCTCCTGGTCGAGAAGCTCGAGGGTGATGAACCGCCGAGCTAGTTCGCTAGAGGAAAGTGAGTAACGGCAATTGAGAAGAGGGCCAAGTGCACAAACCGCTTATACCGATCTGAGTGCCCGTTCCGGTACTCTTGCTCCCGCAGCGGGTTGCCCATAAGGACAAGCTCCCGGAGGTTTAGTAGTTTCTCCTTGCGCGACGAAATGGGGTCGAGGTCCTTCCACATACGCAGGTTGTTGTTTTGGAGTGAGAGGTTCGCGATGCGGGGGAGGTATTTGTCGAAATACGTCAAATGCTGCCCGGTGAGGTTGTTGTTCGCGAGAGACACGGTCTCGACTGGGGGTTTGAGCCGGCCGGCGAGTTTGAAGATGACGCCTGCTTCCCGTGCAGTGCCGCCGCCTTGGCCGGGTGCCTGCAGATTATACCTCCGCAGGAGCTCGTCGTCGGCCATGGACTGGGAATGCGTTGGTTAGCACATGGAGTTGTGAAACGAATAGAGACAAACATCGAGGTTAAGACACTTGGTCTGCGGATCATACCGCTTCTTGACAAACTCGTTCCAGTGGTCCACACTGCGGCTCTTGGAGGAAGAGATGCGGGCGACGGTGGCTGAGGGATGGTGGGAGAGGTTTGGTGGGCCGAGGGGCACGCCACCGGATACAGCGTTGCGGCGTGGTCTGGTGCCGGTGGGCGCGCGCGAGGCGCCTCGGATGGAAAGCAAGTCCGAGGGACCAGAGTTTGCGGATATTCGGGAAGATAGCTGCTGCCCGACGATCGTAAGCGGGTGGATTCAATGGGTTTTTGCAGAAAAATGGCTGGCGAAAGACCTGGCCACTAATGAGCTAACAATAAGATTTACCATGCGACTGCTGCCTGTCCCCTTGTCATTGATATCGTATATGGCCCGCGACCGATGTGTACGGTGCTTGGTGGTTGATTTGCGGCCAGTGGGCTTGTCCGAGACATCCCGCATAGCAGTGTCGCGGTCGATCATGAGCCCTGCGCCACGCAAAGCATTGGTGGCCAGAGCTCTTGATCCCGGGGCGGGGGTGGGACTCGAGAACATATAAGTCCGTTCAGGTCGGTTAGAGTCCGTTGAGGGTACTTGTAGACCCTCTATGGGGGTTATTAGACGATGAGAAGTAGAAAATGCAAGGCAGGTAGTGGTAGTGGTCGAAGGAGGACAAGGGATGGCGGTGCCAGTCAGCACTGCCACTTTTATCACCCCCATTTGGCATGAGTCATTCTCGTAGCCACCACCGGGTCCTAAATTTTCTAGGGTCTCTGACTCGTACGACCATGTACGGAGTCGACTCTTGTGGTTCTTTCAAAGTTCCAAAATCGAGAAAACAAGACGAGAAAACCCGGTTCGTTTCACCGATGTTTTTACAACTTACAAGTTTGTGCTAGAATTCTGTTCGAAATTGCCTGGAGCCCAGGGACTCATTTCTTCCTACAGCCACCCCAAAGTTCGGCTTTCAAATTCCGATAACTTGCGGTCAAAGCTTGGGATTCCGGTCTCAGTGGTAATTCAAATTCAATGCCGTTGAATTTCAATGCACAACATAATTTCCTCTCTGCCTATGGCCTTCTTCTTGCCTTCATATTGCATCTACGGCGTTATCGTTACCGTGATCCTAAAAAACGGCAACACCGCAGTATGATACTAACTTACGCTTGGCCTCCTGAAAATCAGCATTTACCTCAGCATCCCACACCCCTTCCACTGATCGCTCTTCCTAGTAATTCTTCTCATGTGCTTCAAATGAATTCCAACTCGGGCGCGTCCAAAGTGCATGCACAATTTATTTGCTTGCAGTTTTCAAGAGGATGCCGATACGTATCGTCCGTCTTGCGTGAATATGCGGATGACCACCACGCGCAGGAGCATGACATCAAGGCCTTTGCCGCTGAAAACTGGAGTTCAACGCCCTGAAGGTGTCTTCAGCGCGATAAAGTGGCCGGTGGTCTTGGCGTGTCTTACATTTGTGGCGCGTTCTAACTGAAATCGAAAATTCCCAGAGCCAAGGAATTCTAAAAATGCGTTCTCCATCCTACAACTCCACTTTTTGACGTTGCTTCTATTTGGTTCACTATGTCGGAGAGGTTGAACTTGCAATGTTGCGAGTTGGTGGAGTCGCTCGCCGTCTCAAGTCGCCAATCACTTCGAAACAGGGGCCTGGCTCCTTATCCTTCAACTGCTTCTCTCCAAACTCTACAAAGCATGGATGTAATCATGGCCTATTTTACTCCGCTTTTCACTGGACTTACAGAGCAGGAGCACGCTGACTCACACTTACTATTTCAGTTCTTCCCAGTACTACTACAATCAAACGATGTCCTGTGTTGGCCCTCTTCAAGCTTGTCTGGGAAAGGCATGTGTCCGTATTTGTCGCGGAAGAGTCTGTATTTAGCACAACAACGCCACAATATCACGGTTCCGTCGTCACGAGGGCGTCCTGCCCACGACATCCATTCCTCAGCTCGTCAAGTCACCCAATCTCGGTATGGCGCAGGGGTTTATTCTTCCAGTTTGTGGTTTATTCTGCCTCGTCATTCTGTCCGTGCTTTACTCAAGGCGGAGGAGACGCCTGCGTCTTCCCCCTGGACCCAAAAAACGACCCATAATTGGCAATATGCTCGACATGCCCTCACACTGCCAATGGGAAGTCTACGCAGGGTGGTCACGAGAATATAGTTCGTGCAAAATGAGGATGACACAGACTACAACTGAACAAGCATTCGTCCCCAAGCTTCAGATATTATTCATCTGGGTATTCCCATCACAGGCACCTCAATAATTGTCCTTTCGTCTGTACAAGCCGCACAAGACCTACTTGATAAACGATCACCTATTTATTCTGATCGGTGGACATGGCCGTTTGTGCATACGGAATTGAACTAACGGCTCGGTTCATAGACCGAGATTTACGATGTTCCATGATCTGCTTGCGGGAGACCGTTTCTTTGGTGAATTTTGATCTTTCACATCCCGCTTTCGCTCAACAGAGGCTCTGCAGGTTTGGGAAAATACGGTAACTCATCTCGTCCTCATTGTACTGATTGATCCAATACACACGCTAGGCGATACTTGGTATGTGACATGCTATATACTATCGTGACGCTGACCTCGGAATGTACAGGCGCGCACATCGTCGGCTCTTCCACCAGGCGTTCAACGGTCCTGCTGGTCGACGCTTTCACCCACACGTGTTGAAATATGCTCATGATCTACTTCGCCGCTTACTCGAAGAGCCAGTTGCCTTCGCCGACCACTTCGACCAGTTTGTGCCCCCCCCCTTCCATTGATTAAAACAAGTCGTAATCTCATCATCCTGTAGTGTCATTGCCGCGAATATTATATCGATCACATACGGCGTCAACATCGAGTCTTCAAATGATCCTTGTATGACTGCAACAAGTTCTGGCATGGACGCCGTCAGAAGTGCTCTCATACCCGGCCGTTTTCTGGTTGTATGTAGTTCCTCTACCGATCTGACTCCTCACAAAGGACGCCATACCGATACTGAGATACCTCCCTGCGTGGACCCCGGGTGCTGGCTTTAAACGCCAAGCAGCGCAGTGGAAGCAGAAAGTTCAGGAAATGATTGACCTTCCTTTCGACACCGCGAAACATATTTTTGTATGCCCCCCAGCTAAAATCCTGTCGGTCAACCATATAACTGTTGAATCAGAATGGCGGCAAAGCCTATCCATCGTTTGTCATGGATAATCTCCGCGAACTGGATGAGTATGGCCAAAAGCATGCCCAGGAAGAGGACATCAAACATGCTGCAGCGTCTATATACGGAGCGGGAACGGATACGGTACGAGTCAACTGTGCAAGTCCAATCAAGTACTAAGAGTGTTTGCAGTCTCGATTTGCACTGCGTGTTTTTATTCGCGGGATCTTGGAGAACCCGGAAGCGCAAGCAAAAGCCCAACAGGAAATCGATGCGGTCGTGGCACCCGGACATCTTCCCGATTTTGCAGACGAAGCGGACCTGCCCTGGGTCTCCGCCTGCCTCAAAGAAACGCTCAGATGGTGGCCCATTACTCCTCTTGGTAATTTCCCTTGACGTCTTCTATCTCTGTGCTTATTGTACGCCAGGGTTACCCCGCATTGTTCGTGGCGAAGATGTCTATCGAGGGTATAGAATACCTGATGGTTCAATTGTTTTTGCGAATGCTTGGTGGGTGTTTGTTTTTCATCCTCCGTCGCTCCAGCAGACCGATTATTATAGGGCGATGCTCCATAACGAGGTAGGATCAAAAGGTTTTGGTAATGGTCGTGGCTGACCTCCTCAGACTATGTATCCGAATCCAGGGGCATTCAAACCCGAGCGCTTCTTACGGGAGGGCAAGTTGAATCCTGCCGTGATGGACCCTAATATTGCGGCTTTCGGCTTCGGTCGACGGTCAGTCTTGCTCTTTCCGCTGGAGGTTGAGTTAAACTTTTGCGAAGGATTTGTGCAGGCAAAGACATAGCATGGGACATCCTCTGGATAATGGTCGCATCAATACTCGCAACATTTGATATTACGAAGGCGATCGGCGAGAACGGGGAAGTCCTTGAACCTCACACGGGTCATGCAGAAGAGCTTGTTGAGTAAGTCAGAGAATTTTGAGATCTATGTCCAATGATCAATCGTAGCTTTAGCTTTCCTCTGCCTTTCAAATGCTGCATCAAACCGAGGTCTCAGGCAGCTAAAGAGCTCATTCGATCCACGGCTAAATTTTGACTTCGCTGTGAAGGGAACAACACATTGAAAATACACGAGCTTTGTGTCGAGGAAAATGTCCATAAGCAGCCGACGGCATCACAGACTTCGACGATAGCCATATGCTTGCTTGCCGTCGACCGGCAATGATCGGCACAGGACTCCTAAAATCGTAATAATGATGGCCGATCACTCAATTCCGGCATGTTGAACCTGTTCGGAACATCTCACAATGGAGCCACCTCACGAGTGATTCACTCCACGTAATATTGGGGTTCCAGCTCCGCCGCTACGCAGATCTTCAAGCCTAAGAATCTGCTTAACCACCTCGTATCCAAGCCAATTTCATGTCAAACGAACATTCAGTCATGAATCGCGATTCCATGCATAATAGAGATACAAATATGCTGTTATGATATAAACTACGTTGCTTGAATTTCCTCAGCCATGTTCAGCGATTACTTGTTGATTTCCTGTTGAGCCTGGCCCTTGTCATGTTGGACATTGCCCTGAGCCTGTTGCGACTTGTCGCCGGTGATAGCACCGACAACGCTGTCCTTCTTGCCCTCTACGCGGTCGGCCGTACCCTCGACGTAGCCCTTGGCCTGAGCGGCCTTGTACTCGGCTTCACCGGCAGCGTGCTCCTCCTGAAAGTAAAAAAAGCGATTAAATGCCACGATTTCCACCGCAGTTCGAAGTGAACGAACCTTTCCAGAGGTTTGCCATGACTCTAGCCCTGTAACGTTGCCGATGGTCTCGACGATCGTTCCCTTGGTGCTGTGGAACTGGCCGGTGGTCTTACTGGAAAAAACAAGGAGTCAACGAAATGCTCCGGAAAAAAGGGGACTCTGCGTACTCGGGGCCGGAAGAAGAAGACATGGTTACTATGATATGAGGTGAAGGTGGATGAGTGTAAGAGTGGATTGGTTGTGGTTTGGGTGTTGAGTTTTCGGAGCGAGCGATTCGTCTTTTATACGTTCCGTGTATTGACGACGTCATCGTGTCGTCGTCGCCTGTTTAGGGTTGCTCCACCGGGTGATTCTTCGGTCCAAGCGGAAAAATGTGATGCACCCCAACGTGCAGGCGATCTCCGAATCCATTCTCGATTTTCGATTTTTTTTATAAAAAATATATAGTTGGCCTGTTATCTGCTTGTCCTTTCCGCTGCCCTAATTTTTTTACTTCTCCTTCTCCAAGAAACAGCATACCACCAGTGCCAAGCCTTGCACGACGCGTCAGCAGTGTCGTCATTGATTGATATTGATATTGATCGAATATTGATCAGCCGCGAGTCCAGTGGCAGTGGCACTGACTCAGTCCACCGCGTACGCTGGCTCTACTCTGCTTTGCTTCGCGGTCTGTCTTTCCCGGTTTAATGTTAAACGTTAAACATTCAATATTCAATATTCAGTCCTCAAGTTTGCTGGGCCTTCGCGCGGAAAATAAATTATTTAACGGATTCAATTCACCTTTCAAGCAACTTTCAAAGGATTCTTCTTGAATTGCAAGTCATTTGGCGCTGCAACTCTTGACATTGGGGCCTCGAGGACTGAAGGAAACTGGATCTGAGTTGTAGACAAGTTTGCGCCGTTAACGTTGGCGTTGTGGAACCGAATCTTCCGGGTCTTGGCAGAAGAACTCTTCCTTGGAAAACGCTGGGAACCCAGCACCGAAGGAATCGATCTTTGCGCTTGGGGACAAGCCCGTCTTTTCCGGGCGGAAGATCCGTTCACGAGGGACTGTCTGTTGGAGCGCCGCGTCTCAGGACCGACAATACATTGTCAAGGATTACTGGGCCGCGCACGCGAATCCGAGTTTTTGAAGGAGCGCGTGGGCATTAAAGGCGTCTGCCAGATGTTCACATTCGATGACGACAGGGAGTCGATCAAGACGCAACGAGGGTTCGAGGACGACGAGGTCATGACCTCGGACTCGCAAGGGACCGTGTTGAGCAGGTGGCTCCCGCGACTGGTCCTTCCCAAGGACGGAGACGTTCGAGAAGGCCGGTGTGCGGTTCGAGACATCGTTCAGGGTACGTCGACTTGCGCCTCCAATCGAAACCCGTTTCCCATCCTCTGTAGGTCATCGCGACAGCTTGGCGGTCAAAGGCAGACATTAGTTTTGCTAATCTTCTCCTTTCGCAACACGACGATGCGTGCGGTGTTGTAATTGATTGGGACATGGCGAGAAGAATGGACGACCTCATACTAGCTGCCCATGCGACGGAGGGCTCAACCCCCCGCCTATCAGGTAAAAGTACTCGATGCATCTCTTATCAAGATCATAGGGACGACCTCGAATTCATTCACTGCGTTCTGCACTCCGTTCTCTATGGCGACGACTCCCGAAGGGCCGTGGGGCATTCACCACGTCTGCTGCTTTGGACCAACCTGAGGCAAGGTCCAAACACGTTGAGCGAATTCAAGCGCTCGTTCCTTCGCGATCCCACTGCTGAGCCTCAGACGCGATTTCCAGGGAACGAAGCAGTGGTCAGGCTTACAAGGCTCGTGCAAGCCCTCCGAAAATTCTTCACCAGGATCGACGACATTCTTGCGGCCTCGTTTCCTGAAGAGCTGATATCCACCGCAGAGGCGAACTATGAACAGTCGCCATCGACGAGCTCCCTGAACTCGCTTCCGAGTTTGAGCCCTTGACTCCAATTAGCTCGAAACGCAGTCGTCCCGCCGACGACGAGCTGCCCATTGACGGCCCGGCGCGGAAAAAGGCGGCGCCTTTCAACTTCCTGAATCATATTATCCCTTCTATAGATCTACTAAGCCTCACCCGCCCTTGCCCTCGCCGTAACGCGCCTCCGAGCCAGGAATCATCCGACTCGGAGCAATCCGACAAAGATGAACCTCCGAGACCGTCACCCTCATCCAATAGAAACAAGGATATCCTCGACTGGGCTCCGGGGCGAGGGAGAAGGCCGTGATATTCTATCATGATTTAAAGCCTGATATGTAGTCTGCCTGTGCCGACTTTCGGATATTCGGCCGAAGTCGGACATAAGTTTTCCTCGGCTTGCTCTGAACCGCCATCGTCCCAGTTTGCAAGGAGGCCAAGATACTATGTACAACTCAAGTGAACAATGGATTATTCGGTGTCCCACATGTCTTATTGCTGTGAGAAAGCCTCGACTCACGATGACTTTAAGCTTTGACATTTGTGCGGAAAAGTAATCCCAGAGGAGCTACTAGTCAATTGATAGTTCACTGCAAGCGAGCACGCGCTGTTGTTCATATATTATGTGAAATTGGCTAGAGCACCCCGACATCCTCTATCCTTCGTCTCACTGCGCGCGATGCTCTCTTCCAACCTACCATCGCCGACGCGAAAGCCGAGATCGCCCATTATGAATCCCTCATCAAAGGCCTGCGGACCAAAATCAAGGCCGCGCAGCTTCAGCTGGATTCCGCCGCGTTTCCCATTCTAACGCTACCACTCGAAATCACGACACAATTATTTCTCTGGTGCCTCCCCAGTCGTTCATCCGACAACGACGACGACAAATGGAACCGTCTTCTTACAGATCGCGCGCCACTATCTTTGTCGTACGTGTGCAGGGATTGGAGAGAGATCGCTCTCTCTACCCCTGCGCTGTGGTCGAACATAGAGGTCGAAATGGACTCGATTGGTGGCGCAGATTTATTCGAAGCATGGATGGAGCGCGTCAAAGGGCCGCTTTCTGTGAAGCTTTCTGGTTTCGCAGAGCATGGATGGGATGAGCATCTCACGGACATCCTCCAGGTTTTGGATGACCATGCCGGCGAAATCCAGTTGTTGGAGTTGGAGTACATAAACCACGAGGCCTTGCAGGAATTCGCCAGCGCCGTCAGCGCCTGGAAGTTCCAGTCACTACAGAAGCTGACCGTCGGCTTGGATATAGAGGGTATACCCACGATGCACATTAAAGCCTTTGCCAAGGCGCCTCTTCTTCGTGAGGTATCGCTCACCGAGACGCCGTTCTCGCTCTTCACCCTTCCGTGGCCCCAACTGACGAAAATCACCGGCTCATTCGCCAAAAAGAACTGCCTGAAAATTCTCCGTTCCGCGCCGAGTCTCCTGGAATGCGCTTTCACTGCATGGGGCAAGGATGGTGGAGGCCGAAAGCCCGCCGTATTCACCCATTCGAAACTTCAGTCCTTGACGTTCCTCGGGGACTCTGATACGACCGCTTGGGGTACAAATTTCCTTCAGCTCCTCACTTTGCCCGCCCTAGAATCGCTTTCCATCCTCGACTGCAAGAATGCAGACTTTGACGATGACGCATTCTACACATTCCTCTCTCGCTCTTCTCCTCCTCTGCGCAAACTTGCAATTCGCCTGGCCGATGGGACAGGATTGGATAAAAAATCGCTCCTGCTCATGCCCGGACTCGTTGACCTCGAGCTATGGCAAGTGCGCAAGACTTTAGTCACTCTTGTCTTCGACGGTTTCGGCTCGGACGCGAGCCTTTTCCCCAAGCTGCAGCACTTCGCTCTCTTGGGCTGCCGGGCGGGGCGAAAGTTGGAGCCTCCGGTCTTCCAGCTATTGGAAACAGTAGCACCCGGGTTGACGGCCAGATGGGAGGTTCGTCAGAGCGGGGAGTTGGCGGAATTAAAAACCTTCCGCATCACTTGGGATTGCGGTCTGGGTGACCTGGGTAAAGAGGCTGTCCTGTTGCCTTTCAAAAAGTTGGCGCAGGAGGGTATGAATATCCGACTGGAGGATACGGAACGAGTACACGTAAAATTTGAAGGTTTTTATTCCTATTCTCTTTGGAGCACTTAGACTGACTTTCTTCAGTTCCGCGTCGTGCAGCTAAACGTCCTCCAGCCAAGAAGTTTCCTCCAGCCAAGAAGCTTCCAGTTCGTCCAGTCCCAAAGTCGGAATCAGAGTCAGAAGACTCAGTCTCGGATGATTTAGACTCGGATGGTACCGGCGAAAGCTGATAGTTAGGAATCATGCTATATCTTGTCGCATTTTCTTTTGAATCGCTATTCAGTACTAGTTCGCTAAGCACCCGTGTGAACTTCAATTGCCGCCGAACCGGCAAACCCAAAGCCGTGGGATGCTAACAGTGACAAACCGCAACGCCTCTCTCCCTCTACCTTCACCTGGATTCTTGACATTGCGCTGCTGGTTCTTGTATTCGTGTCTACTAGCCCTGTATCGTCTGGATACCGTAGAATTCTAGCATGTAAGAGCCCTCCCTGTCATTCTGCACTGACTCGTCGAGCGCTTGTTGCTTACTATGGTCTTTCCTGTCTTCTGCTGCCTGTTTTACCCCCCACCGTGTCGTCGATACTCAACTGTCTTGATGTCATTCAATCCCTATAGACTTGAACGAAAAAACTTTACCCTCTGTTGACCGTGCATTTGAGTCCGTCCATGCCTGAAGACGACTTTGACATTTATGGTGAAATCGACGCACCCATGCCCGAGCAAAATGAGGTGCGCGCGTGTCGTCTTCGTCCTCACGAGGTTTCTGATGGTTGTGGTCTTTTAGGGAGAGCAGGTCGAGACCCTCACATCAACACCGGCGAGCGCTCTCGGCGACAAACGGCCACGAGATGAAGACGAAGACGAAGACGGCGCTGACATGAACGTAAACCAGCCGCCCTCGTCATCACGCCCCAGCTCTGCCACGGCCGCGTCGTCATCGTCCGGCGCTAATGGTGGCACCCCATATTCTGCCATGCTTGGTCAAACGCCCAATAACACCAACGGCACAGTAGCCGTTGGACCCGTCAATGACTCGCTGTATATTGGCGACCTGCAGTGGGTTCGTGGTTTCGCTGTTTCTGGCGTAGTTGGGCTTATTTTTTATATAGTGGACGACTGACGAGGACCTCCGCCAAGTAGCGCTAAACGTGGGCGTGACGATCGACCACAAGGACATCACCTTTTCCGAGCATAAAGTGAACGGCAAGAGCAAGGGGTGAGTCGAGTCAAGCAATATCAACCCAACTGACTGTGTCCCAGCATTGCGTATATTGAGTGTGGGGACTACGACAGCGCTGTAACGCTCAAGACTTGGTTTGACAACAAGTCGGTCCTGGTACTGCTCGATATTCAAATCCCTGACCTCCTTGCAGCGACTTTCAGAATAGGCGCGCAGCAGCCACTCTGACAAGCTCCGCGCAAGGCAACCCCTTCCGCACGCTTCCAAAAGAACCCCCGCCACGCGACGTGCGCACCGGCCATCAGGGACAGCAGCAGCAGACTCCACAGCAGATCCCATCCGTACCAATGCCCAGCATGCCAATGGCGATGGCCGCGGCCGCAAACATGATGGGTCGTGGTGGCGGAGCAGGGGGCAACTTCCGCGGCGGGATGCGCGGCGGCGGCGCAATGAACGGTATGATGGGCATGCGCGGCGGGATGCCGATGGCCGGAATGGGCATGGGCATGGGCGGCATGGGTGGGATGAATGCGATGGGGATGGGTGGGATGAACGCGATGGGGATGGGTGGGATGAACATGATGGGTGGCGGCGGGTTCGCGGGCGGGCGCGGCGGCATTCCCCAAGGCCCACGTGGCGGTGGGATGATGCGTGGAGGTATGGGTTCGCGGTGTTCGCTGCGTCTGTTTTTAGAATTCATGCTGACTTTCTTGTCTTTCTGCAGGGATGGGAATGGTGCCTACAGGCCCAGGTATGGGACGCGGAGGCAACTTTGCAAACGCCGGAGGACATTTCAACCCCGCGTTCATGCAGGGGCAGGCTGGCGGAGGACAACAGCAGCAGTTCTCGCCGCCCGACGGGCCCAGGAAGCGTTACCGCGTGGACGAGAGCGGATGAGCGCTGACACTAAATTTCGCCTTAACCACACACCACAATGGGAATTTTAAAAAGACTGGATGGAATTCGCTCCCCCTGACTTAATCCCTAATATCAGTATCGTTTGTCGTGCCCTTTGCTTTCGTGTTTTGTACTTAACAGTTTCGACGTTTGTACCCATTAATGTTATACAAAGAGCAAGTGGAGTGTGCATAATAGTACTAGTACAAGCGAGTATTAAGGATTAGCAGGGCTTTGGCTCGCAGCCCGATTTCGGGATGTATTTTGCGATGTCAATCTCCACGTCGTAGGCGAATTGGACATCGTTCAGCGACTCTGGCAGTTTACCTGACGTCAAACAATCAGAGCTAACTCGCAGACAACCACATTATTATGATACTCACAGAGAAGCCACATGAACCAGTCTCGTACTTTCTCCTGCCACCAAGTCTGTTCCTTCTTTGACTCGCTGTTGTGCTTCGCAAAATCCAATATTCTTCCGACCCGTTTAATGCGCACCGCCTCATACCCCTTGGACGTCCACTCCAACGCCTCTCGCACGCCGAAGCGGTGCGACACGCGGTAATGCTTTAGCAGGAGCGCAATGGCCACCGCATCCTCGACCGCACATGCTACGCCCTGTCCCGCACTTGGCGGCATCGCATGGGCTGCATCGCCCAGTAGCAAGATCCTCCCCGAGCCCGAGAGGCTGCTCCAGTGCGGGAGCCGTGGCGTGACGTACCCGGGCAGTATAAGCAGCTTGGACCCCTCCGCGCAACCGAGGGATACGATCTCGCGGAATACAGGGTTGTTGGGAATGTCCGCAGGCGATGTCCAGTGCCCGTGACGTGCCATGAGCTGCTCGAGGATCATCGCAGGTGGGGTGTCCCGCGGCGGCGGCTCGGCGGTCTCGTAGGTCGACCACCACATGAGCTGCGCCGCTTTGGAATCGGGAGGCCCGGCGGGGGAGTATCCGAAGAAACCTTTGGGGCCAAAGGTCATGGTGACCGGGTCATTTTTAAGAGAGTCTCGGAGCCGGTCAGATAACGAGGACATGGGAATGAAGCCCCCTACGCCCGTTAGATTCCTGGAGGTTGGTGAGAACGGTTTGCCGAGCGTGAACCGGTTGCACCTACTCGTATTTTGCATCGTATTTTTGGCCAAAGATGGCCTCGCGGACAACGCTTCGTACGCCATCGGCGCCGATGACCAAGTCGGCCCTCTCGACTGAGCCATCTTCCAGCGTCACCGCGACACCGTTTGCATCTTCCTTCACATATCGCACTCTGTTTCCCCAGGCGATAGCGCCTGGTCTCAATTCTTGCAATAATGCATCGTGCACGGTCGCGCGTGGTAACATGAGCTCGCCAACGCCGTACCGGACTTTCCGTCCCATCCGCAGTCGTCCCAGCAGCGATCCCTTCGAATTCCTAAACGTCACGATTTCACCAGGAAACCCCCGCTCCTCGATATAGGCCGCAGCATCGGGAGAGATGGTCGCGATGGCGCGGAGACCGTTCGGCGCTAGCCCGAGCCCGCCACCGATGCTCGCAGACGTAGAGACCAGCGATTGGTGTGATTCAAAAACGACGATAGTGACGGGCGGCAAGGCGTCGACCAGGTGCTTGCGTAGCGCGTGGTACGCGGCGATTCCGCCGATCCCGCCGCCGACGATGATTATTTTCATCTTGATGCGCAGCTGGGGCCACAAGGAAGTCGCATCCTTTAAAATCCGCAGGTGGGAAGCTAAATGTATGCTGCGGGCCTGCGGCATCCTCTTGTAGTCAAAATTTGACGCGTGGACCGGGCAGCTATCAGATGAGCCTCTCCGCAGCACTAGTTAAGTTATGTTCCGCCTTCCGAGGGACAACCTCAAACTTGTTTTTTATGGTCGATTAGCAGATATGTAGGACTCTTCAGTATTGAGAAGTTGGCCAAGATTTCTGTAAGAACGAGCCGCCATAAACGCAGATCATCGTAAAGAAGGACACAAGCTGACGCAAGAAGTCCAAGTTGAAAGATCTCCGTGGCAGAAGATTCAAAGGAAAGAGCCGAAACTGTTCATAGAAATCCGGATGATTTCGAGGCCTCGAAACCGCAAGGTGGTAAGTTGAACTGCGCAACTGAGCGTGAAGAACTTGCCAAGCCATTCTCGATCACGTGGGACGCTGATGGCGCGTCAAAATTGAGTTAGGGGCTCCGGTTCTTGATTGTTTTACACAAGTTTTACATGCTCGCACTGGCTGAAGTATATATTTCCGTCGTCCAAACGGCGAGTGAGAGATATCGGTGTACATGAACGGTATTGTACAATTTTCAGCGTATGCGGCTACAAAATGAAGAGAGGGAGGAGAAAGAATAAGACTCTGATGGGTCGCCAATATCATAACAAGTGGATTCTCACCCAGGTCGCTACAAGGATGGAAATAAGCAACGTGTAGTAGAGAATACAGCAGATAAACGCACTCTTTTAATTTTTGACCTGGGCATCCGACCGAGAGCCACGTCTTTTCGGACGCAACAGCCGGGGCAAGCTGAGTTTCTTCTGCTTCTTTGATGCGAGTCGCGCTAGGCGGGAGGAAAGCTCTGCGCCGCTCAATGAATGTGAGCTAGCGTAGAGAGCATACGAGTGGACGGGGGTATTGTTGGCTCGCAGTTTAGGCCGGATGACGAGAGCCGCGCGGGGCTCAATGCGAGAGTGGGCGACCTGGCTCGAGATCATGATTTGGGAGAACATGTTGGTTTGTGAGTGATACTAGTAGTGGTTGGTGGTGGTTGGGTAAGGTGAATTGAGAATTTCTGGGCTTATGAGGGCGCAGTCTTTATACGTGCGCGGATCTAATCTGAGTGAACACCTTCCGCGGAACAGGAGGTGGAGGGGGTAAAAAAAGTGAGACAGGCGGGTCTGGATTCAGTATATCCAGTTTCCGTTGAGAATAACCAGTTTCCGTTGAGAAAGTTGATTTTGTGACGGAGACTAGATCGATTTGAATTCACCATAAGCTGAGATTGAACAAGGAAGGCGTCGGAACTTAAAGTTGCGCGCCATTTGCCAGTGGAAGAGAATAAGGTGCACGTTTGAATCGTGTCTTAGACGTATGCGCAATGAGCAAGGTGATTCTGAGCTCCGCAGTCTCACTCGCGGTAAAATTAGCCGTTTGCTGCACAGTCCTGCAACGAGAAATTCAGAGCCAACGTTTGGAGTGATTGGAATTTTGGTGAGAATGGTGGGCGGCGAGCAGCAGCATGTCTGAAAGTGATAGAAGCATGATTGCGGCGGATCCTCTGAAATACCAGCGGGTTTCCTGTGCCGCACAAGAAACTAAAAAAAACAGAATGGTTAGTTGGGTTCAAATGCTGACCAGTCGGGAATGACAGAACATCGGGTACGGTTGCCAACAAGTCCCAGCTTTGTTTTGTTTTGCTAAACCATTGATGAGTGATCAACTTGTGCCGCGTCCACCCTCCTTTCCTCACAAGCTGAGGTACATACTGTACTCGAGTGCGGGTGTCAGTTACCAGCCGTGATCTACATTACCGCCTTGGCGTCGTCCCAGAACGCGCATGGCGCTGCACGAGCCTCCGCCTAGGTCGCCCAGCATCAAACCCTTCTCCTCGTCATCCGACGGACGGTTGCTCTTCAGCCAAGCCTCAGCTTCTCACGGCACGGCGACGAACTGGGTGAGGGTCGAGTACTTACGTAGCACTGCATGGGACAAAGGTTATGGTGACTGGCAACTGGCTGGGATCGAATGTCCGGTGTCAGTTGGTCCATCGTAGAGCTCCAACCACCAACCTTTTCACTAAACTCTTGGTGTAAGATGTCTTCGAAATTAGCATTTACAGGGAATGTCCCGGCCAGATTTTCCATTTTGTCCCTCATTAGCGGTCCTTGAATTTATTTATCATTTTCGGCATCAAATCCCCGCCAAATCCAGCCCTTCGTAGGAATTTTTTGGAGCCCAATTTAAGAAATGTACGCGGGACATTCCCTGGGGATGTAGCTTAGAAGTCCCCTGAATTTTAGTTTGAGGTGCTGGATGCACTGTGCGAGGCTGTAGCCAGGCCCGACTGCGAACAAATAAGGAACAAACAGACATTTGTTTGGTGGCAATTGCCAGTCACCAAAGGTTAAGTACTACTGAGCTGAAGTTATTATTTGACATTGATCGTTGGCCATTCTGCGAACGGAAGCCCAGCTAAGTCAGATAAATTGGAGCCATGAACGCAATAGCACCAGGACGAAAAGGAATTTATTGTGCGAAAATGCTATATAGAAACTGGGGGGGCGCGAGGGAATTTGTCTGGTACGCCTTCTTGTAAGAAAATCTTCCTCCTTCGAACCCTCCTGCGACGCCCTGAGACACTGGATGGTCTCGTTGACGACGCCCTCGATCTTGGTCCTGTCGGTGAGCTTCTGGTCGTTGAGTGAGTTACGGAGGTAGTGGCATACGACACTCGAGGGCATTCTTGTACGTTATGCGGGCGGCGACGGTCTCGTCCTCAGCTGAAAAAATCGTGAGGTACAAATTCGAAATGAAGAAAATGAAAGAGATCTACCTTTGTAAATCTCGCGTCGTCCACTACACGGTCGATCTCAACGGCACTTGTCGTTGGTGAGGCCCTGCCATCTTGTCCGTCGGCGTCAATGTGGAGGCGTTGTCTTCGGTATGCGCACGCCGGTACACATGGATGAGCACACCAGACTGGTTGTCGCGGCAGTCGAGAAACTAAGGATGTGTCAGTCGACTGCACAAGAAGAAAAGCAAAAAAGAAAAGGCGTACATTTAGCTCTTCCGGGTGGGATGACGGTCACAGGCGACAAGGTTAGTGAAGACTCCGCCGGTGGTCTCGACTCTCGATACCGACCGAGTGAAGGGGCAGCCATCGACGAGACGACGTCGGCGATTCCTATAGTACCGGAGAAGATACATCCCTTCTCCGAGATCGTATGGGACTCTCCACCCCTCTTGTCGGGACCGTAAGCGATGAAGGCGGCGGTAGGCTCGTTGAAACTTGAGACGCCCGCGATGGTGCCCGACAGTCTCCTTACTCTTCAGACCACGAACGACCAATCAGTAAATGAAAGCCGATGAAAGGAGTATAATACGAACGAATTATTTTTGCTCGCCGTGGTACTCAGCGTGGATGTGGTACTCGGCGTGGATGTATGGCTTGCCGCCCTTGCGATGTGAAGTCCATGCTGGGGTGCAGCTCGTTGGGGGTCTCACTTGCCCTGAGATAGCGACGGAAGTGACGTCCTCGATGCGGTCGATGGACATGCCATCGCGGGCGAGGGCGCGAAGGGCTCTGGCTTCCGGGGCCGGGGGTCTTGGTGTCGGTTTCGCGAATTTTGATGTGGAGGGCGGTGATTCCGACTTCCTTGCAGCGGACGGCGACGTCCTGGGCGGCCAACATGGCGGCGTACAGCGAAGACTTTCACGTTCATTCCAACTGCACGGGAGCATTAGTATGTGGAGCAAACAAGGGACCGGACCAGTGATACGGGAGATTGCCTCCTTGCCCGACATATCGGTGACGTGGACAAAGGTGTCGTTGAAGGACGCGAAGATGTGGGCGACACCAATTGCAAACACGCGCTCGCGCTCTGCCTGGGACCGAGGGACGCGTTCTCCTCCTTGGGCGCCTTGACTTTTTTCGCCTTCCCGCCCAAACCCGAGGACCTGAACCCACGACACTGGTCCCCAGATATGCGCCCGAAGGCCAGCGAGTTCGATTGCCTCGAGCATCGGTGGTGAGGCAGTTGACCGGCTTGGATGGATGACAGTAATCAATCGTTTACGAAAACAAAACAAAGCTGGGACTTGTTGGCAACCGTAATCGGGTCAGTTGATCCGGAAGAACCCGACTCGGATCGTCCGAACAACTTCCGGCTTATGAACTCCATCCTTTTTTTTTTTTTTTTTTTTTTTTTGGAGGGGACGTTTGATAGGAAGGAGGAAAGGATTTCCGGTCTCATTGCCATCGTTCCTCCCTCCACCTTGTCCGGCCACAGGCGCCGACCAAGGCTTCTGGGCCGACAGTGTCGGTCCCCCCTTCCCCGCCTAAAGATTGAGGCCTCGGACTTGGAACCAGGCCTGACAGCAGATGTATAACCTCTCGAGGAAATGCGTGTTCCGCATTCGTGTCTTTGGCACGATATGTGGGACTTCGGCGCTTCCGTCGGCTCGGGCTTCGCGGGGACCTACGTCAGTCGCCGCTCCGCCTTCATCGCCAACTTCACCCGACACCCACTAAAACCCCGACTGTTTTAGGCCAATCTCGGGCCAGCATACGCTCGTCTTTGAGCGTCTTTTCCCAAGTTTTTTTAACCAACGATATTTTAAGTGCCTTCTTCTCGTACTTGTATTTGTTCGTCATTGCACAATCTATGGCCAGTCTGTTGTTCACGACCTTCAGCCAACGGTTCCGGATCGCATGTAGCGCGCTTGGGTTTTTCTTTTGGATCCTCCGCTCATTTCTCAACTTCCAGACAAGGTGGGCAGATTCCGTTATTAGTATTCTGTGCAGGCGTGTTGTTCCGGGGTCGCCGAGTTTAATAGCTCCTCCCGCCATTATCTGGCTCAACGTGGGTCTCAAGTCCCCACCCGTCTTCAGGCGCCACATTTCACTGGCTATGTCCCAGACTTCTTTTTGCCCGGGAACACCGCATTCTGTCAGAATGTGGTTCATCGACTCGTACGTGCCGCACTGCGGGCATTGGCCTCTGTATGCATGGTTGGGTATGCTGTCCCAGTACTCACCAACCTTGTAAGCACCGTGTATTAACATCCACAGGAAGAACCTTATGCTCCTCGATATGTCTTTATTGCGGGTGGACTTCCAAATTTTGCCTGTTGTTGGCACTTCCCCGTCGGCACCCGTGGCGGCTTCCTTGGCAGCTGCCACGTTCTGGGACGTCTCCCGTCGGTTCAGAAGCGCCTGGTACGTTGGTTTTTCCATCTTAATTTTGCGTATAATCTTATAGGCTTTTGACTGTGTCATGGCCTGTAGTCTTGCTCCCGGGAGAACTAGCGCAGAGTCTACTGTGACATTGAGGTTGTAGTTGTCTGGCTTTCGGCTTCCCTCTCCTGCCAGCACGTCGGCTGCTTCATTCCCGGCAACCCCGGAGTGCCCTTTGACCCATACAAATTCCGTTGGGGCCTTTCGTGTCCGTATTTTCGCCGCCGTCAATTCAAATAGGGTCCCGTTTGCTACCGTGTGGAACCCTTCGTCCTGCCACCTTTGTAGGTTCTTCGTAAGTCCGTCTATTGCATATTTTGAGTCGCTGAGGATTCGTAGTGGCGCATTAGCGGGCGCAACCTCCACTGTTTCTTTAATTGCCAGAAGTTCCCCAACTTGGTTCGATGGGTTCAGCTCTTCTGGTACCCTAATGGCCATGTTTCTCTGGTCGTTCTCCCCAAAGAAAATCCCTGCGCCGGCAGCGACGTTTACGGAGCCGTTATTTAGTGCGGAACCGTCCGTATACACTTCTATCTGAGGGCCTTGTGGCGTGGCAAACTTTGTATCCGGTGCAGTATCATGGTTGTTCGTGTACCCTTCCGTAAAAATTCTGAAGGTGTCTGCGATGGTTCCCGTTGTCGTAACCCGTGAATCGAACCCCTGTTTATGCTCTTCTTCTAAAGTTAGGTCCCGATTGTCTTCGTAGTCCTCCGGTTGTGGGACTCTGGGATCCCATTTATTTTGTAACGAGTTCAACATTTCTTGCGCCTTGGCAAAGCATCTATGTGGGTGTTCACATTTTGTTATCGCTCTCGTCACCATGCAGGCGTTGCAGTCACAATCCACATGGTCTATGTGTCGAGCGGTTCCTAATTTTCGCGAGAGCTCCCTGGCATCCTTGACTAACTTCACTCGATGATTCTCTTTTAGACATTTAACGACATGCACATTGGCATTGAACAGTGTCCTACTGCCTTCTGAGAAGCGATGGTACCATATTATCATCTCATCTTGAATTTCCCGAGATACCGCGATTGCCTCCATCGCGACGTTATATTTACGGCCCACCGCCATCATCTCTGAGATGTCTCGACTTTTGAGGTCATCTGCCGATTGGTATGGTGCCCATGACTGGAGGTAGCAGTTGAGTCGCATGGCCTCGTCGACATTCAGGTCTGTTCCTATTGTTCTTTTCGCTAGAATCTCGTCTGCAACAAAGCACCACAGCGGCCTCTTCGGACCGAAGCTCAGGTACGTTTTTAGCCATGTAACGGCAATTGCCTCGTTGCGCGCTATTATGTCGAGGAGATTTTTACCTCCTTGGTCCGCCGGTGCGTACACAGTTTCCTTGTTCACCATTACACTTGATTTTTCTGCCCACAGGAATTCTCTTATTCTCTTTTCGAGTTTAGCCTCGACATCCACCGGCATACCTTGGACGGTCGCTAAATATTGAGTCATTCCACCTACGACCATTAAGACAATGAGACGGCGACCTTCCATAGATGGGTGTCCCAGTTCCCACTGGGCTAGGGCGGCGTCAATCTTTTCCAGGGTGCGAGACCATGTCTCAACCTGCTCTACTCCATTTCCTACCCACGCCCCGAGGGTGCGGATAGGCTCGCCTTCCGCTGCTATTTTGATGTGGTTCGGGATCATGGTACCACCTATCCCGTTCACGAACCGCGTAGCTCGGACCCGATCTCTATGTTCGATTCGTCCTATCGGGATCATCTCGGTCTTGCTAATATTGAATTTAGCTCCCGCTGCGATACACCACTCGTTCAGGATATCCATGAGGGCACCAAAGTCATCCGAGGCGTCAAGATATACCAATGTATCGTCTGCGAACAGTGTGGTTATCAGTTTCTCTCTTCTGCCCTTAATCTTGAAACCTTTTAGGTTTGATTTTCGTAAGGATTCTGCGAGGGGTTCTATCGCGAGGTCGAACAGCAAACATGACAGTGGGTCGCCTTGTCTCACCCCTCTCGTTACTCGGAATGGGCTCGAACTGATTTCTCCGTTCAGTATTACATAGGTATATGCGTCACTGTATAGGGCTTTAATGGTGTTAATGAATTCTTTCGGTATGTTGAATTTCTCCATTGCGCGCCAGAGATAATCATGTTCCACTTTATCGTAGGCTTTCTCCTGGTCGAGGGCTACGATCACACCGTCCTTGTCTATGCTGACTTCGGCGAGCTCAATAACTCGTTTTGTTAGCCAGATTTGGTCCTTTATTTGTCGTCCCGGTACGAAACCTGCCTGGTCTGGGTGGATAAGGTCGGGCGCAACCTTCGCCAGTTTAATTGCAAGGGCTTTGGTGAAGACTTTACAGTCCGTATTCAATAGCGAGATGGGCCTGTAGTTTGCAATCTCTGACTTATCATTTTTTTTTGTATAGGGGACACATCCAGCTCTTGGAGAATCCCGTCCCTTGCACCATGCCATGCTTTTCGATGTCGTTGTAGACTTGGTGCATCGCGCCTAGGATATTAAAGGCTGGTCTGTCAAGCTTCACATAGCCCTCGTACCGTTGGTCCAGTATTTTCCAGACTTCGTAGGTAATTCCATCGAGTCCTGGTGCTTTCGAGTTCGCTGAGCGTTTCAGCGCCTCCCTAACGTCGTCTAGAGTCAGGCGGGCCTTCAGACTCTCATGTTGCTCAGGTGTTGCTGTTCAGGCCACTCGATCCAGTACTTTTCTCATTGTTTCTTCTCTGTCCTGTCTGCGTACTCCGGCCCGGTCCGATTGTATTTTATCGTGGTATTCTCGGGCCATGTTCGCCATCTTTTTTGAGTCCGTTTCGTAGCGCGGTGTGCCCTCTGGGTCTGTACTCTTTTTCAGTCTGTTGATTAGATCTCGTGGTTTCTTTGGTTTATTAATCATTGTCCAGTACCGTCCAATGACTTCACCGTGAAGCCGATTCTTGACCTGGGCAGTCATGCGTGTTCCCTGGTGTCTCTGCTTCTCCAGGGCAGTCAATTTATTTTGCCAGACGGTGCAGGAGAGCGTCCTTTCCTCCTCCGTCATTCTTTCTTTTTGGGCGACATCAATTTTATTTTTCAACTCAGCAATTTCTTCCACAATTTTGGGTACGACTATCTTCGCTCGTTGCCGTGCCTTGTCCGTGATCTTAATCTTGAAACCTGCCCATAATGTTTGTGCGTTCCTATTCGGGTTCCGTTGTCCATCCGCTTCTTCCTGTGCAGCCGTCTCGAGATCTTTCTGAAGTTTCAGCCCTTCATCTTGGATGAACTTCTTCATTTTCTCGTCGCGTATGATATGTGCCGGCCACCTCCACCGGCCGTGGCCCACGGTCGGTGCATCCTCTGTTGTGGTTCTCACCGATACCATTCGGTGGTCAGTGTTAATTCCGACAGCCTGTATGTCCCACTCGTACGTGTCCTCGAAAAGGTCCCGTCTGACATAAATCCTGTCGATGCGGGACTGCGATCCACCTAGGGTGATGGGCTGCATGAAAGTGTAGGCTCTCGTTGCGGGGTACGTCTTCCGCCAACCGTCTACTATTCCCAGGTATGTTTTGAGGTCGTCAAAGGCGTCGGTGCATCTTGCAGCGTCCGTGTGCGCGGGTAGGCGGTCGATTGCGTCTTCAACAAAATTTGTGTCGCCCCCTAGGTACACTGGTCGTCTAACTCCTGGATGTGCAATGTACCAGGCTTTAATTTTTTTCCAGAACTCCGCGTTCTCGGACGGGTTATTCGGGGCAGAATGGACAATGGTAGTCCATCTACATTCTCCATTTCTAGAATCATAGCCTTTCCCGGTATTATCTCTATGACTCTGACATTGTCTGTTTTGACCAGACTTTTATTTAGAACAAAGGCGAGTTGTGAACTCCATCCTGCTGCCCAACGTAGCTTGACTTCAGTTGAGTTCTGAGGTAAGATTCACGACTTCGTACCTGGGAGTTGCGGATCCTCCGGTCGATTTGGCCCCTAAATTGCGTCTAAAGGAGTCGAACCAAAGTACCCTTATCTTCTGCAAGAATTTGCCAAAGGGATCTAGTCAGGGAGACCGTTTCGAGCTCACGTCTAGCTCATTCGCCACGGCCGTGCCGCCTTCTGGACTCCTTCGTGCTAACAGATGAACTCTTCATCCCGGCGTTAGAAACTAGACTGGCACTTCTCCCTTTCAACAAGGTACGCCCGATGCATCGCTTGCAATGGGCTGGGTTGCCGCATATAAATATATGGACCGCCAAACTTAACCTTATATCAGGTAGATCGTACCCTGGAGCTTCCAGACGAAGAAATTTTACGAGTCATAAATTTTTGTCAGAAAATTTGACTCGTTCTTGTCAGCGGATTCTCCGCAAAAATTTTGGCGTCTTTCAGTAATTTTTGATCGACTTTGTTTGGTTACTGATGTATCATCAGCATCATTTCGTCCCCACCTTTTGCCATCATTTTCAGTAGCTTTCCTTCGACTTTGTTTGGTTACTGATGCATCATTTCGTCCCCACCTTTTGCCATCACTTTCAGTAACTTTCCTTCGCCCCTCGTAATTGGGTTCGTGTCATTGTTGATGCCCAGTGAGAAACCCGTGTGCTCCCGTATGCTCTAGGATGGTCAGATGTGCTTGGAGATCCACTTTCACTGCTTGGATATGTCGTCACCACATTTCAGCACATCAATTTGTTCTGAGTTTCCCTTTGACAAAGTTTTCACGGTTGCCAAGGAGATTTCGATTTTGGGCTACCTGGATTCAGCTTTGAGACAACTTTGCCTGCAAAGCCCTCGAAAAGACTCGAACCCGGTGCCGTAATGGACGTGTGGTCGTCGGAGTCTGAAACTTCTTAACTTCGTACCACCATCTCCTTCCGCCACGTCACCGGCTCGCGCCTGCCCTTCCCCAGCGACTGCTGCCCGCCCCTCTGCAATTTTGGCAGCCTTTCTGCACTGTCAGGCCTACTATCATAGCACATGGGGACCACTGGAAGAACTGCACCGCATTGGGCACCTGGTGAGAACGGCGATACCCTTATACCGTTTTCTACTCATCTGTGGCCTCGGGCTCTTTGTAGCGTCTCGAACGCGTTTGGAACGCGTTTATGCAACGCTTCGATAGTTCAGGTAAGTACTGTACTTTACCGACCTCATTCCCTTCTGTACGTTGATCACATGTGCGCGTTCTTGTGAGGACGATTCCCCGCTCAAGCACTGTGGTGCGTCTCATCTCCTTCACCCCGTCTATCTGTTTCATCACCCGAAGCACCACCATGTCGAACAGCGACGCCTCGAGCTTTTCCTGGATCTTCGACAGCTCGCGCTGCTAGGACGACCATGGGGCGAACTTGAATGGTGCCACGATATCTCCGGAATGCCCGATCTTTTAGGTTCGACGACGTCCCGAGCGTGCTAACAGAGGTGGAGGGGTAGCTAAAGAGCGCGGTGGTGGATATTCCAAAGGTCCGGAGGGGCTTCCATTATTTTGTGAGTCCTTCGTGCATCGAATGCTGTCCAAGTAGGAGCGCGTGTCTTGACGCGTCCTCGATGTGTGCACCTGTCCTTCTCATTCCGTCCTCTCTTTCTAACGTGCGCGCTACAGCCACGACTCGGACTTCCACGTACAAGCGGCGAATCCGCTGAATCCGACGGTCGGAGGACGACGCTGCGGAACTTGGGGCCGTCGCGGCGAAGCAGGTAGTATTTTTTGTCTTAGTTAGTATTGAAATATATTGGATTTTCAATGGAATTAGATGGAAAATATGAGCGGCACACCTGAGCACACCTGAGCGTACTAGCGCGCACCAGAGCATACCAGAGCATACAAATTGGGCTTAAAAAGTCCAGATCCTGTGCTCTAGTATGCTCATGTGTGCTGAAATGTGCTTTCATTTGAGTGGGCACATTTGAGCACACCGGAGCACACCGGAGCACACGGGTTTCTCACTGGGCGCGTTAACGTTGGTTAACGTTTATCGATTATCAAGGCCATACTTCGGAACTTGAAGAATGTCGTGGGTAAGTTGAGTCCGATTCAAGCTGGAAAGCAAGTCAAACTCTAATCCAATTCCAGGGAAAATGAACAGCGGGTGCGTACCTCCTAATATGCAATGAACTCGACGATCCGAAATTTGCCTTCGGTCCCTCGCAGGCAGACTGGGACGTTCAGACTGAAGGGACAAACTTACCTTCGATGTATATGTTCACGATTTTGCACTCTGATTCAACACTCTGACTCATTTGAGGGGCTTGCAGCTCAGGTCAATCGAATGAAGCATAAAAAAAGAAGAAAAAAACACGAAGCGAACATACCTCGAGGTATCATTCAACCATAGTTTCGTCCAACCGAGTTTCAGTACCCCAAAGTAAGTACCGATGGCAGAAAATGAAGGACGAGGACATGCATACTTACCTGGTTCGATTCAACTTAGCCATACCAAGCCATGATTGATGAATGAATGAATGGTTCAATTCAAGCAAGCATGGATTCGGTGTTGCAGGACTGGACTAGTTTAAATTGAATCGAAGGCAGGTGGGTGAGACCTGAAGATCAAGTTCAGTTGAACGAAGCACACGTGAAAAATGAAGGAGCATACTTGCCTCGAGGGGTAGGTGCATAGTTTCGGTCTGCAGCGTGTTGAAGACCCTCTTCAGAAATCTAATAGAAGGTAAAACAGTGAAGGCGGGGACACACCTGTTCAATTTAAGGCATAAGCTCGGTGTTTGAAAACTGGACTCGTTTGAAAGTCAGTGAGGAGACTTGAAACTTATGCAGTTGAAGGAAGGACAATTGGAAAAATTAAGAGTGAATACCTCCGGCCACAGATGCATAGATTCGACGTTGCGGCGCAAAGGGCTTGAGTGCCGGGGTAAAATTCTAATCCAAACTCGAGGGGGTAACTTGGTAAAAGTTCGAGGGAGGGACGCACCTGGAACTATCTCTCTGTGTTTAAAGCCTCGGTGTACAATATCTACTGAGGCGAGGCATTATGAAGTCAATGTAGCAGGAAATTGAACACAAGCTACTTACTTGTTAGAATCAAAGATAGTCCCGGTGTTTGAAGCTCCCGTAAGCCAGTAATTCGGTGTTTGAAGGCGTTGGAGATCAGTTAGAAGCAAGTTGAGGGTGTTCAAATGAACACACCGGGGTTAGTTCAAGTTCAAGTTTCCGGTTTGACCCGCTATCCCAACATTGCCGCAATTTCAGAGTGAGTACCGTTCCGGGATTAAGATGAAGTTCGTTGCGAAGACCTATTAAATGAAGTCAGTGAAAATGAACAAGAGATGAGGATCGAATAATATGGTACATCTGGAGCCCTAAAAACCCCAATGCCCTTCACTTTTGAAGCCCATAAAGAAATCCAACCGTGATAATTTTGAGCTCAAAATTATTGAAATTACAAGGCAAGGATCTGAGCAAAAAATCAAGCCGCTCGTGGAGAGTAGGCTTACCGCGGTCAATAAAAGGTGCATTGAAGGCCAGTTCAAGCGGTGTAGGATCTCCTGAATAGAAATAATCAGTTAAGTTGAAATTGAATACAAATGAAGCCTACACCTTGAAGCCCACCAAGCCGGCTATCGCATTCATCGAATAAATGCCATCCCAGCCAAAAAAAGTCGAAGAGGCGCCAGGTTGCCGGGCAGAGGTCGGGCAAGCACTTGCATCGGGACCGTAGCACGGCGTGCGGTGCACAGTGGCGTGAAATGGTCAGTGAGAGGCCTAAAATCGAATTAAATAGGTGGTAAATGAGGATAATAATAAATACGCACCCAGTTGAGCCCAACCACCAACCCATCCAAATCCAACCAAGCGTACAAGCCCACACCATCGGGGATAGCGAGGACTTCAGGAAGGCGGGCGTGACCGCTGAGAATTAAATCAGCTGGGATTTCACGGAAATGGTTGAATTTGCCGCTGAGTGGCGCGGACTTGGAGCAGTTCGGTTCAAACCAGTGTCGTGAGCGTTGGTGTTGTGTGGGGTGGGATCCAAAAGTTTATAAAAGGTCAAGAAAGGTCAGATCAGAGGTGCATACTAAGTTGAACAACCCCTTGGTTGAGTTTATGTGAGCTCGTTGTCGGCGGCGATGACCGGGGTGTACATGTCCGAATTGTGTCATGTTGGTGGCATTGGGGCGGACGAGGGAATGAGATTTGAACAGTGTAATTAGCGCAAGAGGGGCAGGAGTAAGAAAGAGTACCTTGATTTTTGCCCTCGCTGTTGACATCGTCGGCGGCGGCAATGATGTATTATAAGCGTGAGGCAAGTGCCTGGGGTCCTGGAGCCCGCTCCGAGTGCGCATCACTGTGCATCACTTGATTCGGGATTGCATCAACGGCTTTTGCCCGGATCACTAAGCATATCGCATTCTGTTGCTATACGCTTCAGCTGGTTTTTTCCGAGACAACCTCGACGCGAGGCACGAGCGGCTTGAGGTTGTCGTAGGATAAGGTAAGATCGAAGGAGGAGCGCAAAAGGCTGAAAGGCGTGACACGACTCGTGACAGCGTGACATCCCGCCTTGCTTCACGCGTCCACATCCGTTCCCGCTCTCCCTTTCTTTCTCGTTTCTTGCTCGTTCCTTGTGGTCCAGCACCTTTTGTACTTCCATACCGTCACGCTCTACACGTCTACGCCCTGCTAGATCACTCAGTACCCCGGGACAGTCATATACACGTCAGTGCGACACACAACTATACTGGTCATTCGGGCCACGAAAGTCAGCAGAATTTCGTTGCAAGAGACTTCAAAACATCGCAATCACGTAGAGGAACACCGAGAGCGCTTGAGGGTACAAGCAGAAGCTCGAGAACGCGTCCGAACGTCGCCACATCAACTACCATGTCGACTATCTACCGTTGAACGTGACGTGTTGACCCGCACTTCAACCTACCTACTGGATCATACCCAACACTCCGGAGAGACGGGGGGCGACACGGAGGAGCGCACTTCATGCTTTGGGGGTGATCATGCATTTGTACGTGGCTGTCCTGCCCATATGCTTTTCTTTCTTCCTTTTTTTTCATGCCGCGAGCCGCCTTGGTACCGCGAGGGAGCTCCTCCCGCTGCGCCACTAGGGTGGCGGCCTGGGTCACTCCTGGTCGGCTGTGTGTTCATTTCGCTTTCGGTTTATACGGCGTACGCATGTGCTTTATGTTGTCAGCGCTGCGGCGTCCGCTTCCGCTCGTACCTTCTCGTTTATCACCCCCTGCGAGAGGGATGCAGCCACACATAGAGAGATTGTGTGAATGCCTCTGCACATTCACACGTCCAAGCCGCTCCCGGGAGCCCTCTGCACCTTATGCCTACATGGCAGGGGAGCCCGTATGAATCCTGCACCTTTCCGTGATCCCTACAAGCACTCGAGGTGTTTGCACCTGCAGCGTCTCTATCCCAGGTTGTGCACCTGCTGTTGTTTGTGCTGCGCGTTGTCGCGTTCGGCGCCCCCGGGGCTAGGTCATCCACCAATATATTTTCTTGCACGGCCTACTCTGCGTACTGTACGTACTTGTAGGGAGGCAACACCAAACCGACCGTGACCAGGCCCAGCAGCCGGGGGCAACGCAACGCGAGCAGGGGCGACCGTGACCTGTATTAAAGTGGGCAACGGACCTTTTATTATTATTGCTTTTTGAGCTTTCTGGCAGAGATACAGGCAAACAGAGTCAACAGGATGGAAATATGGGCTCAGCGGAGTGGTATTCTTTGCCAAACCACCTTTTTTTTTCGGCAAAAAACCCCCGCCAAAAATCTACCAAAAATTGTCGCGACGCCTTCGTGACCGTGACCCGCCCTCAACGGGGGCGACGCAACAAGCCCGTCGTGACCGTGACCGTCGCCTCCCTACAAGGACGTACAGTACTCTTCAGGGTTTTTGACGCCTCGTGCGTCTACTGTACTATTTCATTCAATTCGAATGTCACACATCACACCCGATTTCTGGGGACCCTCGCAATAATTTTCTTTCGATTTTAGCGGATTTTGGAGAATTGGCGGAAAAACTTTTGGTCACGTGCATATTCGAATTGAGCGAGATAGTACAGTACCTGTCGGCCCACATTTATGGACTGGGGCCAGGCCAGCCCTTCTGTCGGCGTAACTCATCCCCACCTACTCCTGTCCTTCGAGGGATGTGCGCCCGGGCTCTGCCATGATATGTAACTCCATGCACGCCCTCGTGTCCTTCTGCGCTGCTGGTGGTATGTAAGCCACTCGTCTTCGGTTGCCCTTGGGGGCACAAGCAGCTTTGGCGGCACACAGCATTTGCCATCTTGTTGCAATTGTGTTTTCGTCCCCGATATGTCTACTCAAGTGCGCCGGTACTCTTCTGCGCCCAGATTTCCCTTCATTTGCGCGGGACTCGCGCTCAGCACTCCTGGTGGTCGCACTTGTCATGACACGGTGCCCGTCGAGAGGCGTACATTTGACTACCTCAGCGGTGCGGGCGGTTCCTTGTTCTTGCGATCAGAGTCGTACTCTTTCGTGCTCAAGCAGCGCGCTGGTACCACCGTTTTACACCCCTTTACGGTCACTGCCAGCATAGCACACGGCTCGCGCGTTGTGCGCTCGTGGTCAGCTTGCCGGGCCCTAGTGTTTATAAACACAGTACAGTATGCAGCCCGGTTCTGCTCCTCTTCAAGCATACCGCGTGCGTATTCTCGTTGCAGCTTTCGAGCGCATCACCCTCTTTATCTTCCTAGTGCTTCATGCCCTCTCGAGGCGCTCCCTACTGACATGCACATGGTGTCGCGTCAGCGCCGTACTTTCGCGCACTCGTTCTCGTTGCGGCTTTGGTTCTTAATCTTTTCATCGGGCCCGGACGTTCGTCATCAACGACACCTCGCGGGATGGGAAACCGCGACATACTCCAGATTGTGGCTCACAAATTTTGACTCTACCACTTGCGCGTGTCCGAGAACCCCGAGTGCGATACTTTCCTCCACGGGTGGGGACTTAGGACGCAACCACTTGACGTAGCGGAACATTTTCTTCTGGGCACTTCCTGCGTCTTCTTTTGTCCCTGGCTTGCTATCTTGACAGTAGGTTTCTTCCCTCAATGAATTTCCAGTATCTGACAGCGTATAATTGTCCCATGTCCACGCAATATATGTTTGACTCTTCAACTCGGCTTGCGCTGCACACACAATACACATCATCCAAATTCTTACCCAAACGAAGCTGCAATTCTGTTTGGCTGCGAGGCCCAATATCATCATTGCCCCGACCTTGGCGTTTTATCAGTGTGTTTCTCTTTTCGCAGTTTTTCCAATCATCTGACAGTTGTGCAGTATTTTTCACCTTCATACAAACAGCACATTTGCAATACCCACACTGTTTCACAATCCCGATCAGACATTCAGCCCTTATATTCGTCCGCAAATTGACCATGTGATTCCGTTCGCTGTGGACCTTTCATCTCTCTGGCGGCATGGCATAACACACCACCCAATATCATCATTGCGTCAAACAGTCTTCCTTGCACCCGACATCGTCGTACCCGTCATGGCTCCTTCATTCCTCGCATCATTTGCGTCCGCAATAATCACCCACCTGCACGCACGCAAACTCAAACTCCCACTCGAGTCGATTCAACGCGCAGCTCATTCCTCAGAAACATTGTTCGCGCCATCCTGCGCTATTATTTGCCTTACCCGCAACGCATTATCACTGCTGGCTGCATCCTCTGGCGCAAGACCACCCGAGGGTGATGGCCCACCTTTCTCTGCGCACCGGAAGCCATAACAAATACGCTGAGCCGTAACCACCGATCAAGTTATTGCTCTCCACCAAACGCCATGCCGAACGTTGGAAGACGATGTCCTGAACGGAGCGTGGCTCGGGTATGTCCTTTGCCGCTATTGTGGCATTTGTCATCGCAAACAATTTGACTTGGCAAAATGCGGAGGAATGTGGAGATAGTACAGACGGCCATGACATTCGTCTTCAAGATGGGATGGCCCTCGTGGTGGTATGACTTTTTATTCTTATTGTAATCTGCTAATCTTATCGCTGTAATCTCACTTACAGCTGGTCTTCAATAGGATGCTACTTTAAAATTTCAACGATGGAGACGGGATTCTGTTATCTACACACTGCTGGATGGTTTCTTGGTCTTAGGCATCTGCGAATTACGCCGCGTTATTAACTTTCAAGTCGAGCTCCTGTGAATTTTCATGTACTTCCCATTCATATTCATCTATTCTACCAATACAATGCGCAGGAGGAAGAAATGTTGACGGAGTCCAGGCACGATCCCATCAGTCCTAAGAAAAGAATGATATGACTCGTACTGCCATGCGCCAGCACTGGCCTTCACCACAAGTCTCTGCAGATTAACCCTTTATTTTCCGACTGCACCATATTCAACATGGACCAATATCGAAGACGCTCGGACTCAAGTTGGATTTGGCCTTTGTTCAATCATCTCTTCGCATCGTCGCTTTGTCCCGACGGATCTTCCTTGACAATAGGTGAACTCGTTCCATGCGCTTTGTGTTGATCTTTGTAGCGAATTTGGCCGGCCTCTTGTAGTCTCTGGCTTGCTATTTTCAGACTCCCTCTAAATCCATCGGCCTAGCCGCGCTCTCCTGACAAGTCTACTAATTCTGGTCCGTCCGCAGGATTCAACGTCACCGCATCTAAGCCACTTTCCGCCTGACGTCTTCGAGCTTGATCATTCCACCCTCGGCGAATTAAAGCTCTCGAGTCTTGATGCGAGTCTTACTCATTTACACAACAGGCTCGACGTTCGCCGCCGAGTGTGCCGAGGGACTAAAGTCGTTCCGTTGTGCGGGAGTCTCAGTCATCCACTGCATTGAGGCATATCTGCGAGGGCAATTTCGAATGCAGGTCAAGACAGCGACGAGCACGGTGGAGCAGGGCCAAATGTTCTTCAATTCCTGCTTCGAGTAGGGCGCCACAGTCTGCTGCTGAATGCGGGTCCGCACAGCCCAAACCTGGTTCCGTTATTCGTGTTACTTAGCTGAATTCTAACCTCCATTGACAGACGCCGCCATGAGCTCAACTTGTTTTGTAGAGATAGGCGTGGATGGAGAAGTAACCGACTTGACAGATCTCGGGCTCAAACTTCACTTCGAATCAAGAAGTTCAAATCGCAATTTATTTCTTCTGAGGTCTGATGGGAAAACCATTCACACAAATTTACGGAGCGCTGTATGTGTCAAGTATGCTGTCCGGATCTGTGGCTTCAAGCTCTTATGTTTCTAGAAATTGAACCTTTGAGTGCGCTTGTGTCGGCGATCATGGCGCATACTGAATGACGTCGGATAGCATGTTACGGCTGGTTCCTCTTTGCTTCACGCAACATCCTCTAAACAGTATCGACTCTCTGGTCCCTTGAATCTCCCTTCCTATGTTTAACAAGTACAAAACTCTGAAACTCACGCAAGAATTCGCACAAAGCGCGTGGATCAATCAATCGGACCTCGGCGGTCGTCCTCCGACTGAGCTCGCCTGAGACGTCGACATCGCCGACGGCAAAGAGGGAAGAGGCCTAGGACGCGAAATGAACGCCTTCGTGATGAACAGAAGAGGAAGAAGAGTCTAAAGCCTGTGCGGAATTCGGCCCGCACATCGCCCGCACTTTAGCCTGACGTTTCCGTAAGCGGCCACTGTAGATTGGGTGCAGGATGAACAGGAGTCATATGTCGGCCGCTTAGAAATCGCGTAACGCTTGACCAATATGCACTCATTTAACTGGCCTCGTATCCTTCTCTTTCCGCGACCACCATGTCGCCTCGGGATAACGACGACGAAACCCAGCCGCTCCTTGCTGCCCAGCGCCGTGAACATGACCTTAACGACCTTAATGACATCCAAATCAAGCGGACCCCTTTACCCACCTTTCAACTCACTATTGTACTCATTCTGCAGCTCGCTGAGCCACTGACTAGCAATGTTATCTACCCCTTCGCCCCTGAGGTCGGTTCTTTCGTTGTGGCCCCGAATTCTGGTTGACCCTGCCCTAGTTAATCCGCGACATCGGAATAACCAACGGAGACGAGACAAAAGTGGGCTATTATGTCGGGATTCTTGTGAGTACCCCGCTCGCTGCGCATTCCGGCGAGGCTTAACTTCATCCAGCAATCCCTCTTCTTTCTTACTCAAGCCTTGACTGTGCTCCACTGGTCGCGTCTATCCGACCGCATCGGACGCAAGCCAGTAATCCTCATCGGACTCCTCGGTCTCAGCGCGAGCATGTATTGCTTCGGCTTGTCTCGAACTTTCTGGGGGCTTGTCCTGAGGTACGCGTCCCATTCGAGCGCGATGATCAATACTTATGCAACGTTATAGTCGGTGTTTGAATGGTGCACTGAGTATGTTATTATACTGTTGCCTTTGTTTGAGTCAATGCTGATATTCTGTAGACGGCAACATCGGGGTTCTGAAGAGGTGCGCCAGGTAACTCAATTTTGGACAGTAGCTGACGTTTTAATGAAGCATCATTGCCGAGATGACAGACTCTACCAATATCGCGCAGGTAAGTACTCTGAATTTATTGCTTTCGGTTGTGTCCATTCTAATGCCCCGCAGGCGTACGCCGTTATGCCAAGTTTGTGGCCACAATGTCGGCAGTATCAGTATCTACTAACCTTTCCGCACAGTTTCTTGGTCAACAGGCGTCATTCTCGGTCCCATCATCGGTGGATTCTTGGCCAAGCCGGCGGACCGCTTCCCCTCAATCTTTGGGAACAACGAGTTCTTGCGGGCGTTCCCTTATTTTTTGCCTTGTGCCATTCCGGCGACGTTCTCGCTCATCGCATGGCTTGTGACCTTCCTCTTTCTCAAAGAAACCGCTACCGGTCCCTCGATACTCACCGTCCCACGATTGTTCCGACAGAAGGATGCTGACACCACGAAACGCGAGATGATGGTGGAGACGGGTACGACTACTGCAAACTCAGAGTCGCCGGACGAGCAGGCCGTCCCTTTACGGGGGCTTCTGACCCCTCGCGTGATCGTCGCCGCGTCGAACTACGCCTTCCTGTCTCTCGTCGATATCGCGCTCCGAGCAATACACCCCGTGTTCCTCGCTACTCCTATTAAATATGGCGGCCTCGGTCTCCCCACACCACGCATCGGGAACCTGCTGTCTATCTTCGGCGTCCTCAACGGGCTATTTCAGGTATTTACTTTACTTCCTTCCTCTTCTTCATACGTGCAAGTTCTGACGCTGTACGTAGGTATTCTTCTTCGCGCGGTTGCACGACTACCTGGGCAGCAAGAAGACGTTCACCCTCGGCGTTGCGCTCGCGTTGCCGACGTTTGCGCTCTTTCCCGTCCTGAGCTACCTTGCGAGCACACAGGGGGTGACCATGTTCGTGTGGAGCATCGCTCTCGTACAGGTCATTCTCTCCATCGGGACCAGTTTCGCGTACGGTGCGTACTCCTTCCTTCTCATCCTCTCTTTCCACCCAACATTTGAGGCTGACGTTCATCCCGTGTCTAGGTGCGGTATTCATCTACATCTCCGCGGCGGCGCCCAACCGCGCCTCGTTGGGTGCGACGAACGGCCTGTGCCAACTGAGCGTGAGTCTTATGCGCACCATTGGGCCGGCAGCGGCGAACAGCTTGTTCTCGCTCTCGATCGAGAAGGGGTACATGAATGGGTGGATGGTGTACTATGTGCTTATGGCAACAACGTGCGCTGCGCTGTGGGTCGCTGCGCAGCTACCGCGTCGGCCTTGGGCCTAGGTAGGCGTATACATGTAGTAGGACTAGACTGCCTGCGAGCGCGAGGAGAGGGGATGGGACGGGCCTGACTTGGGTATGACCCGTAGAGCAGTTGATCAACATTAGCAAAGCAGTCGAGTAAGCCACATAGCGGTGAAGGACGCGACGACAATCGGCCAAGGACATAACTACTTCCTTTCCGCGCAGTAGAGTAGTCAATTTGTATCTTGATTTTATGGCCCTACGAGTCGCTATACTGTGCAAGTCAGGGATGAGACTGGAAGACGGTTATCATTCTACTCAGGGCTCAAGGGATGCTCGAGGCCGCGTTTTTCTCAAGCTGCAGACTCGATTGTAATATGCGCGTATACATGTAAAACAAAGCGAACGAAGGTCGAATTTAATAAGATAGTTGTTGGACGCTGCCGTAGGCGCGTAAAATGGTGCTGTTATTGCTCGTCGCCCTCCACCCGGTCGACCGAGCGTCGAAAACGAATGATGTGTATGTCAGTCTGGAAAACGGTCAAATACATAAGAGCATCAGAAGACGAAAGTGGACTCACTATGACGCCGTTGATCTTTGCGCGAGGAATCCAAAGATTCAAGCAATGACGCAGCTCCCGCTCGAGCCTCCACCGCCATCCTGGTTGGTGGGCGGGAGGGAGGTGTCCTCCTTGCAGACGACGCAGCTACCGCTGGACCCTCCGCCGTCGTCCTCGTTGACGGTGGGGACGATGTCCTCGACTTTGGAAGTAGTAGCGGTGAAGGAATCCATTGAGTGTGATGAATGTGGGTGCTGGAGAGTCCCGGAAATCCGCCCGCCTTTTATACCTGGAGGTCGGCGGTGTTGTGGATAGGACTGCTGACGCAAGGTCTTGTGTTGTGATTGAAGTGAGACTCGAGAGGTGAGATGATCGTTCTTGCTACAACAATAAAGAAGGAACTAGGGAACAAAGACGGGGATAGGTGCTAGAGATCGAGAGGACAAAATGTAAAGACTTGGTGATTCGACGGTCCGCTGTTAAGATGTTGCTTGAGGCTTGGAGCGACTCGAAAGGTACCCAAAGAGATAAAGGCGTCGAAAACAAGAGTCGTCCCTCCAGTGCTATGAGATGATTTCATAGCAGCCATAGCACGGAAGAAGCTGAGAGCCTTCGAGAGCAGAGCTGAAGTCGAGCCTGGGACAAGGACAAAAGTTTCAAATCATTTTTGATCGAGAGAACAAGACGCTCATTTCTTGAGACATGCAGCAGGCCACATGAAAGAGTGACGACCATTTAGTTTTCGCCGTGGAGATTCTTATGTAGCTGACTCGTGGATATTTGTGGTTCTTGTTAGAATCCTTTTCGAGATATGACTCGGCTCGGGCTGAGAATGCGGAGTTTCTATTCGGCCACGAATAGTCCAGAGGATCGATGGGTCTCCAGGCTAAAGAGTGCCCGATAAGGTCGATAAGGTTCAGCAAGAACGAAAAGCGTCCTTCAAACCGCGGAAAGTCCATGGCCAAGCTTGTCCAAAGTGCGGCTCATCGGACCGGTCAAATGTTGGTCGATCTCACACTAGGGTGGCTGTGCGGCGACCAATTGGAAAATACGTCCCTGCCGTTTCTGAGCCCTGTACAGTCTCTCCCCACCGGGCGCTCGCACACAGGAATCACTTGACGGCGTTTCGACTGCGTTCCGGCGCTCCATGCATGGCTTCTAACAACTTCCCAAAACCGGCGAACGCAGGCGTTATCTAGACGGACTCTTGCGTGACTCAGCGCCTTCTTCTTGCTTACCATGGAGAGCGACCGCAATGTCGCCAAAAGGCGGACTCCAATCCCCAAATTCCAGGTCGCGATCGTATTCTTGATCCAATTCAGTGAGCCAATAACGGCGCTGGTGATCTATCCGTTCGTTGTCCAGTTCGTTCGGGACACCGGAATTACAGGTGGGGAAGAAAGCAAAACCGGCTTCTACGCTGGTTTTCTTGTGAGCGGTTCATTGAATCGAGTCATTGATGTCCTCAATTTCCGACCAGGAGTCTGCCTTTTTTCTGACGGAAAGCCTGTCTGTGTTCCCGTTGGGCCGCCTATCGGATACCTACGGACGCCGACCGGTCTTACTGTGGGGTCCCTTCGGACTGGGCCTTTCAATGCTTGGTTTTGGGCTATCCAAGTCATTCTGGGCCCTCCTGTTCTTCCGTTGCATCCAAGGCGTCTGCAACGGTGGCATTGGTTCGTTATTTTCACTTCGACTTTCCATTGCCCCGCCTAACTCTGCCTCAAAGGGGTATCGAAGACTGTCATCAACGAGGTGACTCCACTCCCTAGCATATACCATACTTTTCTAACCTGCGCCAAGTAGATTGCGGATCCGACCAATATTGCAGATATCTTCTCAATGATGCCTTTGATCTGGTCTCTTGGGACTACTGTAGCGTACGTTGATTCCCTTCAACCGCCGTCGCACCTACCTTTATCTCATAAAAAAAATCAGACCGCTCATAGGTGGCTTGCTTGCGAATCCAGCAACCAAATGGCCGACGACGTTCGGGAGGTTGGAAATCCTCATTGATCATCCATATTTTCTGCCCTCTCTCGTCGCGGGTATCATCGCTCTCGTCTCTTTTGCGTTCGCATTCCTCGGCTTAAATGAGGTTTGTGAGATACCTCTTACGGGTGAATTTTCTATCTCATGTTTAGACGCTACCCTCAATTGTCGCGAGGAGACGCAAACTCAGTGCTCCCGCTGTGGAAACAGACCCATTGATTCCGGCACCACCGCACGACGCGCCACCACCGATGCGCGATCTCCTCATCCGACCTGTTTTCATCGCCCTCGCCAACAGCGGCACAATTGCCTTTATTCACATGGCCAACGAAGCGCTTATCCCTCTCGTCTTCGCAACACCCATTGGCGCTGGCCTCGGCCTGAAGTGAGCGATTAATGCCATAATTCGTGTTTAAACTCCCGCTCAACCCCCGCACTAGACCAAATGAAATCGGGATCATCCTGGGCATCCGTGGTTTCTGTAATGTCGTGGTGCAACTTTTGTTCGCTGGACCGCTCATCCGGCGGTATGGCCCGCGCTGCGTAGTTATCGCAGGGTTCATCGCTTACCTCATCCAGTTTTCGATGTACCCGCTTGTGAGCCTCCTGGCGCAGCGTGCGGCCGGCGTCAACGCCATAGTGCGCATCGTGCTCGCATGTCAACTCAGCTGCACATTCGTAGTTTACTTTGCGTATGGGGGTATGATGATATTCATCATGGACGCGGCGCCGGGGCCCGCGAGTCTGGGTAGCGTCAATGGGCTCGCGCAGATGGTGGGGACGGTGTTCCGCAGCCTCGCGCCATATTTCTCGTCCTCGCTTTTTTCGCTTTCAACGGAGCACCACCTCGCGGGCGGCAATATGGTGTACTTTGCTTTGATGGCTGTGACACTGGGCGCACTGCGCTGCTCCTTGTTGCTCCCTCGAACGCTGCGGTCCGAGTCGAAAGTGTAGTCGGGGGGTACTTGGAAAAAGAATTTGTTGGTTATATTTGGGTTACATGGCGCTCCCGATAGATCATTCTCAACACCTTGTGCTTCATGAAGCCTGTTTATAGTAGTACTGCTCATCCTCGATCAACTTGAAAGCCTAAGCAAAATTTCGGCATTATAATTACAGAACCAGTCCGACCGACTCTTACTCTTTGAACTTCGATAATTCCCCTTATAATAGTTCAACACAGCCTGCTCACATGGCGAACGAAAGCCTCAATCCGCTACTATGATTCTACGCAACACCGATTCCCCAGGGCGGCCTTGGGCTTGAGTCAGCTGGGTTCGGCGCTAGCCCTGAATTTCGCATAACTGATACCTCGTATCAGACCACATAATATTGGGTTCATCCTCGGCATCTTTGGACTCTGCAACGCCACAGTACAAACCGTTTTTGGCGGCTGGGCCATTCGCCGCGGGGTATTCACCCCCGAGTTCGGCGCCCTCGTCGTCGCGTTTGCGATGTGTCCACTCGGAGCACGCTGGCACAGCGCGCGGGACGAGCAAATGTCACGGTATATTGAAACGATGTGTATAGACTTCTGCAATGTTCAAAGTTCAACTGTTCAAGCTGGTCACATGGCAGATTTGAACATTTCAACGCCTGCAACGGTGGTTATATTCCAGTTGAACCAAAGATAATTTTTTGAATCTGATTATTCAACTTGAGCGTTCATCGCCAACTGACTGATTTCCTGGATCGAGAAGGCCGCTCACTAATTATAAAATTTGGGCGACGTGTCGGGAATTTCAGTAAATGTCTGTATTTCAGAGAAACTATCAACCGATTTGACTATTCCCAGCGACTCTACGAGCCCTGTCGGCCAGCTCAATCCACCGGTTTCTTTTAATCTCTCCTTGACCCTGGGTTTCCCTAGAAAACATCGCCGCATACAAGCTGCATTCCGTTAGGGCTGTTCGCCGAGTGTACGCCTCCGGGTCGGCATCACGAACATCGAAGTCGCTGATTGTTGGGGTGAGCGGCCAAGATCGCAGTTCTGGGTTGGACCCAAGTGTGAAGACGAAATACCGGCCACCCGAACGGAACAAGAGGTGTTGCCAGCTGTATACATCGTCATCTTGAAATGCCTGTGGAATAACGGCCCCAGGGAAACCATATGCATGCTCAAAAAGCCATGCAAAGTCGCACGGCACACCTTGCCACTGGTCCCAGTTCCAATAACCGGGATATTCTGCTATCCAATTTGTACTCCACGGTTCAGCCAATGGGATGTCATCCTGAGACCATTGCAGAACTAGGGAAGGATCGGGCTCAGTCAAAGGATGTGCCGATAAAGCGAGAGATATCGGCATCTACGTTTATTGTGAAAATTTAGCAGGACATGGGCGTAAAGGACTCACATTTGGGAGAAGGGGCAGTATCGGATTTTTTCGTGCCGTAAAATCTGTTGCTAGACCCGCACACCCCTCAGGGCGCACTCCGACGTGGTCATAGACAGCAAGTTCACCGAAACAATTACCGACGACAGTCAACCCGAGAGCTTCGTCAAAATCGACCACGGGAATTCCCCACAGCGCAGGGTGGTCAGATTCATCGTTGCTCCAGGAAATACGAGACATTTCTGGGTCAGATGATTCGAGGGGAACGGTCATGTAAATGAAATGAGGGGGGAAGCGTGGGTTTGGAGGGTCATTTGCGGTGATCCAGAGACCTCTCCGTCCAGTTTCACCGATGCAAAGTCGATACCAAGGGTCTTTGCAGGACGGATGTTGGGGGGTTCGAGCAACGCAAAAGCTGGGGCACGTGGGACCATCGTCCAGCGTGTGGCGTTCAACGACACACAATTCCACGCCGAGAGAGGTTATGGCAATGATACGTAGCGGAGCAACACGACAGGGAGAAGCGGATAGAGTGTTGCATATCGCGGCCTCCCAAATTGTGGGTGTCTCGAGTATCTTGACAAAGCTAATGGAACTATTGGTTGTCGACGGCAGGTTGTAGAATTCCAGGGTGTCTTTCCGGAGCACGACTAGCAACTCGCTCCAGATCGTCATGAGGTGCGGAACGCTCTATAAATCGCAGTCAATCCTAGAAAACCTCGGAGTTGAAGTATAGAACTGACTCTTCGACCTGGAATATCCGACCCCCCTGGAGGCGGAGGAATATCCAGGACCAAATGATTTTTCCAGTTGATTACATGAGGTTCAATAGCACCCTTGCGCAAGGCGCACGCGATAAAACTGCCACAAAGCATCAATACGTGGGAGGAGCCCTCGATGCGAGACAGTTCTGAGAAAACATGGTGTCCCCGATGCTGCCGCAAAGTAATGACATGAACAGATAGCGATCTGTACGCTGCTGTCTCAGTGATAAACCAGGACGAAAGCGTGTACCACGTACTCGCAGTCTATACCAAGGCCGAGGGCCAAAACTACACCGTCATCCTGTATTTCGAGCTTCCCAGTTTTCACTTGGCCCGGAAGAAAGGCGTCCGCAAGAGGTTCGATGAACCCTTGAAAGACCAGCGAGAGATCCCAGCAACTAATTTTACTAGCATGGTTGTCGGAGTAGGCAACGAAGAGCCAGGTCCCGTTAACCAAACGGAGCCATGTAATTGATTGTGGCAGACGAAGATGCCAGACATTGACGGGGGCGAGATCTCCAACAGTCCACTTGCGGTCAAGTCGTGAGATCCTTCGCGCTAGAGCCTCGAGGGTAACAGTGTCCAGAGAGTCATATCGCTTGATATATGGAGGCAGAACTTTGCCCTCGTCGCGAACGTGTTGTTCTAGGAATTTAATCCAAAGAATTTTGGCGCGTGTTGCCTCGCATAACGTGCGGCAAACCTAAGCAGATGTGAATGACAATAAACAAGTGAGATCGGTTCTACCTGGCGCAGTGACGCTATATCACCCAGAGGTAACTCGAGGCAGACAAGGAGGATGAGGTATTCGCCCAGCGAAGTGAGAGTCATGGCGACTGAATGTCGTTGACTGAAAGTTGGTCGTGAGAAATTGTACAAATAGGCCAAGACAAGCAGAGACAAAGCTGTTACCGGTTACCAGCAATCACCTTGCCCCGAATCCCGATAAGTCGTTCATTCCATGCGGTCCCCGGAATTGTTCCGTCGTTGTTCCTGATTCTCACTCCGTCGACGATAAGTACTTGGTACAATGGACAATAGTCACAATACTGACATAGTCATCAAAACGTTTCCGTCCGAGTTTGATCCGAGCGCGATTTGCCGAGTCGTTCGCCGGTTGTTCAATCTTTCAACTCGTAGTACAACTCGGAGCTTGGACAGCCATGGAAAATTCTTGAAGAAGAAGAAAAACTCAACGAGTATACCCTCGTCCGACACCTTACTGTCCTTGTCGTCTTCAACACTAGAGGTTTTTGTGGGCCCTTGTGGGTCCATCTTTGAATTTGTATGACTGTAAAAAACATGCCAACCGTTTTCTTAGTCTACGCGTACGGTCCAACGATCAGTACGGAATGGCACCGTGTGGTACTAATCGGTTTTAATTCAAATATCTTGTTCTCAAATTGTTCCACACACCTCTTCTCATCGGTCGGATGTTGAAAACGATCAAATCACTCGGAATAAAACAAGAGCAGGCTTCCGGAAGGGACAAGAGCGAGCCTCAAGAAGCAAAGGAAGTTATTGTCTTGCCCATAAATGGGATTTTATTCTGTTACCGCATGTTCTTTAACTCTTGTTCTCTGCGAAATCATTCCAGATCGTGCGACCACAGTGCCCAGTACAATAGCGCGAAGTCGTCTCCTTGACATCCACCGTGATGCCGAGCAGGAAAGCAGGCAAGATTTAATAATAGACCAACTTTCCAACGACGCAGTGCTTATCCGGGACAAGGGCACAAGACAGTATAAGAGGAAAACAGGGAGAATTAACACTGCTATCCTTCGACACCTGGAAAATGGACGGTCACCAAGCCCAGCTCCGCCGCCAAATTTCAATCCACTCACATTTTTCCCCGACGTTTGATGAGGTATGTAGTGCCTTTACACCAAAATTCATGATACTGGGACTGAAGCATGCGTCGTAGATTGTATATTATCTCAAGTATCATTCAACCTCCCCTGCGTTCGTCAGCATTGATGACGGCCATCGAGATCTCTGGAAGAACGTAATCAAGAGATGCCTGTCTGTACCTCCGTCCCCTCATTGTTCGTTTTCGACTCATGCTCTTCACTAACAGTGACAATCGGCTCAGCCGCTGTATCAGCATTTCCTCATCGCACGCTGTTGAATATGTGACGGTCAAGGGTCGCCATGGCTTCAAGCTAAGAATTTCAGACTTTTATACGGCGATGGGTTAGCTTCTTCTTATTTGTGTTGATCCCCAAAGTGATCCCCAATATCTAGGACTTGTCATAACAGAATGCGATCCGTACCCCCATCATGGACGCAACCAGTTCACGACCGCGTTGGACGAAATCCATCTTAAAATCCTCGCCACTTATACAAAATGGATGGACATCTGCGCTCTCGGCGTCTTCAATGATCCAAACGATACCATACCGTCAACAGCCTGCATTATGTTTGTCAACGACCCTGCGAACAATCTCATTCTGGGGACTGGAGGTAATGCATCCAACGCTGAAGCTAAAATCCTTCGGATTCCGGCGGCAGTATTCCCAAATTTGTCAGGGAGCTTGAAAGATGCCGCACTGAAACTCCAACAACAAAACCTCGCAGGGTTCCATGATGTGCTGCGCGGAGTAGCTATTGAAGGCCCTTCTCCCCAGGAACTCCTCGGGTTCGAAGTCCACTTCGGGCACTGTTCCGAGATCCCCGCCCTTCTGTAGTGAGTTTAATGAGTTTCCGACTGGTGGTGGATTTCTGCTTATTGTTGCAACACAGTATGTTCGATCCGCTCGCCATCGGTGAACTTCATCTTCACGGTGCTGCGACAGAGGTTGCTCCTATCCGTGCTATGAGAGACTCTTATAATGCGGCGCTATTCAAGCGGAAGCTGAAGCGGGCTTGCACCAATTGCCATTACATGGTTCGGGCGCTTAACGACGCCTTGGGCACAGAGGTGTCGACCCGTCGTCCAAGTGTTCAATACCACGATAGAGCCGGCACATATACAACCTCGCCCCAAAACATTGTGATCCCTCCTTCAACGCCGAAATGTACAAGTAAAGACTGCCCCAAGCCCGCTTGGCGTCAATGGGAGTGTGGGGGGTGCAGAATGGCCTGGTACTGTTCGGCAGATTGCAGGCGGCTGGACGTGCAAACACATGCCCGGTCCTGTGCACGTTACTTCAAGTGTGATAATTGTCAACAGTACGCTACGACGGCTTGCGGCGGCTGTTTAGCGGTTTCTGGCAGGATCCCGGCAAGATATTGTGGCAACAAATGTCAAAGGGTCCAGTGGGATCAGCATAAATTATGGTGTATAGATACCAGGAGGAAAGGACCCGTACCTAGCTTGGCGAACAAGTACCCATTACTTTACTAGTGGTATTGCATCCCGTTGGCACACTGAACTCGTTGTGTATGTAGACGTACTTCAATTCATATGCACTTTTTGATTCAAAAACCCATATTGTCCTCCGAGTCGCCAACCTCAGGTTTAGATGATTCCTTCAATTTTGCGGCCTTGGGAGACCGATCTGTCCGAACTAATATTATAGGGTGTATCACAGAGATTCACAGTGCTGAATCTCGACTGGATTTCGAACCCGATTTTGAGCGGATTTCTGGGTGTGAAACACACTCAAAATGAGCACTGTGCACGAAAATGTGATCTTCTGATAAACAAGCACCTCCTGCGACGCGCAGGCGACGCGGGAAATATGCAGTAGGAACTGCCCTCGTTTCAGTGTCCACACTATCTGTGTGCCTCGGAGCAGACCGGCTGGCAGCACCTTCTATTCCGTTATGGTTTACTAGTTCGAACTTCGGGTGGCCGGTATTTCGTCTTCACACTTGTGTCCGACCCAGAACTGCGATCTTGGCCGCTCACTCTAACAATCAGCGACTTTGATGTGTGATGCTGACCCGGAGGCGTACACTTGGCGAACGGCCCTAACGGAATGCCGCAATGCGACATCAGACTTTCTACAGATTTCTTGAGCTCGCTTGAATGTACTTGATCTTGCTTGAATTGGGCCAACAAGTTTGCAAGCTACAAGCAATCAAGCCAGGTTCGAATCCCCCACAAGAAAAAAAAAAGTTTTTTTCTGTGGAGTGCACCGTTGTTTTGACGCAAATTGGAGCAACATTTTTTGCCAAAAATATTGGGTTCAGGCGGAAAAGCACATTCAAGGGCATTCCAGTGCCAAGAAATCTGTGGAAAGGCTGATGGACATGTATGTGTCGATGTTTTCCAGGGAAACCCAGGGTCGAGGAAAGGTTGAGAGAACCGGTGGATTGAGCTGGCAGACAGGCTCGTGAAGTCGCTGGGAATAGTCGAATCGGTTCATAGTATTCCCGGTACGCCCAAGGTACGTCGTCCAAATTTTAGCGAGTGACCTTCTTGAAATCAGTCAGTCGGCGGTGAATGCTCAAGTCGAACAATCAGATTTAAAAATGAATCTTTGGTTCAACTAAAATATAATTATCGTTGCAGGCGTCGAAACACTCGAATGCTAAATAGTATACCAGCTTGAACTTTGAACATTGCAAAAGTTTTTCCAAATCGTTTGAAGTAATCATCTCTCTGACTCGGAACGAAACTTTGGGGAGAGCAACAAGGAGCAACGCACCGCACTCAGTGCCACGAAGGCGAAAGGCGAAGTTGTGTTGATCGATCATCTACCGGTCAGTTTTTTTTTTTTTTCGGAAGACGATGCAATGCGCTCGACTTGAAAATGGCATACCACAAATACCTCGATAGACTGTAATCTCCCATTGTGACTCAGTGTACTTGATACATGTCAGTCCGGTTCGTACTTGTGCGCGCTACGTATTATGAGAACTTGGGTCAGATACAGTCACTCCTGGACTAACAACCTCTCGTCGGGACAACCCCCTCTCCCCGCCATCTCGGCCCATCGATGCTTGCCCTTCCACACCTGCTCAGAGGCCAGCATAGTCCGGTATCGCCGGCGTTCCGTTACAGCCGTTCGACAGATATATGGCTCGATTTCGGATTCAAATACATCAAACCCAAACCCCGCGGTCTCAGAGAGGGGCCAAGACCGAAATTGAGTGTCCGCCCATATGAAAAGCAGATAACGGTTGCCGACGCGAAAGAGAAGATGTTGTTCACTGATTTCGGAAATGTACTTGTAGGCTTGTGGAATGACGGCACCAGGGAATCCGTATGCATGCTCCAACAACCATGCAAAGTCGCATGGTATGCCGTGCCAGAGATCCCATTGCCAATAACCTTGGTAACCGAGCCAGGCCCTGCTCCAATCTTCGGGGAAATCGAGATGATCCTTGGACCACTGTGAAATCACGGAATTATTTAATTCGAAATCTGTCATTTCACGCCGAGGCGCAACCGGTAAATCAAGCTTAAGAGGTACCTACACACACATCAGCAGCGCAAGACAGACAGAGATCCAACAACTCACAGTGGGTAAAAGGCCTTCTTTCGAGGTTGGCTGGTCTGTGAAATCTGTTGCCAGATTACGACAACGCTCAGGATGCCTTCCGTCGTGGTCGTAAATGGCGAGTTCCCCGAAACAGTTACCCACAACCGTTAATCCGAGAGCCTCGTCGAAATCAACGCAGGGAAGGGCCCAAAGAGCAGGTTCATCTGCATCATCGTTCCAAGTGATACGAGGCATCGGCGCCTCAGGCGGTGGTAGTGGAACACTCGCATAAACGAAATGGGCAGGGTTATTATAACATTCATCCACATCTTCGTCAGTGGCGATCCAGAGAGCGCGTTGTCCATTTTCACCAATGCTAAGTCGGTACCATGGTTCTTCGTCATCCTCGGAGAGATAGAGCCGCTGAGGGCATCTGGCGAGACAGAAATTGGGACAGATGGTGTCATCATTAAACCCCGCAAAGTCATGATGTTCGATAACACACAACGTGATACCGTCCGGAGTTAAGGTGATTATGCGCAAGGGAGTAGTGTTCGCTGCATGCATGTGTGCAGAGCCGCATACAGCGGCTTCCCAGATTGCAGGCGTCTTGATTAGTTTTACAAAGAAGATAGAGTCGCTAACGGGCGATGGAAGTGTGTAGAATTCGAGGGTGTCTTTCCGCAGGACGACAAGGAATTCACCCCAAACCGTCATGAGGTGTGGGACATTCTACAAATCCAAATTAGGCTCGGTGCAAACATCGGCGAACAGAACTGACCCTTCGCCCCGGAATATCGCCTCCAGTTGGAGGGTGAGGAATATTGTGAATTTCGCCTGTCTTCCAGTTTACCAAGTGCGGGACGACGGCGCCTTGGCGCACCGCACATCCGAGAACATCCCCGCAGATCAGCAACACATGAGACGAATCTTCCACGCAGCATAGTTGGGAGAATACGTGTCGTCCTGAGTGCTGTCGCAAAGTGATGACATGGATGGACGGAGATCTGCTTGAATACTCTTTAGCAACATTGTTTAACAAAGAATATTGGATGCTTACTCTGGGCCAAGGCCGAGTGCCAAAACGACACCAGAGCTCTGCACTTCCAGCTTTGCGGTCTTCACCTGACCCGGGAGATAAGCTTCCGCAACAGGCTCGATAGACCCTTGAAAGACGAGCGATAGATCCCAACAGCTAATTTTACTGACACTGGTGTCTGAAGAGGCCACGAAAAGCCAGTTTCCGTTGACCAAACGGAGCCAAGTGATCGACTGCGCAAGGCGAAGGCGCCAGTTCTTGACTGGAGAAAGGTTTCCGGCCTCCCACTTGTCGGCGAGTCGCGATAACCTTCGCGCAAGAGCTTCCAGCGCGATGACGTCCAAGGCCTCGTGCCCTTTCAGATATGGAGGCAGAACGGTCCCCGCATTACGAATCCTTTGGTCTAGTATCTTGATCCACAAAACTTTGGCGTTTGTGGCCTCGGTCAGACAACGGCACACCTAAACCTAGGGTCAATGAACGAGAAGGGACTGGGACGTTTTTGAGTCTACCTGACGCAATGAAGTGATATCGACAAGAGGCAGCTCAAGGCAGACGAGGATAATCAAGTATTCCCCAAGTGAAGTGAGGGTCATGGTGGAAGCGTTGTGAGGTCTCTGCATACAACGCAAACAATGTATGCGTTGTCTTCGTCGGGGATCATTCCGGCGATTTGACGTCGTTGTTCTTAAGGAAATCCCCATATGCATGTGCCCGCTCCGGTTTTTTGGCGTTGCGCAAAATCGGTCCGGATTTGGCCCACCCAGGGTTCGCCTTAAAGGCCATGTTATCTAACGCAGGGGTTCTCTGTCTAACACACAGCCAAATTTGATTCTTATACAGCGCTACTTTGGACGATTTCGGCAATCTCGATAACTTGAAGTGCCTCCGATAATTGGCTTCTCCGATTCAAGATCGTAACCATTAATCTGCCTCTTGTTTATTTGACGATCGGAGCAGCTGATCATGAAGGACAAAAAGTTTTTTACTTATGTTTTTGAAGGACAAGGCAATCAATCACACTCCATTTGGTTACTAGATGATTTCGTGGGTCCTGGTGGGTCCATTGATTGCTGATGGCCAAATTGTGCAGTCGACTGGGAGTGTCTGTCTTGTTTCCTTCTTTATCTGAGGGGCGAATCATACGGTTCGGTTGAAGCGCTGAAAAGATTTACGGTTCGCGAATCCGGCTGATGTGTTCCACAGTTGAAGTCCCGTTGGCCAAAAATATCTCGGGAGCGACATCTTGATCTTGTGATGTCGCGTAGCTCGCGTCCAATGGTGGACGATTTCTGCAATATAATCAACAACTTAAAGTGCCTCCGATAACTTAGCTCCTCCGATTCAAGATGGCAACCATAATCATGATAATGTTTATATTTGACAATCGGAGCAGCTGATCATGAAGGACAAAAGTTGTTTGTTCCGTGGTTTTGAAGTACAAGGCAATCAATCACGCTCCATTTGGTTACTAGATGATTTCGTAGGTCCTGGTGGGTCCATTGATCGCTGATGGCCAAATTGTGCAGTCGAGTGTCTGTCCCGTTTCCTTTCTTATCGGAGGGGGCAAACATGGTTCATGCGATTAATACTGAAGATTCCATCAGCAAACCGGGAGTTTTACCGTAGTTGCTTGTAGTTGCCATAGTTTGGCCCAAATTCTGTAGTGGTCTGTAGTGATCCATAGTTAAGGCCGCACTCTCCATAGTTGTCCATAGTTGGGGTGCACGCTATATAGTTATCCATAGTTGGGCACGCACTCTACATAGTTGTCCATAGTTGAGCCCGCACTCTATATAGTTGTCCATAGTTGGGCCTCCCGCACTATGTAGTACCACGTAGTTGGTCCGATTTCCTGTAGTTTCGGCTTCGTCCTGTAGCACCACATAGTTGGCTTATCATGTTTGGATTGTATACGGTTGAACGCTAAGCCATACCAAGCATACAAAGGTTCCAAAAGTAGTAAGTAAACGTGTGGATATTCAAGAACCTATCTAGGAGTGAGATAAACCAAAGAACAGCTCTTTGTTGTACCACTTCGACAACCAAAAATCATCACACAAGTCCAAGCTGGTTTCCTTTGAAAGACGAGGGTCCGCTACTTTCCCAAATTGCGGTGTTAGCTCCACCGGTGCTCGAAGGCGGTCCAAAGGAATAATATCTCCCATGATGGAATTATCAGCCCTCCTCGCCCGTCTCAGGATGTACATGCCACTTGCTGGATCTGTGCCGGTAATGTTGAAACGTTGCACATAAGCCAGAAAACGGCTAGTTCCTAGGGGAGGCAATCGACCTCGTCGTGGAACAACACGGAATATCATGCGTAGCTGACAGACTGTGTGACCTAATGAGGAATTAGATAGAAGAAAATCAGGAGTTGCCAAACAGAAACTCACCTTTCAAGCCACTTCTAGGCCATTCATATTGGGCGTCTGTATTGACAATTACAGCATCAGCCCTCCCGACCTTCCAATTAGTACCATCTGAAGGAGCACCATCGACCGTATCCGAGGGCGGAGCAGCATTGACTGTCTCGGGGACGAGAATCTTGTTAGCATTGTGAAAAGAGCGGGATTGAATACGTATGTTCTTCCATATTTCGATTTTTTCGAATGGCAGGAAATGATTTCGCAGACTTGGTCGTTTGCCTCCTATAGCAAGTGTCGGTCCAGTTTGGCGGTGTAAATAGGTGGCCAGAGCAGCACGTAGATCCGGGACTCGAAACCTTGTTCCTGCTGTCTCAACATCCATCTGACGCCCCACGGGGTGACGATTCAAGTGAAACGCGGTAGTGTTGTCAGAGGCGGTAAAAGTCCTATACGGGAGCGGAGCATTTGGAAATTTCCCCTCTGCTAGTAAAGCGCTGTGAGTGAAATAATTCACGGCCACTCTACCAGTGCCCCCAAGCTCTGTGACAGGATCAATTTCATCCAAGAGATCATATGTCTCGTCGAGGAAGGAGGTCAGGCCGTCCTCATCTGGCCGTAGCTCTGGAGCAAGAAACTCAACTCCGGCCGCTTCCATGGCGGTAGCAAGATCAAACTGCCTGCACTTATCACGTCTGTCAAGATGTCGACAGATTTGTGCTTCGTATTCTTGTCGGTTGGAATTGGCTGCGGGGTCCTTGACTAGAGTAATGTGCGCATGCTCCGTCACATCAGCGCTCCATTGTAGTGGAACACCATTGGCTCGAATCGCGGGAACCACACTCTGGAGGAACTCTAGCTTCGGTATATGCCTAAACAGAATTTAGACCTGAATAGAAGCAATACACACAGACGCACCAGTTTTCGATTACTCCCTTCTTTCCTCGCCGGGCACCAGCATCAAGTATAGCCTGCTTATGGGCATGAAATTGCTCCAAAGAGCGGTCCATCTTGCTCAGTACATCTTCCGTAATCGCGGGTGCTTGGCCATGGTAGAAGAAGTCGACTAGAGAGGCGATAGCAGCCAGAAATCCTTTAGTAACGCCCTTGGCTCCCGCGATGACAGCCACAAGGTAACGCATAATATCCCTGTGCTCGCGCCCCGTAGTCTGCTTTGCCTTCGAGATACCCTCCCTGAAGTGATGCATGCCCGAATGGGGACGTAAAACCCCGAAGCGAAAGTCGATCTCCGCGGCGCCGACAGCTTCTATGCACCATTTTACGACGTGGTCATAGAACATTTTCAACCAATGGTGGAGGATCTCTGGCGTCAGGAAATTGGAAGGTTCTGCAAAGCGCCAATTGCGCCAGAAAGGTCGATGAACACCGTTAAGGCCCAACGCCTTGGCGGATTTGATGTACGTCGGCAGATCCCAGGGATCCATCGTCTCCTCGAGCTTCATTAGCTGTTTAATGGTGTGGTTGGCCGTTCGAGGAGGGTGGCGAAATGGATCTCCGAACTCCTTGTAAGAAGCGATGGTCACGGAAGACTGCTTTCCCGCCACACCAGCAATCAACGCCGACTCTGGAGTATCAGCAATGTAGCCAACAAGCGGGGTGAAACACCAGCGGCGCCAGCCCAAGGGATCTGACATCATCATCCCAATCTCCGCACATTTCTTGAGGGGGGCGAGAATGAAATCCAGAACTGCGTGGAATAAACGATTCGCCAGAACCCCTCTAACCTCAGCGTCCTTCTCTCGAAATTTGGCGATGGGAATAAGGGCGAGGAGAAGAAACGCGTAGTGGGCTGCTTTCATCCGGAAATCCATGTCTAGGTCCGCCAGGCTGATGAGCATGGGGTATGCTGAACGATTGCCAGTCATGGTGGTCAATTGTGTTTTGTCGGTGGAAATAATAGTTCCAAGGAGTGTAGCCCCCGGCGGTAGTTGCTCCTGAAAATATAAGTCATAACGTTAGATGTACAGAGGAGCATATAACGTACTTGGATCTCCCAAGCTACATCTCCGGATAACCACTCCGTATATATGCGCATCAGCTTCTCTGAATTGGACCAAAGTCGGAACGGAGTGAAGTGGACATGGTCCTGGATGAGTGGATTGCTGAGCAAAGACTGCAGGCATTCCAGTGGATCACAATAATAGAGGGTTAACGGTTTTTTGGTAGGATATGTCGTCGCCCAAGGTATCACTTTCCATTCAGGGCCTTTGGGTAGCATCTCAATTCGGTTTCGTAGTTCCTTGGCGGTACGGAAAGAGAGGTTCATTTTAGCTGTCTGTTAAGTCCCAGGTTAAGGCTTGCTATGCAAAGAGGGCAAAAGAAACGCACGAGTTCAAGTCCCAAGAGTCCATCAATTGAGGACTGGGACATAGACGAAAGCGACAGGAACGATCCATACTCCCAATCTCCTCCACTGCAGAATGGATAGTAGAGGTTTGTTTCTCTCTCCTTTCTGAACTTATCGCGACGCATGGTTTCAATGAAAGTCTCCCCTCTTCCGTGCGTAAGTGCAGCACCCTTGAAGTACTGGTACTCCGGACCAGAGGGAGCGGTATCTGGGTGGGCAGTATCGCTTCCAACCTCTACCGGTCGATCCATGTCAGACTCAGGGTGAATACACTGACTGAAGTCCAAGTGATCGAAGTCGCCTGCTTCCGAGAACTCCTGCTCAGGGGATAATCCCCGAGGAGAGGGTTGAGAAGTGGCGCCAAGGCCATATCGCTCTGTGAGAGTCTTGGCTGCCCTGAGGATTGCAGGGTGCAACTGAGCGTGGCACCGTCCATTTGGTTGATTAAGATGCTGTCGACAGTTTGAAGAACTATTGAAACGTTGGGTGCAGATGGGACAATAATGTCCAGATGTACGAGAGCGTTCAGACCGTTCAGCGGGCATTGGAAAGAGGGTGGATTTGAATTAGGAGTGGTGGAAGCTCGAGGAAGCTCGAACAACCAACAAACAAGCACGTGATCGTGATCACGTAGGACCCACCTTTGTACCGAGCCACTACGACCACACGACCACAACTCTGTCTATTTTGTTCTACTTACTGCACGATGGCCGGCCCTCAGCAAGATGGACCTAAGGTCTATCTTCCAGCCAATTTGAGCACCAAAGCGATCGGAGAGAATGAAAACCTGAAGGACCTGCTCATTCAGAGAAGCCTTCGAATTCCAACGCATCTGGTTTGTACAGCACTTTTGTTGAGTCGATACCATTAATAAGCTAACAATTTATAGAGTACTGTATCCATGCTCGGCACTCATGAAGCATTTGCCTTTAAACTGGACATGGCATCCGAACTGCTCACTTCGTTGGAGGCCGAATCTCACCTTATACACATCATGTTGGCTGAGGCCAAAGCCGAAGCTCGACTGGCTGCATGCCGCGAGACTGAGGCTCGTCGTAGAGTCCAGTATTTTTCCCGCCTGTGCGAAATGGTCTCTCAAAATATGGACGCCGCCAAGCTCCAGTATACCGTGCTCAAAGCGGAACGTCCAGTGGAAGAAGGTGAGCTAACAGCTGGGTTTAGTCTCTGAAACTAACGTTGTTGGAAGACGACGCCAGCAATATTGAAGACAATAAACTCATCAACGTTACTTTGGACTAAAGTCCACCTTGCTTGCGCTCGACCTGTTGTATTTTGTAGGAGAGTGAAATAAATTCATTGTTCCAATTTACAAAGTTGCTTAAATCGCACTCCATGAGTGGGATGAGTTATTTAAGATTGAGACAATCTTCAACGGTTCTCGGGAATTTTAAGCAAGATTATAAATTCGGATGGCTAGGGTAAAAATGAATAGCAAGGAACAAGCGAGAGCAGGCAGTCAGGACAACATTATAGCAAGAAAAGAAAACAAAGCGTAGACCTTCTAGAGGAAAAGAAATCAAGCCTCCTCTTCGTCGGAATCATCCCCCTCTTCCCGCTGATGGTTCACCACATACGCTGCCCATCCATTCGACTTGCTGGTCCATTTAGTCGCCTCACGGTCAGTATGGAGTACGATTGTTGCGCGCTGACCAGTGAAATGACAATTAAAGTGGGTCATTTCACCCGAACGAAAGACAAGAACGTCTCCCAATTTCAGATCAATCTTCAGCCCGCACTCGTAGAGACAAAGCTGACCGCCGGTGTGCTGGCCCACGGACCCGATGAGGCAGAACTCCATGTCCTTTTCGTCCCGATGAGCCCAAGTACAGGAGGAGACATTGACGACGAAACCCCCAAAAGGGTGACAAGGAGAAGTGGCGCCCAAAGGTAACTCCTCGACGAACATCTTGAGCTCAGCAGTTTCTTTGGGGAGATACACAGCAATCTAAATTCATTTATTAGCCCCTAAGATAGGAAATAAACAAAAGAAACTCACAGCGACTCGGATAATTTCGAAATAATTGGTAAATGCATCAGCTAAGGCAGTGTACTCCTCTGGTTTATCGATGATCTCGGTCGTTTGATGTGGTACCCGTTGAGTAATATTGACACGTCCAACACCCGCCTTGCGGCACTTGTTAGGATGTATGTCTTTAGGCACTGTGTCTCCCTTATTCTTGGATAAGCATTTTGTTTAAAACGTAGAAGGAAAAACATACCTGCTCAGCAAAGCGGGCATACCAGGAGTAATGCAAAGAAAGATATTTGAAAGCTTTACGACGAGAGTCTTCATCTTTCCATTCCCCGTGGAGGATCGTATGAATATGATCCTGGGCGGCCTGGAGGCTGGCAATATAGTCCTCGGGAATTTTGAAGTACAGACAGATTAATTTTCCGTTCGCATCCCGAACGAATAGTGCATTGCTAAGAAACTCGGTTATTGACTGGTAATAGATGAGAGAATAATATGTACTCTCCTAGAATAGTGGAATTCATCTCTATGTACTTTCCAGGTGCACACTCACCAGACTGGTGTATTCCCTTGAGCTAGGCGTAGTGTAAGCAATGATCGGAATAAAATAGATGATTCACCTTTTCGTGCAGATCTTGCAAACTTGTAGCAACTGGTGCCTGCTCCGCATGTTGTCGTTGCTTCTCAGTCCAAGCATGTCGATCCTTCTTTTTAAACGGCAAAGGTGTTTTCTTTAGCTTCAGAGGGGATGTAATCGTGAACGGCTTGGGTAAGCTAACACTCTCGGGTTTGGTTATTTCCTTCCAGAGTACAATTTTAGGCGAAAAGTCCCAAAGGAGGCCGCGAGTAGGAAGGGGAGTATCAAGGTGTACGTCTTTGGCTTTGGTTTTACGTTTGACAGGGCGGATGATGCTGGCAAAAACGAATCAGATTGAAAGAAGGGGTGGTCAAGGGGAAGAGAGGTATTACTGACTTTGTCTGCACGTCATCAAAGATCTCATCAACAAGCAAAGGATCCTTGAAACCGAGAAGCTTGGCCTCTGCCAACTCATCGTTGGCCAACGGGACCACATGCGTAAGCGTGAGGGTTTGGATGTACCCGGGGGCGGTGCGAATGTAGTTGATCGGCACCATAAGGCGCTTCACCAGGGGAAGCCATTTACGATCTTTGACTGTCAGAAAAAGAAAATTATGGTGGAAGAAGAAACGTACGATGAGCCTCCCTCAGGGCTGTGGCAAGGCAGGAGACGTCGCCGTCACAAAGGTGCCCTGTTATATATGTTCGCATATCTAGAGCAGCGAAGATAGCCAGTACGCTTAAAGTACCTGAGCATGAAACTAGATTAGTTACCATGTTCGTATAATTGATTGAAGGAATTACTTACCTCCGCCCGATAGGACCAAGAAACGCTGGCCCCAGTTGAGCCAGTTGGAGAAAACCTGCCGAGAAGAGCCACCATATTGTTTAGCAAGACTGGTCTTAGTGACTGTGACGCCTCGGATTTTTCCCTGCCTTTGCTCCCTGTAGACGTGAAGTCAGTAAAGACGTTAACTGGAGGAGAGAAAACTTACATATCGACATTCAGAGCTAATTGTACCAAGCTCAGCATCAGATCGAGCTCGGAGAGCTTCATCCCCTCCGTTCGAGCCTTAATATAGGAGAACAAGGCTGCCGTGTCGGTACGATCGAACATTGTATCAACAGCAGCGGGAGGAGGACCCTGCAATATGGACTCAAGCGCCGCCCGTCCCTGAGGGTTGAAGATGTTGAGCATTTTAGATAGTGCCATGCCTGCCCCCTTCGTCACTGGCGGGCCACCCTCTGGATCTTCTACCCACTCAATCTCACCGCCCTTCTTGCGACGCTTACTAGAGCCAGTCTGTGTCCCCGAGTTGGCTGCCCCTGAGCTGGACGTGGAGGAGGAGGCAACACCGGCGGCGGAGGCATGAGCCCCATTTGCGCGATCGCAATCCTGGCACGAGCCTGCCTGGCAGGGTACACAGCCAATGGCAGAGGCGCCGCCGGTGCGCCCCCTATCCCCTCGGCGGACACAATCCTCCGTCCAAAGATGTGCTGGGGGAACACCTCCGCCACCACCGCCGCCACCGCCGTCCCCGCCTCCGGCCCCTCCCGCTGCCACCCCCTTCCTTCGAGAGCTCCCCACCGCCGGCAGGACAATTGTCAAAGCTGAGCTGTCCTCCTCCTCCTCTCTCAGCCGCCGTTTACCAAGCACAAGCGCTGGAAGAGGGGACGGTGGGACAGGGGACATAGGAGAGGGAGGGGGAGAAACCTCCATGGCGGCGGGTATTTGTAGCAGGGAGAGGATGGGTCGTACTGCAATCAAGTAATATATATCAGGAACTTTTCAATTCGGGGGAGCTCAATCTCCTTACTCTTTTGGATCAGCGGGGTACCCACCAACGTCGGGGAGCTGCGTCCCGAGAGGAGCGAGGATGACGAGCGCGATGGAGACAATGACAAGCGGGAAGGTGACTGAGGACCCGACGAAGAGGGAGAGATAGGCGCCAACAAATGTCTCTCGGGTATGGCGGGTAGAGGAGCTTGCAGTCGTCGAGTTACTTCAGAAACTAACAAACTATTTAGAGAATACCCAATATTTGTTAGAGTCTTGACGCGTACCATCAAGATCCACTAGCATCATGTTATTCGCGGGTACACTGGTGGCACGACGAGGGAGAGCAAGGACGCGTGGACGACAGGGCTGGGACAACACAGGGGGGTGGCTTGGGGTAGACATATCGGAAGTTTGGTGAGACGGGTTGGCAGTTGGTTGAGGCTGTGTTAGACGACGATGAGCAGGAGTAAAGGGCCCAGTCGACTCCGGCAGGGCAGCAGCCTGCAATTCTGGAGGCACCTCGGCGCCTTGGGCCTCAATCCTCGCAATGATTGAGGCAATAGTAGCGGGGGAGAAGAACGCCATCTTGTACTGAGTAGCTTGAGCGCCTAAAAGTGCAAGACGTCTTGCACTTTTTGTGACTGTGGAACGCGTTACTTTCCCAGAGAGTAGAGGGTCAACAGACGAGGAGACGCGGAGACGCGTTGGTGTTTGTTGTGGTCGCGAGGAAGTCAACGGTCACACCGGGTCACACCCTGGCGGCCAGGGCTTGCATCGCCACTCACCTCGGCTTTCTTCTGATCCATACTCGACATCGCACTCAATGCCCCAGCAGTCCCCTCCCACTCCAAATTGTGGACCACCGGAGTTTGAATCGAAATCGAGGCCGCCAATATACCATTTCCGACCGCCGCATGTGCCGAGCACAGCTGGATCTTTACAACGTAACTCGACATCGCACTTGGCGATTTTATTCGTGTGGATTGCACTCGCTGGCCTTGTTTTGGTCTCTGGCTTGGCTTTTGGACGACTTTACCGCCTGTGTCTCGTCTTGGAATACGCGGAATACCCCACGTTGCCTTGTCCATGCATCGACTTTTGGTCAGCACTTCTTGTATAACCTATACTTCTACTCAACTCTGCGCAGACCTGCTTCGACTGCGGTGCAGGGAACCCGACATGCTTCTGCGTCACCTTCGCCATCTACCTCTGCCTCGACTGCTCCGCCCTGCACCGCAACATGGGCGTCCGAGTTTGAGAAGGAGAAGAGCGCGAATCCGGCGTTTGCGGCGTTTGTGGAGGTGCGTACTGGTAACACTCCAAATAAATTCAGGCGATGCTGACCGACGGGCAGATGACGGAGCGTCTCCCCGAATCGCGCAAGCTCGAGCTGAACGCGTACCTGACCAAGCCGACGACGAGGCTCGCGCGGTACCCGCTCCTGCTCGAGGCGGTGCTCAAGCACACGCCAGACGACTCGCCCGACAAGCTCGTACTGCCAAAGGTTGTCGCGGAGGTGCGCGCGTTCCTGAGCCGCGTGAACGAGGAGTCGGGGCGCTCGGAGAACAGGTTTAACCTCGCGCAGCTGGATTCGCAGCTGTTATTCAAGCCGGGGGAGCAGGTCGTGAGTGTGTTTCTTCTTTCAGGTGGGAGGGATGCTAATGGGTGATGATAGGACCTCCGACTGCAGGAGGACGGGCGCGCGCTGAATAAACGCGATGGGGAACTGCAGGTGTATCTATTTGAGCACGCGCTGCTGTTTGCAAAGCCGCTCAAGACCAAGACGCACGATCAGTTCCGGGTGTATCGACGGGTGTGTGCTTGTGTCTCGCTCGCATTATTGTTCTTATACCTCGATGCAGCCTATACCGCTCGAGCTCCTGCTCATCAGCGCCTCGGAGGAGCCAAACAACAACAAGGATACCCTCCGCGGGCAACGTACACGACAGCTGGTGCGCAAGTCGTCCTTCGGGAGCACGGCGCCGCGTGGGTCGCCGCACCCGCCAGTGGTGAACATCCGCCCCGACGCCAAGGGCCCGCACTGGATCATGTTCGTGCATCTGGGGCGCAAGACGTACAGCCTCGTATTGTGGGCCAACTCGGCGCTGGCGCAGCGCAAGTGGGTCGAGAGCATCACGAAGCAGCAGATGGCGATGCGCGAGCGGAGCCTGGTGTTTGATACGGTTGCGCTGAGCGAGGGGTTCTTCGGGGCGAACAAAGTTAATTGTGCGGCGCCGTTTAGCGGTGGGCGAAGGATCGTGTACGGGACGGACGACGGGGTGTACATCTCAGACCTGCGGGATATCAGCAAGGACCCGGTGAAGGTGCTTGCCCTGCTCAATGTCAGCCAGGTCGACGTCCTCGAGGAATATCAGCTCCTCATCGTACTCGCTGGTATGTGCCCCGACTCCTTCTCTTTCCTTCCCACTAATGCCGTACCTTGCAGAGCGCCAAGTCCTAACATTCCCCTTGGACGCGCTCGACCCGATGGACCCGATGGCGGGGCTCAAGCGTGCGAAGCGGATAGCGACGCACACGTCCTTCTTCAAGGCCGGGTTCTGCTTGGGCCGTGTGCTCGTGTGTATAGTCAAGTCGACGCAGCTGTCGAGTACCTTCAAGGCGCTCGAGCCGATTGAGCAGACGGTGCGCGGGCGAGCGAAACCGACGTTCAAGAAGCTGCTGACTCCCATCCAGAGAACAGCATAGACGGCGCGAAACCCGGTCCTTTGGGAATAACACCGGACCAAATGACCGACGAGATCTGGGAATACATATTCTGCAACGGACCCTTCCCATCTCCGTCTCCCCTTCCGCAAGAAAAAGCCGACACCCTGAAGCACGAGTTCAACTACTTCTACCCCATGGACATTCGGTCGTCGGCAAAGGACCTGGTCCCTAATCACTTGACGTTCTGCCTATACAACCACGTCGCGCTGTTCCCCGAGGACAAGTGGCCGCGGAGTATGCGCACGAACGGGCACTTGCTGCTGAATGGGAAGAAGATGTCGAAGAGTATGGGCAACTCGTTGAGCTTGCGGGAGGCCATCTCCAAGTTCGGCGCGGATTCGACGCGTTTGAGCTTGGCGGATGCGGGAGACGGCGTGGAGGACGCAAACTTTGACGAGAAGAGTGCCAACGCGAACATTCTGCGGGTGCATACGTTGGTGCAGTGGTGCGAGGTTCGGCTTTCTTTTTACCCTTTTTTAGCCTTTATTGATTCGTTGGGATTAGGACATGGTCAAGGACGAACCCAATTTGCGTCACGGCCCCAAGAACCTGTACCACGATCTGGTCTTCGAGCAGGAGATCAACGATCTGATCAACATTACCAAGTCGCACTATGAAGCGTGAGCACCCTCATTTTCTGTTGGTGTTTCGACTTTAATTTGTTGATGCTCCTGCAGCACGAACTACAAGGACGCGCTGAAATACGGGTTCTACGAACTGCAGACGTCGCGTGATTGGTACCGCGAAGTGACCTCCGATGCTGGGATGCACGCCGATCTGGTGATGTACTGGATCCGCGTCGCAGCGCTGCTGGTGACGCCCTTCGCCCCCCACTTCACCGAGCACATATTCAGCACGATTCTGAAATCGCCCACCTCCATTCAACTAGCGTCTTGGCCCACGCCAGCCACTCCCGTCGACATTGCGGTGATCGAGGCCGGCACCTACAATGTGTACTACCGCATGAAGCACACGACGCAGGACCAGGCTATCATTTTCTCGTGCGTCTTTTCGCTGTATTTTCAAGTGGAAATTGACTCGCCGCAGTGGAGAAACGGCCAGTTCCGCGCGGCGCTCGACACGCTGTTCGCGACGCTCAGCGAGACACAGCGGTGGCACGTCTTCTACATCAACCCCAACGAGAGCCAGCTGCCAAACCAGCTCGAGGGGCAGAGCGTCAAGGGGCAAGTGCGGAGCGCGAATTTGACTGGCGGTGGCGACGAGGTGTGGGGGCGGGGAGAAGGGCGGGGTGAGGGTGTGGGAGGTGGGGATGACGATGGGGGAGTTTGTGGAGAGGTATGGCGGGGAGGAGAGTGCGTGGGCAGCGGGTGGGGGGAGCGAGGGGGAGAAGGTGGAGCGCGCGAGGATGGAAGCGGGGTTGGGAGAGGCGGATGTGGTTGTTGGGGTGCACAAGGTACGTGGACGTCTCTGTTCTACGTTCGGGTTTTTGTTGCTGTGGCGGGTGTGGATGCCTGCGGCCGCGCTTCGTGCCACAATCATGTCGCTGCGCACAGACGACGCATGTCGTCTTGTTATTGTCCACCCTCCCCCCTCCTCGTAGTTCCTTCCTGTCCCATCTTCTTCCTTCATTTGTTTCTTACAGCCTACTAACACTACTTTAGGTCTACCTCACTCAGCCGGCCTTCCACTACTTTGAAGTGAAGGGAAGGGTGGCGACTTTGAAGACCAGCTGCGCAGCCGCGACGTCGGAGAAACCAAATGCGCACGCGCTCTCGACGCCGACCTCGCGGACGGCGGCCGCACCTACGCGGACCCCTACGCGCCGCACACCTCCTCCCCCGGCCTCGAGGGCGGCGAGTACCCCTGGGCGGCGGAGGCGCGAAGGAAGCTACAACGGCCATGGCAGCACCGCGGCGCTGCCGCTCGTCGCCAACGCCTCGCGGCGACTGCGACTGCGGCGTGACTGCCTGCCACCGTCGTTGCACCGACGCCGGTGAAGCCGTGTTCAGGGCTCACCGCCTCCCAACTCGCCACCCTCTTCGCCACCGCGCTCGCCTCCGTCGACGCTCGCCCTCCGCGACGCATCTATGCCCGCCGCCAGTACCGCTGAGGGCGCAGGAGCGTCCACCTCCGATGGCGCCCCCGCATCTTCGTCGACATCCGACCCCGCAGGTAGCTGGACCCACCCCCGCCCTCCTGCACAAACTCCTCGCCCTCTCCACCCGCACCGCCGACCTCTCCGCCAATACTCCTCCGCCCTCCTTGCCGCCGACCAACAGCGCGAATCCGCTGAGCGCGAGTGCGACCAGGCGCGCGAGCACAAAAAGGCCAACAAGGTTCGTCCCGTGTCCCCTCCCATGCCTATACTCTTACTGACCTTTATTTTTAACCTCCAGTTCTTCCGCACCCTATGTCCGTCCTCGACTCGACGCACGGACACACCCTCCGACTCAGCGCACCCACCACCTCTGCGCTCAACGCACCCATGCGTGCCGCGGCTCGTCTCAATGCAGCATCTGCCACCAAAACTGCGGCGCTTGACGGACCGCCCCCTCCGCGCGCGTTCGTCGAGCGCACAGAGTTAGTGCGCCGCCCGGTTGCCGCTGTGTTCGGCGGACTACCGGCACCTACGCTTTGCAGCGCTCTCGACGCTGCACCCTCCACCTCCCCGTGTCCGCGCTCAAATCACGCCCCTCGTCAGTCGCTCATTCTTCTCCCCCCTTTACTTTTGTGTATCATACTTACCGATACTTTTCTTTTTTCTAGCCGTTTACATGTATGTCTATGTCTGTTTACTCTGCACATTCCCTCGTCGGGTACAAGTGGATTTGAGATGGCTCACGGAGGGTCCCGCCGGCGTGTCCTTCCTTGGGATGACGTGGAAGAGAGCCGTATTCAGGTGAACAAGGTCACCCGCAACAACCTCCGCGTCAAGCTCGGCGACCTGGTCAATGTCCATGCGTGTCTCGACATAAGATACGGCAAGCGCGTCCACATCCTGCCTTTTGACGACTCCATCGAGGGTCTGAGTGGCAACATCTTCGATGTCTACCTCAAGCCGTATTTTTTGGAAGGTTTGTCATGATTGTTTGGACCCGTTTGATCGCTGCTTAGCACGCTTCATAGCATACCGACCCGTTCGCAAGGGCGACACCTTCCTCGTCCGCGGTGGCATGCGAACAGTCGAGTTCAAGGTGATGGAAACCGACCCTGCCGAGTTCTGCATTGTCGCGCAAGATACCGTGATCCACATCGGCCAGTTTCTTGTCTACGCGCTCCGATTCGCTGCTAACGCGTGCTGCGAACAGAGGGTGACCCAGTCAAGAGAAAAGAGGAGGAGTCCAACCTCGCTGACGTCGGCTACGATGATATCGGTGGCTGCCGCAAGCAGATGGCCCAAATCTGTGAACTGGTTGAGCTGCCCCTCCGTCACCCACAACTGTTCAAGTCCATCGGTATCAAGCCCCCTCACGGTATCCTGATGTTCGGTCCCTCTGGAACTGGTAAAACTCTCATAGCGCGAGCGGGGGCCAACGAAACCGGTGCTTTCTTCTTCCTCATCAACGGCCCCGAAATCACGAGCAAGATGGCTGGTGAGAGTGAGAGCAATCTGCGGAAAGTGTTCGAGGAGGCCAAGAAGAATCCCCCCGTCATCATCTTCATCGACTCGTTTGCACCAAAGCGTGAAAGGTAAACCCGTCTTTTATCACGATATTCAGTTCCTGACCGTGTTATTTCTTAGACCAATGGTGAAGTCGAGCGCTGTGTCATGTCACAGCTCCTCACCCTTATGGATGGCCTCAAGGCCCGTTCGAACATTGTCATTCTCATCAACAGCCCGAAATCATGTGTAAGACGGCCGGTTAGAGTGAGAGCAACCTGCGAACGACTTCCTACTATTCCAAATACATACTCTAGTCTACATTACACAAGTTTTAATATGAATTTTAAATTTCTTGGAAGTGCTCATCCACGATTGAGTCCTACAATTGAGACCCACCATCGTGGGAATGATGCATCAAATAAACACGCTCACGTGGTTGGAACAAACAAAGGTTGACATTGACGCTCTCTCTCTTCTTACCACAATGAACTCGAAGAAGACAACCAAGAGCAAACCCAGATCCACCACCAATGCTACCAAACGAACCTCAGCCACAACCAAAGCAAAGGCGGCCGCCAACAAGCCCAAGTCCACCAAGAAGCCCAAGTCCACCATCGAAGATGATGGTTTCGAATCAGAAGGTATGACCAATCTCGCTCTTTCAGTGTCCCAAATACCAACAGTCATGTGGAACCAGAGCCCACTGCCAATGTAGCCAAAGCAAAGGGTGTTCCCAACAAGTCCAAGTCGGCAAAGGAGGATGACGATTATCAAGGTGGGAGCTTTCAGCCTGCAACACTTCCAAATGCTAAATACCTTCTCCAATCAGACTCTCAACCCGGTGCATTGGCCCCGCTGAGCCAAAATTTTGATGGCCAGCCCCGTCCTTCTCGTCTGAAAAAACAAACACTTGACAGATTGAAGGAGGAGGCGGACGCCATTTACGAGAACCCCAAACGTAGAAAGCTCACTCAAACTCAACTAGAAGACGAGCTGGAGAACGACGCTGCCCCTCCCGCCAAGAAAAAGAGGGGAGTCTCCAATGTACGTACATCTCCTTACTTTTCTTTTCTCCTATTGACTCTCACCGTGTTTAGTCTCAACCTCAACCAGCACATCCTGATTCTCCCTTGAGGTTGAGACTCCCTCCGCTCCGAGCAAGGGCAGGAACCGATTCCGATGACGTACGCTCAGCGATTTTGATTCACTTTTACTGACTTTATGCAGGACTTTCCGGCTTTTCCCATGCCCACCATGAAAAGGAACCTGTCCGTCGTATATTCAGACGATGACGAAGACAACAACAATGTATGCCTTCAGTACTCAAAATTATTCTAGGTACTAATGTTCGTTAGGGCTCCGAGAACGAAGGTAGCTAGCTATATATCTCGCCATATCAGCCTAATCTTAGGGTTGCAGAGCGGGACAAAGAAATGTTGGACGTGGATTGTGAGGACAAACGAAGTCAAAATTTTCAGAATTTTTTGTTTTCTTCCCTGTCTGATCCAATTCGCTATCCTAACAGTGTTCCGTGACGAGAAGGGAATGGAACTACACAAGCAAGAGATGTCTGAGTATATGGCTCGGTGTAAGTAAACATCGCACAACCCTACCCCCGATTTACCGAGCTTAGATCCTCCAGCGGACTTGATCGGTAAGACCTTTGCGTAATACTGCTTGCATAGGCCTTATAAATTTTCAGATTCGGATTCCATGTCCGCCCTGGAAGATGGTACATCCCTCCCCTTCAGCTACCCCGATTTAGTCTAATGCCTTGGCGAGGTCACCATCCGCCCGATATCTACGATGCAAGCGATATCGATGAAGATGAGGAGGAGAGGACGGGGAAGGAAAAGGACAGGCGGGCCGAGTGGAATCAGTGGAGAGAAGGAGGCGAAGAGCGCAAGCGGAAGGAGCAGGAGCAGGAGCGCCAGCGGCAGGAGCAGGAGCAGGAGCGCAAGCGGCAAGAGCAGGAGGAGGAGCGCAAGCGGCAGGAGCAGGAGCGACGGAGGCAGGAGGGGAAGCGTAAGCGGCAGGAGGAGGCACTCGAGCGGGGGAGGCAGGAGCGGATGGCCCAGATACAGGAGCGGGAGCGCAAGCGGCAGGAGGAGGAGGAGCTCGAACTGGGGAGGCAGGAGCGGGAGCGCAAGCGGCAGGAGGAGGAGGAGCTCGAACAGGGGAGGCAGGAGCGGAGGGCGCAGATACAGGAGTGGGAGATGCAGCAGGATCACAAGCGGAAGGAGCGGGAGCAGCAGCAGGAGCGGAAACAACAGCAGGATCGCAAGCGGAAGGAGCTGCAGGAGCGGGAGCAGCAGCTGGAGGAGCAGGAGCGGGAGAAAAGACGGCGGCAGGAGGGCGGGCAGGAGAAGAAGCAGCAAGGCGACGACAATAGGAACAACGGTAAGTGTTTGAAATCAGTTCATGAAGCCCTTTCAGCTCATTGTCCTAGGTCAAGGCCATCGGGGTCACGGAAACGGTATGTGATGGTCCCCTTCACAAATCCTAGCTGACGTTGATACTCAAGATAAACACACCCATGGACGTGGGCATGGGGGTAAGTGTCTGTCCTCCGTGAACGAAAAGATCCCTCTCAGTCCATCTCATTCATTCTGTTCCAGGGAATGAACATCGTGGTCAGGGAAAATTAGCTTCCAGACGTAAGCTAATAATATTTAAAAGTACTTGACCGTAAAGGAGGCCCAACCGATCAGGATGGCGGAGTTGGACGTGAGCAACGTAAGTTTTAATAGCCAGGTCAACAACATGTTTCAGCTCCTTCTCCTAGGCGATGAGCGTGAACGCTCGAAAAACGGTAAGGAATATTCAGAACCAAAACTCAAGCTAAACATATTCGAGTAGAATCCAATAACGCCAAGTCCAAGTCCAGCCACTCCAACTGTATGTCTCTTCTTTTCTAGATTCCTCGGGTCGCTTACTAGAATTGTCAGCGTACAATGTTTTGCAAAAGCATCATGCAACCAACTGCCCCGTTCTTCCTCCCAGGAACGAAGACCTTGCGGGCTGTCGCCAGAAACAACAGGGTGAGGGTGAGGAGGCGGAAGGGGGGGGGGAAGATTCGGAGGAGGAGGATGGGGAAGATTCCGAGACAGAAGGTAAAAAGTCCCGAAAGCGTCGCACAGCCAAGGACGGCCCTACTCCAAAGCAGGAGCACTTTTACCCGAAGACATGGCAAAAAGTTTTCGCATTTGCCAAGGATCACCTTTTCTCCTACCTTCTGAACGACCAGCTTTTCCCTAAGCAAGAGCTGTCGGATAAAAAGCTTGCCACTTTCCTGCACCGAAGCATCGCCTATTGCGAAGAGGAGCTGAAGCTAGATCTCGAACAACAGGGCAGTGCGTCTTTTTCCTTATTCTCTCCCCATCTTAGAGGTTCACTGAGTCGACGTTCTCTAGCTTTTTATCCTGAATACGAGGACGAAATGGTTCAGATGGCAAGTCTATCTTGTCAGATTTACTGGTCAGATTTACTAATAAATTCAGTTATGGGGCTACGTCTCCAATTTCAGGGGCAAATGCAAGAGTATGGCGCGGGCAGTAGTCAAAGAACACTACTCCCTCCGGATATGGCCATCACACCGCGAGTTCCCAAAACCGGCGGAGTATAAGGCCAAAACTATTGCTAATGTTACCGCCCTCCTCCACGAGTCAAGTTTTCACATAGATGGCCGTGACGCCAAGGTAACCCTTGATACCATAATGATAAAATATTTCATTAATTGTTTATAGGGAAGAACTAACAATTTTATGGCGCCTGCCATCGGACAGCTCGCCTACGATATTCTATACACAGGCAAACGGCCCCTTGGGCTGCAACTTCCTGGGGATTTCCAACGCTATAGCCCCGAGTTCATCACTGCTATTGTTATTTTTGTAGCGTGCAATTGCCTTACATCTTTTCTCCGTAGCTGACCACTTTTCTAGTTACGATGCGCCATTCAAGAACACGAAACTGGCCATTTCAAGAATGTGGACTTTACGGAGAGCCGATACTCCCGAGCATATAGGAATGGCCTACGCAAGATGGACACCCTTAGGCAGAATAATGTTCATTCCACGAAGACGATGGACCAGTGGGAGGCCTGGCGTCTGGAGCACATCTTGAAGGGGGGAGACGAAGACGAGGCGGGGCTGTCCGGGGACGAAATAAATATTCAGCTGGATTAAGTGTGAAATATATAGCCATAGAAATCGTCTTTTACTGCTCACAAACCATGGTTCGGTGTGGGAATCATTTTTATCCCTCTCCCCTACGTGGGAACTACGGGAAACTATATCGTACTACATAGCAGGAATAGGGAACTACGGAGAACTATGTAGCGGCAATAAGGAACTATGTAGTGGCAATAAGGAACTATGTAGTGGCAATAAGGAACTATGGAGCACTATATAGTGGCGATAGGTAACTATGGAGCACTACGTAGAATTTGGGAACTACATAGGAAACCCCTGGAACTATGGAGACCTACAGAGAGGGTACCCTTACTATGGCAACTACATGAACTACAGCAACTACAGGAGCTCTGTAGATCTACGTAGCACACCCCTGTTTTGCTGATGCTTGGAAAATTATTCTGTGGGGATTGTCAAAAGGTTCAAGGCAGGATTCCGGCGATGTATTGCCACAGGGCGTGCGCAATTGCACATTGGCCAACCACAAAGATTGGTGTAAAAACCAGTTTAACATAGGCGGCCCGCCGGGAATGTAATATTAATGTACTCAATAAACGCTGGATTTCAACGCGAACAATGATTCGATCACTTGGCAGTCACGCGATCGCGTCAAAGCTCGTCATGCTCTTAAGAAACCGCTTACTCACAACCCGATTCCCTGCCCGTATATATACTACCCCGCGCTCTGCATACGGCTCATTCATCCTCTTCAATCTGTTTTCCAACCACTCCGCCTCGTCCTCCAAAGCACCCATGTCTGTCCAAGAGATCGTCGATGTTCGTGAAACGAAATAACGATTCATTATCGATTCTCATCTGAGTGCTCGCAGAACGCGATAGACTCTCACAAGATCACGATCTTCTCGAAGTCGTGGTGCCCGTACTGCAAGAAGACCAAGGCCCTCTTTGCGGCGGAGTTCCCTGATGAGGAGCCCTATGTCTTAGAGTGCGCGCGATCCCCCCAACTATATGTCCTTCACTACTTATGCTTCGCGAGCAGAATTGATCTGCGCGACGACGAGGACGCCATCCAGGACTACCTCCAAAGCAAGACAGGGCAGAGATCTGTCCCGAATGTGTTCGTTAGTGCGTTTGATTCTTTCAGTAGTGTCAAGTGAGCGGAGTAGAGCACTGACTTTCTCTACTCGTCTAGACAAGACGCAAGTTGGCGGTAGGCTCTAACCTCCTGGCTCACTTATTTTGGCTTGCTTATACCGCGATTCGTTGCAGGCAACGACAAGACTCAGGCGGCCTTCAAAGAGGGGAAGCTCCAGGAACTGGTCAACCAGTAAATTTATTCGTTGCGTTGGTTGTTCTGATAATATGGATGTTCCTAACCTGCATCTTTAGGAGTAGTGCAGTTTCGAAATTGTAATATCTGTCTGTGCCAACAAACGTGAATTTTCTGTAGAGAAAGCGAGACACCCAGCCTCTGGATCGCACGCCTGACCCAAGCAAACTCAGCTTCGGTCCTGCAGCGCAAGATGGCTGTGTTTCCGAGCGGCCGCCGTCCACTAATCCGATTAAATAGTGGCCCTGGGCAACACGGCGACTCGTGAATCGTTAATAATCCGATTGCGCGGAATGGCTCGGGAATGAGCGAATCGTCGGCTTAATGTTAGTGGCCCCACAAGAAATATTTCCTCGTCAATGGACAGCTCTTGCCGATACCTCGTTGCATAAGGGAATCTCGTAAGAGCACCCTGCCCGGCTTGTGTTATCATTCACCTGCACTTGAAGTATCGAGATACTCAAGGAACCATGACTGGCTGAAATGAATTACCGACGCAAGTCCACATCCGATGCCTCGGGCACCCCACACTTTGGAGCCAGAGTCTCTTGCCGTGCCCGCTACTCGAGCCCTGGAAAAGCGGAGAATGATGAGGCCCCTGTTGCCTCGGCCTGGAGGCAAGAGTTATCTCGTTTGCTCTGCGTTGGACCTTCTCCGGACAAAATATTTGTGCACGGCCTTTGTGAGTCTACTGATGTGAGTTTACTGATGTGTATGTCGTTTACTTACTGCAAATGCGACTCATCCTTTCTCCAAAATGGCCAGATAAACTCCGGCCGGAGCACGGCGTTGGAGGCGCAGTTATGACGGATTAATTGGGATAAGTTTCATTGCCATATCGTCGTAGTCCGAGGAACATAGGTCTACTTATTTCTTTTTGCTGCCTCACACAGAGAAAAAAGACACACATGTTCCCCCTACATCGGTAGATACTACTGTTCTATTCGCCCTGCGAGCTTCCAGATCAGCGCGGCAGCTTTTGTGTTTGCCGAAAGCAGTGATATGGCGTTGTGCCCATATAAGGGAATCTCCCCACAGCCACGTACCGACACCTCTCTCTTACCACGACGCCAGTTCTCCGCGATGGCGACCAGCTACAAGGCCCTGATGGCCCTCGGCGAATCTCATACCAAGAGCGTCGAGAGCACTGTGCAGGCTGTGCTTGCTGAGAAGAAGCAGAAGGAGCAGCAGCGGCGCAAACAGCAGGAACTGCAGGAACGCAAAGAGCGCGAGCTCGAGGCCAAGATGCGTCTGCGGCACTTTGAGGAGCAGAAGCGGAAGGCAGAGCTCGAGGCCAAGCGTGCGGAGGAGCGCAAGGCGAAGGAGGCGGATCTTCTGCGGCGGGAGGCGGAGCAGAGGGATGCACTCCGATATGGCCCGAAGAAGGCCAAGTCAGCCGCTGGGAAGTGGCCGACCTCTAGCTCCGGTGTCCACGACGAGGTCCGCAAGAAACGCTTACCAGACGACGACGACGACGACATGGGTATAGCGCTTACTCGGGAGGAGAAGCGGGAGCGTAAGCTGCAGGCAGAGCTGAAGCGAGCCTTCCATTCTCCACGCCGCGTCAACAGTGCCACCGGGGCGTACCGCAAACCTGGTGGTCGCCTGCCTGGTGGTGCGTACGATGTCGCCACAAGCTCGGCGGACAAGGCCACCGCGACCTCTGGTCCTGGTAATGTCAAGGACAGGCTTACGAAGATGCCGAATACGCTCACCCGCCTCAACGTCGTGAAGCGGGACACCCGCACCATCGACGAGATTGTGCGAGACCGCCGCGAGAACAAGGAGGTTCTCAATGGCGACCAGGCTCGCGGCTTCGACGACTGGTTCACACCGTCCTCGCGCACGCAGCCCAAGAAGGAGAAGGCCCCCGTGCCGTCGTCCTCCGCCAGCTCCTCATCTTCACGGCCGTCTTCTCAGCCCATGCCTCCGCCTGCTGCGAGGCGTTCTGCTGCGCCAGTCGCGACGCCAAAACCCCGTCCGAAGGCGTCCGCTCCCGCACCGGCGAGCAGCAGCGCAAAGAAGCGTCCCCGCTCCCTCTCCGACTCCCGCTCCTCTACCCCTCCGCCGGCTAAACGTTCCCACATGGCCTCGGCTTCGTCTTCGAAGTCCATGAAACCGATAAAGTCTACTTCGCGCTCGCGCTCGCCCCTCAACGACGACGAAAGCCGCCTCAGCGAGACGATTTGGGGTATCTTTGGGAAGAACAAGGCCACCTACGCGGCGCGCGACGTGCTCTCCGACTCGGAGGATGATGACGAGATGGAGGCGGGGGCCAGCGCGCTGGAGTGGGAGGAGAAGATCAGCGAGCGGACGGCGCGCAAAGAGGACCGCGAGGCGGAGATAGAGGAGCGCAGGCATGAGGAGGATAAGCGCCGCCGTAAGGCCATGTCTTCGCGCGGCTGAGCGCCGCCAGTGTCCGTCGTCCGTCGTCCGTCGTCGCTGTCCCGAGTCTCATCTGCCATGCACCTTTTCTACTCCATATATTCTACCATCTACGACACATAGTACCACACATAGTACCACCACGCATCATACCTCCATACATACTACGCACATCTCTCTCTTCTCATTCCGCATGTCCTTCGCCCTAACTCGAGATTTGTATGTCTTACCAAAAGTTTATTATTTTATTCCATAGTGGGTGTAATCATAGAGTGTAACTTATGTAGACTAGCATTTATTTATCCGAGTGCGATAGCTCCTCGGCGCTGGACCACGCAGGTGCGGTGTGGCCTCGGACAGGTGAGAGTCAGCTAATTTAATCTGATGAGATGCTATTTCTTGAATCCTCTACTTAGATCATCCATCTCGTCGGGCGCTCAACTGCCACTACTTAGCGTACTTCAAAACAACAACGGCGACACTATACGGCGACTGCCCGCGTGCACCCACCCTACATTTCCGTGTTCCTTTGGACTTGCCACCTTCAAGATGCCGTGCGCAGGCTTTTTTGTGAGCGACGTTTAAATTTCACAGATTGACCGCGAAATTGACGAGGCGTGTGTAGTTCTAGATCCTCCTCATAATCAGGCTCTCACTCGGAAATAAGGAGGCAGCGCTCGGGAATAGTTGAATCCCCTCCCCTGTTCCTTTTCCTTGGACTCCAAGACGCCGTACGGGTTCCATCGAGCGACGGTTAAATTTCACAGATTGACGAGGTGCGTCACCGACGCGGCTCCAGATCCTCCTCCTCCTCAGGCGCCTGCTCGGAATCGAATGGGCAGTGCTTGGAAATATGGACTCAAGTCGTCGTGCAAGTTTCATTCTCTGTGGGCGATGGCTAGATTTCACAGATTGACCGAACTGACGACTCGGAGGCGGGCGATCCTCCCCAGGCTCCTGCTCGGAAGCAAATGGCCAGCGCTCGACTCGAGGTCGACTTCAAGACGGCGTGCGCGTTTCATTCTCTGTGAGCGACGGTTAAATTTCACAGGTTAACCGTCAAATTGACGAGGGGAAGTTCTAGATCCTGCTCCAGCTCCCGCGCGAGCTCGAAAATTCGACGCGACCATGCATGTCGTGTGTTCTCCGTCTGCCTTCGAGAACCGATTCCCGGATATCGAGATTATATGAAGGCTCGAGCTCGAGGACCGCGTTGTAATTCACATTTCATTCAAAGGGATAGATTCACGGTTATTGAATTCAATCAGCCAGATTCAGGACCAGATTGAGGTGGATCAATTGAAGGAAGAACGCCGGTGACAAGGTAATGAAAACTTTAAATTTGTTTCTTGGAATGACCGGGACGGGGACCTGTCTGGCGCTACCGAGGCCCAGGTGGTGCGCGCGATTCATGGTCCGAGACCTTGGCACTACCGCAGACGACGCACCTAATAATGCAGAGCTTGTCTTCGGCGGCGGACGGGGACCTCAAGAGCCAATATTGTTTTGCGCTCGGCGCTTCGCTCCCGAGCGCGATTTTGGGAGATCTTGACGCCGGCTGGGACCATGGAACCAGGCACCTAATAATATACAGTTTACTCCTCGCCGGCGACTAACGGGGACCTCAAATTTGTTGGCCCATTTAGCGCATATGGCAAGCTATTACTTCCTGACAGTGGCACGGTGATAACGAGCTTGCTCTTGGAGACCTCGAAGTGAGCCTGAAATTTTCTGGCACTTCCGAGTCGACCGTTTTCCAAGTTGAGATTTTTGGAAGGAAAAAAGCCGTTTCTCTGGTTCCTAACGGTGGCCTGGAGACGGGGACCTCGAATCGTCTGGCACTTCCGCGGGTTCGTGTGGGGCTCTGGGAAATGAGAGCTGAATATTTACAGGCGTGCCGACCAAAGCGATTCTTCTAGACTGGAGAAAGTTTCCGCGTCGACGTAAATTGTATCCACCGGCGCACCTTCAAATGACCCCCTTTAATCCACGGCCCAGTGGATGCTTGCCTATTTTTTGGGACCTCCCGCTTAGGCACTCCCTCGACGAGTGCGCTCTGTCCGCACTGTGTGTCGCTCGAGCTTTCCATGGCGTGCTGCCCTGCGGATCTACCTCTTGAATTTCGTTCCTTTTAGACTCCTTTAAACCTGACTTCAACTAGGAGGACTCAGTTTTTATTTTAAGCTTTCCGGTGTGTATCTTTTGACACATGTGAATTCATTTGGTTCTCGCACGCACAAACGTTTCGCAGACGTTTCGCAGGCTTTCTTTGGAGCGCTTGCCGTAATTCTTTCGCAAGCGCAAGCCTATTCTCTGTCTAGCGCAGGTCGCAAGAAGGAAAAATGACAGCCCTCGACTGCGAAATCCCGACAGCATAGGCGTTTTTGGGGAATGGAAGGAGTGTAAAATCCTCAAGGGTGTCAGTGTGGCGCTGAGTATGCCGAAGCGAGTAAAGCCGCCTCTCTATGCGCTCCAGCCTGGAGCGCACTGATCCCGTATATCGTTCCACGCTCCGTCGCGCGTTCACTTTTCATCTGGCCATCCACCACACCGTACGCAGCCGACTTCCCAGTGAAGGCAAACAGTGATAGAGGGGGGAAGGGAGAATTCCTCAGATGAGATCTTTGCGGTTGGGATCGCACCTCTTTTCGCTTTCCGAATCCTCTATCTGGCGTCTGAAGCTTGCGCGTTCCCGTTTTCTGTGCAAATCAACCTCACGGGTCATTCGAAGAACGCAACGAAAAGACGCGGCTTTGGTGTTGAATTTACGTGCCAACGCGGCTGGGGATCCGGCATGCCTGCTGCTCCTCCGTTTTTTTCCATTCAAGTTCTCACATTTCCAGGGGTGTGCGACAATGCGCCACCAAACTTTGCTCTCAATCGCCTTCTGGTATGGATTGACCCGGCAATCAGGAAGCCTTCTTTTCGCACGTAGCGTCCGAATTCGCTTTCCGGTCAGCAGTCGGATGCTCAAAAAGGACGCCCAGCGCCCTCAGCTCCCCTCCCTCCTTTTGTCCATCTCTGCCTCAGAAGCACACACATGGCACAAAAAACCTACGCTTGGATATCTTTATGGTCTGCGTTCCGACTACCTACCGTTTCGTTCCTTATCCCTGTTTTCAGGTTCCTTCTCACTGCTCCCCTCATGATTTGGGACGCCGGGTAAGGTTATCAGCGAAGTAAGCTGGCTGATTTCGCTGAATGCGGTTCCTTCGTAGGTATTGCTTGATGAGGTGCGCTTCGTCCTTGAATGCTTCGAAAGCTCTACACATCACAATGCACTCAGGCCAGCGTCTATGGTCGGTGGTAATCTCTATTGGTTCTGGAAACCGTACGAGCTTTATGGAATGGTCGATTATGTATGTGGCTACTACTATCGTCTGTACTTCGCTCTTCATCTGTATTTTTAGGTCTACGGGGTCAAGGCTTGGGAGGACGGAGACGGGTTCGCCAGTGCCGCAGGCTCGTACCACAGTTTCCTTGGAAATACTCAACTGACGTCGGCATTCATCCCCAGCGATCCTAAACCTCCTTGAAACTTTTGCAAACGTATGCGCCTCGGCAATCCTTTTCCTTGTCGTTTTCTAGACCAACTTGTCTAGATTGGCTATCTTGTCGGCACGCATATCTACCAGACTCGCGCTGCTCCACTGGTTGGATACACCGGCGCAACCGCTACGCTTAGCAAGACCATCCTTTACAGCCTCACTCAATATTTCTGCAACGGATGCGCGGTGGGACACAACACGTCGTTCAATCTGTTCGTGTTTTGGATTTTTCCGAACATGTTTGTGCTCCCGCTTTGATACCGAGCTGTTTCGCGACTAACAACCCGGCAGAATGTGGATGCTCTTCTCCGGGTGCATCATGTGGAGGCTCGGCGCGGACATGTTAAATTCCGTTGAAAAAGCTCCGAGAAAAATCAAAATAAGATGAAGATCGCGCTAAATTGTTCTAGATTATGTACACTCCCGTTGGTCCTTGTTTAGAATTTCGTGTTTTTCGGTGATACGCGCACGTGATCGCGTTTGCCGACGTGATTGATCGGTCTCGAAACGGCGATCTTCCCTCCTTTCTCCACGACGTACAGCGAAATGGCATCCGCCTCTGGCGACGACGAGGGGACTCCGGTTGAGCGATATTTCCACCCATTCCACGAAAACCCATGGGATGACGATGACGAGCATTCTACCCCGGGCACTTGGCCTCCTAAGACACTCGCTGAACTCAGAATGTGCCGTCTTTCTGCTCAAATTCGGGAGAAAACCGCTCTGGTGGGAGAAGTTCCGCGACGAGCCCATTCGCAAGAAATGGATTCAGGAGGTTAAAGAGCAGCAGGTAGACCTGAAGCCGTATGAAAGGTTGACGGATAATATGGTTCGTACATGGTCTTGCCCTCATACTCTCGTTTGTGAGGCGCATTGCAGGTGAATTATGTGGTGGCTGAATTGGAGGGCTACGCCAAATTGCGTGACCAAAAAACCGGAATTGAGGTATGTCGCTGTGATTTTTGTCACTGCGAATCTCATTGTTTTCCCAAGTGTGGTCCGTATGAGCGCATATTTTTTTCGGACATCCTCGTTCCTGCGGACGTCACGACCGCTCTCCGACTTGCGGTGAAACCGCTTGAAGATATCCCAGACGACAAAAAGGATTGGCATCCCGGATCGGACGGCCGGGTCTTGGACCTTGTCCACCCGTCCTTATGCCCCGTTATATTCGATGTCACTTGGGGCACGCAGAGCAACGGAGAGCTTGGCACATTTGAAAACCCTGATGCGGACGAGTTAAATGTCGGTTACATGTTTGTCTCCGAGCGTTTCCAGTGGCTTCCTTCCGACTTCGAAGTAGGCGAAAGCGGCGGGGTCAAGCTAAAATCACCGTATATCAACAACATCTACCCGGAACACCATGATGCGCTCGTTCCCGTCATTGAGCGCGTGATGGAATGTGCTGTTCCATTATGGGAACGAGTACTTTCCGCTCTGCGCAGGGATCCAGTTCCCGCTCGAGTTCGACATACGCTGAAATCGGAGGAGTGGAATAGCGAGGATTTGCCATGCATTTGGTTTAATAACGATCGACACCCCGATAATTCCGAGGAAGAGCGCGAACAGGAGCACGATTATGCAGCTTGGCATGAGCGCCGGCTGATTCGAGGGCCGCTCTGTTTACCGGATGCACCGGAATTGTACGAGGATGCGCTGAAAGAAGATATGGCTGTTTCTTTACTTGGATCGACTATCCAAGTGATAGTGAAGTTGGCAAACATCCATGTATCGCCGGGGGACGAATACCCAGGTGGCAAATGGCACGTTGAAGGTAAGTCACTTTCAGTTGGAAGAAAGGGTCGTTAATTTTTTGTTTTCCAGGAATGGCGACCGAGTCCATCGTGTCTACCTTCATTTATTACTTCCACTCCGAAAATATTGAGCCTGTTGACCTGAATTTTCGAATGGCCACACAGGCACCTCAACCCCATCAGCAAGACGATTCTTCCTGTATGGAGATCTTGTATGGTATACGCCGGTAAATGATCCTCAACTTCGTTGCGTCTCGCCGCTCATTTATTCTCACAGAGACAACGCATGCGCCCAGGACATTGGCTCCGTGAAGACTAGAGCTGATCGCTGCATTGCGTTTCCCAACCTTTATCAGCACCAGGTCAGTTTAGTCAGAGCTGCGCTTCACAATTAATGACTTTCAGGTTTCGCCGTTCAAGCTTGTGGACAAGACGAAACCTGGGGTCCGCAAGATCTTAGTATTATTCCTTGTCGATCCAGCCGTCAACGTTATATCTGCTACCAACGTGCCTCCGCAGCAATTAGAGGTCGTCAAGCACATTCTTCGCTCCCAAGGCCCATCGTCAAGGCTTTCATTGCTACCCATAGAACTATTGGATCACATCGCAGAACACGTTCCTGGGGTTCAGTCCCGCGCCGAAGCGGAAGCTGTCCGTGTGGAGCTGATGCAGGAACGCTCAGTCATGATCGAGAGTGTCGACAAGGAGTTCTTTTCTAGGGTACGTGTCCTACAAAAAGGAGTCTCGCTCTCGTATAACTCATTGATTCTCAGGAGTTTAACATGTGGTGAGTGTTTCCTTCCTGGGCCAAGTCTTCTTCTGATCTGAATCTTGCTTATAGCGAACATTGAGGACTGTTCTTTCCGAATCGATCTACTTATTACTTATCTTATGATGTCATGGCAATTGCTGGCAACTCAATCTCTCGTCTTCGTTGCTTTTCTGTCTTACTGATTTGATCTCGCGGTCGTCCTGAAGATCTTTGGCCGTTCCTCTATACTGTGTATGGTAGCAAACGCAAAATGGTGCGTTACTAGCTTTCTATGGCCATACAAGGCAAATTAGAAGGCACCGTGGATCAAACATGGATCGGCCGCGTTTCGTTTTCCGCTCCCTCAGAAGTGGTATCCCATCCCAAGTTCACTCGTCGGCTCATCTGTGTCTGTTCTCCTGCCTCAATAGCAAAAAAAAACAGGGCAGTTGTGGGTCCGACATCGGTTCTATCAATCCCGGGGATTTCGCCGCCCCATATACTGCGATGAGCTCGGCTTCGTAACTCAGCGCCGACGAGACATAAAAGTAGTGCTGTAATCAGCGCTCTTCGGGCTCACCGGCGTCGGTAATCCTGCGGCACCATCAAAACCCCGTCCTCATCTCACTGCTGTTCTGACCAAGATGTCGACGACTTGGAACCTCTCATTCTTCGTCTGTGCCATACTCGTCGTCCTCTTCGCATGCTCAAATAAAGCCCGGCATCGTCTGCGCATTGGGATATACTTCGCCGCTATGTGCCTCTGGGGCTTCGGAGGGACCCCCGTATCTTTTGCGATGGCCTTGTTCGGACGACGGTTTGAAGTCGGGCGAATTATCACGGCCTCGTTCGCGTGGTTCGTCGGCTTAATTCTGGGCCTGCGCGTCGATCTTGAAGGCGCCGAGCACCTCGCGACACAGCCCGCGGTGCTCATGCTGAACCATCAAAGTGCGCTCGATGTGTGGCTCCTGGGCAGGTCAAACCACTCTTGACAAGTTCTCTCCCCTCCATCTACTCACCATCTTCTCAGGATTCTCCCCAAGCGCGTATCGGTGATGGCAAAGAAGTCGCTGGGATGGTCACCGATCGGTCCAGTGCTCTACTTTTCCGGAGCCATCATGGTGGAACGCGGTACAGGCGCGCGCGCAGTGGCCCCGATTCGCGAGGCGGGGGTAAAGCTGCGCGACGCCGGCGTTTCGCTCATGGTGTTCCCCGAAGGAACGCGCAACGGCGCGCGTACCCCCAGCCTGCTGCCTTTCAAGAAAGGCGGATTCCATCTCGCGGTGCAGAGCGGGCTTCCGATTGTGCCTATCGTGTGCGAGAACTACTCGCATATGTACCGGCGTGGTTATTTTGAGCCTGTCACGCTCAAGATTCGAGGTATGCTGGATAGTGGCTTGAGGTAGTTGGGTATTGATGCGTTTATGCAGTACTCCCGTCCATCCTGACCGCTGAACTCTCTGGGGACGATGTATCGACGCTGACGGTTCTAGTGCATGATCAGATGCTGGCGGCCGTTCGTGAGATATCTCGACCGGCCCAAATAATGTAGCTACAGCAATAGTGAGCACATTATAATATTATAAGCAGGTCTCAGATGTTTCCCTCTAGCCGCGCTTGAGCTTTTGACTCCGAACGCCGCGTTCGAGGGAGCAGCGAAGCGCATCGCAAAGCACCCAGCGTTATCACCATCAATACAAAGTACACCATATTCCCGCCCAGGATTTGATGCTCCGCCGAAAACGCGAACAATGAGGACGCAAACGACGGCGCGAGACTGCGGAACAGCGTCCCCACCGTGCCCGAGAGTCCGTTCACGCTGCCCAGACTTGCAGGTGTCGGCGCCGCGTCCATGATTAATATCATCATGCTCGAATACGCAAAGTAGATGAGGAATGAGCAGCTGAGCTGACACGCGAGGACGGCGAGGACAGCAGAGTCCACCCGCCCCGCGCGCTGCGCCAGGAAGCTCATGAGCGGGTACATGGTGAATGCGGTGAAGATCGCACAGATTCCCAGCATGAACATGCGGCGGGGGCCGTAGCGGCGGATGAGGCGCCCGCCAAAGAGAAGCTGTATGATAGCATTGCAAAATCCGCACAGGCCCATGATGAGCCCGATGTCGTATGGCCTGGGATGATATTAGAGGAAGACATCGATGGTGGTGGGTCGCTCACTTAAGCCCCAAGCCGCCGAGGCTTATAGGCGTAGAGAAGAACAGCGGAATTAGACTATCATTGGACATATTGCAAAAATACAATAGCCCATGGTTGGCCATGGCGATGAGGACGGGTCGTGTTAGGAGTTCGCGGACGGGCAGCGGCGCTTCCTGGGTCCCTTGCGGTGGTGCAGGGAGTAGGGGGTCTGTATCTATAGGAGGACTTCCGCGGCGCCGTGCGATAATTGAGGGCAATGTCTGGAAAACGCCGTAAATTCCAAGGACGTGCTGCATCATAATACTGCCGACCTCATTTAAGCCGACGAGCGCGAGCACGAAGGATAGAAACGCGACCGAGCCCGCAATGAGACAGGGCAGATAATACGGATGATCTATGAGGATCTGGAGCTTTCCGAGCGTTTCTGGCCATTTCGCTGCCGGATTGGAAAATACGCCACCTATGAAAGGACTAAAGAAATAAGGATCTGGGAGGTCGGCAAGGCCCGCCGACGTACGCTATGGTAACACCAACGGCCCACACCAACGGCATTATGGAGAATATGTCTGCGATATTTGTCGAATCGGAGATCTACTCGTTGCACATGAGAAAAACATAGTATTTGAGATGGCCCAAGTACCTCGTTGATCACGGTCTTTGAGACGCCTGTGGCATGATAAGCTAGGGCACAGAAGTCCAAATGAATACGAGCCTATGTTGCCGTTGCAAATTCCTTGGATGCAGCGGAAGACGAACAGGAACCAGAATTTCTTCGAAAGACCAAAACCAAGCATTGAAAGGCCCAGTCCTAGCGGTCCCAGCAACAACACTGGCCGGCGTCCATAGATATCTGATAGGCGCCCCCACGAGAAGACAGTAAGGCACTCCGCTAGAAAGAAAACGGATTCCTTGTGGAAATTGAGCACATCGACGATTGATTTTGAAAGAAGCCCACAAGCATTCCGGCGTAAAACCCGGTCTTGGTCTCCTCGCCGCCTGTAATTCCAGTGTCCCGAACAAACTGGATTACAAACGGATAGATCACCAGCGCTGTGAAGAGTTTTTCTATAAAAAAAGCCGGGAAAGAGAGCGGAAAAGGCCAAACCAGTTACAGGCTCTGCGAACTGGATCAAGAGCACAATTCCGACCTGGAATTTGGGGATCCGAGTACGCCGTGTGCGGTCGCCCTCCCTATTTTCGTTCATGGTTCACGGTAAGGTGAGATGCCGCCATGCGACTCGCATTGTGACTCAGATGTTGGACGCGCCCCGCCCATAGTCGTGGTGGCGAATCAGTGATGCCCCAGGGCAGCCATAAGGAGACTTACTTAAAGGAGGATTTACCGCGGAATTTACCCTGGAGTACCCTCCCCCCAAATCGAACCGCAACCAAGGTCTACGTGATCTAGTACACTACTCCGAGACTCACAGCAATTTCTGTGAAGAAATGGCGACAAGAGAGTGATTTTGGGAATTCTGTCTTATTCATCAAGATTTGTCAAACCTCTTCATGCGCCTCCGAGTCTAGAAGAGGTCAGTTAGTGCAAGGAGAACTATTTCTATGGAGTCGGACACGTCCCTACGTGTCTTTTGGTGTCCATCCCTTGCCCTTTCATCGACATCCTCAAGGAGCACCTTTTCCCGGCGAAAATTCCAAACGGGCCGGACAAACGTGATGCGGAAGTTGATCAGTGTGTGTCAAGTGGTGTGAAGGTCGACCGTGACTCATCGGGCCCAATCGGTTTCCCACCAACTTCCATGATCTCGTATCGCACAAGTATCGCACCAGAGCAAAGAAAACCATCGCAAATTCTGGGCAAGGCATTTCTCTATGTGTTTAATTTTCCTTGGTTCCGCGTCAAACCGGCTGTTCAAACTTGAAGTTGAAAGACAGTCCCAGTCAGGAACTGGACAAGAAGCAGGTGCAGCAGGAACCTCCATGGCGATATGTAGGCGGGGTGATTCGTCTGCGGCGTCTTTCATGCGTCGTATCCTCTTGTGTTCTCGATCGCGAGATCAAAAAATGATTGGAAGCTAAGTTATTGTTCTTACCTTGGACCTAAGTAACTCTGTGCTACTCCGTGGCCTCCGTAAGTACAAGAAATAGGTGGAGTTTTGTCGCACTTTTCTCGATTCTACGCCTTGTCTGACTGGCACTACCCTTGGAATCGATTTCGCTCTTCTGCGGATGGCCCGGGCACAGGTGTTCAACCTTGTTACCACGCGTTCATCACCTAGTCTCAGATCTCCACTTTGTTCTCCCGATCTGGCCGGCTCCTGGACCATGACGCCGATCCCGTCCTTTTGTTCGCTGGGTCCTTTATTATTGGTAAGAACGATCGGTGTACCTTTATGCGCAACTTGCGGTCCTGGCCACCGGTCTTCAGGTATAAAAGGCGGGTGGAGTTCCCGGACCTCTTCAGGCTAACCTTCCTACCTATCACAACTTGCACCCACTTCTTCTCCTCCATCCACACTCATCCTTTCAGCAATGGATTCTTTCACCGCTACCGCTTCCAAGGTTGAAGACATCGTCCCTACCCCCGTCAACGACGACAGCGGCACGGGCTCCAGCGGCAGCTGCGTCGTCTGCAAGGAGGACACCACCCTCCCCCCTATAAACGAGGACAGCGGCACCGGGTCCAGCGGCAGCTGCGTCATTGCTTGAACAGCGCATTTCGCTCGACATACAGCATAATCGCAGTAAGTATCTTCCTCCCTCATTTGAATTTTTCGGACGTCCTGTGCAGATGCTGGCAAACATCACTCTTGAACGCTCGGTCGGGGGGTTGGCAGACGACTAGCAGCGACGTCAACAACATTTTACGCGCTCCGAGCAGCGTGCAATTATTTTATTAACTTCGGCTTCTGGTCTATAATCTATTCGGGCATTTGTTATACATGTATACGCGCATATTACAATTCAAGTCTGCAGCTTGATACTACACAAGGGGTCCTGACGAAAATTAAGTCAAGATAGAGCGCTTCGGTCTGTTGACTGTTTGAAATTAGTTTTGCCTCCGCGGGACGATCGAGTTCAACCGCCAGTATTATGAGTCGATGAGAGACAATAAATGACGGGTCTGCACCTTTGTGCGACCAGATGAACTGCATTATACGCTTATTCATACAAGAAAGGCCGTTGAAAGATGGTACCATTGACAGGAATATTCGCCAATTTGATTTCAACACATATTGCGACCTTTTCTACCAACGTCGTTTTGTAGCCGACAATCAGCACCATACCATCTAGTCTTCAACGTCGTCCCAGACTTCTACCGGAAGGCGTCCAGCGAGACCCAGAGCGAGCCCAGAGATCACGAAAAAGACAAGGTAAACCATATACCCGCCCAATAGGTTGTGTTGCGCCGAAAGTGAGAACAAGGAGGTTGACATGGCTGGACCAATAGCGCGCGCAACCGAAACCGACGTTTGGCTCAGACCATTCACGCTTCCACGGCTCGACGTCGGTGCGGCAGCGGTAACGAAAATAAATATCGCTCCTGAATGGACGGCGTTTTATTACAATAAGGTCCGAGTATAAAGCAAGGAATCACGAACCGAATGCGGTATCCATTAGAGCGCCCAGGGCGAGGACGCAACCAACGAGGCCATAGACGACAAATGAAAGCCCGTAGTGTCGAGCAATGAGGTTTATTATGGGGAAGAGGGTGAAGACCGGAAGGCATGTAATCATTCCATTGATGAAGACGCGTCGTTCGCCGAAGCGCCTCACAAATCGGGCGAATAATAATGCCTGGAAAAGACCCGTGGCCAGACCATAGGCCGATATAATGAGACCGATTTTAGGCGGGGGCAGTCCGAGACCACCGATTTCGATGGGCATCGCGAGGAACAAGGGCAGGAGCGCGCCGAGGGTGGTGTTTAAGAACCCCAGTGCCACATAATTCGAAACGGATATGACCACAGGGAAGATGAGCAGTTCACGAAGTGGACGAGGACCAGAGGGCTTCGGAATTATCCCAGGTAATAGATCATTGACGGGGCGAACATCGTTGCCTGCCTCGTCAGCCGAAACTTGAGGTTTCCGATTTCTTGAGGGAACAGACTGTTTAATCATATTGAAAACGGTTAGGATGTGCTTTAGACGACAGATCTGGGGGACCTTCCTCTTTAAATAACAGGAATACTATGAAGCAAGAAAGGAGCACAAAGCTCCCAACCACCAAGCAGGGAAGTAGGTAGGGAAAATCTAGCCAAAAGCGGCCTGTGAATATATCTGGGAAACGGTCCCGGGGACGCGCGAGAGAACCTACACACGTGTCGTTGAGCACCGTTGGATATTACAAGATACAATCGAGTTCACCTCCAATTAGTGGGCCAACGGATGCCTATTGTTGGGTTATGTGTTATAAGGTCGTATCATCACATAACGGGGTGTACGGCGTACCCCAATGGCCCAAACAACTAGACAACAATGAGGTGGTTCCCATGAAGGAAGAAATACTAACTCACTCGGAAGATACGCAAATCCCTCAGCCCGATTCGACCGGTCAGTCAAATCGCCCATAGCACTCTTCATTACCCCTGCCCGAAGAATTAGAACTCGTTGGCTACTGCATTGACCTTGTGTTCTAACCGACATTTCCGTTCAGGAGCCCACAAAGACAGCGGCTGAGAATCGGTGCAGTTAAACCGCTGAAGGGGTGCGGATATTGGATGCGCTACTCACCTGATAACCAGTGTCGCAAACTTACGGGACAATCCAAAGCAGAGAATTGACAAGGCGGACCCGAAGAGACCAATCATTAGAATGGGCTTCCTTCCGATGTGGTCTGAAGCCCTGCTCCATTGCAGGACCGTGACTGACTGAGTTACAAAGAATAGCGATTGCTAGAAGTGAGATTTGGTCAGTATGAGTCTTGAACTCCGACTGTTTACTCAAACGATCTGCGATTGAGGTCAAGGGTTGAATGGGTCACCAAGTCTCTGCACTGCGGCTCACCAATCCACTAAATGCCGACTGGCGTCAGCGGACAGGATCTGTCTGGAGGATTTGCACACACGCATAGTATCCCACTTTCTTCTCGTCGCCGCCGGTAATGTCAAGCTCACTGATAAGCTACAGAGCGGACTCGATTATTTCTCTCGATTTTGACAGAAGGAAAGACCCACCTGGTTAATATAAGGATAGATTGATTGGCTCGCGAGAGGCTCGCAGATTTGAACGAGCATTATGATACTAAGCTGGAGCTTGGGCAGTGGCGTCCGAGGCTTCCGTTCCGGCCTCAAAAGCAGAGCGGTTTCTTCATTGATGTCGCTCGATGCGACTTCGTCGATGTCGCTCAGCATGGTGAGAAACCACTGAGCACGGTGCAGTGAGGATAAGTGTAGGATGGAGATGTGAGGGCTCCGACCGCCGAGCTTTATGGCACAGAGGTGGGAGGTATTGCGTGTTCGCTGGTAACGAAATGCCACGAAGGTGAAATCCAGCCTGTGTTCCACCGCACTTCTATTTGCAAACCGCGTTGAAGTGATTGGTGTTCACACGACGGGCAAAAACCCAGGCACACGATTGTTGTGTGCCTTAAATGCAGATCCAGCGCACATTCCTCAGAAATAATCACAGGATTAACAAAGCAGTGGTCACAGTTCATTACGGTTCTTTGTTAGACAAAGGACAGATAAAGGGTGGACAAAGGGCAGGCGAGATTTTCCAGCACAGGGGAAATCTCACCTGCCCTTTGTCTAGCCTTTGTCCCTTCTTTGTGTAGCAAAGAACCCTTGTTCAACTGTCACGCTATCTTTGTCTGGCGGATCAATATTTTAGAGGAATGTGCGAGGTAAGTGCATTTAAGGCACATGACAATCATGTGCCTGGGTTTTTGCCCGTCGTGTCAGATCCGTCATGAATTCGCCGGGCCGGAAGGCGCGAGCCAACCTTTGTTGCATCCCAAAGCTTGTACATAAGAACAGTTAACGATTGTTTCAAGTAACTGAGAACTCGAACTCCGCAGTCAAGTGACCTCGCAAGCCACAGCGGAGAGCGTCCTCTCAGCCTCGCCTAGCTACATCTTTGGAAAATCTTGGGAGCCGCAGATCTGGAGTAGGATGAAGGAAGATAGACGGGCGGGGATGGATTTTGGAGAGTGCATGATTTTTTTGGCGGACGCACAGAAGCAGACTAGGGTAACCGCCATTCCCAGTGAGCATCGGCGAGCACTCCAATATCACGCGAATCGAAAAGATAAGGAGCCTCAAAACCGCATTTCTGTGCCAGTGGCGAACCGGGGGGGGGGGGGAGTAGCCAGGCGCAGCCCGAGGATTGTTTCGCCGTTGTTTTGTGCGACCAGACACAGGCGCGCTCTGTGTTGGGGGCGAATTGCAAGGCAGATCACGGCGCTTTGACCCATCGATAAAGAGGACGTCGAGCTGGCTCTTTCCAGTTTAACCATCCCGCGAGATCGAGTGTTCCTCATCTTCCCAACAGGCCGCGCTGATCTATGGGAGAGTGAATCATGGACTCTCTTCGCCGCGAACCCTGACCAGACGCCAGCGGTGCCAAAATTCACCGCCATAGAACTCCCGCCGTTGCCGCCCGCGGAGCTAGGCTATTTGTCCTCAGCATACGACCGCTACGTGCACGCCAGCACCGCAAACGACGTATCTATAATCTTGCAGGCGACTGGACAGAAATAAGTATACACCAGTGCTGCAGGCTCGGACGGCGAGGAGAACGAACTCAGGGCGAACTTGGCTTGCGGGATAATTCCAGGGTCCAGAAAGCAGCCAGTGAAGGTTAGTTTGCACAAAGAAAGTTGAAGATGGCGGTGAGAGTCAGAAAGTAAGGATTGGATCAAATTTAGATCAAATCTTCACTTGTCTTTTCGCCACCTGGTATTATGTAGTACCCTGGGCAAGGAAACTCTCAAAAGACTCGAAATGGGGCATACCGAGTTCTCCAAGTATCGGTTGAACCTCTCAGGCGGTTAAATCTGGGTCGCTGGCCAGCAAGAGGGTCAAGATCATCTTCCCAAGATCTTCCACCTATGATTTTTCTCTTGCCACTTTACTGCTGGGACTCAAACCTAAATAAACTGTCACGGCTCTGCCATTTTACTGCAATTTCTGCTGGTCTTCATTGAAGAAACTCAGTCGCTTTTTCGTTCTGACGCCGTGGTAGCAGCTATTTATTCTGTGACACCGTGACGGGCCGGGAGGGAGGCCCGGGGATCTGGAGGGATTGGTGCAAATCCGCGACAGCTACTCGGCATTTGCGTGAGGAGAAGGAGTTACTCGCTGAATGCTTTCACAGTTTCGACGTCGCGCGTTTCACCCCGCATTCAAGATAGCTTGGATTCGCAGCATCTCTCGACAAATCTCGGCGCTGACTTCAAATCCCTCCAAGTAGCTCCAAGTACCCACTCTCACGCCACGCTCTTCAAGACCATACTCCGAAGATATGAGCGGGGCCTACCTGCGTGTGTTGCTTCGGCCTCGCCGCATTGTACTGCCGGACCTCTGCTGCCTTACCTTGTCGTGCGCGGCTCTTGCCTGCTCCCGTGTGGATTTCGTACTTGAAACATGGCTCGTTCCCTTCCACAATAGCATCCGCAGACCCGGTTGTGACAACCAGTTGGGGTGTCGAAAGGCGCCATGGCCACCTCTTTGTTGTTTCTTGACTTGATCGCCACCGCGGCATCGTGGCAGACCCTGGGTTGTATAGGACCGAACTCGCTGCACGCCCCCCAACCGCTCAGCAAGTAAATATAATACAAGCAAGACTGATAAATACATGCTCTCCGCGATCGGAACCATCGTCGTGACGGATCTGGTCTGCAGAACGATTATGAAGAGGTAAATTTTCGTGTCTGTATGGCGAGGAATCTCTGAGCTCAGCCTACTGGATTTTTCTTCTTCCACAGGTACGTGAGCTCATGGAAGTTGTTCGATTCGCTAGTAGGGTTCAAATTTCCTGCAACTCGATCCCACTCTCTATGCAGCCGGATGATGATTTGAATAGTGGCTCGAACCTTACCAGTGTACGCAGGCTCCATTCACTTGTGTTTACAGGCAAGAAGGGTTGATAAACATGAGGTCCAATTTATTTATCTACAAACGCGACCTTGAATGCCCTTCTTTTGTAAGTCACAGCCAGTGTCATCTAGTCTTCAACGTCGTCCCAGACTTCTTCCGGAAGGCGTCCGGCAAGACCCAGAGCAAACCCAGATATCACGAAAAAGACAAGGTAAACCATATACCCGCCCAATAGGTTGTGTTGCACGGAAAGCGAGAACAAGGAGGTTGACATGGCTGGGCCAATAGCGCGTGCGAGCGCAACCAAGGTCTGGCTCAGCCCATTCACGCTTCCGCGACTTGACTTGGGTGCGGAAGCGGTAACGAACATGAATATCGCTCCTGAATCGGTGATGATTTATTAGTCGCAGACAGATGATATAGCAAGAAGTGACGGACCGAATGAAGTGTCCATTAGAGCGCCTAGAGCGAGCACGCAACCAATGAGGCCATAGACGACGAATGAAAGTCCGAAATGTTGAGCAATTAGGCTCATTAGGGGGAAGAGGGCGAATACCGGAAGGCATGTAATCATTCCGTTGATGAAGACACGTCGTTCGCCGAAGCGTCTCACAAATCGGGCGAAAAACAACACCTGGAAAAGTCCCGTGGCGAGACCATAAGCTGAGAGAATGAGACCGATTTTAGGCGGGGGCAGGCCGAGACCACCGATTTCGATGGGCATCGCGAGGAACAAGGGCAGGAGCGCGCCGAGGGTGGTGTTTAGGAATCCCAGTGCCACATAATTCGAAACGGATATGACTACCGGGAAAATGAAGAGTTCCCGAAGTGGACGCGGCCCAGAGCGCTTTGAGATTATCGCAAGAGGGGGACCATCGATGAGGAGAACACCATTGCCTGCATCGTCGCCTGAAGCCTGAGTTCTCCGAGTTCTCGAGGGGATAGTCTGTTCATGAAATTGAAAATGTTTAGAAACTATGATATGACAAGTCTGGGGAACTTTCCTCTTTGAAGAACGCGAACACGATAAAGCAAGAGAGGAACACAAAGCTCCCCGTCACCAGGCAAGGCAAGAAGTACGGAAATTCTTGCCAAAATCGGCCGGGGAATAGTTCTGGGAAACGATCGTGAGGCCGCGCGAGAGAACCTACATAGCAGGTCGTTGAGAACCAAACATGCAAAGCTAGAATTGAGTTCACCTCCAATTAGCGGGCCAATGGATGCCTATTGGTCGTGGCATGATAAGACTGTATCACACGGTATCACTACAGAACGAATTCTGCTCACCCCAATAGCCCAAACGACTTAGCAGCGATAAGCGTGGTTCACGCGGAGAAAAATCAACAACGCACTGGGAAGAAAGGCGAATCCCTCCGCCCGATTCGACCGGTCAGTCAAGTCGCCCATGGCACTCTTCATTACTCCTGTCCGGAGAATTAGCTAGCTGGTCGCCGCCTTAACTGTAACTAGTAACCGATATTTCCGTTCAGGAGCCCACAAAGACAGCGGCTAAGAATCAGTGGAGTTAAATGACGCGAAAAGGAAGTGAAGATGCCCACCTGACAACCAGTGCCCCAAACGTACGCGATAGTCCGAAGCAGAGAATGGACGAGGCAGTTCCGAAGAGACCAATCATGAGAATAGGCTTCCTCCCGATATGATCAGAGGCCCTGCTCCATTGCAGGACTGTCATCGACTCCGTTACAAAGAACAGGGATTCCTAGCAATCAGCCTCGGGTCAGCCTGAGTCTCGAGCAGTGGGTATTCACTCAACAATCTGCGCATGAGTCAAACGGCTGAATAGGTCAGGAGACTTCTGGACTATGTCTCACCAATCCCCTAAAAGCGGACTGGCGTCAGCGGCGAACATGACTCGTCTAGAGAGATACGCACGCATAGTACCCCACTTTCCTCTCGTCGCCGCCTGTAATGTCGAGCTCGCTCACAAGCTACCGTGCTCCAATTATTTCTGTCAATCCTGAGAGAAGGAAAGACCCACCTGGTTGATATATGGGTAGATCGATTGGCTCGCTATTGGCTCGCAGATTTGAACGAGTAGTATTACACTGAGCTGGAGCTTAGGTAGTGGCGTCCGAGGCTTTCGTTGTGGCCTTGAAAGCAAAGCGGTTTCTTCGCCGATGTCCCCTGGCGCGACTTCGTTGATGTCGCTCGGCATTGCGAGAGACCGCTAGATTTGCAGCGAAGAGAAGCGGGGTATGGAGACGCGAACACGGCTCCAACTCGCGAGCTTTTTATGGCACAGAGGCAGGGGAGTTCGCTGGTAACGGAATTGCCACGAAGAGGCGTTTAGAACGTTCTGGCCGAGTTGTACTCCCCGCTTAGCCTTCCGAGTCATGTTCTAGGCGATTGGTGCTCATATAAGAGATGCGGCCCGAACTACCGGATCCCTTCACATGTCCGGCTGCACGGACCTTGACGATAGTCGCCTCGAGCGATGCGCTACGACGCTCAAGACACGCTGCAGGAAAAAGGGGTCCACCTGATATTGCGAAGGTGCGCGCCTAAAAAAATGCCCTGTGTCGTTCGCCGGAATATTCTACCTACCTATCATCCATGGCCACGTTCGAATACTATTCGGGAGCCATTTTCGCGAAAATCAAGTTCCAGTCCGATGAGAGGCATACTAGCCAAATCGAGTGTAGAATGCACTTGAAAGGGCTCACTTTGATAGATTAGGGGTTCGGATGAACTGGGGAGGTCCAAGGAAGAAGGCTTCGACGGCCAGGCTGGAATGGAAGTGGGGTAATCTTCGAGTTTCTGTGCACGGAGGGAATTTAGCTAAAGACTTCGTTAGGATTATATTATTCTCCTAAAAAGAACAAGACGTACGAGTGAAGTTGCTGTTAGAGAAAAGTCGCAGTTTAAAAGGGGAAAGGAAGAGTGAGTCTCAAGTTGACCGACGTCGCCGTCACATCGGCGTCCGAAGGCCACGGCCGTGAGTATGGCCAGCCCCTACAAGAGTTTGCGTAGGGGACGTTAGAGTTGCGTTAGAGTCAGAGTTTTCGTTCGAGGATCCGAAACAACACTGAAGACAGTTATAATTAGGCCTAGGGGCGGTTGTCATCAAGCTGATCATGATCGAGGACTTTTCTCAATTGGTTCTCTCACACTGTCACCACACAAATTTCGTGAATTTCAAGTGGTGAGCTCGAGGATCCTCTTCAACATGTCCTCTTGCGCTAACAAATAAGCAGGAACCCTATCCCTTGGTGTGCGTCCAAACCTCCCATGGCCGCACTAGAACCTACAGGACTTGAGCCTGAGCTCGAAATCATCGACTTGACTGGCGAAACAACAGCGTCGGAAGAGGAGGAAGAAGACCTCTCCGATGTTTCTTCAGATGGCCCCGATGCAGCATCTCGTGCGCAGCTGCACGCTGCAATTTATACGGTCCCAGAAGCACGTCTTCGGGACGTATTAGCTGACCTGGTGGATAGAGCCCCCGCGGTGTATCAAGCTTTAGCAAGGGAGCTCATTACAGCCAACCCCGCGACGCGTGTGGTCATTCCCCGCTGGGAAACCTGTGCCAGCTGCGGTGAAACGTATGACGTGAACGCCGACGACGGCGAGGAGGAATGCATCTTCCATCCGGGTACGTTCTGTGCTGCACTGCGTGTACCGTTCATCGGTCTAACTACTTCTGTCAGGTAACCTGCAAGTCAACGAAGCAAAATTCCTGGACTGGGACGAGGATTGCCATGGGCCTATGGACTCAGCACATGACCGAGATGAATACCCTGAAAATTTCTCTTGGAGCTGCTGCAACGGCGACGGGATGGCGGAGGGGTGCGTCAATGGCCAACATAGCGTCGCTGTGCACAAGAAACGACGTCTCGCGTGATATACGCCCGCGTAAGCGCCGTTTCACTTGCCGACCTGTGGGACTCTGTTCGCCATGATCATGCATGTGCGCCAATCTTACATACTTTTTCGGCCATGCAGTATTAGCGGTTCAGGTGGCTCACCGTGCTGGAGTATGCAGAGGACTACCAGACAAAGGCACACTTGTGGACGGCCTAAACTTACGAACACGAGAAATAAATCTCGCTGTAAATCTCGCTGTACGATAGAATGTGCTCACTGCTCATACACAGTGGAATTTATGGTGTATATATTCGAACAGGCTTTGCATTGAACCTCAACTCCATTGCCCAGAAATTATCAACCCCACTTTTAGAGTTCGGTCCGAACGCCTGTCGTTGAAACCACGCCCGCGAAAAATTGGGAGGCAACTACTCTGAATGAATATTCTCCGCACGTCGTGTGGATACAAAATTTACTGCGACAGATACGGGCCCAACGTCGCATCCGGGGTCGGAGTTGCGCACAAGTAACCCACAACCCCTGAGCCAGCGCATAATGTTTTAGCGCAGGTAAATACTCCTCTTCCTAGACCTCCCGTGTCTGTGGTTTATGAATTCGCCATAGGATTCGCATGGAAGTGGACCTCGAACTTTGCGCCGTGATACTCATTCGGTGTCCAATAACGGCGCGTTGAGTTGGTACCCCCGTTTTTGTTCAACTCACAAAACTGTTGTACAATATGTACCACGTTGCTTGGCTTGAACGTTTCACGCTCGTTGCCCTTCACAATTGCCATTTCAAACTAGCCATCTTGGATTACACTGTCAACCAAACCTCAAAATGCAGCCGTAAAGATCCAGGCGTTCAGTGGTGCACTCCAGCTGGAAAAGGCCGACATGGTCCCACCCCGGCCAGATAGAGCGTTTATTTTCCTATTTTCAACCAAAGGCTCCCGCTCTTGGGACGTTACACAGTGCCTTATGATGCGAGTTCAACAAGATTAAACCTCTTCTTCTCCCTTGGGGTTGAAACCGCCTTTCCCGGATACATTTTTAGATTTATACACAGGGGATTCGGTGCGGTTGACACCCTCCACTCGAATGAGCAAAAGGTTGCATGTTATCGGCTGTAAGGATCCTTTAGAAAAGAAAAAAATACAACCAACGACAGTTTGAGTGACTACTTACGATTATGTGGATCATCTGGAAAAGCATACCATGAGCAATGGCTGTCAATGTCCGCATGCAATTTAGAAAGGCTCACTGATAGAGACGCGACATATTCAAGATTGCTGCCCTTGAGGTAAACCCCCAGCGAAGCGATGATCGAGAGCGTGTAGATTAAGCCAGTTTCAAAGAATATTGTCGCGATTCTGGTGAGCACATGGGGCAGCAGGGAACCGGGTAGATCTGCAACCATGCACAAACGACGAATAATGAGGTCTGCAGATCGGTGTTAAGAAGAATGTTGAGCTCGTGGAGGCAACATACACGTCGTGATTATACTGGTGGCAAAGGTCAAGAGAAGGGTTGCTGAGAGGAAAGGGAGTACACTAGGATCATTTAAGCCTTTGCCTGGGTCGAGCATAGACTCGCGATATGAGCTTGTGATTGACATGGCTACCTTCTGTTCAGTGGTTGGATGCTGGGTTCAAAAAGAAACACACCAATTACAGCCGTTTGCAAAATTGATGACAGTCAGGGCTTTTGGCAAACAATTACAAACTTTTGATCCGGCCACTTTGCAGCGCTGTTTCCCTTCCTCCGAATGGTTTTGGGAGATTTTTGGGGGTCCAGAAGTCATTATTTTAGGTCGAACTCTTGTTTTCTGTAGTCGAATCAGCCGAAATGATTAAATTCAGGATCCGTTGATTTGACAGCCACGGCCACGTAACACACGTGCAAATAGCCTTCGCGTGTCTCTCGCTTTGCCTTCTACCTTGACCATCGCGAAGCGTCTCACCTCAGAGAGGGTTCCACAGCGCGCTCTTGCCAGCAAGGACCCCCCTGGCGATCCGATTCAAATCATTGCCCGCCGCTTCCACTCCACTTGTTCTAACCGCAAAAATCCATCTGCGTCCTCAAAGATCACTTCGGACGACAAGACCACGCCAAACTCAGCCTTGAAGAGCCTGTAGGGAGTAAGAGGAGGAGATATGTTATATGAGCGAAGACAACTCAGGCGGGGATGAGATGGGCTGTCGCCGAGTAATCCTGTGTTCCACCATCCACAGCCGGTCCGCGGAGTAGCAGCAGGTGCAGATGTCATCAGCCAGGGAGTGCATACGGGAAAGTACATTCACCAGCTGGGGTGCTTTGCGTAAGCGTCCTCGCCTGCTGCTCATTACTTTTGCTCTTCACCCCCATTTCTGTCCCCAATTGTTTTCTTGTCGCCTTGCCGTGCTGATTTCTTTCGAACAGCACGAATCTCGGTAATTCGGCCTTGGTCTCGCCCTTGACCTTCCATCCTTACCTCACTCGCCCTCAGTTTGCATCCCCACGCGCGTCCTCGCTTGCCGGTTGCTCTCCTTCGGGCCGGTCCACTTCTCGGACCCACCACACATCACCCTGTTAAAACCTCCGTCGGCCGACCCCACCCACCGTCCCACCTCCTTACCTTCCATTGTACTGTCTTGCCCTACTATCCCCCGCACTGTACCCTAGTGTACCCTGTATATTTAGACTCATCTCAAAATTTACACCCGTTTCCTTCTGGTTCTCGGATCTTTGAGTCCATCCTGGTTGAGATGCTTCTTGAGCAATTGGATCCATCAGGCCGTTGTGAAAGATTGCAAATGAAGAGTGAGCGGGAAGTCAAGAATTTCACGAACACCATTTGATCAAGAATTGAAGAAATACTGTGTACATTTGTATTGCGCTAACAATGGGCGAACAATATCTACACGTAAAAAAAATCGCGCAGACTTTTCCCATACCGGCTCTTCAAGGCTGAGTTTGGCGCGGTCTTGTCGTCCGAAGTGATCTTTGAGGACGCAGATGGATTTTTGCGGTTAGAACAAGTGGAGTGGAAGCGGCGGGCAATGATTTGAATCAGATTGCCAGGGGGGTCCTTGCTGGCAAGAGCGCGCTGTGGAACCTTCTCTGAGGCGAGACGCTCCGCGATGGTCAAGGTACTTAGAAGGCAAAGCGAGAGACACGCGAAGGCTATTTGCACGTGTGTTACGTGGCCGTGGCTGTCAAATCAACGGATCCTGAATTTAATCATTTCGGCTGATTCGACTACAGAAAACAAGAGTTCAACCTAAAATAATGACTTCTGGACCCCCAAAAATCTCCCAAAACCAATCAGAGGAAGGGAAACGGCGCTGCAAAGTGGCCGGATCAAAAGTTTGTAAGTGTTTGCCAAAAGCCCTGACTGTCATCAATTTTGCAAACGGCTGTAATGCCATCCAGGTCACAGATGAGCATCAGGAAAAACCGAAATTCTATGATAGAACACGGGTTTTTATGCGGGTCTTTGATGGTCTATGAATGTCTATGTGTCGACCGCCTCTTTTATGGATGTCTATCGAGGTCTAGGGGTGGCTATGAGTTTCCGTCCCACAGCTTCAATGTTTATGGAGCTCTATAGGTTATACCAGTCCTCAGGCCTGTAAATCAATCAAGTTCACAATCCAGGCAACAGGTCCTCTTTAAACAGCCTGCGCTACATTTTCTGGCCTGAGGTGAGGCTTGTAAATAATAAATTCCATCAGCAAGAAGTCAATACAACTACACGCGCAAGACAAGATGAGTGATCACTTATTAGCATGGATGGTGAAACTAGTCATGCTTTAATCACCACCGACCCACAAAACGATGTCAAAAGTCACGCGACAGAGCACAATCGAGGGATACATTGATTTGAGTACTACTTTGGTACTACCGAGGTGGTGGAATGCTCAAATAAATTAAATGCTACCCAAGACAGCGCCCTACGCAGAATGAGACAGAAATGACATGAATGAGTTCAAGTCAGAGTTGGACGGACGACGTTCAACAAACAATGTCTGATTTTACTAATAGGGAATTTTCATGATCAATTTAGTACTGACGAGCCATTTTGTTGTTTTAGGGCTCCCGAAGTGCGATGTTTTTGAATAACTGTTTTGTGTCCCGCAGCGGAGCACTTTGAGAATTAAATGGCTGGGCGCCGATAGATCATAATCAGACGCGCCGCGCGCCAATCATGTCACGTGCCCGTGGAAATGGTTCGGTTTGATGGAGGACAAACAAACGCCACTCTTCCTCCGCTTTCTCTTCCACCGCTCTCAACGATTCCCTCTGCCTCTCAACTCCCGTGGATCCTGATCTGGCCATGCTGATGAGTACTCTGTTCGGTGCTCGATGGGTGTGTCTCGCGTGGTGGCTAGATGGCGAAGAGGTGCGTATTTCCTCTTTCAAGTTTTGACTCGTTGTCGGGTCGCTGTCTGCAGCCCTTCGATCTCATTCTTCATGTGTACACCCTTTTCCTCTCTCATTTGTTCCCTCCTACACCTCCACATTATCTCGTCTCATGGCCATAGCCACTTCGGACGTACCCCTGCCCACACCCTCCTCCCTTTCCCATATCCTACCCTTCTTGGCCTATTCTTGGCTCCCCGTTCAATCTTCCACTAACTCATTGTCAGCAGATACTCAGTGGCTCAAATCAAGTCGCCGAGGCTCGCGCAGCGGTCAATCAGTTTCGCGCCGAGTGCGCACGTCCCACCCTCCAAACTCCGCTCCTCCCAACGACACCCACTGTGCCAGCGCATCTGTCACCCACGAATGCGTCCCTGTCTGAGCTAAAACCGCCGTCAACCTCCGATCCTCACTGTACTCAGACTTCAGTTCCTTTGGCCTTGACAGCAACATCATCAAATTTCCTGCCATCAAGCACCCAAACCCATGCCGCAAGTGCCTTCAAACGCAACGCCGAACCAACGCACGGAACTAAAATAAACCTCGACGACGGCAAGATCATTTCATTCCATCAATCTTCGTATGGTTCCACCTCGAGGGCGCACTTTTCAAACTCAACTTGCACCTTTTCCCACCGTCATTTCAAGTCGTTCCGCAAAGTTTATACTCCAAGACCACAACATTATCCTCAAACATTCCAAAGCCTCTCCTGCGTCTCGTCAAATCAATCGAACCTCAACTCCGTGTTCCCGTTCCTGCCAAGTCTTTCAACTTCAATTTCGCAACATAACGTACACCCCCCTTTTATCCACCTTCTTTGTCGTTCCGCATCTCGTAGATCTGTATTCGTTCGATGCGCTGCAATATATATATTTTTTGCCATTTTTTACGTGTAATTTGAGGTGACTATGGGAAAGAAAAAGTCGAAAATTGTCATAGAAAGTGGGTCAGTTTCATAGAAAGTAGGGATTTATGGGTGTCTATGGGTGTCTATGGGGTCGCCCCCCCCCCCTCCCACCAGTCTATGATAGAAGTCCATTGTCTATGACGTCTATGACGTCTATGTGGGTCTCTCTGGGTCTATGGGGCAACTTTGGTTTTTCCTGATGCATGGTATTGTGATGGCGCGCCAATTTCTGTCATACAAGACGTAGCATCGATAGATCTACGAAAAATTCAGAACGGAAGACGGTCTGCAAAGCTGGTCTCTCACGAGGAGTCCATCGCCAAGGATAACCTGAACAGTATCCTCAACCGCCAACATCCAGTGCTTCCACCCGTTGTTCAAGGTATCGTAGAACTGGAGAGCCCCTCCCGGCCCGGAGTAGTCGATGAAGGCGTCTATGACATCCTGCATGGAGAGCACAGCGCTGAAGGTTGACACGAGGAACATTAAGATACTCGCGGCGAGGATAGGGAATTTGATTTTATTGCGAGGTTTGAGCTGGAACTTCTGGCTTGCAGAAAAAAGTAACGAGCGTAGGCATGGAACGAGGGTCGTAAGGAGAATTCCTACAAATGATTTTGAAAGGTGTGATTAATGAGACATGATTCGGATCACTCACCATACAAAACGCAGCTCACAAAGAGCGCGATGAGTCGAGCGGTATGAGCCTGCACATCGGACATCGCAGCTGATGGGATAAGGAAGGGAAGTGGAATCAATCAAATGAAGTGTGCGTCGAAGTCTTTATTATACCATCCGGCCGCGGAATCAGGGCGCGTATCAAGTCCCCACAGGAATGACAGACAGACTGCGAGAAAACCGCCGTTGGAGACGGTTACAGGACCAGGCGGGATGAATTTTGACGTGAGGTTGCACCCTGTTCTCGTCGCTGGCTCGTTGAAAGCGCTAGTTCAACAATAAATTTGCCCCCGTGCAAAAAAAGATCGTTGATTTTGGCGCCGGTACGTGAGCTGGGAATATGTGACTTTCATCTACGAGGGCTCGGTTACGGTGTTTGTGGTGATGGGATACACCCCATTAGGTCTATCCTTTCCGAAAAAGGTGTATCTGTTTGATGCATCAACAGATACACCCGATTTGGTGTATCAGGCAGATGGGCATCAAAGGATACACCCGATTTGGTCTATCGGACAGATGTGGCTATGTAGATTAGATTGTCGCGTCCTAATTTGTGTCGTTCTTCACCAGAAACAACAATTACCATCCAATTGAACTTGCCATGTGAACATATGACTACATAATATTTACTGGCATCATTCTATGTACTCATGAGCAGTAATGCATTAATTCAAACCATCCTCTGTTTACTCTTTGATCTCCCGGTTGGTTCTGACAGTCCTTTGTCGGACGGGCACTGTTACGGCCTTGGCAGGTAAAGGAATTGCAATCTGCACACGGATTTCTGCAATAATCTTTGCCTCTGGTCCCAGGGCAGTCAGAAAGGCTGCATTTCATACAATGCCGCTTCCGTTTGAGAGGTTGATATCCTTGCACAAAAATGTCTGAGTGACCTGCCACCGATCCTGAAGGTGTATCAACCATCAAGGTGCTGAAACTGGTTGGCCAAGGAATCAGATTGCTTGAGGATGCTGTTGGCTGCAATTGGTCCTGGTTAATAGGTAAATATCCAATATTATCTTGATAATTGTCGGGGGAGTTTGTACCGAACTGTGATAGATTTTCAAATTCAGTAATACCTGGCATCTCTATGAGATTGGTTTCATTATGGGGTACCATGGCCTCTCCACCAGCAGACTCAGTGATTTGTTGCAATCCAGTGAAGGTTGGAAGTGGCACAGGTACCATGATTGCCAGCACATTCACGGAGGACAAAACACGGTTTTGACTTCTATGTTTTCGTTCCAAGGCCTTCAATTTAACTAGATCCTGGGACACTGAATTCTTCTCGTTCACATTTCGAAGCCATTTTGCATGATATGACCTCAGATGCTCAGCCAACTAATAAAGCGGTCAAGTTGAGTTGCAGCAGGAAAATAAAAAGATTTACCTTGTAAAAAATGGTCACTCAATCTGCTTGACTATTCCAATCATTGACCCCTTGCTTGAAGTTTGGAGGACTGCTGATGAATGCCGTAAGTTTTTTCATCAGCTCTGCAAACTTGAGCTTCTCAGCAGTGGAATGGACAGTAATCACAGTAATTTTTGTTCCCTGCTGTTTGGCAAGATATGAGATATGAATGAGTGAACTCTCCATCAATGATTGGGTTATGGCCCAAGATTCCAGCTTCAAATCTAGTCCTCTCAGGTACAGGAAGAATCCCAATTCTCTCGTTCCCAGGCAGATACAGATCACCGTTGGTCCAGCCCTTCAGAATGAGAGCTTTGGGAACTAGATGGCTTGCTTGCTCCAAACGCCAAGCCAAACACAGTTGTAAACGATTTAACACCTCTACGTTGTAGTGGCCGCGCGGCCTGCCACCGCGGGCCCAAATTTCCTTCTGGCTCACTGCACTAGAAATACTATGATGTTGCATGGGCTGAAGAGTACCAAAGGATAGGTCAAGTTGCCAGAAGAAAACAGCAGGACCTGCATGAATGTATTGTCGTGAGCAAAATGACTGCCGCGCAGCGCTGAAGAAATACATTTGACTCCCTCTACAGGCCAGGAAATACTTAAGCCTTGAAGGAGTGCAGGCTCCTTAAATTAGCTAACTTGAAGCACTCTCTGAAGACATTTAAATCATTATGCCGACTTCAGTATTGCCCGCGCAGCGCTGAAAAAAAAAAGTGTCTGAACGCTTCAATTATCAGATGAAGTAGTACTACAAAAGAGGAAGAGTTTAACCACAAGAATCCCCTCTCTTCTCTTTCCTTTTTGGGTGTATTTCTTTTTACTTTTTGGGCCACCACAAACACCATAACCGAGCCTTTCATCTTCTCAGGTCCGACTAACTCGAATACCTAGCCAGAAAATTTTGGGTACTCCGTGCGAGGATCATCAGGGCCGCGCGTAGATGCAAACTTGCCCTGGCCATTTCCCTGCCAAAAGTCCTGAAATCTATGCTAGCCTAGGGAGCTGGCGGAGACAAGCAGTGCAATGGATTCATCACCAGAAGCATTGCCGAGCTGTTTACGATGATGAGATCCACTTGACGGAGTATTATTGGTGAAACGGTAGCGACCACTGGCTGTGACAAAGAGACGGCGAGTGAGGGCTTGTAGCAGGTGCGCCGCAGATTCCTTCACGGGCTAATAACACCGGTATCCATGTAGAGAATATCGGCCAATAGAGTGAACATGCAAAGCGGCTAAAAGATTCAGCCAGAGAGAAGATTGGTGTTGGATTGAAGGAGGAGGCACCGCCAGTGGTCACTGTGGTGCCACGGTTCGGGCTGGTTCGGGCGGCAGGAAAATATGTTTCTCGCAAGCGGCTGTCCTAGGACTCCTATTGCCCTATGTGTCCACGCGGAGCACTGAATTTTCCGCTCCGAAATCGCGCTTTGGAATCGCCTCGAGGAAGCATGCAGTAGTGAATTGAAGCTTGCCCGGGCCGAACCATTCAAGTTTGTCAGCATTCATGACAAATCTCAAAAGTCAAGCAAGAAAAATATCACTTGGCTCCATATGACTGAGATTGGGCCTCTTTGAGGCGGGTGCCGAACCTTTAGGTTCAAGTCAAAGAGGGAATTTCTGTGCCGATCCTGCACAGTTGGATTGGTGGGATTTCATTTTCTGATATCAAAATATTTGTGAAACATGGTGAGTGGAATAATAGCGACCCTCAAAAAATGCAACTAAGTGACTTCCCGTAAGGGATAATTCTATTGAGAAACCCGGTTGCACGCAGAAACCCTTCCTTTTTAGGCAATTTCGCAGAAACCCCCGCAGAAAGTTAACGAGAAACCCACTTACGGCAAGATTTGACGGCAGCGGAGTTTGAACGCCGGCAGTGGTGATGGGTGCCTCCAGCTGGCTCGGTCTCCATCTCTGAAGTTTTTCAACATCTGCATTGAAACTCTAGCAATACATTTAAGCCGTTCAAACTGAGTTCCGGCGGCTCCTGGGGCACGCCGAGCTGCCGAGGGATGCCGAGGCAAAGGCTTTGTGATGGTGTCGTTGAATCGAATGAACGTAGGGTTGGTTTCAGGTTTGAATGGTGAACAATGTTTGCAGAGTCTATATTAAGTGATTCTCTATGTGTATGACCATTACACCTTTGAAGGTATATTCAAAAATTAAATACCTTTGGTTTTACTGCGTACGTCAGGCTAATGATGAGATCTCGGGCCGGGGTGGGTCCGCGGGCAGGAAATGAAGCCAAGGACCCCATCTGGGACGGATACCTCGATTAGAAAACTCCGCCAACACCAGCACATCACGGAGAAGAGCACTGCTGTGAAGGCCGATGACTTGGCACGCTCGGCAGTCGTTGCGCCATCAGTAGGGTTTCTCACAGAACCCGGGCTTCCAAATAAGGATAGTAAAAACTGGGTTTCTGAATAGAATTATCCTCCCGTAAGAGTTAAATATTTGAGCGCAATTTCCGAGCTTCTTCGAGGGTGCCAGTGACTCCATCAACGGGTGAGATATTCAGCTCGTGTAAGGGCAACCTCGAGGCCCAAGAATACTCAAGAGTCCTAGCGAGGGAGATCCAAAGATATAAATAAGATATACTAGAGTACAGGAAACTGTAACGCACCTAGTGAGGGAGATCCAAAGAGAAGAAACTCTGAGGATTCCCACGCTAGACTGCGGGTATAAAAGCTACTATACAGATGTACGTGACCGGAGTGATTGGCAGAGATCCCGAGCTTGATCGCAGACACGGTGCCATCAGGAGGCATCAGGTCGACCGGACCGGCGTAGAATAGGGGTTCCCCTGACATCACCCCCCCCCTTGGAATGCGGCGCCTCGACGCATAGACCGAATATGAAGAGCTGGGTCCCGGAAGGGTAGGGAATCAAAGGAGGTGACAGCAATAACCCGTGGGGCAGCCGGATATTTGCGGTAGTACTCAGCGACAGCCTCAGGAGCAAAGAGGTCAGAGTGTTTGACCCACTGGTTATGTGAAGGGTCATACCCCTTCCAAGACACCCAATACCACAGCGACTTCCAACGGATTTTGGCCTCGAGAATCTCGTCAACTTCCCACTCTGGAGCGTCTCCAAGCGCCTGTGGAAGGACTGGGGCTGGCTCGTCATAGCGGGGGGCGGCCTTCAAAAGGATCATCCTCAGCAAGCTGCAGCTTCACCACAGGGAACACAGTGTCATGATTCCCACTTTTTCCTTATTTCCATCCTAAACTCCCCGGGTTATTCGCCTAACACCCGCCCCGGATTATTCAACTTCACACCGGGTTATTCAACCGCGATCGGAATAACCCGAATGCCGAGATTAATGCCGACCCCAGATCAGGAATCCCATCAGGTGCTGCATTGATCCTTTTATTTCAACTTCCCTCCGATTGCTTTCTCAACGATCACCCCTTTCTGCTTGGTGCACGCTGCGACGTCGACCGTCACTGGCAACGCCTCTGACATATTTCACATATATTCTAATTACTTTGTTACCAGTTACTAGGTATTTTACTATAAAACCCCTACTTACAGCTCTGTATTCTTTACACTATTCTAGTCTATTCTCCAGAGCTTAATCGGATTATCTCAAACCTATCTCTTTCTGTATCGCCAGTCACCTACGTCACAGTAACCCTGCTAGTTAAGGCTCTGTGCTGACAAAAGAATAGTGTCTCCTCTACCGACGACTCAACTGGACGATACGATGAGCGACCCCACCGAATTTACCATGCCTCAGCCGGAGGCATTCGAGAGCGAGACTGTCGACAGCCGCACCGGGTTGCTCTATCGCCAAGCTCACCAGAGCCACACCGAGATCAGAGAACTCCACGGTCATATTGCCACCGTTCAGGATTTGCTTAACTCGGCCCACGGCAAGCTGGACGCACTCAACCACGAACGAACCGCGCAGAATGCTCTGCTAGCGGAAGCCATGGTGGCGTTGACCTCAGCTCATACCGCCATCGGACAAGGAACTCTCCACGCTACGGGTGGACTCAATACGAAGCAACCCCGGGTTGCCGTGCCTCGCATGTTCAGAAGAGACTCCGAACAGGTCGACCAGTTTCTGGCCGACTGCTGGCTGAATTTCCATGGCAACACCGCCTACAGCCAGGATAGCAGCAAGATTACCTTCGCCCTATCCTATATGAAGGACGGATCTGCCTCTCAGTGGGCCAACAACGACGTGTTGGCCACGCAGACCAAGGATGTGACCGGTTTGTACTCCACCTGGGAGACATCCCGCCTCGCCGTCATCGAGGCCTTCAAAGGAGGAGCACAAGTCGAAATTGCCCAGGCCAAGATGGAGCGCCTGCGCCAGAAGAAGAGCACAGCTACGGAATACTTCACCGTGTTGGACACCCTCAACAAGACCGCGGCGTATGATGAGGTCACCCTCATCCGCCTACTCAAACGAGGAGTTGACGAGAAAGTAATCCGAGCCGTCTACGGGCAGGGAACCCTGCCCGCCACCTATGCAGAGTGGAAGGCCCAAGTCATCAAGATGGACGGAGTGCACCGTGCGTTCTTAGTTATGGACGGAAGCCTGAGAGATGGCAACACTCAAGTGACTACCCCGAGGATGCACACCGCACAGAGTTCCGGAGTAAACCACCATGGGAATCAACCGGGATATTCCCGCAAATCAGAGTGGAAGGGTCAATCAAATAACCCGGTAACCCATTTTGGGAATAACCCGGTTACTTTGAATACGGGCAGTTCAACCGCAAACTCTACCACTACCGGCGGCGGGGCCACTCCCATGGATATTGACCGAACGGTCAGCAGAGGCAATGCCAACACCTCCCGCCCCACTTGCTACAACTGTGGGCAGGAAGGACACTTGTCTCGAAACTGCCCGCGCCGTCTAGTCAAAGACCCCCAGTTCCGTGCGACATATTCGGACCTGTTGAAAGAAGAACAGGCAGCGGAGGATTTTCCCGAAGGTCACAATTAAAGTTTGCGAACTCGCGACCTGACCCTATACCCGACTCACCTGTACCGGTTACATCCCAGAATCGATTTGAACTTCTATCTATTCCGGATACCGATGAGACGGCGAATGCAAGCGAAACCGAGGAAGATGTGAAATGGAGTCGAGAGGCCACTCCCTCTCGTAGCTCCAGAAGACGAAAGTCGAAACGCGAGCGGACAGAGAAAGCGGAATGGCGCAGACTCCCCGCTGGAAGTGCAGAACGAATATTGGCTCGAGCCATGGCCCGGCCTTTCGAAGGAAAAGCAGTCATAACCCGGTGGGCCCACCCACACCGACGAGGGGAAGTGACAGATGAATTGGTCGACCGGTTTACTCACGCCTACCGACCTGACGCCCTGGACGCGCTGGACAGTCTGAGAGAAGCCCCAGCTTTTATACGGGCCATGAACAGCAATTCAATGATGATCCCGGTCACCATCCAAGAACTGAATAATCTTTGAGGATGCTCGGTCACCGGGTTGGTGGACAGCGGCGCCACAGGAGGATTCATCAACGAAAGACTAGTGGAGGAAAGGGGATTCGAGCGAGAACCCCTGCCTTTACCAGTACCGGTTTATAACGCCGACGGAACAACCCACCGAGGAGGGCAGATTACCCATGTCGTGCGCATGAGTCTACAGGTACAAGACCACACCGAAGTCTGTGCCCTTGCGATCACCGACACCGGCAAAAGCGATGTTATCATCGGATTCAACTGGCTCCGGAAACACAACCCAGAGATCGATTGGGAGAAGGGGGAGCTAAAATTCACGCGATGCCCCGCCAGTTGTAAACGCGAGCGCCTACAAGACGTAAGGGCGGAAGAAGATCAAGAAGACATACAGGAAGGGGACCGGATTTTTATAACCTGGATATATCCTGACACTGCGTTGCCGCAAAGGAACGCGGCCCAACTACGAGCCATGGGCAGCGTAGCCACGAAACTGGCAGCGGCGGCCAACAAAGCGAAAGGCAAACAACGGATAGAGGACAACATACCGGAACACTATTTGCGAGACTATCGCAGTGTGTTCGAGAAAGACCAGTTCAATAAACTCCCGGCACGGAAGAAATGGGACCATGTGATCGAACTCAAACCCGGGGCAGAACCTGTGAAGGGGCGGAATATTCCGCTCAACCCGACAGAACAACGCGAGTTGGACGCGTTCATCAAAGAACATTTGGAAACCGGGAGAATCCGACCCTCCAAGTCGCCTTGGGCTTCGCCGTTCTTCTTCGTCAAGAAAAAGGATGGGAAATTACGGCCAGTGCAAGATTATTGGAAATTGAACGAACTTACCATAAAGAATCGTTACCCCATTCCGTTGATCTCCGAGATCATGCACATGCTCCGTAAGGCAACTTGGTTCACTAAATTGGATGTTTGATGGGGATACAACAACATTCGCATCAAAGAGGGAGACGAGGAGAAGGCCGCCTTCATGACGAACCATGGCTTGTGGGAACCTCTGGTTATGTTCTTCGGACTCACGAATTCGCCAGCCACATTCCAGTCGATGATGAACGAAATCTTCGAACGACAAATTGCAGAAGGCCGGGTTATCGTATACCTCGACGACATTCTCATCTACTCGGATAATCTGGAAGACCATCGGGCGACGGTGCTCGAGGTACTTCAGGTGCTCAAGGAAAACGACTTGTTCCTCAAGCACGAGAAATGCGAATTCGAGAAGCGAGAGGTTGAATACCTCAGAGTGATTATCGGAGACGGCAAAATTCGAATGGACCCTGTGAAGGTGGCCGGAGTCCGGGAATGGGCTATTCCGAAGACGGTGAAGGACGTTCAGAGTTTCCTCGGATTCCTGAATTTCTACCGGCGGTTTATCCAAGGGTTCGGGGATCTGGCCAAACCATTAACCCGGCTAACCCGGAAGAACCTGCGGTGGCGTTGGGGACAAGAAGAACATGGGGCGTTCCGGCGGCTTATTGACGCTGTAACCTCTGAACCGGTCCTCCACTTCCCCACGGACGACAAAGAATGGCACGTGGAGGCAGACTCCTCCGACTTCGCGACAGGGGCCTGCTTAACTCAATGCCAGAACGGAGTCTGGGTGCCCATCGCATTTCTGTCCAAAGGACTCAACGATACGGAAAGGAACTATGATATACACGACAAAGAAATGCTCGCCGTTGTGATACAGACTGCGGTTCCGTGAGTTGTCTGACCGGGTGTGGTATAGTCAGGCAAAAGCACGAAATTAGTTCGTCCTCTAGAGGGAAATTTCTCTGTCGCGGAGATTCGTCTGCTACTGTAGTACACGCAATGTTATGTATTTTAAAATGGTGGTGGTGGTGGTACAGTTCCTTCCGTACGGAATGAACAGTCTCGCTAGGTTCCTCGAGGATTTATTTCCTCGTTGGGGGGCTAGCCTTCCAGGAAAGCTTCGATCAGAGGGTTTTCTACACTTGCGCGAAGGGCAATGCTCCGCAAGATGAACGCCGTTCCACGTCGAGATGCCTGGGCTATATTAAGATGATTTCTTCTACGGACGTCCCTGCTTTTATACTAATTTCTTTCCGACCGCCGCGCACGACCTTATTCCTCATTCGTCCACGGACTCCTTTCAACACTGCCCTCCTTGCCTCGCGGCGGGGATCTCCATGCTTTCCCGTGCGCTTGAAGGAGATACCTAACCCACGGACTGTAACGTTGCTGCCCGTGCCCCCAATTTCCGTACTCCGTAGCTCGCACCTCCTTCCGTAGCTTTGATATGTACCGCATGGCGACACTTTCCGTACTCCGTGCAGTACCCCGCGTTGGCGATGTTTACCGTTCCGTGTTCTGTGTATGCATCATGTCGATTTGTTAATTTCCGTGAGGACCGTGGCGATTTGGGGATTTTTGCAGTGGTAGGCCTGGTGGCGTAATGGTAACGCACGCATTCACAGTCAACTTCTGCGCAATATGACAGTTGCGAGACCCTCGTTCGATTCGAGGTCAGGTCGTGTACACTTTTTCCCACAGGAGAGAATCAACCGTGGGTCGACACCTTTTCTTTGACGTCTTGTAGCGTAGACCTGGTGGCGTAATGGTAACGCGCGCATTGTCAGTTTCCTCACAATATTGCATAATTGCGAGTCCCTCGTTCGATTCGGGGTCAGGTCGTTTTTGCTTCCTTTTTCTGTGCGTGCTCCGTAGTGCGTATTTGCCTTTTTCAGCCACGGAGGGAGCGTATCACAAAGTGATAGCTCACACCGGAGAAGCTGACTCGTACTGGCGGTATGCACAAAGCCGCCATGCAGCGTAGTCATGCAGGTCAGGGGGGTCGCTCGACCCGGTGATGGTGAGGATTAATGGCCGGGTCGAGTCCAGTCCGGTACTTGGTGACCTTCATGAGAGGGTCTTCAAAGCCAGCGAGGTCGACGAGGTCCTCAAACTCGTCAGTATAGCGGAAGACGTCGCGGGAACCCATGAAGTATGACCGGGACTCGAGTTTTTGCAGGGCATGGTCCTGCTCGTTCTCCTCGACGAATCTGAGCTTGAATTCGGCAGTGAAGGCAGCCCAGGTGGGGAAGGGGAACTCGTCCTTCTTGGAGTGACGCGCTGCCCAAAGCTGTGCGGAGTCCTTTGCCATAAAGGACATGGTGTACCGGACAACCTTCTCCTCTGAGGGGTGGCCGTCCTCAGTGAAGGCCTCAGGGAGGAGGCGGGCGTAGGAGCGGACAGCATGAAGGAATGCCCGACCTTGGGACCGATCACCGTCAAAGACAAACGGGGGATTTGGTCAGAGAACCGATTTTGCACCAGGGGTAATGTTACCAAATATTCCTGGACCCGGGTCCGGAGCCGTGGCAGCAAGGGACGGGGCAGGTGAGGGAACACGTGCTAGTGGTGGGATTGGGTTATCAACTAGGCGAAGAAGCCGTTCGAGGGTGTCCTCGATCCGGGTCAAGCGGTCAGCATTGGCAGCAGCGGAGTCCGCCATGACGGGATCAGGGGGAGGGGAGGAGGGGTCAAGATTGGAGGAGGGAGAGGTAGGAGCACTAGAGTAGTGGTCCGAGTCTGTGGCGCCAAATTTCCCAATCTTGACCAGTTAATCCCTTAGAGAGTTTCTTCTGCTATAAGGGCAACCTCGAGGCCCGAGAATACTCAAGAGTCCTAGCGAGGGAGATCCAAAGATATAAATAAGATATACTAGAGTACAGGAAACTGTAACGCACCTAGCGAGGGAGATCCAAAGAGAAGAAACTCCGAGGATTCCCACGCTAGACTGTGGGTATAAAAGCTACTATACAGATGTACGTGACCGGAGTGATCGGCAGAGATCCCGAGCTTGATCGCAGACACGGTGCCATCGGGAGGCATCAGGCCAACCGGACCGGCGTAGAATAGGGGTTCCCCTGACAGCTCGTCTCGGTTTCCCGCAAGCAAAATATTTATTAAGTACATTGATGTGGTATAAACTGGGCCATAATGTCGGTAGGTAACTTCCAAGCCTCTTCCTGAGGTGCTGATAACATTGGGAGTATAAGAGCGTAGCTCTCACCGTGATATTGTATCAATTCCAAGGATGTCTTGACAAGACTTTCTCGAAGGGAAAACACCTAAATTTGACTGCAAAAGGGCATGTGGGCAGACTCGTAGGGCCTTGTATTTAATTCCCAGTGACTTAAAAACGCGTTTTTAATACCGGTATGTAAACTGGGTGTTTATAAACCGGTTTATAAACCAACAGGCTAAAAAGCGATTTTTTCTGCTTGACCGTCCCTCCCGCTGCCCTGCCCTGCCTGCTGACACTCACTGAGACCTCCCCCGACCAATATGCAAGGCTACGGATCTCATTTGCCCCCACAACAGGCACCTCTGCCAGTAAATCCCTGAAACAAGGCAAGGTAATGCTGACCCCATCGCTGAAGAGTATGGGTTGTTCGGAAGGGTGGCGTCGTCGTCGCCATCATTGGCATCAATATCGAGGAGGGCTTCCAGTCCTGCCTCGCATCCGGGGCTAAGTGAACTGCTAGGGGTCTCCGCTGTCGCTGCTGGTATGAGCAGGGTTGGGATGCTGGATCTCAGAAAGAGGTTTTAGATGGAGCACCATTTCAAGGAGGGAGATTTTGGCAGGTGCTTTGGTTCTCAGCACCGTGAGCAGACATGGCTTGAAGTCTTGGGAACGCAGGGAGAAGTGAAAATTTTGGCAGATCATTGGCGAACTTAGCCGACAGTCCACAATTAAAAACCGGCCTTTTGAGCCGATCCATTTAAAAACGGGTTTATAAACCGGGATGTATACACGAATTAAATACAAGGCCCTAGGGCAGAGAGCACCCAATGTGCAAAAGAGGGCTGAGCCAGAACACCGGAAATGAGGCGAAAAAGACGTGATGGGTCGAGCGGAGAGTTTGCAACAATCGTGACAAAGGTGAGTGATCATTTTTTCTTGAGTGATGGGAGAATAAATTATGTCCCCTTCTGGGTGATGCTATCGATGGGGTCCTGACAGGTGTCCCGGGGGCCGGCATAGCGGCCGATAGTGAAAAGAACTTAAATCTTACGGGAAGTCACCCAATGCATCAAATAGCAACAAATCCCGTACTTCTGCTTCAACAATTGGAAGGCTGTCGGCCAGACAGACAACACTGAGGGAGAATCACACCAGAAGTCAACAAGACCACGGTTAGATTCAACGACAAGCGACGTGCGTGTGGGCTACGGAGGAACACAAGGGTAGACGACAAGGTAAAACTAGTGTATGTAAGCCCGGAACGGTCCATGGTAAGCTAGCAGGATTACAACAATGTTTTTTTCCACCTCACCTAAATAAATAAAAACCTCTAGTTAAAGGGTCTGACTAGGGAGACTAGCCACAATGTAGTACTGGTCAAGGGTCGAGACATGAAGCGACCCGAAGTGACCTGCACCTTGCAGCGTCATGGAGGTGTTGGCGAAGAGGCTCGAGGATGGGGCATTGAAGGAGGTAATGTGCACGTGTTTTGAACGGCTCGTTGCAGGCCTTGCAAGCTGGAGATTGTACAAATCCAGATTTGTTGCGGTGGGCGTTGAGGTGGGACGGGCTGGTGCGCAGTCGTGATATGGTGGATATGGTTTTCCTTGAGATGGTTGTTGACAAGTAGAGTGCGGAGAGGCAAAGGCATGGGGGGATCTGTCGATGGACCACAGGGCTTCACCCATCTTTGACCTACTCCAAAGGCCTCGCCATTTCTCCAGGATCTGGGTTGGATCTGGGTGCAAATAAGCTGCTGAACTGTCGTGAGCGAGACAAAGAGGCTCAGGTCAGCTTCCATCTTCAGAATGGCAGTCCCTAATAGCAGATCAACATTTAGCCACGATCAAGGACCATGCAGGTGTATTATTATATCTCGATCTCTTGAATCTCGGCTACAAACAGGGTGTTTTCACATGTATTCCAACCTTGGCGTTCAAACACCTCCAGTTGTTCACCCTGGTAAGTAAGCTGTTATCTCTATACTAGAGTACTGGGCTCATGAAACACCCAGGAACAGCTATTCCAAGGTGTTCAATGTCCAGGTGAGTCCTGCATTGATCTTCCGGATTCCGCAAAGGTAGTGCTCACCCTGGTCAAGGAAAGGATTTGCCAATTGCACGAACAATGTGGGGAGAAAATGCTTGCATATAGATCCCAATGCGACGAACATTGCACCCGTTTTGGGCCCTGGTTCAGTATCCACAAAAGCTCTTTCCTGGGAGGCCTGCAGATGTTTGGGCCATGGAACAATCTTCCTCTATGATATACACAAACAGGTTTATGTTCTCTGTAATCCTGCCCGGCTTACCACGGCCTGATCACTGCTTACATATGCTAGTGTATCTTGTCTTCGTACTACCGTCTCGTCTGTAGCCCCGCGTCCACGCCGCTTCGTTGTTGAATCTATCCGTGGTCTTGTTGACCTTGGTGTGATTCTGCTTTAGTGTCTACTGTCTGGCCGACAGTCTTCCATTCTCAGTGCAAAGAGGTAATAGAAACCAAGTGGGGTCTTCTTCAGTCAGCTGCGTGGAAGATACTTCCCGGTTGCTTTGGGCTACCTGGGTGGGAGGAGCTAAAAGACTTTGACTATTTCCATTCTGATTCACTCAAAATTGTTTCAATTTAGCCGCACAACATTATTACCAGAATACATAGATAATCACCATTTCACTCCTGCGGTCAATGGATTTTTAGGACTGAAACATGGGTTCCAAACATGTTTTCTTTTTGGGTTTATTATTGTCTTCAACCCAAGTTTGCGACAAAAATGAACCACATTGGGGCCGTTTTCTATGTGTAAACTGTGAGATAAACATATCTTATTTTGCTGACCTAAACACTCATTCAAAATCCTTTGTCTTTGCCATTTCTTACGCCCAGAAAAATTGTCCCCTTTGAGGGCCAAAAACAGCAAGAGAACAATGGGAACTTGCCTGTTTGGAACCCAAGGAGCACCTTTTTCCTGCACCAGACAGAAAGTAAACATATGGTATTCCGTTTATGACGGACTGATATGGCGAGACCGCGATATGTGAGGAAGACGTCCTCAAGATGTCGGGATGTGGATAGAGTTAAACCCCGAGAGTGAAAAGACAGCGAGCAGGGTTTAAGGCGAGAATCAAGCCCAGGTTCAGACCAAAGTAGTGCCTGAGATTAGACGAGGTAGAATCTACTGCTAATTTTATACTAAAAGGGAGTGCTTGGCAATCAGACAGTGCCTGGTAACTAATTAGCATTTAGGGTTGAGTTTAGGTGTTCATCAAGTGTAGAGGAGATGGATCGATATTGTGCTCCTCTGTATGATTGAGACGACCATTGTGTCAGGTTCTGTAGCCTCTCGATCGCGGCAGCTCTCCTGTATTACCAATTGGTGGTGTTCCTGTATTTGAACCATCTCCTAGGTTAGTCGTTTCATCGGGCTTTGAAACGGCTTCGGGCCCTGATCGTGCCGAGTCGTGATCCGAGCGTGATCATGAGGATTTGAACAGTGGCAATTTCGGTCTGAATTTGGGAGTCAAAGGAATCCAAAAACTTGACATGTCGGTTCATAGGGCCAAATCGAAGACATGTTTGGAGGCCATATTTCAGGCCCAAAAATCCATTTCGCAGGAGTGTATGTAGTAAGATGCCAACCCCGGAAGATACCGGCGGCAGGTTAGCCTCCGGCTGATTCCCGAATCTCGATTTCCCACACATCTTCTCTGCTACCACCGCTTCATCGACCATAACTCTGAATTTGCGTTCGCTGGACCAACACTGACACGCTCTCAGGTAAATGCCATGCTCAAGACTCTTCGAGAATCTTGCGGTCCTGGGACCCCTCGAGTTCTTCCACAAGCTTCAAATCCTGTGACGGGGTGCGCATCTGCTTTACGATTCCCAACACGACTTGACTCGGAAGACCGCCATGAAACCGCCGCCGAGAACGCTCACTTCCTCACCACCCACAGTCAACAAGTAGCTTCAACTCAACGCAGGATGATCGGAAAACCTCCCTCAAAGAGGTATCGCGCCCAACTCGATCAAGATGATCTGCCAGCCCAAATTCCGTGTTTCATTTAATAGATGACCCAGTCAATTGAGGTGGGGACGCGACTGAGACTGTCCGCAGGCATCATAATCACGATCGGGACTCAAGAGTCCGGGATCCTTGTTCAATCGCCAACCACGACTCATCGGCGCTGTTCCCTCGAATTTACATCAAACGGTCAACTTACGGCTCATATAGAATTTGGGAAACGACGCGTCTCACGCCGGCGACATGTCTAAAGGCCCTCCCGATCTCCGAGGTAACTTCGTGCGCCGTCGGTGGTCCACTGGGACCTGTGGCTTGGTGCATTTCCGATTTGGCCTTAAACTCCGTTTCTGACTTGCAGGGAAGCGGATTTTGTCACGCCTACTTGCCACGTCCCAAGTGCCGACCAAAGTCAGTTGAGGTACCGTCGAGAATTTCAACCGCGGCGCATTTCTGTAGGATGATAAATCATCGTTGCTTGACTCGATTCCTCAACCGATACTCGGATTGTTGAACTCAATTTCTCAACGCGTTCAGCCCTATCCAACTTCTACCCCGCAACCAAGGCGTCACTGAACCCAGGCAGCTATTCTGGTCCCCTGTCTGAGACGCCACGCGGGATTCAACTCCAGTCGTCCATCTTATTCCAACCCGTGTCCTCGGATAATCGGATTGATATCCACAGCCTCTTCCGACGACCTTGCTTCTCGTACGGTGTCGTCTCCGCTAGCTCATCGCTCGGTCCCCTGTTCGCATCTTCAAGGCGTAGCCACCCACTCATCCACCGATCCACCCATCTTATTCGAACTAAATCTTTCGCTCTTCTCCCGCAGTACTGTCACCAAATCGTCCCTCATAGAAAACTTCAAGTACCCATCCCTTGTGGTTGAACAAACATCTCAAGGTTGAATTCCATAAATACGTGTCGGGTTTCCATCGCCATGGTGTCTCATCCTCATCGGCGTTGTAGTTATGGGCGCGTATCTACGACGCATCTTCGGCAGGGTGACCGTCTTTGTCCGACTCAATTCCTCCTCCAGCTATTCTAATCCCTTGGATGAGACGCCGTCGCGCTTGGGGATCAACACGATCAACTGGAAGTTACTCAACGAGGGTCCATTTGACAAGTCAACTCAAGCACGGGATGATATTTTCCATTCATCCTCAATACCACCCATTCATCGCATTCGAACCCGTCTTCCTGTCCTTTCGTTCTTCGCAGGCCCGTAGTGACTGCTCCAATTCATTCACATCTTCAAAGCGCCGCTTCCACCCACCCCTCCACGATCCATCTTATTCATGCTACGCTTTGCTCTTCTCCCGGTGTAGCTTCTCCCGGTGTAGCTGTTCCCTCCCGGGGTTCGTTCTCCCGCTAAACTGATCAATTTTGTCCCCAAAATGACTGGTTAGGCTTCAAGTGGTGTCCCATCCTCGTAGTTATGGGCGTATCTGCGACGTATCTGATCCGACTTGAACTCAACACCGCGGCAGCGTTCCTTCGTCCCTCCATCGTCCTCGATTCTTCCCCGTAAGTTACGGGCCGTAACCAAAACGTTACTGGACGCAGAGACGCGGGATCAACATGATAATCCATCTTGTTGTTCGAACCCGTCTTCCTGTTGTGTTCAACTTCTGGCTTCTGAGATGCCCACAGCCTTTCGAAGATTCTGTGTTTCAAACGAACGGAATCCGTCGTTTTTTTTTGCATCTATCAATTGCGGCGGGCCTTCGGACTTCAGATCCCTCTCCCAAGTTCCGAGTCAAGGCGCATCGGCTCGGGCTTCACTCACCACTTGACCCTGGCAGCAACCCACCCATCCACATTCGAATTCGAACTCCCCCCGGCCCACTTCAAAGATGTGCTTCAGACTTTTCCCGGAGTAGCCGCTTGAAAATTATGTGCGTCGTCGCCCTGGAAGTTTGCAGTCGAACACACTGCACGTGCACGTGCTGGTCCAAGCGCATTATTTCAAGGTTCAAATAAGTACTTCCGTATGTAGGCACGGGTTCATTTTCCATGGTGCCTCTTCAAGTTCACCCACGAGCTACCCACTACTGACGATTCACGAACACATTTGGATCGCTGTCCGGGCACCTGTTCAACTTGCGGTTCCGAATAGATCATATCACGATGCATGTGGGCCAATTCAAGTTGAATACCCAGATATCACGACAAAACTTGCGATGAACGCCGCCGCTTGATCCCTCTCCCGCATGACATCTCGCTGCCCGCATTTTGTGTTGCTACCCCCGATCCTCAAGCCTGGCAACCACCCCGCGTTCCACAGTAACCGTCCACTGCCCGTGGTAACCGACCATTCAAGCAACCCCGGCCCGGCCACCAAAGTGTCCAAGGACGGCATCGGAAAGGACGACGGACTTGATCGGGTCTGTGTTTAATCCAACCAATTCAATCACTTTGTTCAGCTACTAAATGGTGAATGTACTTCAGGCTGCGTTGGGGATGGTACATATCATGACCAAGGAACCCCGCATCCGCATCCCATCTCGTTCAAGGAACGCTGCTTTAAATGGTGTCCCTGCAGTTTCGTCGTCATCCACTTGTCTGTACGCAACTTGATCAATTGAACTCTGCACCATCCTATCCCTTCGACGTACATTTATTCTGTATCTAAATCCACCTCCGAGCTACAAAATTGTTTGTCTGAATTCCCAATCCAAAACTCCCCAAATACATCCGCCTACGTACGTAGTACATAGGTAGCTAATCTGCCTCCGCCTGCAGATCCCCGCGCGCATTTTAATTTTTAATTAACAATTTTTTTTTGCCTCCGATCATCCCCGCATCCCCGCGACGCGTTTGATCATCACTTTCTACTCACTACGCGCGACGCGTTTGATCCCGACATATATATATTACGCGCGCCACCTAAACTTTCTCCTTGTGTCGTTTTCCCATTTACATACACTTTAATCCCGGTCCCAATTTAGTTCAATTCAATTCAGTCCCATTCAATTGCATTCAATGCAATTGCATCACCACGACAGACGTCCGTATCTACAGATATCTACCCACACTTGCACATTCTCACATTCATCTACTGTAGTTACTTTGTTTCGGCCGCGTCGCATTGACCTTGGGCTTGATACAGTACTTGCTTTGAGACGGATTCAAATCCAAATTCAATCTGCAATTCAATTCAAGTTCAATCTCAATTCATTTTCACTACACTTCCTAATACTATCCTATCCTACTTAATTCGTCTTCCTATCTTATCGTCGAGGTACAGTAAACAGTAAACAGTAGAGGGTACACATACACTACAGAAAAACCGAAAACCGCTTGTCCGAAACCCGAGTGTGCCAGTGATAAGGTAAATAAAATAAATAAAAAATTGTAAGCCTTGTAATCGCGAGAATGCGAGGAAGAAGAATGTAGAAAGCGTGCTGCTCCAATTGGATGCAGCGCGATTCAGATGACGCTCCTTTCGGAGGAACCACACCACACCATACCGATGAGGATGAGGATGCGGAGTTCTATGTAGGCGGATGCGAGCGCTGTGCTCCCGAGTCAAATTTGACCAGGGATGCGCAGCGCAGCGCAGTGCGGAGACCGAGGAGATGGCGAGAGAGATGCGCATGCGCATGCGCACCTCGGACGAGAGATGCCTGCGGAAAGGGAGCTGTGCGCCACCTGCACCTGCATCCGCTCGCAACGCAACGTGATGTCAATGCTCGCATCCCAACGCGGGAACGCCGAACGCCGAACACGAACACGAACGCAAAGCGGACGCGAGCTGAGCCGAGGTCGCGACGCCACAACGGGGGGTCCGGTGGCAAGCTGCGACGCGAGATGCGGGCACGTCGGTAGTCAAGTCGCCGCGGACGCACGTCGCGGTCCCGAGCCCGCCCAGCGCCCCCACCCCGCCCCTCCCACCCAACGCTCGTCCCACACACCCGCACTTTACACCATCTCCCAATCCCCCTGCGTCTTCTCCTCGCCACCGATGACGATCCACGACGCGCTCAGCGTCGTCGGCGGCGTCAGCGGGGCGTCGGGCATTGGCACGTCTTCCGCGTCCGGCGTCGTGTTTGGCGGTAAAAACGAGGAGGATGTAGCGGTGAAGGAGATAGGGGAAGGAGCGGCCGCAATGAGCCTCCCCATGCCCATGCCCGCCGAAATAGGAATTGTTGTTGTTGTTGTCGTAAAAGCAGCGAGCACCTCCTCCTCCTCGTCCATCAGATCGTCCACCCCCTCCGCGTCCACGTCCACATCCAGCTCGTCGTCGTCGTAGTCGTCCTCTATCAAGCCCTCCTCCTCCTCCTCGTCCTCCGCGAACGAAAACAGCCGCTCGCCGCCGCCCGCCGAGTCCCCGCACATCCGTTCCAGCTCGCGCGTCGCGCTCATAATGCCCACCGCGAGCCGCGCGCCCATGTGCAGGATCTTGGCGCCCGCGGGGGAGGCGCGCATGCACGCGGTGATGGCGCGGCGGTGCAGGTCCGGCGCGGTTTTCCCTGTCTTGGGCTTCGAGGCCGCACTCGTGCTTGGACCGGAGGACGAGGGCGTGGTGAGCGACGAGAGCGGAGACGAGGTGGAAGGGGCAGGGGATGCAGCGCGCGGCGGTGATTTGGCGCGGGAGGGGAAGGGCGCGCGCACGACCGGCGGGGGCGTCAGCGCCAATTTGCCGCTCATGGCCACGAGCGGCGAGGGGGGCGTGGTGCGCACGCGCGGCGGGGTGGGCGGCGGGGGCGGGGAGGGTTTTCGTCGTGTAGGGGCGGGTGTGGTCGTGTATGAATTCGATTGCAGTTGAGGGGTGGCATACGATTTGGAGTGAGAGGAGTGCGGGGTAGGAGAAGGGGTCGTATATGATGTGGCTGTGAGGGTGCTGCTGGTCGTGTGCGGGTCCAAACTCGGCGGGTCCCGACGCAGGAGTGCGCGGCGGCGCTCCTTTTGCTCTTTGTAGAAGCGGAGGGTGCGGGTGTATGGGACTGTCGTCGTGGCGGTACTTGATGAAGCCGAGGAGGAGGCGGCGGCGGCGGAAGAGGATGCGGAGGTCGAGGCGGAGGCCAAAGCAAAGGACAAGTCGACGTAGGTCTCGGTGCGATGGAGGCGCTTGCGGGGCGGGCAGGAGAAGCTCGTCGTGCGTTTCCTGTCGCCTCCTGCTGCGGACACGGACACGGACACGGGCTGGGACTGAATCATCCCGCCCACGCCCCTCTGGAGCGTATAGCCAGCACTGGGACTAGAAGGAGGCAGGACCTGCGCCTGGCACACAGACACGGACATTCGTGGATATACACACTTGGGAGGATGAGGGGAAGGGGAGAGAGGAGGTACAGCCACGGAGGCAATGGCAGTTGATTAAGCGTGCTGACTAATCGTGAGTCACTCGGAGACTGCTTAATGGGCACAGCCACACGTAGATCCGGTGGCAACGTCGGAGATTGTCTCCGTCCAGTCCGTGCCTTCAGTTTCACTCTCAGGTACGGGGGGTAGATGGAGTGGAGGTATGAAGGGGAGATGGAGATGGATGCGGAGGTATATGCATCAAGATGGCAACACAACCGCCATCTGTATCACTCTGTATCACCTTTTCGGGATGCGAGGACGAGTGACTCGCGTGGGCATCACTCTGATCCGCGTGTGAACTTCGGCACCCGCCCGCTGTCTTTCTTTTTCCGTGCGCTTTTGTTCGGCAGCTGCTGCCTGCGCGCCTTCACACGACGCCTTGACTCGAGAGGAATGCGGCCGCCGCGTGTGCCCACCGCCCCTCCGCTCCCGACGCGTCCATTCGCGGATTAATTGTCAATTCTTATTGTCCTCTGGCAGCGCATCGCGACTCCCACGAGCCCCAGCGCCCGCACGGCACAAAACACAATGCAACAACTCCCATTTGGGCGAGAGCGTGCAAGCAATCGCGTTCGCGGAGATGAACTGGGCCGACTGCTGCGGCGACAGCGATCGATGCTTACAGCGTTGTGTCAGGGTCATGGACGACGTCAGGCGCTGCAGGGGACGCGTCACCGCAATCGAGCGAGTCAGGCAGGCAACGACTGGAGTGTCTTTACCGGGCCGAAAGGCAAAGCGGCAAGCTGCGCCTTGGGCTTCATCTCGCCTAGAACGGATGGCTTCATTTCAACGGCGAGGACGCGTCAAAGTCTAGGTCAGCACAACGCACCGCAGCTGCGCCTTGCCAAGTCTCAGAACGATGTGATTTCGTCGAGTACTCTTGGCCCACGTCAAGAAGACCACAATGTCGCGTCAAGGCAAGCACTCAACTTTCCCGCGATCCACCCACCGACTGGGCACTGCGCTCCCCACGCATTTCGGCAGCCCTTGTGAGCTCTCGGACGCGTCATGGAAGTACTAGTAGCAACGCCTGGGGATGTTTCTCCGGCCGTCTCGATCCGGATCCCATGTCAAAAACCAGGCCATTCACGAGCGGCGCGAAGACGAAGACGAAGACGAAGACGAAGACGAAGACGAAGCTGCGTTTGGGGCTCATGTCGGGCATGACGGGTCAATGGCATGTCGTCTACGCAGCTCCGCGTCATTCCGATTCCTACGATATCAACTTGAAGCTTCCACGTCTCTCGCTGCGCCTCAGACTGGCCTGGACGATGCAAGTTCACACTCGCTGCCCTCCCAACCATTCGTTCCACTTCAAGAGGGTCGATGGACACAACAATAAATACGCGTAACGCAATAAGCACTGTCCGAATGCAAAAAAGTCAGTCCCGCCGCTGCGCTTTCATTTCATTCCATCTCGGCACTGCGGAACGGGCTCCAAGTTTCATTTCGCCACCGCGTCAATAAATTGCACGTCTGGCGGACTGCGCTTGCGGCTTGGCTCCCATCCGCGGTGTTCGACTGCCAGTGGAGCGCATGCAATGCATACATAGCGTCAAACTTCGAGTCCAGCCAAGGTCCGTGGGACGGCAAACGAACGGTCTTCGCGCCTCACCTGGGGTACACGTGAGCAGTGAGCCGCCGCGCCGGACTCTGGAGGCTCAGGGTGAGGCTGGGAGAGCAGCGCGTCAGTCAATGCGCAACGCGACGGCACGGCACTTTGTGGCCGACTCGGACTGCGCACGGAGCTTGGAACGCACTCGGCGCGGAGGAGTACATAGGTTCTGCGCCGAAATAAAATTTGCCAGGATGTATACGACAAGCACAATTTCTTGACCCCGGCTTTGGCTTCGAATTCCTCTCCCATCGAGATGTGTCATCTCAAACACTCGGCCGTCGTCTTGGTGTACCAGTGCTCCGCGCGCCCCGCAACAACGCGTCGAACTTGTGGCCCATCCATACATCCACCTAGCCAACGTTGAACCCAGCCGCGTCGTTTCGGAGCACGTATGTACTACTGTATAACGTTCACTTTCACGCTGGGACCTTCAAAAAAAAAAAAAAAAAAACTGTTGCGCTACGCCCCAACAGCAAGGCTCTCCGCGCCTCGGGTGCACCGGAATCCGGAGCTGAGAGCTGAGAGCCGAGAACAGCACGCACAGTGCGCATCCCTTCGGCTCGGAGCTTTCTTTGCGGGCGGCGACTAGTACTGCGCACGGAGCTTGCGGAGGACGGGACGACACGTCAGCGGCCGGCCGGGACACGCGGGGTAGGTGTCTGCCGCATGTGCACACTGCACGCGGTATGCTCCGGCCTGCCTTGCACAAATGATTCAAGTTGAACCCTACCTGCGCCGAAACAACATAAATTATGGCTATATCTGTATCTATGTATGTGTACGACATCGACGGGAACGAGTCAAGTCAAGTATGTATTTATTTACAACCAACCACACAAACAAAGGAAAGACCTTGCTCGAATTTATTGGTTGGATTTTATTCATGCCTTGGCTCCTCGGTGGATAATGAATGAATGGGCATTGCTGTGTCGGAAGGACCCTTGTTGTGACTCAGATGTGGCCGACTCGGACTCGGACTGAGCCGGTAAAGTAGCCACACACCCGTCTTCCAATCCGGTCGAAAGTCATGTTTTTATCAGGGCTTGGGATTCTGCCAAGTCGCAGTGCGTACTTTACATATGTATGCAAATGTTCAGAATGTGAATGTGGAGCCAGAGTCCTCTTGGAGGTTGTGTCGCGGAAATCTAGCCCAACCTTGAACTTACCCCGGCTTCGTCTGACTTTGGCCATGCCTTGACATTCTTCACTCAGCCCAAAGCCAAAGCTGTGGAGCCCGCCTGGCGTTGGCAGGTTTCCTTCCCACGGTTCAAAATACTTTGAACGGCGGTGAAAAAAAAACTAACGCACATAGACGCAGACGGGTTGGAACGAGGAGGCTGGCTGGAGGTTAGAGCGCGCCCGAGGGATGGATGCAAGGCAGACTCGACAGTCGCACTGTACTCGAGTACATTTGTGGTGCCTTGGAGCACGTCTTTTATTCCGACACAAGGGAATTGAAGTCAACCGGTCGTGCGCGCCGATATTTGCGAATCCTTCATGTGCTGAAGTGATTGTTTTAAGCGACGATAAGCTCAAGAAATCAACCGGAAGAGAGCTGTTTTACCTCAAGGGGATACGATCTATTCGGCGACTTCCGGTCATCACAAATGGGCGCTCATCGTAATCATGAGCGGGCAGAGCGAACAGCTTTTGACTCTCGCTCGACTCCTTGACGCTCATGCAGACCGATTCCACACAATCTACGTCGCTTTCCGGCCACTGTGCCAATCTCCTTGCTCAACTCATGCACATTCGCGGATTTCCTAACTACGTCTCCCTGGCTCGGTCCCTTCATGATACCAATGACCCCGTTACCCAGCTCTGGGACATATTCGCTCTTGGTGTCCCACTGTGTTATCTCTTCGACCTGCTGCCCGAGGATGCCGGCTTTAATAAAATCAACCACTCCGAGTTCGACGAGGAGCAGTACGACACCGATCCTGACCGCGCAAAGAAGCATGCTATTGCTCTCTTTGCCATACAGATCCGGACAGACAATGTCACCGACAAAATCCCTGATTGCGAGGCTTTCACCGTGGCGGATCTTTGGGACCGCGGCTCGACGGACGGCTTCGGCAAAGTAGGTCGAGGAATTGTTCATAATGTCCTCTCCTTGATAATCGTCCTAGGCCGTCGCGACTGTGACTGCGATCGTGAATCATCTCCCACAGGATGTTTTTATCACTGGACCACTGGAACAACTCCCGCCTCATGTCCCTCTCTTCAACGAAGCCCAAGAAACCAGGCGTAACAACGTGATCCGCGAACTAGTCGAGACTGAAAGGAAATACCTAGGGGATCTTGAGCACATGCAGGTTCGTTTCACTCTATCGAGTTTTTTTGGAATACTTGACGGTGCCTTAGAACTATGCTGTGGTTGTGGCCCAAAGTAACCTTATTGACAGGGAGATGCACGATAAGATCTTCGCTAATACCAGCGAGCTAGTCAAATTCCATCGGAAATTCCTCGTCAGTGTTAACGCCAACGCGGGGCTTGCATGGGAAGACCAGCGCTGGGGCTTGCTCTTCCTCGAGGCTGTGAGGATTGTCCACGATTTCACTATTCCAGCATCCGATCAGCTTTACAGGAAAAAGAGTTTGGCGAAATTTACGTGCCTTACTGCGCGAACTACACAAATATTAAGTTTACGCCTGAGCAAGAGCGTAACCTTTCCGTGCGTATCACCCATTGGTTGACAATCATACCGCTAACGGAAACCTCCAGAGTCTCAACCACCTCATGAACCTCAAGGGGGAGCTTCCGGCTTTCACGATAAAACCCATCGGACGAGTGTGCAAGTACCCACTCCTGTTAGAGGTGCGTCTTTTGCTACCGCTGCTGCGTCGCTCACTCCACCTTCAAGTGCTTAATTAAGACCTCATCTGCCGCCAATTATCAACACTACGAGGAGCTGAAAAGGGGTCTACAAGCTCACAGACGAGTGACTGACCTCATCAACGAAGCCCAACGTCGCGCGGAGAACGAGCGAACAGTAAAGTCGCTCCGAACTCGTATCGACGACTGGAAAGGCCATAATCTCAAAGACTTTGGCGACCTTGTCCTGGACGATATCTTTGAGGTTGTTCGAGCGGGTGTGAGGCGGGAATACCATGTATTTTTGTTCGAAAGAATACTCCTCTTCTGCAAGGAGGTGGCCTCTGCACATTCTTACAACAGGAGATCGGGCAATTCACCTCTCTTGAACAAGGGCCGGGTTTTCCTGTCCGATATAACGCAAGCGGTGTCCAACGCAGAGGTCGAGGTCATGGGTTCGTTCCTCCTGTTTTCTAGCCATGCATTCACACTTAATGACCATACCTTCAGCGAGACATTTCCTACTTACCGTCCACTGGAAGGGGGCGAATGGCCCTGAATCTTTCGTCTTGCGTCTTCGGCGCGAAGACCAGATGAAGCAGTGGGAGAAGCAGATCAATCGGCTAATCCAACTGCCTGTTAAACCCAGCGAGTCAGATGGCACTCTGGTCTCCGACTCGGACCTCGATGGCCCTGTCCCGTCGCCTTCTGCTACAACTCCCCTACAAGATATTGTTCACAACGACGCCCCACCGGAAGTAGCAGGCGCCATTCCCACGAGTGTGAAGGTGAAGGCACACTTCAACGAAGATATTTTTGTCTTTCGAGTCTCGCCGGCAACCGAGTACAAAGTGCTCATCGAAAAGATTCAGCGGAAGTTACGCCTATGCACCAGTGCCCCGCCCGGCGATGGACCCTTGCAATTGAAGTACCAGGATGTCAATGGAGATATGGTTTTGCTTGGCTCTTCAGCGGACCTGCGGATAGCATTGGAAGAGTGCCGGGAGCTTCTCGTGCTATACGTGATGTGATACTTGCTTGCTCGTTGTTGGCCTCGGAGTCACAGAGCTTTTAGAGATGTAGTCTGTGTACGCGATACAGTAGATGGTTCATAATTTGTTCGTATGGAGCCAAGTTCAATTTTTCTGAACAAACTTGAATGGTAAGCACTTACAACTTGAGCGCCATGCAAGCGCCATTGCGAACCAAGCGCAAGCTTCACCATGCTTCCGCTCCACGCACTCGTCTCTGTCGAACATCACATTTTATCAGGGCTTGGGAATCAAAAGAAGCCGCAGGGCGTGCTCTACAAAAAAAGAAAAACCGTGAAGCCAGGCCAAAGAGGAACGACAGGTTTTTCTCCGTCACTGGGTGGGTCGGGAAAAAACCACAGAGTCAGTTGTGCATTGGGTGGAATATTCAGCGTCCGACGTAGCTCTTCGAGTTCGGGCAGAGCGTCCGAAGACATACTGGTGGGTACGGAAAGAAGCAAGGCCATCAATCACAGATTGCCACTTATCAATTAGTACTTATCGATTATCACCGGCAGCCGCGACACAATTGCCTGAGCGGTTCAACTTGGAGTTGCAACAAACAGGAAATCAACCAGCGCCCCATTTCCTAACGAGCGCCTCCTGTTTCCGACACATTAACAGGTGTTTGGCAACCTGCGAGAAATAATACGTGAACTTGTACCAGCAAGTCGGAATTGTTCATTAATCGGACGTTGGGAGCCCGCCACGCGTCGGCAGGTTTCCTTCCCACGGTTCAAAATACTTTGAACGGCGGTGAAAAAAAAAACTAACGCACATAGACGCAGGCGGGTTGGAACGAGGTGGCTGGCTGGATGCGAGAGTGCGTCCGAGGGATGGATGCAAGGCAGACTCGACAGTCGCACTGTACTCAAGTACATTTGTGGTGCCTTGGAGCAAGTCTTTTTTTCCGACACAGGGGAATTGAAGTCAACCGGTCGTGCGCGCCGATATTTGCGAATCCTTCATGTGCTGAACTGATTGTTTTAAGCGACGATAACAAGCAGGAACTCAACCGTGACGGAAGAAGAGCTGTTTTACCTCAAGGGGATACAATCTATTCGGCGACTTCCGGTCATCACAAATGGGCGCTCATCGTCAGCATGAGCGGGCAGAGCGAACAGGTTTGACTCTCGCTCGACTCCTTAACTCGGACGCTCATGCAGACCGATTCCACACAGTCCATGTCGCTCTCCGGCCACTGTGCCAATCTTCTTGCGCGACTCATGCACATTCGCGGATTTCCCAACTACGTCTCCCTGGCTCGGTCTTCCCATGATTCCAATGACCCCGTTACCCAGCTCTGGGACATATTCGCTCTTGGTGTCCCACTGTGTTATCTCTTTGACCTGCTGCCCGAGGACGCCGGCTTTGATAAAATCAACCACTCCGAGTTCGACGAGGAGCAGTACAACACCAATCCTAACCGCACACAGATGCATGCTATTGCTCTCTTTGCCATACAGATCCGGGCAGACAATGTCACCGACAAAATCTCTGATTGTGAGGATTTCACCGTGGCAGATCTTTGGGACCGCAGCTCGACGGACGGCTTCGAAAAAGTAGGTCAAGGAATTGTTCATAGTGTCCTCTCCTTGATAATCGTCCTAGGCCGTCGCGACTGTGACTGCGATCGTGAATCATCTCCCACAGGATGTTTTTATCACTGGACCACTGGAAAAGCTCCCGCCTCATGTCCCTCTCCCCAACAAAGCCCAAGAAACCAGGCGTAACAACGTCATCCGCGAACTAGTCGAGACTGAAAGGAAATACCTATGGGATCTTGAACACATGCAGGTTCGTTTCACTCTATCGAGTTTTTTGAAATACTTGACGGTGCCTTAGAACTATGCTGTGGTTGTGGCCCAAAGTAACCTCATTGACAGGGAGATCCATCATAGGATCTTCGCTAATACCAGCGAGCTAGTCAAATTCCATCGCAAATTCCTCGTCAGTGTTGACGCCAACGCGGGGCTTGCATGGGAAGACCAGCGCTGGGGCTTGCTCTTCCTCGAGGCCGTGAGGATTGTCCACGATTTCACTATTCCAGCATCCGATCAGCTTTACAGGAAAAAGAGTTTGGCGAAATTTACGTGCCTTACTGCGCGAACTACACGAATATTAAGTTTACGCCTGAGCAAGAGCGTAACCTCTCCGTGCGTATTACCCATTGCTTGACAATTATACCGCTAACGGAAACCTCCACAGAGTCTCAACCACCTCATGAACCTCAACGGGGAGCTTCCGGCCTTCATGATAAAACCCCTCGGACGAGTGTGCAAGTACCCACTCCTGTTAGAGGTGCGTCTTTTGCTACCGCTGCTGCGTCGCTCACTCCACCTTCAAGTGCTTAATTAAGACCTCATCTGCCGCCAATTATCAACACTACGAGGAGCTGAAAAGGGGTCTACAAGCTCACAGACGAGTGACTGACCTCATCAACGAAGCCCAACGTCGCGCGGAGAACGAGCGAACAGTAAAGTCGCTCCGAACTCGTATCGACGACTGGAAAGGCCATAAACTCAAAGACTTTGGCGACCTTGTCCTGGATGATATCTTTGAGGTTGTTCGAATGGGTGTGAGGCGGGAATACCATGTATTTTTGTTCGAAAGAATACTCCTCTTTTGCAAGGAGGTGGCCTCTGCACGTTCTTACAGCAGCAGATCGGGCAACTCACTTCTCTTGAACAAGGGCCGGGTTTTTCTGTCCGATATAACGCAAACGGTGTCCAACGCGGAGGTCGAGGCTATGGGTTCGTTCCTCCTGTTTTCTAGCCATGCGTTCACACTTAATGACCATACCTTCAGCGAGACATTTCCTACTTACCGTCCACTGGAAGGGGGCGAATGGCCCTGAATCTTGCGTCTTGCGTCTTCGGCGCGAAGACCAGATGAAGCAGTGGGAGAAGCAGATCAATCGGTTGATCCAACTGCCTGTTAAAACCAGCGAATCAGATGGCACTCTGGTCTCCGACTCGGACCCCGATGGCCCTGTCCCGTCGCCTTCTGCTACAACTCCCCTACAAGATATTGTTCACAACGACGCCCCACCGGAAGTAGCAGGCGCCATTCCCACGAGTGTGAAGGTGAAGGCACACTTCAACGAAGATATTTTTGTCTTTCGAGTCTCGCCGGCAACCGAGTACAAAGTGCTCATCGAAAAGATTCAGCGGAAGTTACGCCTATGCACCAGTGCCCCGCCCGGCGATGGACCCTTGCAATTGAAGTACCAGGATGTCAATGGAGATATGGTTATGCTTGGCTCTTCAGCGGACCTGCGGATAGCATTGGAAGAGTGCCGGGAGCTTCTCGTGTTATATGTGACGTGATACTTACTTGCTCGATGTTGGCTTCGGAGTCGCAGACGTTTAGAGATGTAGTTTGTGTACGCGATACGGTAGATGGTTCACAGTTTGTTCGTAGGGTGCCAAGTTCAATTTTTCTGAACAAACAAACTTGAATGGTAGTGCTCACAACTTGCGCGCCATCAAGCGCCATTGCAAACCAAGCTGGCAGCTTCACCGTGCTTCTGCTCCACGCATTCGTCCCTGTCGAACATCACATTTTATCAGGGCTTGAGAATCAAAAGAAGCCGCAGGGCGTGCTCTACAAAAAAGAAAAACCGTGAAGCCAGGCCAAAGACTCGGAGGAACTGTAGAATTTGGCTCCGGCAGGAACTTCCAGACAAGAGGGATTGTAAAGAGAGTTCAGGACTGTTAGGCCCGGTTACAAACCAGTGGGGAAACTACAGAAAGTACTCGAGCTTTTATATGTAGGCGAATATCAAATAGATAAGGAATATCAAATAAAGAGATCAGCATATCAATGAAACAATGTGGATGCATAGCAACAGATAACAAATGCACATGGCGGATAACGAACCGCATGGTGAGCCACATGGGCAGATAACATGGTCAGGCTTGAATCTCCAACAGGAACGACAGGTTTTTTTCTCCGTCACTGGGTGGGTCGGGAAAAGACCACAGAGTCAGTGGTGCATTGGGTGGAATATTCAGCGTCCGACGTACCTCTTCGAGTTCGGGCAGAGCGCCCGAAGGCATACTGGTGGGTACGGAAAGAAGCTTTGAGTCCGAGGCCATCAATCACAGATTGCCTCTAATCAATTACTTTAATACTTATCACCGGCAGCCGCGACCAGAGCGGTTCAAGTTGCAACAAACAGGAAATCAACCAGCGCCCCATTTCCTAACGAGCGCCTCCTGTTTCCAGGGAAATCGACACATTATCAAGTGTTTGGCAACCTGCCAGCGAGAAATAATACGTGAACTTGTACCAGCAAGTCGGAATTGTTCATTAATCGGATGAGGTACAGACAGTATTTATGGCCATGGAGTACTATCTATCGATTCTGTGTATGGGAGGCACCAAACGGGCACACAGTGGGTATCAAAGTCCGGATGAGGTAGACAGTATGTATGGAGTACGATCTATCGATCCTATGCATGGGAGGCACCAATTGGGCACAGTAAATAAGGAGACGGAGCGAGGAATGTAAAAATACAGATGTATACGTGCGAATCTTATGTGTAACGTGAAAGTGTAATACAGGGGAGCTGAAAGTCCGCGACGAGAAACAAAAGCAAAGCAAGAGAGGAAAGCGACGGGAACGAATTCGAAGAGGAGTGTGAATAGTGGGCGATAAAGTAAATACGAGATGTGAGAAGAGCGGAGGCCTTTGAGTATGCAATGTCACTGGCGAGCAGATTAATAGAAATATACAAGCAACTCACTCTCAGATTTCATGCGCGTGTACGGCGTCCTTTCTTCGTGGGTGGTTTCGTGCTCTCTGTCACCGATGATGTCCGGTATCGAATCCGGTTGGCCATGGACGGTAGAGAGAGATGACCGGTGGCACCGCGAGCCACAGAATGGGTATTGCTCTCGTGAAAGTCAGAGACAGGTGTGAACTCTGAGTTAAGGTCTGAATCCACGCTGACAGCGCGATTGGGTCGACGTTTCCGAGGAGCAGTCGACCGCCCTGCGCGAGCTCGGGGTTTCCGTGGGGCCCCGGGATCGGTAGGGGAATCCGAACGAGAACTGTCATCGCCGTCTTCTTCGACCTTGACTGTGACGGCGCCTTTATTCTTGAGACCGCGTTTCCGCAACCGCGTGAATAACACATCGCTATTGATGTCGCCAAGCACCCAATATTCCCCTTTGCCAGGCTCACGTATCGGTCGCGGAACGTTGATGAACAACGCATAAAGAGACAATGCGTGGCGGATGGAGTTCTAAGACAAGACTTTAGTTTGATCGTAGTAGATTGGTTAAATCTTCTTACCCGCCACGATTTAATTTCAAGAGCATCTTGTCTACGGTAGTACTTGAATCGATCGGCGATTTCCCGGTAGATGCCCTGAAGGGTGAGACATTTGCTTTCGCTGCCGTAGATAGCGAGAGTAACGAGCAACGGGTATGGAATGGATGGTCGCATCGCAGGGTCGGCTGGTTCTGGCACAGTCCAAAGGTTGACAGGCGCGCCTGGAGGAAGACGCAGCTTTCCACGAAGGAATTCACCCGGGTCGGGGAAAACTCGAGGGCCGTGAAAAGCGCTGGGTGGCAACGCGGAATCTGCAGGAGTAGAGGGACCTGCGCGACGAAGAACATGCTCGAGTTGTCTTTGTTCCGAGAGGAACTGGTCGGGATCCACGCCATACTACCCACAAAAACAGGTAAGCGACGCTGTATATAGAAATTGCTTGTTCCACTTACGTGACCCCGAGCGCCAACATCGCTGTGTGGCGCAGTGAGCATAGAACGATGGTGAGAATGGCCAGCTTACAGTGCATGCTCATGCATTCCACGGTATTGAATCTCGTCACTGGTGCGCCCAATGTGACCATTATTGTGGCTGTCAGCATCAAGATAACCACCAGTGAACCCGCCACCGAGGTGAAAGGTATCGGCGGAGGAGTCCGGAAAATGCGGATCGTCGACAGGATCGTCATATTCCATAAAGTCGTCGCCTTCGACAGAATCCACCAGAAGATCGCGCATGCGGAAGGGTGGAGAGGGTGTCGAGTCCTCTGTCATTTCGCTGTCGGACATCGCGGGCCAGGAGGAGTTGTAAAACGTGGGCTGCTCGCAGTAGGCCTCCCAGTGATCAAACTTGGGAGGAGCGTACGTGGGTGGAGGATACATTCTGAGGGCGCGGGAGAAGGACGAGAAAGAGAACTGAACAAACGCGAACCATTAAAGCGAGAGAACACGTGCAGTGCTCGTTTGTCGATCCGGCTGGAACAAGAGCTCGCCTAGCCTCCAGGGACATCGGGACTTGCCATGCGGGGAAGATCTTCACGAATCAGGCCCCAAATTTGTGCTTTAGCGCGCGTCAGACAAAAAAAGCGGAGAAGATCGTTCCAGATATGTGCAGGGTGGCGCTGCGAAGAACAAAAAGGCGCTGCAGAGAAGTCAGATTGTCTCGAGCAAGTCCTTCCTGCATCATTTTCGGAGGAAATACGCCCACAATGCGTCAATACAAGTGCACAAGCAGCCAACAGAAATCTTCGCCGCGGTGTTGAGAGGAGACCACAGCCGAGATCTGTCGAGATACCGGAAGTTAGCGGTTTTCATAGATGCCTGAGAGGCCAATCAGAGGGAAACCAAAAAGTAAAAAAATTGCTTCGCGGTTTGCGTGCGATGATGCCGTCAACAGATCCATTAGGCTAACTCCTTCTTTATCCAGTGCAACTCTAAATCCCTATTGCTGTTCCATTCAAGCCGCATGTCGCTTGGCAGACTTCGGTTACAGTATCAGTCGGGGCGGTATTATTTGGACGAGACTGTCGCGAGGTTAGTATTAATGCGCAGGATTATACTACCAGAAATACCGATGCGCTAGGAAAGAAGAGGTCAAGTGCCGCACGAAGAAAGCGGTTGTATCAAGTAAGTAGTGAGACGGTTTTGCCGCGGCGGCGTCTTGCTCCGCCGACGACCGTGTGCAACTTATAATTGTTGGAATTCGATTGATCCGAACTGGGCTAGACTCGGGTGACTCGGGTTAGGGAGGTTTCAGAGAACAAAGGGAACAAGGGAAGAGATTCGGTTGGAATCTGACGGACAGAGCTCGCCTTCAGCCACTGGACGATCGAGGTACCATGAGCACTACGCACGCCGAGAAAGAAAATAGATAGATGAGACCGACAGCCATGGTGCTTCCATCCCCTCTTAGATGCCAGCTGTCCGTACCCCAGCACACGACGCGCCTTAGCCGGGCGAGGATACATCGGTGGTGAATGTCAATAGCGTGAAACGTTATTCGTCGCGGCGGAGCCAGGCAGAAGGAGCGCAATCCACCAAGGAATGGCGACCAGCTTCTTCGGCGTTGGTGTGGGGCGCTCAAGAAGGCGCGAAACCCGGCCCACAAGCCGCATGTGAAGTCCTGGGGGTGATGAAGAACTTGAATATTCCCAGCGACCCGATTCGAGATCGCGAGCTTGTCAGGAGATCAGCGCGGCGGCGTTCCCGAGGTCGGTCTCGAGGCCAAATATTTTTGCCGTTGCCCAACCGGTCGTACGCTGGGCCGCCCTTGGATAATTCGTACGCCGACGGTGGTCTCTTGATCTCCTAGACGGGCTGTAAAAAAATCACTTCCGTTGATGAAGTAGATCTAGAAACGAATCCACCAGATATGCATGCGCATGCGGTGCAAGCCAGAGCCCTAAGAATCGTTGGCTGTAAAACCGGTAGTGTTGCCGCGAGGTGGATAACTCAAGCTGATTCTCGGGCCGTTACCATATCCGGTAGCCCGAGCTGATCGGAACTCAGCGCTCGTGCACTTGTGAAGACTTCAGGCAGCTCTGCGTCCTCTACTGGCCTTACCTCTCTCGAGCGGCTGGACTTATCCCCCCCCGCCACATCTGTTAAATAGCACTATACTCAATTCTTTTTTTTTGAACTCCCCAGCCACTCTTGAGCCCAACTTATGGCGCGTCACTACCAGTGCGGTGACCCGCCCAGATGTACTTGCTTTCCTCCCCAGACTCCGCTTCCATCGCGTTATTATCCCCAGTCCCAATGACATTCAATCGCTTCGGGTCCTTCGAGCTCATGGCAGCAGCAGCAGCAGTCTTATGGTGCATTTGCTGCACCTCCCCACGCCTATTCGCATCCGCGCCGTATAAAATTTTGACAACACCTTCCAAGCCTCGTATAACGGCAATCTCCCACCTACACATGCCTCACCAGCGTTTCGTGTGGTGCTCGGCGATGTTACAAGCACAGAATCACACTCAAGGTCAACAAAGCGAAAACGGGGGGGAAAAAACAACAATTCGAATACCCGGAGACGCGTCGACGACGGTCCTCGAGCTAATGCTCCGGCGGTCTTTGGTGTCGGCCTCTCCGCTCACGCTGCTACCACTGCTGCCTTCGACGCATCGGACCCTGCCCCACGCCCGGCCCTCACCGACATTCCCAACGTTAACCTCAGCTCCATTGTCGCAAAATCCGACAAAAAATTCCGCCATTGCTTCTGACGTCTGGTACTTCGTTCGCGGAGTTCGTACGACCGTCAGGGAGGCTGACCGTGATGTGCTCTTAACCAAACGGCCCGACAAGAAGGAGGACCTGCATCTGGCCTGTCGGCTCTGCCCGTAAGTTATTTTACCTTCGTCGATATATGTAATGCTTTCTTATGATTTCAATGTGCAGCGGCGAAGACTGCACCACCTGAAAAAATGCCGATGGGCAGACCAAAGCAATTCGAAACCACCTCGAGTATGCGCACGATAAACACTGGCCGCGACATTGTTCTTCTGAAACAACTCAAAGGTTGGGAAACACTTGGTACCTCCAACAAGCGCACCTCCGGCGATTGCGAGAAATTTTCGTTGCGCGGCTTTTATGAACGACTTATTATAACGGATCGCGGTCGATGATCAGGTATTTTTGGGGGTTTAATATCGGTGCGGGTGTACTAACATCATTTCCAGTCTCTGGACGTTGTTGACTGCCCCGAGTTGAAATTCGTAGAGGTGGGGAAAGTAGGGGAGGACGAGGACGCATTCAGCAGAGGGAGAAGAAAATTGAAAGGTGAGGGCCAGGTGTCAGACGTGGTGGCCGCCTCCATGTCATCCTCCAAAGTCTTTCACTTCGGCCAAACCACTGCTCTGCGAAGTTCTCGACGTGGAAATCGGACTCCATCCTCAAATATGATATCGACTCCTCTTGCTCCTCCGACGGTTCGTCGAGCTTCCGATGTCCCAGGACGCCGTCTAATCCAGTTCGTAGTCCTGGCCTTCTCCGAATTTGTGAAAGTCTGAATGCCCCGACGCCTCAGCCCCTCGCCATCGCATCAGCCTTCACACGGCTTACCTTACTCCCACAGCGATGACCACATATACGTATACGACGTCCTCCCGGTCTTCCATCGACAGGACGCCCTCCACACGCATCCTCCTCTTGGATTTGTGTTGGTAACCTCACCGCCGCTTGCGATGACGCGGAGTGTGTGGCCGGTAGTACATCCACTGGAGAGTCCAGCCTACTGCACGACTCGAGCTTCGCCACTCGGGCTCCGCTGTGCGACTCGTCTACCTGCGCAGCTTCCTCGCCGCAGATGGAGGAAGGTCCCCCTCGCCGACGAATGGCATGTGGACTGAGGCGACTCAATTGGCCTCCCCCAGCCGCACGATACCCGCCGTCATCGGCTCCTGCGCTTCGTGAGATGTCAGAGGCGAGCGCATCCTAGCGGCAGTGACGGGAGAGCACAGAGTGGGCGGTCCGATCGATCGTCCGCCTCCTCTGCACCCTCTTCGTCTCCTTGATTGACGCTGCCCCTGTACAAGCGCGTCGGCACCCCGAGATGTAGCACATGCGGCTCACGTTCGACGATGCGCGGACCTCCAGCGGAACGTCCGCGACAGCGGTTATGCGGAAAGTGTTTTCCGGTACTGAGGGCGCAGCGCGTAAAGCAAGCAGTGCGGGTGAAGATGGCGGGCGGCAGTAGTGGTACTGCCATGGAGGGCATGCTTAATCTCCTCGGTGGACGAGGGGCACGGCGCGGGTGCCAAGCCCGCACACGCGCAGGCCAATGGGCATACATACACGCTACGGGACATGCATCAGCGCAGCGTAGGCCGCAATTCCCTCAGGAAACCAGTCACAGTGCTCTTGATGCTGTTAGTACTCAAGTCCGCCACCCTGCTCGTGTTATTGGCTCTTGTATGGTCTTCATGGTCCTCAGAGCCTCTTCGCCCTCGATGCGTCTGTTGCCGCGTCCGTTGCCGACACGATAACGAAATTTGCTATGCTCTCTAGCCCTAGACGTATGCGGATCGTCACCACCCGACGCGTAACTCGACGGTGTGGCGTACCCTTTTTTTTCTATTGAGTTTTGATTCTTTTCATAGATATAGACTACATAGCGCTAACTTTTTCCTTCCATCTTGTACTGTACCGCCGTGTATGGTAGCAACCGCCTGAGGCGCGTTACGCTCGACAACTTTTGGGTTTGGGCAACCAACCCCGCGTTACGCGTTACGAGCGCGAATTTGAGCAACTTTCGGTGGCCGCCACCATTTTTGCGCCCCGATTTGGTACGTTATCCAGGCGTCAAATGGTCTTCGGCGACTTCACAGCACTTTACCCGTGCCCATACTCGCTGCCCAAATTTTCTTCGTGTTCTTTGTTTTATGCTTATTTAATTGGCAACCGACCCCCCGTTATGTGTTACTTTTTACCTACCTATGCCAGGATTTAGGCAACATTTTGAGCCTGTGTTACACGTTACGGTTGCTACCATACACGGCGGTACAGTATGCTATAAATGTACAGTGAACGTGAATTACGGGAATACATTAGGAGCGACAGTCGTCAGAAGAGACGTAAAGGGTAGCACTCTGGGTGACGTTCCACGACCAAGGGGTCGTCCATTGGATCGTCGTCAAAGTCGTCAAAGTCGTGCCGATCTCTGAGGAACACGCTTTCGGGGAAGCTGACGGCCATTTTGTCGTCGTCACCAGCGTTGGCCAGCGACAATGCGTCGTCTCGTGCGGCCCAGTAATGGACGAGTAATAGCCGTTTGAGGAGGCTGTCTCTGCCACAGACTCGGCAATGGTGGCGCAATTTTCCTGTCAAAAAGACCTTTGGAGAATAGCTTTCGCTAGCAACATCACAGTCCCTACGTGCAGTGAGCAGGGCGTCCACCATGACGCCGAGTCAGGCTTACTTTCTCGAGCGCAATTTCGTCCGCAGGGCGGGCGAGGGAAGGGGCTTCTTAATATTCCACACGACCTTGTCGAAGGGCTTGGTTGTGGTGTTGACGGATTTCCAGTACGATGGAGGCATAACAGCGCGCAGAGGGTTGAAAAGCGAGACCATGAGAGGGAGATATGGATTGCCGCGCCTCTGGGCTTTCCATAAGTCTAAAGACGTCTGCTTGGCCTCTTCCCACGCATTCAAGACTGGTTGCTTGAAATAAATCGACACACTGGTGTTTGGATGTAGAGGCGCAGTCGGGGAAGGAGGAGGGGGGCGACGATCAGCGCTACCGCAAGCTGCGGCACTGTGTCTGACGACCTCGGCCTCCATACTTGAAGAAGCGAAAGGCCGAATACGCGAGAGATCGAAAGGCGCATGGGGACACTTGTCGAGCACAGCGAGCTCGCGAGTCAGGAGGACATGCTTGGCGTCGCCAGAGACCTGCTGCCACAGGTTTGTGGGCGTCGCGGGCACGCTCAGCAAATTGGATCGCGAAGCACGGTTCGGGATAGACCGTGTGTGGCCAACTCGACGTAGGTGTGGCGCGCTTTTTCCCTCCATTGCGTCGCGAGCCGGCGGCGGTTCTCCAGAGAAGTCGATCTTTGGCGGCCAGGAACTCGATACATTTTCGTTCTGCACGGGGAACCACAGGTCTGGTGCAGAAATCAATTGAGAAACCTGGCAGGCAGGCTGGAAGACGCGTACTGGAGGACGAGAAAGATTCAGACTCCGTTACTCCTCGTTTCGGGTGGTCGTCCGCGCAAGACAATAGTTCGGTGAGCATGGAGGAGTTAGTGGACGAGGAGGGCCCGGCAGAAGGTGAGTCAGTGAACATGAGGATTGCGAGACTGCCATACGGCAGGAGGGTGAAGTGGCGAAAAAGCCGAGAACGCTGTTTAATGTATGTACGCTAAAGGAACGTGGCCGAGAGCGCCTTTTGTTTCCAGAAACGGAGACATTCTACGGCAGCGGCCCTGAGAGAATGTAAACAGTCATCGGAGCGAGCCTAATCGTAGTCTTCTTTTGACTGCTGGTATTTGAGCTGTACAGAGCAGTTATGGACTCGGAGCTGTACAGTCGGACTCTCAAAGGAGAAGGGATGCATGGCAAGCTCGATAAAGACCGAGGCCAAATGGAGTACAACCTCGGGAAACACGGAACTTTCCGGAAACCTCCGTCAGTCATACGCCGTACGGCGGATCGATTAACCTATTCGAGTCTCTTCCAAACGTCGTTAGTCCATGTATGTTATGCCTGCAATAGATCCTCTTGTGAAATGTACAAAATTTAATGCCGTCGGTCAAATGCGACCCACTACAACTGGCACTAAGTACGTAGTACATAAGCATCGAACCATAAACTTGAACAACTCTAAAATAATTCGTTGTGGTCCTACAAGCTTCCATTCACTATATTGGCGCGGCTTAGAGCGGTGGTGGCCACATGGGCGCCTTCGTTAGCGGGCGGATCGCTTCGCTGTAATAACGATGCTGGCTGTTCCTCCATTACCGACCCTGGAAGCCGTCGTTGTCGGCAATGAGTTCCATCTCATTGAATGCAAGTAGCGTGAGACTCACCGGGATTACACCCATGCTTGTACTGCTCCTCGGATAGCAAATTACCAAAGGGATCGTCTCGGGTCGTCAGAGTCCTCGACGATGCGTCCCATTCCACATCGTTGTCGACGCAGAAGTAAAGGGGGCCCTGCCACCGAATGTGAACACGGCCCATAAGATTGCCATAGAAAATACCGTTGCGGAAGTGGCCGCTGCAGCTGCCACCGAGACTGGTGGTGAGGATGGAACATCGGGAACCTTTTCAGTACCCAGACCGCGTCCAGCAAGCGTCCTACAAGTGCCAGTTCAGGAAAATCAAGCATGTTGAAGTCCACTGACTTGAATTTGCCCATGAACCGCTTCCCAATTGACTTGTTGCGCACTCGACCTGCAGAAGGCTCATTTTTTCGGGGAGAATGTTGAAGAGGTTCGTTTGAGGACTGCCAGCGAGTTGAGTGGCTTTCTCAGAACGTGCGGGGGCTAACCGTGGGGGCAAAGTAGTTCTCCCCGCCGTGCTTGCCCTCGGGGTGCATGTTACCTGTCCCGGTAATATTGGTGGCATCGCTGGGCAAGAGAGGGAGTTTCTTGTTGGCGTCCATGAAAATTGGTTTGGATTGAGTTCGGAGGGTTAATGAAGACGGGAAACAAGAATGGAAAACGCGTCAAACAACAAGGCAAAACGTGTGAGGTGGCCTCAGTCCGCAAAAGGAATAGGACAATGGGCCCCCTCCAAAGCCATCTCGCAAACGCGATCACGTGGAGCGCGTTTCCAGAGAGGGAAATAGTGAGATGGCTCAATAATTTATCTCCGCGGAATGTAGCCTGTCTTGATTTAACGAATATACTGAACAATGTGGACAGGATGCCCTAGCTTAAAATCTCAGTAAGGGTGAAGTATGTGTCAACTCTGTGGCTTCCCAGCCCTTGATTCCCCTTTCCCAGCAAACACTACGGTGTTCCATGCCGGTCGCAGTATGCTGCATGCTGTATTGCAACGAAAATTTCCACATTGCGGGCGCCCTCCGAGTCGCTGTTTTAACCAGGTGTGTGACATTGTCTTCACGTCGTTCCCACTCGTCCTGGGGCTGATACTCCATAATATCACAATTTCGCACAGTGGAAAGGGTCGCTAGCAGGTCCTCGAGCCACACGGGGGTGTCTAGGGGAACAAACATCTGTCCGCTTTCTTGAGAAGTTGATTCCCGGTGGCTTATTCTAACACACTTACATTTCTTCCCATCGTCAAGGTGAGACGCTCGATAGCTGGAAGTAGCACTTTTAATGTCGAGGATGAAATTTCATGTAGTCCGTGGAGAGGAATCTGGAGATGGCGGATTGGTACGGTGGCGAGTCCAAGCGACGTCAACGATGGACTCGCCATTCTAATGTGTGAGACGACGACATGAGACACTGGTTGACCAGGAAGTATGGTGTCCACCCATGACATTGGCCCATCGAACTTTTTGAGATGGAGAAAGCTCCAAGGAGCTGGGGGGCCCCGTTCTACGAATGAATGCGACAGCCTGATGTCCTCCAAATCGGTTTGGTCATGGAGGAAACTGAGAAGATCTTCGTCCGTGTATGCGCAGCAGGAAAAGGAGCGCAATTTAAACACTCCCATGGCTGATTTGAGGACCCAGGAATGACTCCCGTCGACATCCAATTTGAGAATACCCAAATTCGATGTACTACGAAGTGCATTTTGAAGGGCAGGAAGAATAGATTCTAGATGCCTTCCGTGGTCCTCACGATTGACCTCCAATGATCGAACGCGCTGCGCCAAAGTGTGGTTTGCCGAAATTGACTGGCAAGCCGCCTCTATGTTTCTCGATGAAATCCGCTCGTACAACCGGTCCAAAGCGTAGCCAGAGAGGTCTCTATTTGCGCGAGCCATGGCAGTAAGGTCGGGGAAATCGATGAGAGGCATGATCTCCATGAGAATGTCGAAAGGGATGGAGGTCATGGTGGTGAGGGATCAAAGATGACTTGCACATCATGAAGTTGATTATCATCGTTCCTCTTTGGGAAACACAGATCCTAAGTAGGCGGTAGCTGATAGCGGAAACCTTCTAGGTTGAACTGAACAGCCGTAACTTCCATTTCTCATGTTCGACCTGGATCAGGGGGCAGCTTTCATCCACATTGGTTCATCAATATATCGACAGACAAAAATTACTATATCTTGCATCATCGGTTTCAAGCGGCTGAATGCGGCGCCGACGCGTTCGTGTCACTTCTTGGAAATGTAATAATGAGTGGCTGTCCACGAGAATGAAACAATACGGCGTACCTTTCCTGCGACCTTCTTCGTGAAGGTAATTAACAAATCCACAATTTCATTTGGGGATTCATAATGCAAGGCGTGTCCTCGGCCTTCCAACCAAACACTCTCATAATTCTTGAAGTGGGGCCGCATAACTTCGTCCACATTCTTGGCGCTACCACCTCTATGACCGTCCTTCGTTCCTTCGACGACGAGCAAAGGAAGACCGTCCTGTCCGGCCTTCCAGAGACTGTCAATATCCATTGCGCGACTAAGGCTGAAGCCCATGATAGCCGGCGTCAAGCGTTGACCCAGATACCAGGCCTTGACAGCATACGGAACAGCCTTTGGGTGTGCAAAGAGCCTATCTGTGACCACTGCAGTAGCAGCCTGGTATGCAGTGACACTGTCGTCGGTTGAAAAAGCCGGGAAAAGTTCGAAGAGAGCAGGTGCGACCATTTCTGGGGCTACGCTTGTGCCAGGGACACCAGCGAGATAGATGATCCCAGAAATTGTGTCAGGAGGAAGGTGGGTCACGACATCTGTAGCCACAGTAGCTGCAAAATACGACATAAGCTCAATTGAATAATTATTAACATTTTTCACTGACCGCCTATGCTCCTGTTCAGCGAAAGGTTGAGAGAAAATTAAAAGTGGAACGAGCGCAGATGGTTGGAAACTCTCACCATCCCGCGAGAACTGGTTTATTGAGACCAAAGGCATCCATGACGGTTCGAAAATCGTCTTGCAAATAATTTCGACGTGTACGCCTCCAGAGTATTGGGCTGCCCACTACGCCCGTGGCCGCGAAGATCATACCGAACCTAAAAATTCAATGAACGCTTCGCTCTACATACACTAGTCTGCGTACGATGTAGAGCAACTCGAGCAGACGCTGGTCGGCACACATGTCGTCGAAAACACAACCGCTCAAGGCTAAGCCAGAGAGCAGAACAAGATGCAAGTTGCCAGGGTCGCCTGTTGCCTCAGCGAATATAGTCGTTCCATCCGTCGAGCTCAGAATTTTTGTGGTGGATGAAGGCATGGCTGAGTGTTGTTAAGTAGTGATTCGATGTGGGTGGATCCGAAATATATATCGTGTAGAAACTTACAAACTTCGGCGGAGCATGGAACAAAAGAGAAATTGGTAATCAGAATCGTCAAAGCACTCACGAAATCACCGGGCATCATTCTCCTACACCAGAACTAAACAAACGCGTCGCGTTGAAGAGGTTCTGACGATGAGACACACTCCGCATGTCAAGATCACATTCGGAAATTGCGGTACTTCAGCCCATGTCTCACCTACATAGGAGATTTGAGTCCGCGAGCACAAATAGCGGAAGTAGACACTCACTCCTTTTACTTTCTTACCCGCCCTTCACCTTCCATCTTCCACCTGCTTATCCTTCCAAACTCTACCATTCGCTCTCATTGGCCCATTCTTTCTTCCACTCTTATCCATCCTCCCGACTCTTACCCATGCCGTTTTCCAAAACCTCTGTGAGCCGGCCACAAACGGCCAAGAGTCTCGCCCGCATGCATGTGCAGGCACATGGGACAAGCCACCAAACCGTTGTAAGCAACGCGAACGGCCGCCTCGCCGAGAGAGCGTCGAGCTGACAGGCCCTGCAGATGTCTTGGCTCCAGCCACGCAAAGCCGCCCGCTGGTGCATGGGTTACAGACAGCCGGGGCCCACTGCACCAACGGCGCCACCAACGACGGTGCGCCTCCTTTCAACAGGCTCTGGGCATTCGTCGCCCAACACCGCAGCCTCGCCCACGGACACTGCATGTTCGCACATCGACACGTTGGCCGTCTCAGGTCGATCGAAGGCGATCTCTTCCCCTCTATTCCAAGCGGGAGTAGCGCCACAACCTTTGTCGGAAGCCGGAGCCACACCTCCGTCAGCTCCCACCAAGAAATCACATCGCCAGCGGATCGTGTCTGGGTCTCCTCAATTGGCGTCGAGTTCCCCAGGCGGCCCGTTCGGCCGCGAGCTGGTCTCGCCATCTCCCAAGCTAACAGCCGCCTCGTACATCAAACGCACGGCGCCTTTTCCCATCCTTTGCGCGCGCGCTGGGTCGCCCGCGGCGAAGCGGAGACAGGGAGTCCCGGTCTTCGCTGACGAGATTCAGGTGATATTGAAGGATGTATTACTACTCAAGGATCGAGAAGAGCAGGAGGAGCACCTTTTGAGGCGGATGCTCGCGGGTAGTGTGGTCGGGGGCGAGGGGAAGTACCAGCGGATGAAGATGCTGCCCCCCGCCGGACCGTATTGACTCGTCGTGGATGACAACACTTTTCTGACTTTTCACCAGCGCGCCTAGACAATAGTGTTAAGTAAATTAGCACTAAGTAGGTAGTACAAGTGGAAGGGCGTACCTTGATGATCACGTAGACAACAAACGGACGATTTTAGAATGTCACTGGGAGGCGTCTATGAGTAAAGGGTGTGAGGGTCGGCCAAGGCGGAGAAATCGTACCGAAGAGCTACGACCAACTATGCCTTGAGAATACTGCCACAGAGCAATGAAGTCATCATCGTGGCCCGCCGCTGCCCGCAACTCCTCGTGATACTTACTTGAGGAGTCCGCGACTCAGACCGGCTTCGGAAACGCAAGAGGAAGGCGCTCGGCCATCTCCGTGAGCGGGAAGGAAGGCAAGGGAAGGCATATGTGATGCGAGACCACGTCCCAAACGACGCTCGACGATCTGTCGAAGCTGAAATGAGAGGAGCTCGCCCTGAAATGTATGTAGTCGATCCAGTCCCGCCCAGAAAGCTGAGGACCAGTATCGAAGACGAACAACTCGGAAGAGGATAGATCGACTTCGGAGAGCGACCGCGCAGTAGCCACAGCTTCGCTGAGCGCGCTTCCAAGCAAAATCGGAGACGACCGCTGCAGGGCACTTCTAGATTTTAATATGAAAAATATGTTAACGCCTTGAATCCATCGCAAAACCTTAATTTCAGGGGATACGAGGGCCTTTGTATTAACTTAACCAGGATACGCACCTCGCCGGCGGCCGGCGTGCTTAACCTCGCGGCGGGGAAAGGTGTAAATATCAGACCGTCAACACAAGCAGTTCGTATGCCCCTGGAGTCTGCCCCACAATAATTTCAGGCATTGAGACGTCGGGGAAGCTGGTGAGGCAAGGAACTCAGTCGTTTGGATCACTGGACGAGTTACAAGGGGCGCGTGTGGTTTTGCTGGCGGAAAGAAAAGCCCATCTGATGACTCTGATCCGCGCACCGCCACGATCTTCTTTGCTTCTTCCCACTGCGACGCGTCCCGAAAAACTGGCGGCTTCTGTTCCGAGTCGGGCACCATATCTTTATCAGAATCTCGCACTGAGTAAATGGTTTTCTTCGAACCAAAGGATGATCGACACCCATCCACCGAGGTATCAAGACTCGATTCTTGTTTTCGAACCAATTTTTTTCGTATGCACGTTCACGGCTGAGTGAGATAATTCTTCGACATTGTCTAGTGCTCGGACCTGGCCGAAATTTGGGTGGGGGTCTCTGAACAAGAAGGATGATACATAGATGATTTGATACAATTCAACTGTTTCGTTTCGGACTCTGACTTTTCTCAAATGATGATTCATATAATTTCGTTGAAATCAAGACACGACGTCGAGAAGAGTCACTGCGAGAACTAAAACTCCAGATCCAGCTCAACCTGGGCGCCGTTTCAGTTCGACATGCACATAGACAAGAATCATTGCATACTTTCGCGATTTCAGATTTGATATGGGGCCACCACTGCGTCGAGATGAATTCGGGCAATACTTTGGACATCCTACCCTTGCAGTCCGGGCAATTCTGGATTCCCTGTAACGCCTTGGATATCAAAGAACAATCATCAATGATGTCAGGTGAAGGATTTATCGCAGCCATTTCCGCGGAGGCTTGAAGATACTGAATGAACCACACCATCGTTCCATACCCTTTTGTGCCGGGAAGGTGGCACGACGCTTCGAGGTAGCGGGTGCACCTGCAGGCTTGGGTCTCCCAAATTCCTTCATTGGTTTCGGGGGAGTTCACCCATGAGAGGTCTTTCCATGACGCACGAGCTGCCTCCCCACAGCGGTAATGATATTGTAGAAGGTGGTAGTAAGCGGTCCCTGGCGCATTTTTCCACACGTTGGGAAGCTTGTGGGTAGGCGTAAGGAGGGGAAGCGAGAGGCACTTCCTCGCTGCCGTGCGCGCAATATCCTGCCACCCTAGACGAATAGCTACGGCGAAGCAAGCTAGTGGCTCGGCGTCGATGTAGTCACGGAGAAACCGCTTGCCCAGCGAAACGAGTGACTGTGTGTCATATTTTCCGATAAGCAATTCCAATATATCGCACAGCTGGCCCACGCTGTCGACGACTGGTTCCGCGCCGGGGTAGAAGAAGCGCAGGCTGCGGTCGAGGATAATAGCGGACTCCGCCATCGGAACCACTGGAAGAGTATCGGATTCCGAGGGAGGTTGGGAAGAGCCGAACATGTGCTCAAAAACGGGAGACGCTAGGGAGAGGACAATGCGGTAGACGTAGAAGTCGATGCCATCGGATGAGCGGAGGATAACATCTCCACCAGGTCCCTGAAAGGGTGCTTGGGGGACAAACGGCGGGGGCACGGTGGCATCTGACATGACTGGATTAAGCTGGATGGTGGAGGCTGGTGAATTAGAGTCTAGGACGGAGTGGCTCCGGCGGCCAAACACGACCACACGCGCCTGGAGAGAGATCATGAGAAATGAGACTAGGTCCCGATCCCTCGGGAAAGCTCAACGACCATTATTTCGGCCGCCAGCGGCCATCGTACGTTCGTCCCTAGACGGTGGCATAATTTCAGCCAATTTAAAACAGGATTCACGAAGCTAACGACGAAGTGCTGTTGAACATTAGTTGAATGTAAATCAAAAGGAAATTTAATCCGCCATCTCGAGCATTGAATTTTTCCAGACTTGCGAAAGCCTGCTCGAGACAGTACAATAAGTACAGCTGAATGGGTACGAAAAATTGTATAACAAAATTACAGCGGTCTGAAAACCGGCTTAAACTGCTTCCTTCCCAGTTTCTGCTAATAGTTCTTGTAAAAGAGCTGGAATGCCGCACTGGCACGCGTGATGTGTTCCTATGGAGCGAGGCTGCAGGAGGACAACTCCGAGTGGAGCCAAGGACTCGAACACGATCACGGTGGTCTCCGGCGGTGGCCTGAACTTTAGCCCCGGCCCCCTTGCAATTGTGCGTCGGCCGGAGAGGGATCGCAGAAGTCGCTCGAAAAGTATTATGAATCGGACAAGGATCTATACCGATAGCCTCCGGACCAAATAGAGCATCACAGCACGTGCTCTCAATCAGATGTGACGTTTGTGACATAGCACTTCACCAACCACCAGCATCGACGCGACATCCGCTTCGAATATCCCAGAAAGAGGTGCGGTCGCCCCATACACGCGACTTTGCATGCCCACGACTTCATGAACCTTTACAGTCGCCAGCATTAATCTATGGGTTCTGGCAACAAGAGAGCACCTTCACAGCGACGCAAAAGACGAAGCCCAGCCCAGAAGGTAGCCAGTCTCGCGAATCTTAATGGGTGGAAAGAAAGCACTCTCATCCCTACTATGTCGTCCGTCGCGCCTGCGCCTGCGCCACTAATGTCATTGCCAGTGTCAGCCAACTTGAAGCCTGCCCGCGATTACAAGCGAGAGCTCGAGAATTCGCGACGCCAGGTTCTACATCTCCAGGAGTCTCAGAAAAAACGAAAAGAGGAAATCAAGGTGCTGAAAGGTGCGTTGGACCAAATTCGACGTTGCCTGGCGAGGATTTCTGACAATAAGACATATTTAGAGCGTCTCGAGTTCACCGATGATATCCTTCAAAGCCGAGAAGGAAACCCCATGGGCCGAGAGCTTAGAATTTTCAACATGACGCAGGCAGACTTTGCGTACAACTACAATGATTCATGCCGACTTTGTATCTACAGACTGCGCGTTCTCGTTGTTCGCGATTTCCGCTCTACTGCCCCTCCCCGGATCCGAACCGACCAGCCCGCTATGAACGTCATCCAAACCACTGCTCGACCGTCGCAAAGGATCTTTGAAGATCAAAAATCTTCTTCAAGTTGAGCATGAGGATGCGAGCCCGTCAGCTTCACCAGGGCGCTGAGATGAGCATGGACATCTGACTTGCAATGGAAAGCTGCGGCCGAATGCGGCGATCAGACTCGGCAAGCTCGGCATTACCCCGGTTGATCAGAGTCGGCAAGCATACGCAATGGTCCGGGTTTGACCGTTTGCCTCTCACCACGTCCATGCTGCGTGTAACTCGAGCCTTGAAGTGAAGGCAGAACTGTTATGACACTCACAGATCCCACTTCCCTTCCCCACCTCCCTCCAGAAGTTGTGGATGTCATTCTCGATCATCTAGCCTCTCACCCGCGAACGCTACGAAGGTGCAGCGTTGTTGCTCGAGCATGGCTTCCACGGAGCCGCCACCACCTCTTTCGTCGCCTCTCCATCTCCACGTCTCAGCTGTACCGATTCCTAGCACGGTGCGAGCTATTCGGACCCGCGGTCGTGTCGTTGGTCTTCCGAGCCTCCCGGCGATGGCACCACGTCATAACTGCCCTACTCTGTGACAGGGCTAGATGCGGGTCATTCCTTTCTTATACATCTCTCACCTCTCTTCAACTCACTGGATTACACTTTCCTGCACTCGATCAACTTGATCAACTCATCGCGGCATTTCCTCGCTTGGAAAATATCTACCTCCTGGACATAACATGGAATAAAACACAATCTACCTCGGCGCTAAATTATTCAGCAGCATTTTCCCGCCTGCGCCACTTGTCACTGTCTGCTCGTGATCTGGACCCATTTCTAGCTTGGCTGGGTGGCCAGGACTTAGCTGTCCTGGAAAGCTTCAGTTTAACCCTATTGGACGGGAACTCCACTGCACAAATACTTGCGTTTCTCAGCAAGCGTGCTCTCCGAAGCGTACAGATTGGCCCCCAAGGATCTCAACCGTGCCAACAGCTTGGTGCGTCTGTCTACGGTTGAGCAATCGTTGATTGCTAATTTGGTGTATATAGTTCAACAAATTTGTGAAGCACATACCTTATTCCCATCCTCTGAAGTGCTTCTCAATGACGGCAGGATGTCCTTCTTCGACCTTCGCCCTTTCCTTCCTCTGCCCCCCATTCGCCTCAAACAGTTCCTAGACATGTCTGTACATGTGGTCTGTCAACACCGTGTTGCACTAGGGTTTGGCAGTGTGCACATGGAGTTGCAGTTGGCGCAGCTCGACGAACTCCTCTCATGTCAAAGGCTTGCAGGGATCCGCCGTTTCTTGCTGTTCCTGGACGCTGAATACGACGTTGCCTACATATCTCGGCAGATGCCCATAAGCACTCAACGCGGGGTGCTCGTTTTTTGGAACCTGCGATCGCGATCGGTTGGGTATGTTTGTATTCATATCTAGGGGACTGAGCTGACTATCATGAAAGGATATAACTAATGTCGTTGGTGGACGTACTACCCTTTAAATAAATAGCCTCCCGACTTCACTGCGGCTCGAGGACTTACGTTGTTTATCTAAGTACTGCGACAGTTTATTGTCCGGTCGAAATGCCATTCCTACTTTTTCTAGCTGAATTTCGGGTTGAACTATTGATTCATTAGTCAGAATTGTACGCGGCAAACCACTCGCTATAGATGACCCATTTCTCATCTGCATGTTCAGCCGTTCTCACGAAAAGGCTAGAGAGCAACATCACTGTGTGCGAATTGAACTCGAGGCTTTTGAACTTTTCTGATTTTTTACCGGTAACGCGTGGAAGCCGTGCGGCCGAAAGAAGGTAAACGGCGGCCGAAAGAGACAACGGACCGCCCGCAGCTCAAGTGTTTGGGTTCTTAGTCACCACGGCCCGCGAGAGCTGGGGAACTGCAGGGCACAAGTTTTTCCGGGTACATACTTTGGATTCATGTGGTTCAATTGGCGGAGATTCTAAAACGCTCTTAACAGAGGCGTTGGATGCATCTCTTGCCTATTCGACGATGACCCTCCGTGCTGGAATTACTTTGCTCTTCGCCTTCATTTCCACTTTAGCTTGGGCTACCCCTACTACCGATGATCTTGCAAAAAGAGCAACGTGCACCCCAGTCTCCGCGGGGGATGCAGGAACAGACGATGTACCGGCCATCGAAGCCGCCTTCAAGTCTTGCGGCAACGGGCGGCGGTTATCGTTATACTGCAGGCCGAACCTATGCGATTCGAAGCACTCTGTCTTTCGCTGGTTGTAGTTCCTGCCTCAGATTAACAACACGGCTCGACCTTCTCTCTAGGCGTAAATTGCGACTTTCAAATTGAGGGTACTCTCAAGATGTCGGAAGATCTCAACTTTTCTGGAACGGCGTGTCGACGGTCATCTCAATTAATGCCATCAGCGGCGGAATGATGCGCTCTGTTACGGGCACCGGAATTGTTGATGGCAATGGGGTGCCGTACTGGATAGGTAAGTTGAAGTTCCGAATATTTGCTTGCTGTCCTAAAATCGTGAAGCGTTCGCTGCGAACAGTTCATACGCACGCCCGACATTAGTTTCAATTACCGGCGCCTCCAAGGGTATCACAATTTCCAACCTTCGATTCAAGAACCCTGCCAACGTGTTCCACTCTGTCAACGGCGGATCGACAAATATCTTGTACGAAAATCTTAGGATGGACGCCACTTCCACCGCGACCGCGATAGCCAAAAACACCGACGGGTTTGACGTCGGAGCTAGCACATTTGTGACTATCAAGAACACCACCGTCGTTAATCAGGTACCTAGCACTCTGGTTCAAGTTCGGGTTGCATTCATTAACGAATTCCAGGACGATTGCGTAGCTCTAAAGCCAGGTGACGCCTCGCAATCTCCCTGGTCTCCCTATCTAAACTCGTTCAGGATCGAATTTTGCCCTCGTGAGCGGCATAACGTGCACAGGATCCCATGGTCAGTTTTCAACATAAATATCCTCCTAGCTGAATTGATTATGAGGCTAGGTCTTTCCGTTGGGAGTCTTGGTGGCGGCGCTGGATCCACTGATGCCGTGACGAACGCGTTCTTGGGCCCGCGACCATGATTAACTCTGCAAAAGCTGTTGGAATTAAATTATGGGGTAAACCACATTCTCAACATTCCTTGAGTTAATGTCTCGCTGATAATTCGACAAGAGGGTGGATCCGCCCATGGGGTTGCGACAGTCACGAATGTTACCTGGTCTGACATTACAGTTCAAAACTGTGACTATGCAGTGCAAATCCAAAGTTGCTACGAAGCCGCAAACACGTCGAACTGCATATCAAACACGGACAAGCTCACCGCCGTCACGTTTGAGAATTTCTCGGGCACAACGTACGTTGTAGTCGATTGGAGCTGTGTGCAGTGTGCTGAGATGATCCGCAGGTCGACTAAATTCAGTCCCGTCGTGGCGAATATCAACTGTGCGCCGGCAGCCACTTGCGATGTAGCGCTGAAGAACTTCGCCGTCAAGCCACCGAGCGGTACGACAGAAGTCCTGTGTTCGAATATCGATGATGCGCTTGGAGTAACCTGCTCGGGCGCGGCGTCAGGATAACGATAAATGTACAATGTGTAACTCGTTGAGTATTAAAAGTGTTCCTAAGATTGGAGTCAGCGGTAAATTCACCGAAGCACATTAGAACTAGGTACCTTCGCAAAAGTAAATTTAACCGCTGGGCCACTGTGCTTCACTGTAGCAGCTTTGATAGCCTTACCTATCGGCGGCGGGCCGCAGAAGTAGGTCTGCATCGACGTTGAGCAGCGTCCACACACAAATGAAACATTACATACTCCGACTTTAGTCTGGAGCTGCGCTGTGCTACCCGGCAAATAGTCGCCGCTCTCAATCGCCCAGCGCAGCCGCTCATATATAGCCATCCAGTCGGGCCGTCCGAACATGGTTCTTGTGCGGAGCAGCGTGAGGGGGTCATACTCAGCACCGGCGTCGTTCACCACAATATTCCACAGCATGTCTTCGCTGATCTTCTGTGTAAGATAGATGCTAATTCGGAGGAAGCTTGCTGTAGGCCAACATAATTATTGAATACCCATATCGCTGAAGGTTTCAACGTGACTTACGATCAGCCTGGGCTGCCTCAACTTCCGCAAGGATGCTCTGGAACCACCCGAAAGACGGCGCGTCACGACAGATCCAGAAAAATTCAACACGCCGAAGTGATCCCAGACGATTCTCGCGCTGCCGGTAGTAGATGTCCTTCAGGATAGACGCAAACGGTGTGACGCCTGCGGCACTTGTTACATACCACAACGGCGCAAGAATATAAACACTCACCAATTCCGGCCCCAACCAAAACCGCGACCTCGACGTCGAAGACATCTTCTGCGGGTGCGCCAAAGGGTCCATCGATTCGGACTGCAGGGAGATTCGCGTTGATGAGCTCCACAAAATCCCCGCGGGACTTCAACCCGTCGGGCTTTTCCGCCTCGGCTCCTTTCATCGCTGCTGCTGCCGTCATCTGCGCAACTACGTCGGGACCGGCGCCGAGCCGCTCGTCCAGCTCGTGGGTGAAGTCCCCAACTTGGCGAATGTGCACCGAGATGTAAGGATCCTTCGGCGCCGACGTAATGGTGAACTACTCGATTCCAGGCCGTCAGCTTCGTCGGCTTGCACTGACAGGAAGCAAAACGCACAGGGTGCCACTGGAAGCGCGAAATCTCGGGCACCTGGAAGAATAACCACTGTCCCGGGGTGTACTTGAAGGTGTGCTTTATGATTCGGAGCTCCATGGCGCCTGAAGGAAATTAGCCTCGAACGAATTGAATCACTGAACAAGACAAGCGCATACCACTAGGGTGAACGAGGACGCACGAAAGTCGGGTCGCACGACGAGCACGGAACTCGCGATACGCGCGCTCACCAAAGTACAGGATTCCGGGCCAGATTGTAAAGCGCCAACTCATGTAGCCGAGACAATGGTCAAGGTTGTAAAAAGGAAACGTGTGTGTATAGGCCGGATTGGCAATATCACGCACGAAACAACCCGTTGCATGTGTGTATCTGGATACAAAGGCAGATATTAGAATTATAATATCAAAAGTAATTCCGTTGACCGCAAAACACTTACAGACCAATGACGAAAAAGAAAGCGAGGTGATGCGTGTACCAAAATGCTTCAAAGCATTGGTACCGAACCTTCTGCGTCGCAGTGGTATAAATGAGGAGCATGATCAATAGCATGAAATGCCCTGTAATGCCGCCCGGTTGGGAATAATGAACTTGCTGAGCAGTCTGCGGCCGAATTTCTACCAGAGTCGGAACCAGTACTCGATCAGGCGGTTAAATTTGACTCACGGGTAATCACGACGTTGATGAAGTTAACATAGTGCGCAGTTGTGTGAACCATGGCCCAGAAAGCCATCGAGTAGGCAACCTGCCGATGAAACCAGATATTCTCATCCGCGGGGAAAAGCCAGGCCAGTTTCGGGCGGACAACGCGAATGACGTTTCGGAGCATGGGGACCAGGATGAGACCACCATCGAAGGCTAGGACAAGCACTGCGTTCCGCGGCCACGTCGGCACAATGTGCTGACGTGGGTTGACATCTGCCGAGCCGAGTCGGCACAGTGCGTGGACTAGGATCGGCAGAGGTCCACGGATGTCAACCCACGTCAACACAGCCTGATTTGATGTGCCGACGTGGCCACGGAACGCAGTGAAGGCCGGCCCCACGAGAAATCCAGACCGAGAACTTCAGTATGTTGAGGCCACTCAGTCGCGTGTTGGTTTCCTATAAGAATTCAGTCAGATAGGTCCTGGCGAGGTCTGTCATGCTCTTCTTGCCTGGGAGAACCATCCATACGCGAAGAGGAAAAGATGTAATCCATAGAATATCACGTTGAAGACCAGCCTTCTCGGCGTCAGGAGCTCTCTCTGAAACCAGTTCTCGGCCATTTTCTTTGTCGCGGAAGAGA